>CM065168.1:1887500-2487500 GCA_033026295.1 Channa striata
GTTTGTGTATTATAATTTGTCAGCTGAAGCAAACCATGTCGTCTTCAGTATATAGAGTTTGAGAATCGCGGTCAACAAGAGGGCTACAGCGTCACGTGGTGTAAGATGAACGAAATGACTCAAAATGATCCGTTCAATTTCCTGTTGGAGAATTAAAGATTCGAGTCAGTCACAAGAATCGAATTTCCCATTTCTCCAAGCCAGTGCTGACATCGCCTTATACTTATAGGAGATTCAGGATGGTCACCTGAGGGTGCGCCTTCCACCCAGTGTTCATAAGTCATCAGATTCTGCAACCACATGGAGGGAAACGTACAGCATTGTGGCAATGAGTCTCTGATCGCTCGGTTTTGAAGTTTCCTGAGGGATCTTTCGGTGGAGTCGACGAAAGTCCAGTTCTGGCAGCCAAAGCCAGTCCGTTACACCAGGGGAAACTTTTCGGACCAGCCTAAATGTCTAGAGCTCCACAAGCTAGCCGAGCTGTCACTGACCAACGGCTTTTGGATACCCGTGACCTGACTGAGACCCGATCGATGACCTGCACCGACACCCACAGATGCTCATTTTGTACAGAAATGTTTGGGTCGGCTGATGTCGGCGCTCCGTTGAATTGATGCGTCGTCACTGTCAACACTCCCCTCACACATCTGTAAACTCTGCTCTCATCTGTTCTCGCACTCTTGTGTCTCGTTGCTCACCTACAGTCCCTGCCCTTCGTCCATCCGTCCTCGCTCTTCTCACACATCTTTTTTGTCATAAACTGCGCCGGGCCTTCGCCATCAATCTTCGCTGGCTGTCTTAAAAACTTTCACACCTCTTCTCTCCTCTCGCTGTTCTCTCTTCCATTCATCATTTACAGCTCTCTCTCTCTCTCTCGCTCTCTCCACACCTGGCTCTGCCCTCCTCATTCTGCTGCTGTCTCGTCCCACTTAACCTTTTGTCCCCGCTCGCCCACTCGTCTCTCCTCCTCCTCCTTTGTCTGGCTCTTTCACTCGGCCTACGGCATCTCTGCCCTGTCGTCCTCTCACCTCCTCCTTTGCTTTTTCATCTCATCACCACTTCAATCCTTCAGTTACAGCGGTTGTTATTGGGTCTGTTCTGGTCCTGGATGGTTGTGTCTCTCCACTGCTCGCTCACCACCTTTAAGCTTGTGCTCATTTATTTCAGGTTTCGTGTCAGCAGAACTTCCGTACCGTCTTCTACTGTCTTTCTGTTTAACTCACTTGTTTCCAGAAAAATGCTGATGCATCTCGTCGTTTACCTGAGTTGCATAAAAATCTCATCAGGTTTTTTCGGTTAAACCGATGCAGGACCAGAAAAGTTTTGCTCACAAACTGTCAAGCACTGAACGCAGAGAAATGCAGTCGCCTCCAAAAGTATTGGAACATCAAGGCACATTAATTTATATACTAAAGTTTTCAGCTTGTATTTGACCATAGATGGTAAGAGCTTGTCTGTCAGATCACCCGTGTTTTATCTTTTCTAGACGTTTTAGACAGTAGACGGGAAAAAACTCGACACGTTGTTACAAATCCCGTGTTCCCAGTAACTGTATCCAGCCAAGTTGTTGATTTCTTCTTCTACTTCTACTGCCGCCTGCTTCAGTTGGGGGTCTCATTTCAGCAGGTCAAATCCATGATCAGCTGGGTCGAGGTCGGATGACTCGGTGTAAAACCTTCGCCAATTTCCTTCTGATCAAATCCTTTGTTGCCAGTGTGTTTTGGATATTTGCTGCACATTAGCTTTTGTTTGCAGACAAAATGCTTTAAAGATTTAATCAGAAGTTTTCTTGCTTTAGTTTTATTTTACCCCCATTTATTTCAGATGTTATTTGTTATTTTTGTGAATGTGAAGCACTTTGGTCAACAGGAAGTGCCGCACAAACACTTTGATTTATGTTGTTCCGTTCTCCTCTGCCCACATCTCTTAGAGTTCCGACTCAGTCTGTCTGCACGCAGCAGGAGAACCATCTGAAAGCATCACTGTGGGCCCACAGGGGTTTCTGCAGCTCTGTGTACGTCAGGGACGAGCTCTGCATCAGCGGGAACTGTTCACATTAGTGCCACTTGTCTGGCTGCTTTAGCACTTTCTGTTTTTCTGTATAAAACATGATCCGATTTTTCCGCAAGTGCTGAAACTAGATGACGCGAATCTGTTTAAATAAGTCCAAAATGTCCAGTGCAGTCCAGTAAAATCCATGTCGGCATCAGATAGTATTTGTACTCATGTCCAGATGTGCAGGTTGTTTGCAGGTTGAAGTGTATACAATTTTTTATATATATATATATATATATATATATATATCTCACATAATTTAAAACCCAACATATTTTGTACAAAATCTTTTTTAAGTTAGCTGTGATGTATAAAAAGTACATTATTTTATTCTTAAACGTAGTGAATAGGACACAAAAGTACAATAATTGAATAGATGTGCTCAGTTACATCCCACTTCTGCAAGGCGAGTCAAAAATACATATTTATATGTTTTTATCCTTGACACCTAACCAGAGATTTAATTTGGTGCTTCCTCTCCGTTTCTCATCTACATTTACTGCAGCTTCTGAATTCTAATAATGCACATGTTCCTTGACCTCCGCCTGACCCACGCATGCATATATGCACAGCGGTATTACATTAGTCATCTGCTGTTGGAACGGCACTGTGTGCGCTCGGGTCAGCAAACACAGGTTTCCTTTATGGAAATTCAATCCAACATCCATAAAGCATATGCAGAGCTAGTGGAGCTGCGGCGGAAACCACTGAGCCATAAAATATCATGCACGTCCTCATGCGAAGCCCCCGCCGCCGTTTCCGTATTCTCCTGTCGTCTCCAGGCTTTAGTCAAACACGCAGTGAAGCTGCTTTGTTGTGGTTCTACAGGACGTGAACAAATAGAAGAGAATCCGCGTCGAGGCTTACGGCCACATCCACGTGCAGAACCCGTGCGTCCGTTCAGTGCACGCACACACAAAACTGCAGGGGAACCAGCAGGAATCCAACAGAAAACTGGCCTGACTGTGTGTGGAGCGACGAGGACACACGCAAACGTCAGGCTTTCTTCTTCTTCTTTTTTTTTATATCGACCTCCTTCTGCAGCGACTGGACAGTCGGTTCCAGCAGTTGTTTGTCTCCGTTTGGTAAAAATCTGCTGATCAAATACAAAGTGAACTGGATTCACCTTCCTCTGCGCCTCTGCTGTTTTCTGAATGCAGCCGACATCTCACAAATGTCTTTACAGCAGAGCTTCCTCTCTGTCGCCGGGCTGCAGCTGTCTCCTTTGTTGCACATCTGGCTTTGGCTTTTCCACTCAAGCACAAGCCAATTCTCTCATTCAACTAAAAACAAATATCAGATTCAGATATTTAGTGCAAAAGTAAAACTGCATTAAAAAGAGTGTTACTGAAATTCTTCCTGCATGAACGTGTGAGCCACACTCGGCCCGTGGAGTTCTCAGAGGTTCTGCCCGTCTCGTTGGATTTGGCCTCAGATGCTCTTACATACATGTGGAGCCTCCTCAAATCTCTTTTGCTCAAACATTTGCTTCCTGATTGTGACAGTTGTAATTTTTTCTCTCATTAACTGTATTGATTTGCCTATTTTTTCGTGTTTACGCTGTAAATTCACCACAGAGAGAAGCTGCTGTGAGTGGAGATATTCCACCGTCCTTCACTTTTCTTGGCAGCCCGCCCGCTGATTTGTTCTGTTGCATAACTGTTGTCAGTCTGGCTGTTTTTCTCCGCATGAGGCCAAACGCTTTGCTGCTCTGTGCCTGATTTGAATCAGTGAGAACCAACGTGATGGGGAAAAAAACAAACACGCAAATTTGGTTTGGATCAGAACCAACGTTGTTTTCTGTGCAAAAAAAAAAAAACCCAGAAACTGTTGCTGACAGTAAATCACTGCACTGGCCCATTTTCCCAGCATCCCGCAGTTTAACTGAGTGTCAGTGTTTTCTCCTCCCACACCGGCTCGTATCTGTCACGGCTCCAGAGCACAGTCACAACGAGTCCTCCCCCGGTTTAGGGATCCTGGGGACGTCTAATTAATGGACTTTGTTTACACCCACGCCCCGGCTCTCTGCGGAGACGCTTCGTCACACCAGCTCTTCAAACGCCTGGGATGAGAGGAGATACGAGAGCGTCTGATGATGTGAGATACGTTCAGACTCTGCCTTTAACAACAGTTAACTAATGGAAGCGTGTCTTTGAAATCACATCAAAACAAGTCTGCAGCTCGTGGACGTTTGACTGAGGTGTGAACTGGATCAAACGCGGCCGAGCTTTGATCAGTTCATTGTTCTCGTTGTGTCGGCTTGTTTCAGTGCAGGACACAACAGAACAGAAGGTTTCTGCATTTCTGTATTACACAGTCTGACATATTAAAGAGTTGGACTTTTAACAAGTCAACACAGACACTCATAGAGCTTTCAGAACCACCTGCAGCCTCCATGTTCGATGCCTAAAGCAGCGACATAGTATCTAAAGACATACGGAGAGGGTCAGTAAACAGCACTCAGTCACAGGACTTTCCTTCAGGAGACGATGGTTCGAGTCCAGCATGTAACGTCTAGAGAAAAGCCAACAAATCCTTCTTGAGCAGCTATAGGCAAGTGGAGAGGAAAAACTCCCTTAACGGAAGAAACCTCTAGCAGAACCAGGCTCAGGTTGGGCTGACATCTGCCTTGACCCGTTGGGGTGAGTGGAAAACACTGGGCAGGTTGGTGGGACCAGTAGCTCTGAACAGGGACAGAGGAGACCCAGAGTTAATGTCCTACAGTGGTAACACATAAATGCAGGCAGAGACTGGCCCTGAACCTTTGGTGCCATCACTAACCTGACTATTCCGCTGAACACAGTCGCACACAAGCCCCTGCTGTGTATGTGGAGCAGGTAGCGGAAAGCTAATGTGAATGTGAATAAAAATGCTCAATAATCATTTTACTAAATAAATGGTCCAGTACTCGTCATAATGTGGAGAACATCACTGGCAGCTGTGCACAGATATTCGTTTCTGAAAGTGTTTTTAGAGGCTCGTCCTACTGACCAATCAGAGAAGAGCAAAGATTGCCGCTTGATTAGTGAATTTGGTAGCATTCACATTTATTGTAAATTGATTAATACAACTACCTGTGGAGGAACGGGACGTAGTTCCAGAGCAGACAGGACTCGTTCACAGCCTCGTTAGCACCAGCTTCAGTTGTAAGTGAAGAAATACTGAATCATCAAAAATTTCTACTGACACTAAAAATATGATAAAATATGTTGCCATATCATTGTGGATTATACAGTACTTGTCTCTTATTTCACAGATTAGTCTTATTGACTGAATGAAGGACATGGTGAGGACTCCCTGCAGCTACATACTGATACGTCTATAATCCACTAAAACTCTGAACAGCTTTCTGTAGGAGGACAGACACAGCAGTCCGTGATTAATAACGATTAGTTCTGGTTTCAGTCTCGACTTAAATGTGAGTCTTTGAATTGATTCGAGGTGGTGGTAATCAGAGACGTGCTGTCTGCAGGGACGGGCAGGACACGTGCAGAGTGATATTAATGAAAGAGGATTTGAACCGGCTGCCGCTCCACGTGTAACACACGTCACTCACACTGACGGGGATTAAAAATCCATATCATTTCTGCTTCTCAGTCTCATAAATCCTGTTACTGCAAGAACAAACCGCAGCCGGGACAACAAATATTCCATAAAACCAACCATGTGATGTGTTGGTAATTTGACTGAATAAGCTGCTTTTTGGCTGCCGGTGTCTCGCCTGTGCCTGAGCGGACACACCTGTGATCCAGGTCAGAAACACTCAGTGGACAGTCACAGACTTTATAAACTAATATGAATATAGTTTGAATATTTTATGCGACCGCAACAATTAATTCAATTCTCCAAGGCCCATAACTTCTGTGCGACTTTGCGATTCATCACCTTTTTTTTCTGCAAAAATCCCACAAACGTCCACAAAATCCTGGAGGCCCTGACGAGTTAAATGTTTTCTTTAATATTGTCAGTAATGTGCATTTTTACATTTTCTATAAACTCCCTTCGATATAATGACACTGTGTACGTGGATAAAACTTGAATCTTCAGACCCGACATTTGTAATTCTCAGTGATGCTGTAAGTCGTGACAGAGAGTATATACACAGTCAAATCGCAGGACTCGGAGAAATGGGAACGTTCGTTCACTTTCTGAATGAGATGAAACGATTCAGGATGATGAATCACCACTGAGCCGTTTGGTCCTCGTCAGTGTTTCTGATAAACACTGGACCTCACAGGAGACGGATCTCCTACTGAACAAGATAAATGATCCACTTAACCTTGCCTGTGTCCGGCTCTCGGCTTAATCTACGATCTCACATAGTCTCTATTGTCTGATAACGAAAACCCAGTGAGATCAGTCCTATACTTTCTTCTGTGATCGCCAGCCGTGCTGCGTCAGACCTTTTCCCTCTGTCGAGACCCGATTAAAGTGTCTTCCTCGTCATTTCCCACTTTCTGTTGTTTTTCTCCTCTTATCTACGCTCCATAACTAGTTAACATCTTCGCTGGCTCTAACATCGCGCACACACAGTAAAACCTGATCCGATGTGATAAGAGGAATTCTCACCATGTTTCTGCTTCATCTGATGTGTGATCGTATCACTGCGCTGTTGTCTATCAGCGAGTGTGTTCATGTAGTGATCAGTGTGATTTCACCTCAGCATCTTTGTAAATGAGCTGAAGCAGGAAGAACGGACATGGTCCGTCACAATCATGTTGACCTTCGTTAGAGCGATTAGCGCCACGCTAAAGGAAGCAGAGCCGGAAGTGTTTGGATGAAAGCGGCAGAAGAAGAAGAAGGCGTTGAGTTTTTCGGTGACCTCCCAACCAGTCTCATTCCGGCGCCATTAGCCGTGCCGTGAGCGTAGGCGATGGATTAGCCTGCACCGGCAGCTGGAGATATTCGTGTGAACTGTGCGCAGGTACTGGCGAGATTCTTTTGCTCTTGTCTGAGGAGCCTGTTGCAGACACAGACGAGGGCCGTGACCCTTCAGTGACTAAACTACTAAAACTGATTTTAATTGTCGACAGCAGCAAAGAACCGACACGTGGCTGCGCGTGATGAAAACTGGTCCATTTCTTTTAGACCCTCAGAAACGTAATATAACAAGTAAAGCAACAAGCTACATTTCACAGGAAGTAATAAGTAGTATTTATTATGACGAGTGAATAATGTTAAGTTTAATTAACCGACTCCATGGCGTGTGTAACTGTCCAATCAGTTTTGTCCACGTAAACACTTTGTTACAGCTGATGGGGAAACTCCGTCACCACTCATGTTGTTCTAACTCGCCTGTCTTCTCCGTGTCTCCCCCCTCAGCTATACATCCAGACAACCACGCTGACCATCTCCATGAACCTGAGTGCGTCCGTGGCCCTGGGGTTGCTCTACATGCCCAAAGTCTACGTCATCATCTTCCACCCGGAGCTAAACGTGCAAAAGAGGAAGCGCTCTTTCAAAGCCGTCGTCACAGCCGCCACCATGTCGTCCCGACTCTCCCACAAGGCCAGCGAAAGGCCCAACGGGGAGGCCAAGACTGAGCTGTGTGAGAACGTCGACCCCAACAGTAAGTTCCCGGCTCAGCTGCCTGTTACCTTCACAGCGCAGTGACATATAGACCGTGTTTAATGACGTCTAAATCTGGACCAGAAATCAATCGGAAAGTTATAAAGCATGTTATTATTTTGCTCGCTTCACCACGTTTTCTGAGGAGAAGCTGAGAACAAACAGCCCACAGGGTCTGTGACTGTAAAGAGACCAGACGAGGTTCATCAGAACTCAGGAGATTCATTGTTCAATTTTTGAAATGACTTAATTTACCACTGACAGGAAAGAGTCTCCTTCTTTACCAACGCACTTATTTAATTGCTTCTTCTTCTGTTGCTGCAGGATGTAATTTGGTCCCAGTAACTGAAGCCAGGTGTGATCAACTCTAAAATCATAATTCTTATCTTCAGTGTTGAGATCCACTAGATGTTCAAAACAGTGACGAATCTGTGCAGACGGCTTTGAGGACTTACACGCTGGGACTTAGACCTTAAATATCTCTCTGGTTCTCTCAGCACAAAAGTTACAGGGTATTTTTCTTTGGTATTTGAATATTGTGTGAAATAACAGACCTGAGGACGTAATGTTGGTTCTTTGAAGGGATAGTGAATATGTTGCTGGTTATAAGGTTTATATATGAAATACAATCTGCAAGGAAGGAACCCCCCCCCCCCGGTGTTTATCACCCCGCCGAACTAAGAAAGCACAGGAAATATAATGCAGGCAGCACTTATTAACACGGAAGCTTGAAAAGTAAAGTGGTCCATAAACTTTTATGTTAGGGTTGATTCTTGTCATCGGTGTTAATCTTCAGATAACTTCAAGAGATCTTCAAGAAATAGTAACGTCACAATTAATGCTAAAATTACGAGAAACGTTTTGATGGTCATTAAAATGAGAAATTCCGGCTTGTAAATTCAATTCAGTGAAAGAGATCTGAATGTTGCATGAGAACATTTTATGATGTAAAAAAAGGGTGATATTAAGTGTTTGCATGCATATTGCATATTCGTCGATACAAATCTCTGTAATGTTCAATCTAGTTCAGTGCTAAGCAACAAAAGCGCAGAACATGCAGGCAAAGCGTCGCTTTCTTCGAAGTGAAAAGAATCAACATTTGTACTTTCACTCCACAGGAAACAAGGACTGTAATAAAGAAAGATCTCAAAAATACAAAGTGCACAAATTGAAATTACATGGTAATATGATCAAATTACCACCTTGCCGTGGGATTCCCATTGGGGCTCTCTGGGGCAACTCACCAAATAATGTTTTTCTCCCCCTGACAGGCTAATTTCATAATTTATCAGAGGTAAGAGCAAATTAATCTTCTCCTTCTGCTTTGCTGTCCTGACCTTGATCCATTTTTCTTCTGGAGGTTTGAGGAGAGAGAGAGAGAGAGATGAGAGGAGTGTGTTTCAGTGGGAGTGTGTGGAGGGAATGTTAAGTGTAGGTTCACAGCTCTTTATCGCCATCTTTCAATTGACTCATAACTTTTACATGAGGAGGGAGAGGAGAGCGTAATATGAGTGACTGAGTGGCAGGTTAACAGTGGTGCTGCCTGCCCTACTATTCTGAGTGGCACTTCAACCTTTCGTTTGACCCCCAGGAACTTCCCATTTTACTGCGCTGCTCCATCGGAACATAAACCGAGGGACTAACACAGAGCACGACACTGAGCCAACGTGTCCTGCAGTAGGTACATCGGTCCTTGAGATGGACACACCCAATTTAACTAAATTCAATTCAACTTTATTTATATGTCGCCAATTTACAACAAAGTCATCTCAAGGAACTTTACATAATAAAGTCAAGACTATACAGACAGTTTGAGAAAACCCAACAAAGGAACAGAGGAAAAACTCCCTGTAATGGAGGAAACCTCCAGCAGAACCAGGCTCGAACACACGGCTCCAAAGCCGGGGAGACAGAGAGGGAGAATTTCTGTGTAAAACAATAAAAGAAGAAAAGAAAAGATAAGGATAGACTTTGTCCTTACAACAAAACAGTGACGATGAAACGGACTCTAGGGAAAGGAGGGTTCCAATGTGTTTCTAAAGACTGATGTCATCGGTCATTGATGCCCCTCATAAATATAAGACATTTAAGAGACGTACATGAAGCCTGTGTTTCAACGTCACTTCCTGTCTCCTCACGTCTGTGTGCACATCGTTTTGAGACTGTAGTGAACGGGCTCGGTGTTGGCAGCCTGCAGCTCAGTCCGGGCTCCCTGAAGACCGGCAGAGCCATCTGTCGGACTCTCACGGCCCCCCCCCCTCCCCCCCACTCATTTCTCACCCCATTGCTCTCCTCCTCCCACCCTCTCACTCAGCCTCAGGTGTGCTGCTTTTCCCCCTCGCTCGATTTTTTTTTTTCTATTTTCTCCCTTTTCAATTTGGCTTTCGCCTCCTCCTCACCTGCTGCTGCTGCCCCCCGTCTCCAACAGTAATAGCCCACAGTCACTTACGATGGCTTCATCCCGGCTCCTCTGCACTTATGGCTCCTACAGCTGATTCCCTGACAACAAAGGCGTCTGTCTCTCACCATTCTTCTGACTCCAGCTGCTCTTCAAAGGCCAAATCTCTCTGATTCCTCTCTTATAAGGCCCCTCTGCCTTTCTCCAAAACCTGCTTCCTCATACAACAAAGGCCTCTGTATATCTCTTCAAACTCACAGCCCAGGCTCTCTGCCGTACAAGTGCTGCTCTGCTTCCGTTAAAGTACTTGCACCGTTCATGGGGATTAGTCTGTGCAACAGTCTACTTGTTTTGAGGAAGGATGTATTTATCTTAATCACTTCTTGGTTTTTAAGAGTATTTCCAAATATTAAACCAGTGTCTAATATGTGTTTTAAGTGTTTCAAGTCGTGTTACAAAAACTTTTGTGACATTTTGTGGAACATTTAGAAAAAACAGCAGTTACTGATCGTATGCAACGTCACACATTTAACTTTGTCATTATTTGGACTTTTACTGACAATCTACTCAAACCTGAGGCTCCTCTTTATCTCATCAAATTCAAAAAGCTGTCACAGTAACAATTACTGTCAATCCAATCAATGCAGCCGTTCCTGAGGCAGCTGCTGTGATGTATAATAGGAGCCTCGATTGGACGTTTGACCCTGTCAAACTCGTAACTGGCTGCTTTCTGTGAAACAGACGCACTGAGACAAAGTTCATATGCAAACTGGGCCATTCTTTTATATCTTTGTGCAGTGATTGATGAATGGCTCTTGGTTTGAAGCCACTTGTCATGGAATCAACACAGGGGGGCAAGTGGTCGCCAGTAGAAAGGAGGATAACTATAACTCCTGCTTTAGTTCTAAAATGAAAAAAAATCTGACAGCAACTGGATTAACATTTTTTAACGCGTCTTCCCAACTGTCTCTTCTTTGCAACTTTTCAGTCATTTATAAAATATCAATCCATAATGTATCCCATTCTTTATATGAACAACATCAGACGGGGTTGCTGTGACATGTGACGTGAGAACATCCGGAACATACAGCAGAATTCAAACCGCAAAGTGGGAGCTGATTGGTTCATGAGTGCATGAGACACTCCCCGTTTACTGTCTCATCCCTAAACTGCACAAACTGCTTCCCTCCAAAGTCAAATGGTTAGAAAAAACTGATATAGACCGAAGCTCAGGGATTCTGTCAGCTGACTGATTTAGCTGTTTAGAAGCCGTAACGTTACTTGGATCCATCACAAACCAGCTACACAGTTGTAATTGTTGGAATCTTCCACTTCCACCTGGAGCGGAAAACACCAGTAAAATTATCATTAACTCCACACGTGTAATGAGGTCAAAGTTCATGGATCCCACAACAGGAGACAAACCAAACATCAACACAGATTGATGTAGTTGTGACTTCCTCTGAACTCGTCTGTCCTCACTGTGAAACCAGCAACACGACACAGTTACTTCTACCTTCAATCTAATACCATCCTGCATCTCTTTATCATTGAGCGTAAAGTGAGTTGTGGAGGTATGTTTGAGAGCGTTCATAAGAAAGTTTTTATATTCTCACACACATCACTGCAATATGACCTTGAGTTGTTGTCATCCTCCAACAAACTAGTAATGGGAAGGATCAAGCTGTATACTAATTTCAGCTTCATGCTAAATATTAAACTCAGTAAAATTTCAGCCAACTCTGGATTCCTGCTTCATAACCCCCTCCTTCCAACTCTCCCGGGGGCCCGGGGAGGACACGGCCCTCCCCAGACCCCCACCGCTGCACTGTCACAGTGGGGCCTTTCTGCTGCTCCAGGTGCTGGGACGGGCCGGCGTCGAACCTGACCTGCACCAGCTGATGCCTTACGGACAACGGACACGAGCGACCACACCGCGCCACCAGACACCCTTCGCACTGAGAGCTGCTCTCGGAGGGAATTTAAATCTTCACTTTGGCTGTTGGGCCTTTAAAATTCACCGACGCTCATAAGGTTGAACTTGTGTCCTCTGTGTTACCAGACCGTCCTCTAAGAGCCTGAGCTACTTGGTTGGACACTGGTCCTTTTCTTCTCAGAGCTTTTCACTCTTGATTTTGAACACCTGACTTCAAAAGTCAGACCTCATGAGGATTAAACTGGTGTCCTCTGTGTCACCAGACGGTCCTTTAACAGCCTGAGCTACGTGTTTGACATGTCTGTAGTTTATCTGAGAGCTTTTCATATTTAACTAAAGACAGAAGCCTTCAAAAGTCTCACAAGGATTGAACCTACGAGTCCCGTGTTACCAGGCATTCCTCGAACAGCCTGAGCTGTTTGAGTCCTTCCTTTTCTGTCTTGGAGGTAGTTTCTGAGAGCGTCAGTGTTGCACTTGAAAAAGAATCAAGGCCAAACCTTCAGAGGTTCACCAGCCGCAGGAGCTGCTGGACTAGTCTCCAACACAAAGACCCTTTGGTGACAATGATCCACTGTCAGACGTAGCTGATATTAGCTGGATCTTGAGACACTGATGCTCTAAATCTTTGGTTATTGGACTTTAAGAGTCACAAAACTTCCCGAGGATCAAACCAACATCCTCAGACACTCCAACCATGTCTCCAACAGCCTGAGCTGTTCAGTCAGACTCTGTGAAGCTGCTCGTTGCACTGAATGTCACCACCTGCTGTGTGTGTGTTACAGGGTTCTGCAGAGGCAGAGCTCAAACAAAACTCTGGGATATCGTTTAAGATTTAATTCAGCAGCGGCAGGTGATAAAAGTAAAAAAAGTTGAATACAAGATGCACGAACACAAAATATTTCAAGAAAACACCAGTTACGCTCAGAAGAGGAGAGAGCATCAGTTACCGGGTGAAAATGTATGAAAAGGAATAAACCCAAAAATCTCAGTATTACCCTGAAATATGTTTAACTGGAACCTATGGTTTGATAGATTTCGTTTGCTTTTAGTGAAGCAACAGGCAACATTAGCTCATGTCATAAAAAGCCACAAGAGCAAAGCAATATGAATCGTTTGGACCGTTTGGGAAAATCACGTGGGATTGAAGCTGCTCAGGAGAACAGCAGCCCTCTGCTGGTTCACATGAAACCTGAACGTGTCGCAGTAGCTTCTTCTCAAACAGCTTGTTCCAGGCCGACATGACGAGTTTATTACTCCTCTCCCTCTGCAACACACACACACACACACACACACAGACAGAGGTTTGTGGTTGTCAATGACTCGCAAATGTCTGTTGTGCAGTTTAGAGCAAATGAAAAATGGAAAATTACCAGCGCCCAACATCAAATTTGCTGTGTTCACTCCTTAAATTACCAAACCAGTGGGTTTCTGAGTCGAGTGTCAGGACAAATCAGGGACTGTCTGTCTGTTTTGAAGCATTTTATGCAGCGACCTGCTCAGACTTCTTCACTCCATGTCTGAACAGCGTCGCCTTTTGAAACGCGATGTCGAAGGTCACCTGGTGGCCCCGCATGCCCTCGATGGCCGGGAATGTTCTTCCTCTGCTGCAAATGCTTCCACCTCTGAGTTATGACCTCTCAACACCTACAAAACGTCACGTCCCTAAACAGTGAATTAGAGAAGCGACAGTTCTGTCTGTCCACTCCTCGCTCCTGAGAGTTCATAACTCAGTGCCTTATTTCAAAAGCGGGATCATTTAATGCACCTCCTGTCATTAACTCTCATTTCACCTCAACCATTAGCATTACCATTAACCTTCGAGTGTAATAACAGCCACACGGACTGAAGCTGATCTTTGTTTCCCGCTCTTCAGGTCCAGCAGCAAAGAAGAAATATGTGAGCTACAACGACCTTGTGATCTAATGGCAGCCCTCCATCACGACGACACACTGGAAGAGAGAGACTGTGGAGACAGCGGGAGATGTCTGGTCTCCTCCCTTGCTGGCTAAAAACAAGAAACCGGAGGACAAAGGAAGAGCAGATGGATGTTTTCAGTTTTTTTCGGTTTGTTTCTGTTTTGGTCTCATGTGCTTCATTGCTCACCACAGACTGAAGCGAAGCCCTGTGGGACTTTCCGTGGAACAAAGGGTTCGGGGGTCACACACAGATTCACTCCGTGAAGAAGCTGTTGGGAAACTGTTCCGAGTAAAAAAATACATAAAACACAATCCGTGTGTTTGTGATGCTGACAAACACGGGGTGCACAAGCGGGCGTCTCGCAGCCTCTGGTTGTTGTGAACAGTCGCAAGCAGCGCTCACTACGCGCAGCGTTGCTGTTGATGTCAGAGGAAGTAGCCGTCTGGCCCGACGCGACCTTTCTACAGAGCCCGCCTCCTCTCGTCTCTTATTGTACTTCCAAACTGCAAGTTTTCCAACCTTCTGTCGACCTGTGTGTTGTTCTTTATGGCTTATATGTCAGCCTACTTTGGTTCTTGAGTTTCGTTTTTATTTTTAAGATGATAATTATGATGTTGATGAATCTATTTTGCTCTTGCTTCTTGGATGCATATTGTTTTGTTTTTTTTTTTATTAAAGCCATATTCTTCACTTTGAGATTTGGAGGGCTTTGCTCACGCTGCAAACTGGAATTTGATTTTTGTCACTTAAATGTCACAAAAATTCCACATTTACGTGTTTTGTTGCGGTGAGAACAAACCAAATAAGGCTTCTTCACATCCGATCTGGTCCACTTCCATACGTGGTCCTGGATCCGCTACCTTTCATTTGTCGGTTTATTCATGCTCCATGCACGGAGCAGAGCAACGCCAGAGACGAGGTCAGTAAAGGACCATAAACATCTGCTGGACGTTTACGTGGCGGAATTTTCTGAGAGAATAAATTGTAAATTTTACAGATTCAGAGGAATGTGTTTTAACTGTCACACAAATTATGTTATTATTGTTCATACGTGGCTCATATTCCAGTTAAATCTGAGCATGTGTGGCACTTTAAGAGCTTGGCAGTGTTCACTTTTCAATAAAAGAGCAGAAATGAGCATGAAGGATTTAAAAGCAAGTGATGAGTCTCCTAAATGCTCAATTATTAGTGACGTGACCAGATTAAATTGCAGAGCTGTGGAAGCTACAAGAATGACTCGCTGACTTCCCTCAGGTTTGTTCAACATTTCTTTACATACGGTAAAATTTTCCTGCTCTTGTTTGGATGGAAGTCCAGACAACTGCCACTATGTTACAGTGATACTGAAGAAATCATAAATACATGAGGTTCTTTGCCAAGCTAAGGCGCTAAAAAGGTGCATCTCATATGTGATTCCAAACTGCTTTATGGAGGCTAATAATCTATAGAGAGTGGAAACTAATACTACCTACATAAAGTGCACGCCCCAAAAAGAGAGAAATGATGTGAATGTCTGTTCAGATCCCAAAGTCCCAAAGTCCGTTTTCCCTTTTAATGCCTCGCACTTTATCCAGTTTCCAGGCTGTTTGAGGAATTTTCTTCCAGCGTCTAAATTTAGTCCCAGAGCCGCAGTTTTACCTGCTAAAAAGGTCCCTCGGTGGAAAGTGTAGAACTTTCTGAACATCCAGGAAGTGGCAGGACCTGCAGTGAACATTGCTGACTGGTCAATACTGTGCAGACTTTGTAAAAGGCTGCTGCACCTGTACAAAGAGAAGATAAGCCTTTATTGGTCACACAGTTTGGACGTTTCCATGTTACGGCAGCAGCAAAAGTTTGCAAATGTGCAGCAAGTATTTCTGTACAGAATGAAACAGTCAATATAAAAAAAGGTCTTCGGCCCTGCTGTGTAAATGAAAACCGTCGTTTAATTGAGGACTTTAACCTCAGGGAAAGTTTCAGGTAAACTACCAGGAACTCTTCAGTGGAAAAAGGTTTTTAACAAATGGTTCCGTCCCAAAGATGATCTAGGTTAAAGAACTATTTCAGTTTTCAGACGTGTAGATGGAAGAGGAACCGGCCTTTCTTAAAAACTTGTGCTCTCTTGATGACGAGATCTGAAGTCCCGCAGTTTCTCTGAGTCGTGAGGACGAGTGTTTACAAGATTTGAATTTTTGAGGTAAAAATCAAATTCCTTTGCTGGCTGTGAACACAAAGCAAAAAAAAAAAAAAATTTAATTAAAACTCTGGTGTTCTTCGGTCTTTTTGTTTGAACTGTTTGCAACGTTTGTGGTCCCATCTCAACATGTGTGTTCTTCCTCCACATGCACACACACGATGACTTCTCCAGTATTTTGTAGGTGTTTAATGACGATGACGACGATGATAATGATGATGACCCTTAACTGTGTCGTACCCGACTTAAAGAAAACCTCCGCTGGTCCGGGATGCACTAGACTGGAGCGGATATCTGGTGATTTCATGGACTACTAATACAAATAAAGGTGTTGATGTTGAGGTTGTCAATGCATGCCTGATATGTTTGATGTTGAAATCGAATCAGAAAAAAAAATTTAATACTGAATTTCTCACAACACAGTTGATTCCACCCGTCTGCTCTGAAATGTAATGTTTTTTGGTTTACTTCCTGTTTCTTTGCCGTTAACTTTCTGACACTTTCTCACACAGCAGAATATGGCTTTGATTGGTTTCTTATTTTCATTGACACTATGGGAAATGGAGAAAAATATGAATATATATTTAAGAAAACAAATACTTGTTTAAAAAAAGGAAGCATGTATGTTTTCTACTGTTTGTACTAGGTATCTTCATGTTGCCCTTGCTGCTTATGTGCCAATGTTGTGGGAGAGATTTACATCCGACCACTCATGCAACTATTCTGTGGTGTTGTCTAAGAATGTATCAACCTGAAATAAAGAAAAACTTTGGTTATTTTTTTTAATATATGCCCTGACGAAACGCGCTTGGTATTTGTCTCTTTGACCTTGAGGGAGAGAGAGAGACTTATGTCTTTCCTTGTCACGCATGAACAGTGAAATATCAGGGTGTCCTTCAGTATCATAAACCTGCATGTAAACATTTCTTAATCTAGATTTGATGTTTTTTGGGCAGAAGTAGAACAAAAGTTAAAAAGAATACCCAGAGAGCAGGGGAGATTCTCACAGAATCAGCCACTAAATCTCACTTCCTGGGAAGCTTTTCTTTTTTAAGAGGATTTCACTGAATACCATCAATAAAACAAATGCTACAGGTCCTAAACAAACTGTGAGAGAAGCCCCATGACGTGACTGTTGTGAGCACGTGCCAAATGTCCAGAAAAAGAAGCAGCGAATTGGTTCTAACGGGATGGAAAATGTACAACAACACTTTACTCTGGTCAAAGAAAAATAACCTCGGTAAAAATTGTGGTATCTTGAATCTTGAAATCTTGAATGTAATTCTGCATTAACATTGAGACTCAAAACCAGACAAATATGTAGACATCATCTTTTTGAATAAGAATTTGAAATTATAAACTACATAAAAAGATATTGTCATTCATCATATTGCACTTTACTTTAGCAACTAAACATTTGAATTTTTAGGTTATTTTTTATTTTAAGATTTTAGTCAAACACTGACTAAAATCAACACCTTGGACGTTGATTTCATTTAGGATCACAGGAAAAAGTATCGTAGTTCTTAAGTCACAAATGCAGGGCAAAGCTTCACTGTATTTGTGATCTGTCCAACACAATAATACAAAAATTACTTAAGAAAATCTGATCCGCATCATCTGTTCACAGAATTCATCTAAACTGAAGCTGAAGAAAAAATGCCCGCATCACAAAAATGAGGACGAAAAGATTCAACGTTGGCTTCTGTTGAAGACGGGACTGATTCGTGTTCAGGAAACCTTCCTGAAACAAACTTTCACATTTGTGTCTGTGCGGTGATTTTCTCTTCACATCAGTTCACAATTATTCTCAAAGTTTCTCCTCCGACGTCACCCGACTCTCCCCCCGAATCCTCTGGAAATAATGATACAGCAGCATTGTCATCCTCCGTCTCCTCCTCCTCCGTCTCTGAGCCGCTTTCTCGGTGACAGATAAGAGGAGTTTTGGGGAGGGCCGGCTCTGTGTGGATTCACATAACTAACCGTCAGTGTCCAATTAGATTAGGCTCTACCAAACCAATTAGCGTTTCTGAGAGGAAGGATGAGACGCCAGTAGTCGTATTAGGCCTCTGATATCCTAGCAGCAAGAAACATGCTGAGTAAGCTCCTCAATAGACAGTGCGGTGGAAAACTCGGCCTCTTTTTGTTCACACAACAACAGAAAAAAGTTTCTGGACGGGGAACAGAAAATCTGTAGATCTGGGCAGCTGCAGACTCCGGCATAATTAGTCAGAGGTTGTGCAAAAGAATAAAAACCTTGGATGCACTTCCTCTGCTGTTGTAAGCAAAATTTGGGTGGAAACGCAAATCAGTGCTTCAGATTAATGTATTATTGTACTGTCAAAGCCTGGAGGACTTTTGCACCATTGTTTATTGCTTTAATGAAGAATCTAAGATTTATTTGTGTGTCAGCTAATTTCTAACCACGCTTGGGGGCATTGTTACGAACACGGCTTCTTAATCGAGATGGAGAATCATAACAGAGTTAGCAGAGGTGGGGGACGGACATGACTTGACTCGAGTCGCAATTTTTAGGGCATGAAACTTGCTCTAAAAGACTCAACGTGACTTAAACTTGCCATTCATGACTCGACTTACTAGACTTCAGACATCCCGATTATTTTTTGTTTAATTATTCTATCTAGATTTTTTGATCAGTCCATTAATCTGTAAAATACTTTCCCATTAGACCTTTACTTTTCAATAAATATAACAATAACTTACACATTTCTTCAATTATCTTCTAAAAAAAAAGTCGGGCTTGTGTGGTGCAATCTGCATTTAGCACTTGCAGAGATATATGTTGTTTGGTCTCTGCCTAAAATACTTCCATACTATAAATGAATACAAACATTGAAAATCAGTGTATTTACATAATCGACTACGGTGACACTTCGCTCCAGAAGAAGAAGGCCTGGCCTTCGGGTGGGCTGCAGAGAGCCTGCAATCTGCCGGACAGCGTGTTATATTCGTGGACCCTCACCTGGATAAACTCCACGGAAGACTGCAGCCTTTCAAGTTCTCCTTTGGACACAGGTCAGGCAAGGCCAACAGAACAGCAGTATCTGTCCAAGCTGATGCACGTCGCCAACATCCAGAAGGAGCGGATGGTGTGATGGAGAATTCCCAACACTGACTGTCAAGCACATGCCAACACACAGATACACAGATGTTTAATCTCTCTCTCTCACTCACACACACACAGTTGGTCTTCGTTCCCTCCTGCTGTGATGCAGGCCGTGTTTGACTTATGACACACACTGACAAAGCTGCACACTGGCAGTTCTGTGTGGTTCTCTCACTTCCAGCTTCTACAGTTTCTGTAACAAACACCACTCGTTACCCGTCACGGAGATGCGCTGCATGCATGGTAACGATGTAATGGGGACATCACTGCGAATGTTTTCTTTAAACCTAATTTTTACAGTTTAAATGTTGACGCAAAAATGTATGTCTTCTGTAATATTTACTTAACGATAATGGAATTTGTATTGAAATGAAAGTGAAAACTATTGATTGAACTATTGGTCTACTGGAGTAAAGATGACTGGCAACACCTGGGGCTAAATTATTAAGAACCATGGGATCAATAAGCTTTGATGTTATTGGCTCTGCCATCAGTACTGGGAGAATCAAGAAAATCGATTTCTAATTTATTCTTGCCACCCGACACTTTGCTTGCACATTGTCTCTAATTAAAACATTAATCTGGGATGCGTTTTTCTGCTTCCACTCCAGAGGAGGTGTCTCTCTGAGCCTGTGCAGACCATGGTTATGAAAGTGAAGCAGGTAATGCTGCAAACGGCCATCGCCACAAATGCAGTAAATGTTACAGGGGCAGAAACATGGGAACCCGTTAGGACATGTAGCATACGTCTATAACACATACGCAGACAATTTCAGTTCTTACCACCTCACTTGTAGTTATTTCTCATTGCACAGGTATGTTCGGCTAATCGTCTGAAGCTGTCAGTCAGAGCTGTCATTCGCGGAGCACTCAGAGCTGCTGGCATCACACCGAAGACATTTCTCCCTACAAAGCTGGATGAGGTTCAGATCTGGTGATTGAGCTCTCTGAGCCATTGACGGTCTTCCCCCTGCTACTTTCTTCTCCAGATAATTCTTACACAACAACGAAAAATAATTGGGGTCAATGTCTTGCAGAAAAAAGACGTTATGTCTAATCAGTTGCTGCCCAGAGGGAATGTGTGGTATCCATGCCTTGCATATCAATGATCAATTTAGAGGCATCTCCAATTGAATTTCTGGAAACAAAATATGTATCTGTTTCTTACTGGTAATTAAATATTTCTGTCCACTTCACCCATCACTTTCTACATGTGCTTCTTTTTTAAGGGGGCTGAAATAGAACCCCAGCAAACCAAGCACCAACTAGATTACCTACAATTAACCCACAAAGAGGAAAGTGGAACCAATCCTCTGCCAGACAGGAAAAACAAAGTGTGAGTGGAACAAATCAAGGCCGTGCTGGGAATTACTTGCTGAACTTGTTGCTGTCATGAAGCCAGATGACATACAGCTCTGTCTTTTTCACGCTACCACCAGTGAGTGATGGGAACTTCCCCAGACAAACCATTTTCGCTCGGACTCCGTGTGAGCGCCGAGCTGTCAGAGACTGATTGGATAACATCTCAGGCTAAGGAACAACTCACACAAGCTGAGTGGGAACAAATGGACGGAGGAGGAGGTAAGGAGGTGAGGGCAGGTTGTTGAGGACTCGCATCATGGGCTTGAGGTTCGATTACTCTGGTAAATTGCAACACTGGTTCTTCTTCCCATCTCTTCCACTTCTCTCCCTCACACACTCACACGCCTCTACTTTATCCGTGTCTAAGTTCAATCAAAGTCCCAGATAAGCTGATTTAGAACCATGTATCTTTTATATCGGTGGGTACACAAAAAAATGCAAAAAAAAAATAAAAGAAGTCTGACGTCTGCGGACTGGCAAACGACCCAGTCATAGCAGGTCATCACAGGACTTTATTCAATGAGAAGCTGATATATTTCGGCTAATTTAACAGTACTGAGCTCGTACCCTCGCATGAATACTGGAGATTTGGTTTAGTAAGAACAACCTCCCTTTTTCCCCACTGCCCATGTGTCTGCGTGTCCGAGCAGGAGAGCGGAGCTGCAGTCCATTTAGCCTCTGACGTTTCTTAAAATTAAAATTATCTTCAAAGAAATTTAATTTCTCAGGTCGTATCTGAATTGTTGCCTGATAGTGATCTGAGCGTCAGTGGATCTTTAAAGGTCGGCAAACTAAAAACAAAGTAAGTTTAAACTGATATTTCAGTTTGAATAATCTGCAAATATCTCAGGGCTTTGTGAAGCTATTTCATGGAACATGAAATCATGATGCAAAAAGCTGAATGGGACTCACGCATTAAAGGGAACATGCAGGTAAGAGCTTGTTCATTTTCAGACCACTTTTCCTTGTAAGGAAACTGACAAATTGATTTAAATAACAGTCTGGACTAGGACAGAGTTTGGATTTAACACCACAGGGGAATTAACAGTAACAGAACATACATAATTAACACCTTGATGAGATATTAATGCAGGGCTTTTCTGTACAATTAACTTTTTTCCTCATTTCTCTCCACAGACATTCCATCACTTCTTCTTCTGCCCTGCACTGAATTATCTTCCTTTCCTGACAAAATGAGAAGCCCGGTAATGACAAATATTTCAATATTTGAACGTCTAATTTGAGATAAGCCCAACCTCGCGGCGAGGCAATTAGAATTATGAATGGAAATGAACGTTTTATCTCAACGAGGCATCGAGGGAGGCTGAAAAGTGTCAGAGTCACAGAGCTGAAAGGCGACATCATCCCCAGACGAGAACAAAAGTCAGGGATTTGACATGAAGACAATAAAAGCTGCGTATATGTGGAAGTTATTGGTCTATAGTGTGTTATTTGGCTCCCACCATCAGCGTTTTTACACTTGCTGAGGTTGTCTCTGCTATCTGCTGAGAGATAGCAAGTGTCAATGAAAAGCAATTTAAGGCGTCCAGAGCAATTATTAACCCACCTGACAAAGAATTGTGCTTCCTGCTCTCTCTCTTTCATTCTCTGTATTCTGCAAAGTAATACGGAAGAAGCACATTAGTCATTTGACATTCTTTTACATACTCTAAGTGAAACCCTAAAGCTTCCTAGAGGAGACAGACCGACTGACGACTGGAGTCCCAAATTTAACTGTATGAACGAACCAACAAGGATGAGCCACAGCAACATTAACCCCTTCATAAATGGATGAATATTTAAACAAAATGGTTCATAGAGGCAAAGTCCAGAGCTGCTACTGGGAAAGATCCAAGCAAGGAGCTAGGAGTGTGCTGCCTCATTATAATTTCAAATATGAAGCTGCAGCTTTAATTCAATTCAGTTCAATAAATCTTTAGCGGTAACTGAAGGGCCAAACATGTTTTCTGCAGCGAGCTGCATGCAGCTCAAACACGGTGAGCCCGCTCTCACTGCGTTGTTACGCTCTGACACTGCAGTGGGCGCTGAGGGGCAGCCTGCAGCAGCACGCAGGAAGCCGCTGTACACAAATCTAAGATATGGTATGGATCCACTAGACACAAAACCCCTGCAGCTGTATCATTTCAGTGAACTGAGGTGGCCGGGTTGGACTGATAATCGCAGTCTGAAGGAACCAGAATCTGGTCAGAACATTATTAAAGATACATTTTTTATTTAATTCAGGTCATAACCAAGAGGACGGCATTTGACAGCTAAGTATTGATTTCCTTGTTGAACATGCGTTTTGTATTTATAGGATTATAGCACAATATTGTTTCAAATAGTCTCAGTCAGAGTAAGAGGGAAAAAACAGGTGATGATCCACGACCATAACAGTAAAAACATCTGACAGATTATTTCCTTTAGGACCCTTTAAAACCTCACTCTGTCCATCATAACTGGCTGCGAGAAGATAATCTACAATGAGTCTAAGATCATTTTAAACCTGCTGCTCTAATATGTGTAAATGAATGAGCAACTCAACACAGCTATTAAAAAGACCCTACAGGAAACACTGCGTATTATAAACCACACGCTGTTCACACGAACACATCCACTTTCTTCCCCTGATCCTTCAGTCCATCCAGTTATGAGGTCATTAGTGATGATAACTTTACCAACAACCCAAATGAAAGATCTGGAGTTGGTCTCAAAATGAAACAGATCACAAACTCCGGTCAAGGTCTCAGAATGAAACATTTCTGTGCAATATGTTGTTGTCTTCAAAAGAAAATCGAAACGACCGTATTTGCCACATCTACCCCGGCCTCCTCTCCACACAGACTGATGAAGTTTTCACACCTAGCTTGTTTGGTCTGGAACTTTTGAGGTTTCAGTTTAGTCCTTATCAGAATAGCAGGTAGATGTTATTCTGCTAGACGAAATTCCTCAATGCTTCTGTTTGAAAACCCTTTTTGGATGGTTTGAGCCAATTATAAAAAGTTTAGGCAGGCTGCCATCAGCCTTTAAACAAAATATAAAAAATGTTTACCTCATTTAAAAAATTAGGCACTTAGGAAAAGAAATAGGCATGTTTTCAAATTTCAAAGACTATAAGAATGTAGAACCATTTTTTCTAACACGGTGAGAGAGAAGGGATAGGTTTTTTCACAAGCTGTGCCATTATTTCCCAAGATTAAATTAAATCCATCAGACATTTCAATAACAATAAGCCCAACAGTTTTCTAGAAACAGGATAGTGCAAATATGTGTAACAAAAAATGTCCACTGACAAAGCAACATGAAACGATGCAAATCGAATTTCAATGTTCATTTGAGATGCAGTCGGTCCGTCAGTCTCTCTTCTCCAGCTCACAGTGGAAAAGCTTTCGGAAACTGTTCCACAGGTTTATTTCGAGGCAAACAAACAATATTTAGAACTCAATCCATCTTTCTACTTTAAAAGCCCAACCTGAACCAGCTGTAATTCTCCATCAGCCTCAGCAGTCGGTGCTGTCGCTTTCAATGTCTTACAGTATCCCCAACCCTGGAATACCGAGAACAAACCCAGGATCACAGTAAAGCCTCGCGCAGCCTCCACTCGCCGTGTTATTACCATGAATATTGACAGTTTCTCCCACTGTGCCGTATCAAGCAAAGCGACGCCTCACATTCCCTGTAAAAGCCCTTGAATCTTCCAACAAAACCACGGCATCAGCCAACTCCATTTCATCCCCAACTCTCCATTTTTTCCCCTCCCTTATTAAACATGAATATTGACAGATCCTCCCAGCGAGGCGCATCCAGCACGCCGCTGGCCCCGGCCCCCTCATCCATCCTCCCATTCTCCCAGCGCACACATCATCTTCTGTGGGCTCCGGGGCGATACATCACTGTGGCGGGGCACAGAAAAGCTCTTTAAGTTGCATAAACACAATGTCGCCTGGGCACCCACAGGCTGCCGGTGATGGATTGGGACCGCACACAGCAGCCAGAGTGGGATTCTTCAGGAGCAGCACCACCCGCCTGTCACTGCGCTCCACATTCAACCAAAGAGGCCAGTCAGGTCACTGATGCACTGGGAACGTGGTGGAAAGTAACCAAGCACCTTTAAACAAGTATATATTCATTATTTTTTTAACGAGCGTGGCAGCCTGGTGAATCGTTACGGCTTATTTTCTCTACCTGCCTTATTAAAGAATTGTACACACTTGTTGAGGTATTAGTCACTAATTTATTTTAAATAAGAAGCTACAAAAACTTACTAATGCAGCACAAATTGTTAAATAGCTCTGATTGGTTAGAAGGGGGAGTCTTGCCAAATGAATATCTCTGCATTGCTGCCAGTGTTTTTCTGTACAAACATTATTGAAATATTAAGAGAAAGAGCACAAACTCTTACCATCCACAACACGTTCAAACACCCCAATAACCAGATCAAACAGCACAATCCACCAAAAGGGCTAAACAAATACCAAAGAATGAAGCCACAGTAAACTGTTTCAAGATTTTTCTCCCTCGTCTGGACAATGAGAGATCAGTCAATCTAAACTAAATCCTCCGGTGCTGCCGGCAGCTGGAGATTCAACACGTGAACACACAGGAACAGTTACAGTGAAGGTCCACAGTAAACATCCATGGGTCAGAACCTGCGTCACCTCTTCTCTGCTTCCATTTCCAGAGGATTCAACCATCACAAAGGGCTACAGTTACCATGGCAACGAAGACCAGAGAGGTGCACCATACATGTTTTTGTATCACATATGATATACTCTCACTGGCCACTTCATTAGGTACACCTGTACCAAACAGCAGATTTGCCAATAATTCTTTTACAAGGTCTCTCAATTTCTAATATGTATTTCACAATAATTCTTCTGTGCATTTATTACTGAGGCTGTAGTGGGGGGGTGGAGTCATACTGGAGTGTATCCTATTAAGGTTTTGGCCTCCTCGTTCATTTTAAGTTCATATTGAAGTATACAGTGAGACAGATATAAATATGAGTTTTAAAGGACTTGGTTGTGCAGTTGTCTGGCATGTGCTGGGACATACCAGGTTAGTCATAGTCATAACGGGAGCTAATGCTAAACATATTACTACAGAGTTTTAATGCACGTAGACACCATGATCCATCTGCAGTTTTTTTTTGTGTTATCTGTCATGTTGTTATCTTTGTTACATGGAGTTTTGTTTCATGGGAACGAGGGACAATCAGCTAATTAGGCCTAATATACACATTTTTGTCTGGCAGCAGGATAGAGGGTGAGTGGGTCGCTATTTTTTTTTGTTGACCGCCCTGTTAATGTTTTTTGTTGTTTATTGATTTAATTATCATCATCAACTTTTTTTTTTAGGTTTCAGCTTAATATGACAAACTTCCACATGTGAGCACAACGATTGGAACAATGTCTGTGTGTCACTAAAAGCACCGCATGGGTAAAACGGTAACGACTCACCTGCAAGATCCGACAAGACCAGCAGAATCACGACGACAGCTCAAAGAGAGCCTGGAGATTTCATAGGTCAAAGTTCAATGAGCCTGAGCTCTGGGGGAAACAATGGACACAGACAACAAGCAGCGCAAAGCACATGATGGGAAGATGCTAAACGTCTCTCTAACATCGTTCTCGAGCGTAGAGAGGAGACCAATGCAGTTTACCAAGATAAATACACCATCACAATTTATCTTTCTAGATCAATTTAAAACACCCATTTTTTTACCCTTATGGGCCAACAACCACAATAAAAACTCCTTAACAAATTCTCCATAGATTTTGAATGTTCAATATTCAATAAAAAAAAATACCAAGTAAATCTGTTCACATGCAGCATGAGCAGCAGAGTTTACTCTCACTGACACGTAAACCGGTGGATGAAAGCAGATGAGCAGTTTCCCATTTTGTAAAGTCATTCAACTCTTCAAGTAGATAATATATTTTTACATTTTTTACTAATGTCGAGAAAACTGCTCAATCAACAACACTCGATCTAAAGCCAAATACATTAATGCCACCTACAACAAACTCATATTGTCTTAAATTCTGCATCTGACACCAGCACACAGCATTAACAGAACTTCACCACAATTACGAGACCTTTAACCACACACAGTTAGTCTCAGGAGCCTGGCTTACCTGGAACTGGATCCTCCTGGATCCACCTGGATCCTCCCTTCTGAGAGAAGATCTAGCGATGGGCTTGTAGACTCCCAAACACTGGCTCCTCCATCAGATGTATTCACACTAAACATCTAAAAAATATTTCACTGATAAAATGATCATCAGATTAATCAATAATCACAACTGTTGTTTGCTGTAGCTTTACTTAAAAGAATATTTTTATTACAAGTCCTGCATTTAAACACTGTGTCACAAATAAAAGCACAGAAATAGTATATGTGATGTATAAAAGTAATTGAGTCTTTATGTGGAACAGCCCATTCCAGAATAATAAAGTTTGGTAATGGTCTATAATTGTTCAAACTTTCATGTGCAAACATCCTTTTACTTAAAATGCCAGTTACGGATGGAGAATAAGAGAAATACTTGTGGCGTTGAAGCTAAAAGAGACGGAAATTTTAAGTTCTAAAGTGAAGTAGAACTTCTTTCTTTACAGTTGGACTTAATTACTTTCCAGCCCTGAGAAACTCTGGTTCAGGTGTTAACTAAAGAAAAAAAAATAAGTTCACAAACGGACTGAAAATATTGTCCAAGTAAAAATTAGATTTAAGTCATTCTACAACGTTTAGCCTAAACTAGCTAACGACGTTAGCTAGCGATTAGCTAACGTCGTTAGCGAAAAACACCCGGTACATGCCAACGGAATCCACGACGTTCTTTTAGGTTGTTGGGAGGGAAAGAAAACACGTGCAACCTCGTGCTGAGTGTCGGAAGAACGTGCCACGTAATACTCACAGGTGAAAGCTCACAGGTGAACAGGTGTGGGGCTAATGCTAACTAACTAGCCTCAGCAGCTGCTGTAACAACTACGGGGAGACAGGAAGGACAAAACACTTCACCGCAGTCTCAGGGCAGCGCAGGGCAAAGAACCGCAAACGCGTTTTAATTTGACAAATCTGTCCAGGTACATGTTACATGTGTTTTCATTCCGAAAGAAGCAGCATGTGTAAGTGAACTGACTTTTTTTTTATTAGTTTTATTATTATTGTTATTATTATTATTATTAATCACATGTATTTATTTACATTAAGTGGTCCAGATTTGTTCCACGTGTGACTCATAAATAAGGTTTCGGCAGAAAACTCAAATGTTCAATTTCAGTTCAACTCACGTAAAGATAGAGGAGAGAACCACTTAAAAAAAACCTGCCAAAAATCATCAACATTAACAGTTATTAGAAACATAAATAAAGCAAATGTTGGAGGCTACTCACCGGGCCAAATGAACGTTTTTTAAAAGTATATTAATAGTTGGCTCATTTTAAATCGTTGCAGTGATGCTTCTGCAGGGCCTGGATGTGGAAACCGGTGAAGGTGGAGCTGCGTTTACCCACTGACTCATTACCATCACGGCCTGTTGTTTTATGTAAGCGATGCTGAAAAAGGCAGCTCGGACCCACTGATCTCAGAATCCCAGACTGGTGCCATGCGTGTATCATCACGTGTGAGTGTGTGTATATGGATATTTTATGCTTGCTTGCACACAACACTGTCGGTTTTTCTCCTCCAGAAGATGAAGCGACTCCCACATTAAAGCGGCCGCTGTGGAAACTGGCGTGCCAATGGATTTCGACTTTGTCCTTATTTCCCCTTCACATCCACTCTGCAGCTTTACTTTGTTGCCTTTAAAAAAACTTTTGAACTCACTTCAAAAACCTGCAGCGTCTTCACTCAGTTCAGGCTCTGATATGTTTGACTGATAAGAACAAATAGGGAAAAAAAAGATCCAACGTGCTCTGAAGCGAAAATGTTTTGAGGTCAAGGTGTTTCAGTGAATCAGACCCACATGACTCAGACAAGTAAAAGGTGAGTTGTGCGTGTGAATCATCCTACATTTACATAGACTTACATATTTACACAGTGGGTATGTATGTGGGCTCAATAAACCGCTGGTCCTATCGGCTCATACATGTGGTTCTGTAGGTCCACACTCCAGCACCACAGGGACAGAGGGGTCCAGACTAACTCCAGGCTCCTTCTCCACCACTGAACACAAACTCTGGGTCACAGTTTCACACTCACGCCATCAATGCATTTACAAAATCAAGCAAGCTGATCAGCCACAACAACATTTATGGGCAAGATTATGTGATATATGATGACATTATAATGGATCGTTTAAGGCCTTGACAATTCAGTCATTCGGTTATCAGGTTTACACTGAAAGGTGGATGTTGTATGTCCAAATATCAATTTTCATTGGTCATTTCTTCACTTTCATGTGCAGCAGTAAATTCAAATGTGAGATCAGCGGCTGAAAACCCTGCACATGCTGCCTCGCTGAGTCTGTGGAGGTGTGTCAGCCTCTAAATCCTCCTTCACGAAGGCGAGGCTCTTCAGTCAATCAGCTGTTGATTCAGTTTGAGGATCACCGTGCTGCTCACAGCTGTTTCGAACCTTTAGACGTGAGACGTTAAATCAGTGAGAGCACAGTTAACACTAGAAAACGGTCACATATGATTAGAGAGTCCTGTATTAACAGGCTTCGAAGGCTTCCCCCGTCTCTTGCCACTTCCCTGTCCAGCCACCAGATGTCCCTGACTGCTTCTCTTTGTCCGTCTGTGACCGTGTAACAGCCAGTTTCCATCGTCACAGCTGCTTCATGAATTCTCATCCATTAGACCAGCCTGCTATTAATGACATACCGTAATATTTGTACTTTGGAAAATTTTGTGCTATGGAAGAGTGTAGTTTTATATAATTTGGATTTTGATTCAAACATGATTTCTTTATACATCATGTTAAAACACATAGAGCTTTTATTTACACTAGCATTATGAGATGTGCATTTATACTAATCTACTGTATATTTTTGCCTTTTTGCATCCTCCAACTTTCCCCTTGTTACTATGAACACCATCCACGGCCTCTTCATAATCCACAGTCCTCTTTCTCACATGTCCTGAACTGCCTCCTCTCAGTGTAAAGCAGCTCAGGTTGGAACCACCGCAACTTCTTCCTGCACCTCTGCTCACAGATTTTATGTATTTTATGAAGGTGGATTTTCTGGCTGAACTGTGCTGACTTGCATTTTGAAGACGGATCTTTAAGTCTTGTGCAGAAGTTCTTCGTGTGACGCTTTGCGACGCTGATTCTCTGACTCTCCGTTCATTCACTAAACAGGGAAAAAAACAATCTGCTCGCTCTCACATCTCCCTCCCATCCCGGCAGCTCTGTGTGTGTGTGTTCAGATGAGATTTAAGTCCCTTTCTTTACGCTCAGCCACAGAGAAATGTCTCTGTTGGTCAGATCATAATCTGACCCTCGACCAAACATAGGATGTGATCCGCAACCCCCTCCCCTAAGTAACAGAAAAATCTTTACAAAAAATTAATTTCCAAAGAACATGAGGTGTGTAAATCAGCAGGTCAGTGAGTGTGTGTGTGGGTGCATGGCAGATTTAGGGTGTTGCAGCAGGAAACAGGCAAAAATAAGATGGCCGACAGGCAGCGAGCAAGCGATGGATGATTAGAATCCTGACCGGTGGCTGATCATCTGCGATCTTACTCTGTGTCAGTAAATCCTTATTACCAGGATGCACATGTGCAACTGCGTCAGTGTGTGGAAACATCCCGTCAGCCAGATGTTCCTTATTCAGAAATATGATCCCAGTGATTGGTCCAGGTTGACGGTCGGAAACCATTCACTTTCTGGGAGGTAAAAGGTGAGAGGAATCCATTTGTAAGGCTGCAGTCTCATCTCAGCAGCAAGAATTCTGTCTCTGAGCCTCGGGATTCAGTGGCTCGGCAAAGACGGACGACTTGTGTGTGTTTCAGAGAAACTAAACCCAGCAGGTTTGTCTGTTTTGCTCAGATCTTCTGTGTGTAACTAAGTGTACATCTGTGAGGCAAAGACAGACAGTTGCAGTTATTCTGGGGAACAGATGGTGTTAGTCTGACAACACGTCCGCTCACTGCTCTGTGATCAGCAGGGACTGTCCTGCCTCAGTTACGAGCAGAGCGACAGTAACAGAGGAGAAGCAAATAGTAAAAGTATTTCTGTCGACAGCTGAAGCAGCTCAGGTGGATGACATCATCTGAACTATAATAAACTGCGGCAGCGTTTCACGTCACACTTCTCATTACAGTACAGTGTTCTCTACGCCCTCTTGTGCGCTGTGGTGCATCCTAACTGAAGCCTCATCGCGAGGAGGAAACTGCTTTCCTCTGCTCAGCCCAGGGAAGGCCCCACACTGAGCCACAGTACGGGGGGACAGATGGATTCTGGTCCCGGCTTTGATCTGCTGCATCCACATGTCCCGACTACAAAACAGGGTCCAGATGAGGAGGCCTGTGTGGAAAGGCAGGAGAAAGAAAGTAAAGTCATTCCTTACGCAAATAATATTGTGCAGTGTTAGGTTTTTTAAATCATAATTTTTAAAAACATGTTATATTCAATTCGAACAGTAACATGTGAAACATGTGAAGTGGTGTGAAGAGTTCTTTTTGTAGCTCTGGGTCGGGTCCCCAAGTTTATGTCATCACAGTTTCCCAACGATACACAAAACTGATGAGAAGACATAATCCCTGCAAACACTGAAAGGTGAAGATGAAACACACACACACACACACAGACCTGAGTCCCTGAACTCAGAAACTATTTCTTTTCTAACGTGGAGGTTTACTGTGAGGTTACAGCAATTTACAGTTTTGTTGGGAGGAGACGAAGAACGAGAGGTCAAGGCCACGGAAATGATTTATTTTTATTTATTGGCTAAAGTTCTCACCCACAGAAAATACTACGCTTTCCTCCTCAACAATAAGAACCGCTGCTCGCTTCCAAAGCAGCTGCACAGAGAAAAGACACGAGGTTTCCCAGCTTGTTCACCTGAGCTGTCACAGTGAACTCAGACACACATCACCGTCTTTCTAAATATGAGCAGGACGTGCAGCTACAGGATGATGGAGAATCAAAATGTGCAGATTAGCACAAGACAGAAAGTGCAGAAATGTTTTTTCTCCAGTCAAAACTCCACTTACAATCACTCAGATTGTTCATTTAGTTGTGCTTTTAATTTGTAAAGACCAAGTCGACAGCTCTCAGGTTGAGCAGCACACAGTCCAAAGGGAAATCCAGAGGTGTGATAAATCATCCACAGTCTCCGCTCTGGTAAATATGACAGGAGCAACATAACTTCAATACTAAGAAGTCTGTGTAGAAAGAGAGTTTCCTGTTTCCTGTTTCAAACTGTTTCTAAATGCTGTTACACTGACCCACTGACACTGGTTAGTGTTACGTAATAATACTGTGAAGGGAAACGTATACGGTATGTTCCAAAAACACAAAGTTTGCATCGAGTTACTGTGAAAAGCAAAAATATAAACCTGGACATTTACATTAATGAAGAAATATTAGTTTCACAGAGTGGATGGAGTCATGATGGCTTTGGATCTTCAGTGGAACCTCACACGTTAAGTTAGAAGGTTTAAATTCGGAGGCTCCTGGTCGTCCCAGCAGGAGACGTCCCAGCTGGCTGTGGACTGAACACAACATTAGGCTTGTTCAATGAGCTTCACAAAGTTCTGTGTCACCCCGTCACCATAGAAGGTTATTAAAAAATGATTGAAATGTTTTAATTAAAGTGGCACAAGTCTGCGTGTGTTTAATTGTGTTTGGGAAAATGAATAATAGCGTTTGACCTATCGAAGCCACTTCCTGCCACTGAAAGAAAAAACCTCATTCTCAAAAGAATCACTTAGTAACTCCAAACATTGACAGTATAATTCATTCATCTCACATTGTAAATGTTTTATTTTTTTAGATACAGGATCTTTATGTGTCATTGATATGGAACAGGCTTCCACATCAAAGCGATTATTACCTGTCAGCAGAGAATGAACAGGTGTGATCTTGGAATAGCTCCGCCTCCCACGACAGTGCAGAGAAGGTGAGCAAAAGTTAGATCGTTAACAACCAACAGCTAACGGCAAAAGCCGTTAAGGTTGCGCTACTTTCACTTTTACAAGAAATGATGTAACAAGCAATGCACAGTGCTGTTTAATATGTGTGTTGATTATGATTATGATATTAGAGACAACTTAATAATATTTCTGGATTCCTTTATGGAGATTTATTAGACTCAAAAGATGTACCTCAAATTCTGTTTGCGTGATGCACGAAACACACATGTTCATCTGTGACTGTGTCGCTGCAGGTCACTGTTAGATAGGAGACGTAGATGATGGTTGTTATGCCTTTTGATTATTCGATAAGTACAATTTTCCATTACAACTAGATAAAACATATGCATTACCAGTTAATTACAGAAGAAAATCTCCACGAGGAGAGATCTTTATTGTGACTAAAACTATAAACCTGTCAAATGTAAAACTGAAGTGAATTTAAAAATACATTTGCTGCGGTTGTGTGTTTTCTTACTTCTCTTTTCACTGAAGTTTTGTTGACGAGAAGATGAGTCATCCACTGTCTTAATCATCTGGTTCCCGTCAAAGCAAAAACAACTTCATCACCACAAGAATCTGTTCCTTTTTCTGAGAGACACACAAAGAGACGGTAAGATTTACTTTCATTATAAATCTCTGACTCTGACTGAGGCGAGCAGAGACAGGAACGAGTACTACAGCAAACGTCAAACTTAAGGGAGCAAGACACAAGTAACTTCTTCTATAGCCGTTTTTTCCAGATTCACTCAGAGACTAAATGGCTTCCAGATCAGAGGAGGCTCTCAGCTGTCTGGTCTGTCATCAGGTCTACAGGGATCCTGTTCTTCTGTCCTGTAGCCACAGCTTCTGTAAAGACTGTGTGAAGAGCTGGTGGAGAGAGACAATGACAAGAGAGTGTCCAGTCTGTAAGAGAAGATCTTCGAGGCCAGATCCACCTTTAAACCTGGTGTTGAAGAACCTGTGTGAGTCCATCTTACAGGACAGAGATCAGAGATCTTCAGAGGGTCTCTGCAGTCTCCACTCTGAGAAACTCGAACTCTTCTGTCTGGACCATCAGCAGCCCGAGTGTGTCATTTGCAGAGATTCAAGAAAACACAGCAACCACAACTTCATACCCATCGATGAAGCTGCACAGGATCACAGAGAGACTCTGCAGAGATTCCTGGAGCCCTTACGGGACAAACTGGAGCTCTGGAGGAAACTTAAAGTGGACTTTGAACAAACAGCAAAACATATTAAGGTCCAGGCCCGACACACAGAGAGACAGATTCAGGAGCAGTTTATGAAGCTTCACCAGTTTCTAGAAGAGGAAGAAAAGGTCAGGGTTGGTGCACTGAGGGAGGAAGAGGAGCAGAAGAGTCAGATGATGAAGGAGAATATGGAGGCTCTGAGCAGAGACATAGCAGCTCTATCAGACACAGTCAGAGACACAGAGGACGAGCTGGCAGAGAAAGACATCTTACTCCTGAACAACTACAAAGCTACAGTGGACAGAGTCCAGCACTTCTCCCTGCTGGAGGATCCCCAGCTGCCCTCAGAAGCTCTGATAGACCAGGCCAAACACCTGGGCAACCTGAGCTTCAACATCTTGGACAATATGAAGGACGTGGTCTCCTACACTCCTGTGGTTCTGGATCCAAACACTGCAAATCATTGTCTCTACCTTTCTGAAGACCTGACCAGTGTGAGAGGAGCAGCAAAACAGAACCTTCCTGACAATCCAGAGAGATTTGGTGATTATTTCTGCTCTGTCCTGGGCTCTGAGGGGTTTACCTCCGGGACTCACAGCTGGGATGTGGATGTTGGACGAAATTCCAACTGGGAACTTGGTGTGTCAGCAGAGTCTGTCCAGAGGAAGGGAAGAATTCATTCTGGATTATGGATAGTGTGGTTCTATGAAGGTAAATACTCAGCATGGTCACCACCAGATCCATCTGTGGATCTGCCCGAGAAGACAAAGTTCCAGAGGATCAGAGTGTATCTGGACTGGACCAGAGGAAAACTGAGGTTCTCTGATCCAGATACTAACACACACATACACACCTTCACACACACATTTACTGGGAGACTGTTTCCATACATTAACACTGGGGATAAAGTTCCAGTGAGGATTGTACCAGTGAAGGTCTCTGGGACAGCGGGACACTGCAGTTAGAGAGAAAGCTGTTGTTTTTTTTATTGTGTCCATTTTGAATTTAACACGATGAACTGCTGCTGTGTCAGTACTCCAAGGGTTAAGGTTGTATGTTCTGGGTTTTCTTTAAGAATTGAGCCAGAACACATTAGCCCATTACTGCAGTTTGAAACTTCAGACTTTGAATGTCTTTAATTACAAATTTGAATCAAAGCATTAACTGATTAGAAATATAGAAAAAAATATTTCAAAGTTCTCAATAATTCGAGTTCGCTGCAGCAGCGGCCAGGGACAAGGCCAAACCGCAGCACGTCATCCACTGTACTGAGAACGTGATCGGCTGCAGCCTCCCGTCTCTCCAGGACCCGGAGACGGGCAGCCAGGATCGCATCGGGGCCTTCTCATCCCGGACTTAAACTCTTTCTGAGGCAAATTCCCAGTACTTAACTGTGCCTGGCAATAAACAGATTTCTGATTCTAATTCTGTGTTTTCGTTGTTTCCATCAGTTAAATCATTGGTCGCTCGTATTATAAGTTATTAGAATGTTAATTTGGTGGTATAGTGTTTACAATAGACACCCAGTGACAGCGTCTGTTAGCGTGGGACAGGTCAAAGCCTTTATCCCCACGCAGCATGTCAATGTCATGATTGTTTGTGTCAATTACTCAAATTCAAAATGATTTTCTTTCAGTTTCTGTCTAGTTGAAGCAGTTGGAGCATTATCACATCAGTGATCGGCCCTCAGTCAGTGGGGGGTCTACTACCTACTCACAGGCTGGGAGGAAGTTTCAGTGACAAATGTGATAATCAGACACCTGCTTCACACGTTTGCACACAATTCAACAGACTTAAAAGGCGCCTTCACTGACATTTAATTTGGTTCTTGTGGATCTAGTTTCGGTAATACGTGGAAATGAATACCATTAAACGTCCTTCCGATTTACTTATATTAAAATACGCCTCCAGATGGCATCGCTTGGTGGAGCTTTCAGTTCGTAGTATGTCGTCTTGTTGCTCACACTATAGAGTTCATCATCATGGTCGTCCTGCCTTCAAGAGCTCCTCCAGATAAAATCATCTGGAATCCTAACTATGAACGGGTCCTCTGAGTGATGTCATCGTTTTTAGCTAGAAGCAGAGAAATGTTTTAATATATGGAAAGTCAGAGGGAAGTTTTAATCTACATTTATACCCTACACTTCAGCCATGGACAGAGTTTAAAATTGATGAGATCGCATGTAAAAGTTTGACCCACTAAGCAAGTTCATTTACAATTTCCTCGCGTGATTTAAGTGTTTAAACTGAGATACCGACATGTATTTGTCACAGCACAGAATCGGAGACTGCCTGCCCGAATGCTCATGATCTCATTAGAACAGGGGAACTGAAAGAGGAGCAGAACTAAAATAATCATGACTCGCCGACTGACTGAGTAGAACTGCTGCCGGTGCTGCTGCTGTCTGCAAACAGCGGGACAGGTAGAAAAGCCGAAGACTGGACCTGCACACACAGGAAGTCGTAAAAGTTGGTCGGCCAAGACTTCCCGTCCAGCTGCAAAGGTAAAGACGGGAGCCACAAACTCTGTGGACGTCCGGGGATCAAATCTTACATAATTCATTTCACAGGTGGGCTCTGACAGATAATGTGGAAAAGTTGATAACTAATTCATTTGTTCCTGCACGAAGCTTCACTCGTCGGCTGTGCGGCGTGTGCACTCCTGGAGGAACGCTTCCAGCTCGTCTCTTCACCAAACTGAAGTCAGATTCGGCCACGAGATTCACAGATTATCAAGAAGCAATTCAATTAAACAGAATCAGGTGGAGCAGAGTTCACCTGAGTTATTCAGGTGAACGAGATTCTGCTGTTTGTGCAGGAAGTGGAGGACGGATCTCAGTCAATTATTTACTATGTCTGTGCAGGACAGAAAGAAATTACTTATTTACTGTAAGTGCCAGTGATCAGAGGGCAGAGCAGCGAAGGGACGTGATGGAGGAAGTGAGAAAACTAATGTTTGCTGAGGATTTGCAGCATTTCCTGCTCGGGGCATTTTTACATTTTCCTTCATCATGTACGACCAGCAGAAACATTCCTCATCTGAATCTCTGCAGGTTTTCCTTTTCTTTTGTACGAGCAGGATTCTCACTCCAGGGGAAACGAACACACACAGAGTATGAAAGTCACACACGAACTGTCCGGTGAGACTGTAAAACCCCCTGCAGACGTCGGACCTCGAAACGACTTACTGTGAGCTGCCACGGCTCTTTTCATTTGCTTCTGCTCAGTGATGATGGTTAATGTGGTAAATCCATGGAACAGGGGGGACGCCAGGCAGACAGGAGTCCAGATAAACCATAACCAGACACGCAGAGTCCGTGTGAACAAACTCGCAATCTCCAGATGGTTAAAGCTGCAGGGAAACAGGAGGTGGTCAGGTGAGCGGGAATGAAGGACCACGACCAGAGACAACACACAATTCGGAGTCAACAATTAACCAACATGCATGTGTTTGGACGTGGGAGGAAACCGGCACAACCTGAAAGCTGTTGGACAAACGTCAGTGATGATAAAGTCTGTAACACCGGGATGTTTCTGTTTCAGTCCCAGGTTCTTACCAGCAGCTCCAGTTTTGATTCCATTCACACACAAAGACTCAGATCTAAAGTCAAAGTTTTTCTGACCAAACATTCAAACGTTGTGTTTGTTCGCCAAAGGTGATAAAATCTTCCTCCAGACTCTGACGAGGCTCCTTCCATCCGTCGTCTCCTTCCTTTCTCACTTTTTCTGCTCGTTTTGGGTTTTTTTAACGTGACTGACTAGACTGACGTTTATTTCACATTATTATCTCCCTCGCCTGTTGTTTAAGCGCCTGTCACAGCAGATTTATCAGCTGCTGTCTGACATACGCTGAGTTCAGAGGCTACACACACACACACACACACAAACACACAGAGCAAACACGTTATGTGAAGCCCAACATGTGCAGAACAGCTGAGATGACGACATCCTGCATCTGCAATTTAAAACGCCAAGGTCCAACATGTCTGACGTTGCTCAGGAACTTTATAAAGAGTTTAATTTGTTTGTGAAGGTTCTGATTATAAAGGCTCAACATAAGCACTTAGCATCATTAGCGAGTCTCACACTGCTACGTTAAGCTAAAACACATACGGACGCTAAGTGACGATGATTAGCTTCGTAAATTGGCTGGAGCAGCCAGTCACAGATCACTCACACAAAATAACACAGAATTAATTGTTATGTGTTTATTTTATTATCAATTCAGGTTGGATTTTTTTTGCGCATAGAGCAGATTTGATGTGCGCGGACACCGTGTCAGCAGTGCGCAGCTTAGCTTCGTCTTTTGGCCTGTCCTGTCAGGAGTTGGCGCTACAGTAAAAACGTTAAAACACACAGAGCTCAGGGATAATTTGTCTGTGAGCGTAAATGAAAATGTTAATTTACAGATTTAAAACCTGTTACGTCTTTTCAACTGAGGTAGACAGAAAAATGTACCTTATGCTAATTTCCGTTAGCGTGATAATATTAAATTCCAATATGAGCTACCATCAAGCTAAAGGAGCAATAAATAGTAAATTGTCACATTTTTGCCAATTTTTTAAAATGATTTTTGTCAGTTGTGTTCTACCAGTACATTTATTTCGTTGATTTTGTATATCCTGTTCTGTTGTAGGTTACAGTGCTTCCATTTGGGAGGCGCTGAATAAACCAGCTGTGCCAAATAGTATTAACATTTATTGTTAATTGTTGTAAACATTTATTGATCAGTCCAAAACTAACAATGGTTTAACTAGAAATATGAATTTGAACTCAAGAACATAAAGTGGAAAAATAACATCAAGCAACATAAGCATTTTGCTACACATAATGAGCAGGATATGTCGTCATCCTTGGAGGCTAAATTAGCATTTTGAAGGTAAAACAGTGGCATCTAATGCCAACGCTTTGTGGGTCCTAAAATCAACATGCATTATGGGACGTGTCGTTTACGGTCAGTGTGTGTTTTCAACCACTGTGCACTATTATTTAGTTTTACACATATGGTCTGTTTACCTGTCTGCCAAACTGAACATTAATGTTCAGGGAGGACGGACTAACTGAATGTCAGTGTGTAAATCTGTCCACCATGCAGTTACCCACAATGTGGAACTAGCGTGTACGCTACTTTCTGCTAAGAATCCCACAATGCAATGCTCCCCATTTTATGAATGAGAAAATTACAATTTCTAAAAAGTTTATTGAAACATCATGGCTGTATGTTTACTGTTGGCCAAAACAGAGAAATATAACTTTATTTTTGTCTTTATTTAGCCTAAAAATACATTAGTCCTTTTTATGTCCAGCTGCTGTGTCCCACTGTCACAAAGACCTTCTCTGGCAAAATTCTCACTGGAAGTTTATCCACATTCAGAATAAATGGGAACATCCTTTCAGTGAAGGTGTGTGTGAAGGTGTGTATGTGTGTGTTAGTTTTAGAATCAATGAACCTCAGTTTTCCTTCGATCCAGTCCAGAGTCACTCTGATCCTTCGTAACGGATTTACTGGAAGATCTGTTTGTGGAGCTGTTGGTGAGGACGTTTTGTAGTTACCTTCAAAGAATGTGACTCCCCATGTATTGTACAGTACGTAACCCTTCCTCCACACAGACTTTTTTAACACGCCCAATGTCCAGTTGGTACTGCCGCCAACATCCACATCCCAGCTGTGAGTCCCGGATATAAACCCCTCAGAGCCCACGACACAGCAACTGTTAAATCTCTCTGGATTGTCAGGAACCTGCTGTTTGTCTCCTTGTGTCACACTGGTCAAGTCTTCAGACAGGATGAGTCTTCCAGCAGTGTTTGGATCCAGAACCACAGGAGTGTAGGAGACCACATCCTTCATCTTGTTCCAGATGTTGAAGCTCAGGTTGCCCAGGTGTTTGGCCTGGTCTATCAGAGCACCTGTGGGCAGCTGTAGAGCCTCCAGCAGGGGGAACTGCTGGACTCTGTCCACTGCAGCCTTGTATTTGGTCAGGAATGAGACGTCTTCAGCTCTCAGCTCGTCCTCTGTGTCTCTGACTGTGTCTGATAGAGCTGCTATCTCTCTGCTCAGAGCCTCCATCTTCCCCTTTATCATCTGACTTTTCTGTTCCTCTTCCTGCCTCAGTGCAGCCATCCTGGCCTCCTCTTCCTCTTCTAGAAACTGGTGAAGCTTCTTAAACTGCTCCTGAATCTGTCTCTCTGTGTGTCTGGCCTGGACTTCAATATGTTTTGCTGTTTGGTCAAAGTCCACTTTAAGTTTCCTGCAGAGTTCCAGTTTGTCCTGTAAGGGCTTCAGAGATCTCTGCAGAGTCTCTCTGTGATCCTGTGCAGCTTCATTGATGGGTCTGAATCTGTGGTTGCTGTGTTTTCTTGAATCTCTACAGACCAGACAGACTGGCTGCTGATGGTCCAGACAGAAGAGTTTGAGTTTCTCAGAGTGGAGACTGCAGAGACCCTCTGAAGAGCTCTGATCTCTGCCCTGTAAGATGGACTCACACAGGTTCTTCAACACCAGGTTTAAAGGTGGATCTGGCCTTGAAGATCTTCTCTTACAGACTGGACACTCTCTTGTTTTGTTCTTTCTCCACCAGCTCTTCACACAGTCTTTACAGAAGCTGTGGCTACAGGACAGAAGAACAGGATTTTTAAAGACCTCCCGACAGACTGGACAGCAAAGGTCCTCCTCTGATCTGGAAGCCATTTAGTCTCTGAGTGAAGCTGAAAACACAGCAGATAGTCAGTCATGGCTCCTCTTCGTCCTCAACTGAATCAACTGAAAACTAACTCACCTTCACTGTGTGGAGTCTCCGCAGGCTGAAGCAGCTGTTTTTAGTTTTGCTCTTTTCTCTCCTTTAGCTGGACTCACTCAGAGGAAGAAGAATCAGTTTCTTGGTCTTTATCGGGTGACTCAGAGTACTTTGACCTTTTCTGATAAAAGCTGTTCTTTCGCCTGTGGCATACAGGAGGCTAAGTCTCATTCCAATAAAGTGATTTATTGCTGGAGATTTGTGATAGTGCAGCAGGTTGTTTGCCCCGATGTGACCAGGGTTGGGAACCACTGTATTAAAAGAATAAGAAGTGACGGGATTATGTCAAACAATCTACACATACAATAAAAAGCTGTGCCTGTGCCACGGCTGAGAAAACACGACGACACCATCTTTCCTATTTTGTGGATCTAATGTTAAATACTGTCAGGACGACCTCAATCTGCCACCGTCCACGTTTTCTAGCTGCCTGACGGAAGATTTAAAAACTGCTGCAGTGGTGCCACCCACAGCTGAAATCCTCCTATCGCTGTCGCTCTCGGCTTCATCGCAGGCTGATAATGTGCCAAGGAAGCGGCTCCGTCGGCCACAGGCCCTCGGAAATAAATACGTGCTCATCTAGACCGAGGAGCCTGTGAACGAGCTCAGGAGGCTTTGACTGACAGGCGCTTAAATGTTGAGGAGACTGTGCAGCCGTCAGAATGACGGGTCAGTTCTGAGACCCCTGGTCTCTACAGTCCACATCAAACCCACCACTGTGTTATACTTCACACGTCCATTTGCTCTTTCTACTGTACATAACCTGTGGTGTGCGGCGCCCATCCTTAGCTCTTTAGCTGAAGGTCCGACCAGTGAAGAATCAAATTAATTATGACAAGTTTTCAGTGAATCAAAAACCCAGTATTCAACCTATGTCCTCTGTCTCCTGCCACCTGTGGCATCTGTGCCTAATAAAGTGGCCAGGAAGTGTATATGTGTGGATATCACCCCCAAATATTGCAACCCTTCGAAACGTCAAAACACATTTTATCTGGCCTTAAATTTTATGTAAATGAAAATAAAAAGTTTCACATTTCAAACTATTAATTGTCTTTTTGGTGCCCCAGGACCCTGCACAGTCAAAAACGTCGCATTAACTTCTGCAGAGCAGTTAGAGATAAACCAACACACGCAAACTGACGGTGGATTGTGGACTGTGATTTATTGTTACTCTCAGAGGTTTTATTGCAGGTACCTGAGTCGACCTGGACAATCGTGAGTGGCGAGGCCTGGACTGGTGAGTATAATGGTCGTCATCATGGAACCTGTGGACAAAAGGCATTAAAAGCCTCGAATGTTTCACTCAGGATAGATTCTGCTCAAGTCCACACCTTCGTCACCATGAGCTTCCTATTTGATGGGTGTTCGATTAGTTATTTGGAATAACTAGAATAATTTGCATGTCATTTTCAGATATGAATGTCTCACTTTCTTAAAAAAAACTGTCACACTCTGACAATATTAAATCGAATAAATACAGATTTACTGATCCTGTCAGCACAAAGAAAGTGAAGCCAAAGATTCTGACAGTTCAATATTGGAGACACAACATATCAGATTTAATGTCACAGTTATTAAATGATGACTTCCCACCTCACTACACTTTGAAAAAGATTTTAGGCACCTTCATAAAAGGCACGGCGGGTACAAAGGTTCAGCCTGGGCTCCAAACATCCCTCGTGGTCCAGTAATAGTGAGAGTAAAATGCAGCAGCACGAGATTCCAGTGCATGCTGGGAAGTTTTCCAACACAGAGACTGTGAACACGACTTCAGCAGGTGAGTGATGATCGCTTGAAACACTTGAAGAGCAGAAGCCGAGAGTGAGACAGATGCTGGAATCGTGTGTGTGAAGCCTCCTAAAAATGACAAACTGCAACAACATTGTGTTTTTATAGGGACCATAATCAGTGGATGAATGTTCAGATGCTTTTATTTTTAATAAAGTTTCATTTATTAATGGAAAAAAGACGTGGATTATGGGCAAACAAAGCACAAAGTCGACCCGAGTCGTGAGTGTGAGTGTGGTTCAGGTCCACTGGTTTAGTTTAGTGGTCGACTGAAGAAAGACAAACTGGAAAATGTCTGGTGGGAACGAGCTCGTGTTCCCCACTCAGTGATTCCTGAGCCATGTGATGTCAGGTGATGTTCTGGGGTCCAGTGGGGAACCAGTCCTGTCGGGGGAGGCAGAGCTCGGTCAACACAAGGAGCAAAAACACCTGCTGACACGTAACTGACCGTTAGAAATCAGTGGTTCTCTCTTTGCATCAGAATATGAACTAAACTGAACACGACCTGCAGAAACTTTACCGAGCATCAAGCTCTGCCGGGTTTCAGGTATCGCGGCATGTGCTCTGTACCAAACAACCGACGTGGTTCTTGTAGCCACACTTACTTGCACTTCCACCTTTGTGAAAGCAGTTGCTGATGAATCCGCTGAATCCGACAGGTCTGAGTGTTTCTTAACAAATCCCAGCTTCTTGATTAATGCAAAAAAAAATCTGCAGGTTATTTCACTTTGTTAAATTCTAATCAAACAGTTTGCGCCAGTGAAAACCTGTTATTTGTTTTAACTGCTTTTACCCATTTTAAAGTGTATTTGATTCAATTAAAGATCCATGCCAGCCTTCCTGTGATGTAAAGTTGAGGACACCAGGTGGAGACAGACTCCGTGTTAAACCACGTCTGACTGCAGGGAACTGCTGGTGCAGAGCTGATGACGTTCATCTCTGGACTGGGTCCGGTCCTCATCAGGTCTTTACTGGGTCTCCAGCACAAGCAGCACTCGACTCTCTGCAGCTCCTCACACAGTGACAATATCCGACACTGTTTGACCAAATGTGCAGACAAACATGGGGAAAGAATTTAGAGAATGTGGCTGAGAGCAGCAGTAGCTCCGGCGCTTCGCTCGTTCCAACACGTTTCCAGGTCAGAAACCTGGGCCGAGTCGAAAAGATAATGAACTTCGAGCTAAAGTGAGCTCCAAGTCTGCAGCCCAGAAGAAAAGAATTCAAGTCAGCTGTCATGAGGGTTTGAAATTCTTCTTCTAGCTTTGATGTCTGCGCTGAAGTCAATGGGCCAAAAAGGTTTTTTTTAGCTGAAGCGACAGGAAGTTCAGCCTATTCAAACAGCACAATCTGAACATTAAACACAGGAAAATACAACTTGAGAATCAAACATACAAGTAAAAATATGAGAACATCAGGAGAAACGTTTCAATTTTCAAAGATTTCAAATTTTTGATCTAGATTTAATCAGATGTAGATGTTTTTTCTAATGATGTAATATTTGTCAGTTACAGTAAAAAAAATCCTTGTAATAGAATCCACTGTTTAGATTTTTTGACTTGCTGTTTGAGGGTCAGATCCTGGAGACACAGATCATAAGCAATAAGGTGACAAGAAATAAACTACATTTACAGCTATTTCGAACAAGACTACCAGCCTTAAGAGCTGGTTCAGAGTGACTGAACATCTCTAACTATAACGTTAGCAAAGAGGAAGGTTTGAGCCTCGTCTTAAAAGTAGAGAGGGTGTCTGCTTCCCGAATCTGGACTGGGAGCTGGTTCCACAGGAGAGGAGCTTGATAGCTAAAGGCTCTGCCTCCCATTCTGGGAACCACAAGTAGACCTGGATTCTGAGAATCAAGTGGTCTATTAGGATGATGTGGTACTAGGAGATCTTTTAGGTAGGATGGAGCTTTATAGGTAAGAAGAAGGGTTTTAAAGTCTGTTCTACATTTAATGGGAAGCCAACGGAGAGAAGCTAATGAAGGTGAAATATGATCTCTCTTACCAATCCCAGTCAGTAATGTTGGATTAATTGAAGCTTTTTAGAGAGTTACTGGGGCAAGTAGAGGTCGTCCAATCTAGAAGTAACAAATGCATGAACCAGTTTTTCAGCATCACTTTCCACGTAGGTGGAAAAAGACTGTTCTACAGATTTGTTTTGTGTGTGAGGTGTGAGACTCTAATACAATAATCAATAAGCAGGTCTTAAAGTTTGACTAATCAACTAGTTTCATCTGGTTTCATAGATGGGTCACTGGGTGTTATCAGCACAGTGGGAATTCATGGAAGGTTTCCTAATGATGTTGTCTAAAAGAAAAGTGAAAAGTGACACAGCACAGAGCTCTGCTGACGTCTGTCCTCCTTGAAGAATCATTACTGACACGAACCAATTAGAATCTATCCGATAAGCTTTAAACCAACAGTGCAACTCCTTTAATACCAATGACACATTGTAGTTTGTTAAATGTTGTATATGTAAATGAGGTTTGACTGCAGAAAACGCTTCAACGAAATGCCACTTCTTCTCCACACAAGACCGAGTTGTTTTGACGGAGACCGCACTCCCCCATTCAAATGAATGGACAGGAGCCACTTTCTATCCCACTGGAATTCAGGAGGATCCCTGTCAGACGCTCATAAAAATACCATCACTGATAGGACAGCGAGACATTTGGGGACAGGGGCCTTATTGTTTGAGACAGGTTTCCTGAGTCCGCCACCAACACCATGACACAGGGTTCACTAATACGAGTGAAGACAGAATTAGCTGGAACCGCTCACAGGCCCGTTGCTCTTCAGTCACTCTCCACGTTTTCTGCATCGTCCTCTTTGCCTCATGTTTCTCATTGACCCATTTATTCTTTGTCAGCTCGTCCATTGATCAGGGCGAAAACCAAAGAGGCTCCTGTTCCACTATAAATACACCGTGTCCTTGGGCTGTCCTCGTCATCTTTCAGTCCCTCTGCTTTCTCTGGTCCAGTTATTTCTGTCCCCATCTATAAACTCCGCCTGGTGTCAGATTGCAGGGCAGACTAGCAGGTTACACACAAAGAAGCAGTTACATATTCATCTGTCGGTCACTTTTACGCCTGCCGGGGTGAAATTTGGCGGCATGAAAAGTCTGCAGACATGTAACGCTGGCACCTGCATTTATCAGCGGATTGTGTTAATACACACACACAAAATGTGTGCAGCATGGAGGTGGCAGCACCTCAGGAGCCGGGTAACGCAGGTCTATTAATCTCACAGTTGTTGGTCTGGACCATCCTTCACCTGCCCACACACACACTTGTCCTTGGGCAACTTGCTGAAGCCCAAACTGCTTCTAGACCAGCAGGCAGCAGCTGTGAGGAGCTTTAGATACAAGCGTTTTATTAGCGCACATCATTGAAAAGTCTGGGGACACTTTCATTAACGAGACGATCTGAGGCTGATGGTGGTTTTCAGTCGGCATGCGGTGGCTGTGACAAATAGTTCCGAGACTTTCGTGGCTGCCGTGGAAGTGGATTTTTCCCTGAAGAAGTCCGAACATGGTGGCTCCATGTCTTACTGGTGGTTTGGAGACTGAATATGCGGCTTCTGAAATGATTTTAACCGTTTCGAGTCAGACCGGAGGTTCCCCTTTAAATCAGAACACAGTGAAGCAACGTTTTGGTTCAGGATAAATAATTTAATGCAGTTCCATGTATATATATATGTATATATATATATATGTGCACTGTGTCACACAAAGGAGAAAAAAAGTGTCCCTCCCCAACATGCCGCGTTCCCTCCACCGTCCCCAGGATAAGAGAAGAACTAAAACACTGTTCAGCCGGAAACATGCTCTGAATATAAATGCTGCCGCCAGCTCACACACACACACACACACACACACACACACACACACGATTTAAATAATACTGTATCAACATCTCATCAGCCCTTTAGTTCCCACTGAAAACCATTCGCTGGCTTTGGTGGCAGTGAGCATTTGTTGCTTCGTCACTCAAACCACCTTCGTTACAGCCTGGAACAATCCAGGTGTAATTCAATGTTAGGAAAACCAACATCCAACAACATATTTAAACTGAAGAGTGACATTTCAAATCCTAATAAAAAAAAAAGACATAAAATGACGTTTCCTTTTAAATACACATACACGAACACGCGTCATTAGACATGTCCTGACGCTTCGATTTGACCGGCTACCGATACAAGCACTAAACTGTTTTGCCTCATCAATCCGCTCATCAATTCTCACGTTGTTCTGCCAACAAAAGCATGGCATTGACCCGCTTTACTTTTGTAAATTATCTTAAAACAGCTTTAACTATAGACATTTTGAAGACAAGTACACAAAGGCAGGATCGGGCCCGATGGACGATACCGGTGTCGGCACTGGGACGTCGCTTCACACAATCAAAGTTTCTCTTTTCTACCTCAACTCACTGCGTATAATTTCCATCTGGTTTGGTTTTCACACTGACGACAACCCTGAAACAAGCACAATCTCGACATTCAGAAGATTTCAGACGCGGACACAAACAGGAAACGTTAAGTCTGCCCTCACAACAAACTCAATTTAAAACTGACAAGTAAAATTTATAGTGGGAACTAAAATGAATTAAAGCTTAAAGATGCACATTCCTATAGATCACAATCAGTTTAGTGTCAACGACCACGTTTCGCTCAGATCCCAGGTCAGATAATAGACAAACGTGGGGACTGTCCCTTTATTAACTCACTGTCTCTGTCTCACAGCAGTTTCAGTTTGAGCTGTGGTTTATTGAGCTTCAGCACCAGACCCAGCTGAGTCCACCGCACCGGTCCTCACCTGATACCGGGCCGCACGGGTCCTCACCTGATACTTCTACAAATCTGAGTGTGTGGAACTGTACAGTGAGTATCTAGTGTGTGTGTTACACTTCAGATGGCTGTAGACCTTCTCCCTGCACCCTCCAGTTTACAGTACGAATAGTTTTCCTGCAGGTCGCGGATGGATTAGGACACAACGGGCCCCTGGATACAGGCCCAGAGTCGGCCCGTGGTGGTTTGTGTGTCTTTGCGTTGGCCTTCTAGTGTTTTTTCTGGCCATCACCTCTTCAAACGGAGGCCCAGACCTGGGGCCAACGAGCCGCTGAGCCCTGCTGTTAACACGACTTTTCAGCTAAGAAAGACAAGACGACAAAAAGACACAAACCATCTGTGCCGGGTCGTCCCGTTGTGTAATCCACCTGAGTTGTGGTGAGGTACGAGTTCTGCACAGGTCTCTGTGTGTGTGTTTGTGCGCGGTAACGCCTCCATCCTGTGGCTGTGGAGGTTGAGTGTGGTACCTGCTCTGACAGCTACAGGTGAGCTGTTGTGCTAATGTGACAGCTACGTCTCACACCCAAGGACACTGCCGCCTGCCTATCCAGCCGTGTGTGTGTGTGTGTGTGTGTGAGTGTGTGTGATGTTGTACTGAGGCTGCAGTGTCCTGTCGTAGCTCTGCATGATGATATGTTCTTGTTGGTTTTTTTACACCTCTGTGTGTCTCGGCTGCCGGATTACATCTATTTATAACGCAGATGTGTCTGCACACGCACACAGTGTAACACCGTGATCGAGTTGGATGGAAAAGTTTGCATCTCCTTCTTTGGAAATAGAAAAAAAATAAACCAAACAACATTTATTGCATATTTAGTCAGTACAAATGTTTCAGGGAAATTGAAGTTAATTCTCAGCTAATCTTTGAAGGGGATGAAAACTTTTGCACTTTTGTGATTATGTTTATGTACACGGTCTTTCTAGAACTAACTTATTGCTTCTGATGATGACGGAACATTTGTACCAGCTAATGTGCAGCGATACGCTCGGTTACGTTGGCATCCCCCCACACGCCACCGGTAAGAAAAGCCGTCGGCCATTCGCCGGCAGCCTGTGGAGCTTGAACGCGTGACCCCGGTAAAGTGCGTGTGTGTGTCAGGGCTGGGTGATAAGGCTCACAGATAATTCCAGACAAACAACAGGCTGTGATGGCGGGAAACGCTGACACCTTCAGGACGAAAACTCCACGGGGGAACTTATTTTTATGCTAGATTCACTTTGAATCCTTCAGAATTTCTGCACAAACATCCTCATCATCAAACGCCAGACTCTGCTTTCATCCGCTGTATAAACTTGTTGTTCGCGTCTGAAACATCTGCTCGCAGCAGATGTTGCTCTGCTGGTTTGTCCAGCTTTAGAAGCCTGACCCCCCCATCTCACTGTCGGTCTGTGAACTCTTCTAATCACCACGACGTCCTCGTCTCGCGCCAACATCTAAATCTGCTCACGTTGGCTTGTTTGACTGTAACGTGTGTGTGAGTGCGTTTCCCGCTGTGTCACCCAGCTGCTGTGGTCCAACAGGATGATGCTGCAGGAGCAGATTCAGCCCGGATGCAGAACACGCACATTTGTTTGCGTCTCTGTTCTCCGGGAACCTTCAGCCAGCCCTGACTGTCTGTGAAACAGGTTAAAGTTCCACTGCAGACACGCGTCTTTGTGACGGGAGTTCATTTAACATGTGCCATGAACAGCCTAGAGATGCAGCTGCTGCTTGCACATCTGTAGCCAGATGTTTAAAAGCACTAAAACCATATGTAGACACCGTTTCCCACATGAGCGAGTATTTTAACAGAGGCGGTGATGTGAGGAGGAGACGTGTGATCCCGGAGTCCCGAGGTTAATGATGTTGCCTGAGGAATCGCTGCTGATGACGTGATGAGTGTCTTTGACTCACGCCGGAGTTATCGAGCTTTAAGTCCAGAGTCTGAACTATTCCGCGGCTGAACATGGCCGACTCATTGCAGCGTGTTAAGATCAGTAACGCCAGCAGAGGAGAGGAAACTGGGAGCGAGACGCTGTCGCACCGTCTTTCTTGTGGCTGTGGAGCTGCAGTAAAACAGTGACGGTGGTTTCCTGTGGTACCGTGCCTGTGTGTCCGTGGAGGCAACCGGAGTGTGTTCACAGCGTCCGGACCTATACAACACGACCGAGCGCATCTGATGGCAGCAATTTTTAACCAATCAGCAGCAGCTCTGGCATTAGGGGTTCAAGGACAGTGCGGAGCGTAGGTCAAACGTGCAGAATTCACTGGGATTAGTTAAATCTGTGTCTCTTCATCCGTCCATCATCGTGTCCTCAAACCTTCATCGCTCACAGCTATGGTCATACCGGCTTTGAACAAATTGTCTCTTGACTTCTGTTTAACATAAATAATGGCAGACGTAACCGTGGTCAGGGTTCTGTCGGGGTTCAACCCTGTGACATTTACTGTGTTTTTACTGCAGAATTTTCTATGTTTCCCTGAAAACTTTATCCCTCAGTTGCAATAAAACATAGAAGAAAAGGAATTTAGCACACGTTACACAGGGGAAACGATGTCTGCACATGGTTTGCACCTGCAGGTTTCTCTTTAGCTGACAGCACTCCACACACACACACACACACACACACACACTTTTTAAAGTGTAACGCGATCGTACACACTAATGAGCGTCTGTCACCAATTACAGACTGAAGCCATTTTCTCCGTCACGTTAACGTCTGTAGCTCTTAGCTGAAACAGTAACAGTGAAGTCAGACTAATGCTCCTAAACGTATTCACTTGTTCTCCGGTCGTGGGAGGAAACTGGCTGTCTGCATGTACACACACACACACACACACACACAGCTCTGTGAGAAATCTTTGGGTTATTGATATGTGGTCTAATGAAGGATGTTTCAGTTATTTACACAGGCTTCCTCCGTACGCTCAGCGTGTGTGTGAGTGTGTGTGTGTGTGTGTGTTAGGAGGTGGCAGGCTTGCTGTAGTCCTCAACCCCGGTGATGGTGGCTTTGCAGAAGAAACAGTCCTTGTTGTTCATCAGATGCTGGTTGATGCAGGCTCTGGGTGGAGAGGACAGGGAGGGAAAGTCATACAGGCTGAGTGGTCAGTTTATTAGGTACAGCTGGCGGAAACTAAGCCAATGTCTAAGACAACAGTTCGTCCATGAAGGGGACACAGCTAAACAACATTACTGAGGCTGGAGTTTGTTGCTGATCATTCGCTAAGATCGAGCCAAACATCATGTCAGTCCAGTGAATAAAGACGCTCACAAACACAGGACTGAATTACATCCTAACGTCAGCGTCCTGGGTGCAGCGAATTCTTGGGTTTGGACATTTTTTGTTCAGTGACAGCTTCAGCTTGTAAACAACCACGACCTCTGTCCATGAAGAGGCGGCGGAGCGTCACAGGCGTTTACAACAATGATGCCTAATACCTGCTCACTGGGGCTTTAAAGCAGAATGAACGTCACATTAAAGGGGTCAGTGTGTGGGATTTAGTGGCATCTAGTGGTGAGACTGCAGATCCCCCCCCCCCCCCTTTCCCAGGTCTCCAGGATGTGTCTTCAGTGTCAAGATATTACACTTCCTCTGTAGCTGCTTCACAATAAGAGCCACTTGGTGTTTCCTCTGACGGTGTTTTCTAAATGCTCGCTGCAGCGAGGACACGCCTGTCGGATGGATAATAACCTGCCGTCCCAAAATTTAATTCCTCACAGTCGCCAAAGTCAAGCTTCTACTTCAGTGTTCAAACTTTCAATTAGAGCTTGTGTTTGAATTGTCCTCTGGGCTAAAGCAGAAACACGGCAGCCTCCATAACAGGAGGCTGTTATTCTTAGATGATTATACATTTAATTAAAAATACTACAGTTCAATTTCTGCTAACAGAGCCTGTTACACACTGCACAGTTAAAGCCATCAAACCCATTCGTAAATGTCCCCAAGACGAGCGTCCTTCTATTAGGCTTTGGACGGGATTAAATCTGCTCAGGACTGTCTGGTTTAAATCAGCCCCTCAACGTTCCGTACAGCTGCTGAGTCGACGTGCACCAAACATGTCGTTATTTTCATTCATTTACTTTGTAAAGATCTGTCCTCACTTTCACAGGAAATGAGTCTTTTTTGAATTTTTTTTTGGTCAAAGGTGAAAACTTTAAAAACACTATTTTTGACTGATCATATGTAAAACTATCACCTTGGCTCAGACTTTTGTGTAACTCAAAGCCAGAAGGTTTGATCACTGGTATCAAGAAGCTGATTACGATCCAACCTTTCCATCTGTGTGTGTGAGTGTGTGTGTGTGAGGACTCACTTGCAGGACTTGTGGGAGCAGGGCCTGAAGATGGCAGAGATGGAGTGAGCGTAGCAGATGGGACAGAGGTCTTCTTCACTGGTTGGCTACGAGACAGAAACAGAGCAGCTTCACTCAAGCAGTTTGGACTCACAGCACTGACCCTCAGGTACACGTCCAGGACTCACAAACACAGGATCACGGTGGTTACGGTCTCTGAACAACAACGCACTCACTCTAGTGGTTTTCCAGCCCTGGTGCATGCTGGGACGCCTGAGCTAACACCACAGGTGCTGCAGGAAACACTAATCCTGACGGTGTCAACATCACCCTCTCACCTGCTGCTCACACTCGCTGCCTCCTTCCCTGCTCCTCTCATCCCGTCTGTTCGCCTCGTATGTTTCCGCTTCGCGGCCTTTCTCCTCTCGCTCAGCCCGCCCTCCACCCTTCATCCTCCCACTGCAGGGGGAGAATAATCACCAGCTGCAGCTGGAGTTTACGGCCGTACACCCACTGGACACCACGGTCACTTGGTGTTCCCGAGGTTTTCTCGTCCAGCAAACCGATCATTTCCCTCCTCCTCTACCGCGTCTCCTGCGGTTTCTCTGTGCGACCCCGGCCCACCGCCGTCACCCCGCTGCCCTGAGGCCAGCAGAGGGTCAGTGCACGTGATCTCAACCCTCACACAGAAACTTTCAGTCCGATGCTTTTGGACCAACAGTGCAGCTGTAAACACGGTCACGGGCTGAACATGAATACTGCAGATCTTCATCTACGAGCTTTTCATCTCAGACACGTCAAACTGAGTTCGTCAATCTGTTCCGTCCCATGCTGCTTTAACACAAAGCAACACAAAACTGTGAGCTGTGAGAAGTTAGTGAGGCTGTGGTTTTAGCAAAGACATGAGTCACAGAGAGGATTTCTTCATGATCCAACAGAAGCTGTCAGAGAAAAGCTTAGATGTTCCTTTGTATTTATTTGAGGGGTTTTAAAGAAAACGGATCCTTTACAAAACACAACTACGATCACAACCTCGTGCTTGTAAGACTTCTCCAACCGGTCACATTTACCTGCACGTCTGTCCAGATGTTCCTAACACATCACCTTCATCAAAATGGGATGCGTGTGCCCAAAAACCTCCTGTCTCTGCCGAAAGAGGCATAAAAATAGTGTATTTGTATTGTGGTCAATGGGGGATGGAATGTTTATCTTGAATGAAGTTCAAGAGTGACATCATTTGTCTGCACATCCTGATTTGAGGACGTTCCTCTCGCTCGATCCAGAGGCTGAGGACTCACCATGTCTGTTAGTTCCTGTTTGTCTTTTCCTTGGAGAATGACTTATGAGACGTTTTTTAAAAGAACACGTCTGACATATGAGTGTGTGCTGGAGCAGTTTATAATAGCTTGAATAAAACATTAGGTCCATTAATGACGTGAAGAGAACTAAAATGTAACCGAAGCTAATTTGCCCCAAAAACAAGCCGTCAAATAAAATAATAGGATTAACGTCACTTTAACTATTTGAAATTCTCTCCAAGCTTTACATCTAAGCCTTTCCACAGCAAACTTGTCATAATCCAAAAGTCGGACCGAGTTCAGGGGAGAGTAAGAAAAGAGCGCAAAGGGCTGACTGACAGAAGAAAGACAAGAAAACAAAGATATTAGTCTCCTGGACGGATTTTATGGCCAGTGGAGATGAAAGTTCCTGGAAGTGCTGCCGACTGCTCAGGGCTTTTCACACACACACACACACACACACACACACACACAGACACACACACACACACACACACACACGCACGCAGAGACAGAGAGAGAGAAAGATCAAGTGAGTAACAGAACATTTCCCTGCAGCGGAGCCATCAGCTGGACTCAGGAAATACACGGTCCAATTGCTGAACTGGCCTCAAGACCACCACAAAAAATGCAGCACAAATGCCAAACGACCACAAAAAGAAAAGCCCAAAGAGACACAACGTGGACCACAGGAGACATAAAACAACCACCAAAATGGAACGAAAGCCAACCCAGGCACAAAGAGACGCATCAACCGCCCAAAAAACCCCAGTGAGATAACGGACATGAGATGTGCCCCACTGGCCCGAGACACAGTCACCGGACCACTTTGTAAACTCGGTCCACACAGACAAATCCAGGCAAACACATCCCCACTACGAGTGATGGGATAATGTGAAACTGACCTGGAAACGAGAGACCTGATCCTGGATCCATAATCAGACATATTATTAGTACAGGACAACGTCTCACTTTGTCAAGAAATTAAGACGTCAACTTTTGATTTAGCAAAAATCAGCTGATTGGAGACAAACTGGGGTTCTCTCCACAAACAAACTGCTCCACAGTCTGAAATATTTCATGTTTCATATTTGTTGTCAGCCATGTCTACAAAAAGACAAATTCCTAGTACTGTTCAGTGTTCTCAACTGGCAATAAACAGTTTTCGTATTCAGATTCGGATTCTGATTGGGACTGGACAAGTGCATTTTTACGGTCAGTATCCAAGCAGGATCAAACCAGAGACTAAAAATGACCTCAAAGACACAAAGACACTCAAACTACCTACAGAGAGTTTTGGAACAACCACCAGTGTCTCTGACAAAATGGGACGGCCTGAGGAAACACCGTCTCATTTCTGTCTCACTGTTTGTCCTCCTCATTGTCACCGTCACAGGCTTCAGGCTGTGATTGGATTTCTGTCCAAACAGGAGAAACAAACTTCAACCCACTGACTCCCTGCTTCCTTTTCTTTGTGTCACAGACATCCAGCAGTGGACAGAGTGTGTGTGTGTGTGTGTGTGTGTGTGTGGACCGGGCCTGTCAACTTGAGATGCATGACCTTTGTGTGAGTCTGAGCACCTGTGTGAATTTCTAATTTCCACATTCCACAAAAACACAAGTAGAAACATAGAGTGTGTGCTACAGCAGTCGACCGTCGCCGGTGTAGAAGAAGAGTCTGGGGCTGGTGATAGAGATGGAAACAGTAGGGGACAGGATGAAGCCACAGGGCTGGACACAGAGTTAAAAAGGTGCAGAAACAGACTCAAACAGGAGGGTGGATGAGGGCCCCACTAACCCAGTAACAACTGATGACTGACTCGTTCAACGTGCCTGTAACTTCAGTCACTTTCACTGTGTTTGATTTATGGTTATGTTCTTCGATGACATGGAAATGCGCAGAAGTTTGGAGCGCAACCAATAAAGTGCCTGTTATTAGGATGTAAATGTGGCTGTTTGGACAGATGCTGAAAGCCAAAGAAAGTTCTGGTTGAAGAGAAGATGCTTTTGGTGCTGCAGCCTGCAGGACGGCGTCTGTGTATGCGAGGGAATAGAAAGAGCCAGATGCTGCGAGCTCAACAAAAAAATCTGTGATTGAGCGACTGCAGCTGCCGAGAAGAAAAGGCAGAAACCAGGAGACGGAGTCAGAAAGGTACGACGGAGACAGCGAGACTTTTTGAATGCAGACTTTTACCGTCAGAGCAGCTGCCTGAAAGACAAATGGCGTTCTACACTTTGCCTTTTCAGCAACGCTCGCATCACAGGAAAGCGTAAATATAAGGCTGGAGAGAGATGACTACAGAGCAGTCGCAGCTGAGTTCACAGGAACCGTGGAGAGCAGGAATGAAATAAATATCCCAACGCAATCTGTCACATGCATGAAGTGAAAGCCAGAGAGGTCAGCGTGTGTGCTGCTAGTTGGAGCCAAAAACCGAGCCCCGACGCCAGACGGGTCCAGGGGACGCTCTGGGAGCCAGCCATCATCTGAACCCTGAAATGCCAGCGAGGAGAGGAAAATGTGTCTGGTCTCGGGTGAGTCGCAGAAAGCCAAAAATAAAGATGTGCGGCGGCTGGTGAGGGAGAGGAGGGCGAAATCAACAGCAGTGCTGAAGAAACAGGATGACAGGATTCTAACAGTGCCACACAAGGACACATCAAATGTTTCTTCAAATAATCAGATGGATTGGAAAATAATTCCAGGAAATGTGGATTTATTGTAAAAATTACAATGAGTCTTTCTATTCTTAACCAGTTACAGTCCCGACAACCAGAAACCTGAAAAAGGTGTTTGACAGTTTGGTAAAAGTAAGACTGAGAACAAGTACGTACATCTGATTATTCGCTGAGTGTCGATTCAAGAATTCAACTGTTTCGCTTCTAGTACGAGTTGCCGCACAGAAAAATCCTCATCAATCCGCTGCAGTTGGGAAAGTCTCACACGTTCTTCACATTCAAATATGGCGGCGACGGGTGATTATCAAACCGAGCAACTTTCCCTGCAAAGAACGAATGGAAAAAAGACAAACGGCCCTGAACGGAGAAGCCCGGTCATCACTCCGTTGGAGATGACAGAGTGAAGTATGTCCATCAGGGTTTTAGTGCAGGTCTGAACTGGGGCGGATTGAGTGATTCAGGGGCCCCTGACAGACCCAGACGTGGATCCAGGATTTTGCTCGTCTGTCACGTAATCTCTGACTGAGACTGTTGCTGTGTTTTACGGACGGTTGCTGTTAGTGTCTGTACGTTTATGCACTGAGACCCCGAGTCAGGACACTTTACTTTTGTTCATTTAATCCACCCTTTGAAGAAACTAAAGGGTGAGGGCCTCCTAGCTTTCGTTATTAATCGCTGACGTGTGGGGGCAGAACTGAGGCTTAAATTAAGTTGAACCGAACATATTTAATTGTTGTGAGGAGCTGCTGAACTTGTTGCATTGTGATTAATAATATTTCATCAAAGTGATTTACTCGTTAAACTCTGCATGTGCAAATGAAGAAGAGCTCTGCAGTAATGATTATATTTTTCCTGTTTCGCAGAACATCCGCAGAACTTTATTCTTTATGGATCGTTTCGCATGTCTCATAACTCAGGGGTTTACTCCCTCCTCCGAGCTCTGAACTCGGAGGCCATTAGTGTCTGTCTCCTACAGTTTAACATGCAATTGGTGAAAATCTCGCACAAATAACTGCAGAGTCTCTGCTTTTCACGTCCAGTAAAGATTCGAGACATTTATCAATATAAAAGCTTCAACAGTGACTAAAATCCCTCTAATGTCTGTTTACCTCACGTTTCCTGTTAAACCTGCTCACAGCGACGTGTCTAAGGAACAGTCCATTCGATACCTGATCACAATAATAATAATCAGAGGATTTCTATTGTCCTCACTGAGCACCTTTACATCCAGTCTGCGTTTAACCCCCCCACACTGGGGGGGAGAGTGGGCAGCCACAGGTGGTTCTTGCTCAAGGACACACCTGGTTCGTTGGCTGGGATTTGATCCAGGTGACGTCTGGACTGCAGCCTGACGTTCTATCCACTGATCCACCAGGACACAAGTGATTAATGAGGTGCACGTGAAGAAAGAAGAGAGATGTCCTGTAAGTCCTGTAATCCTGAACATGAGAACACTTTCTCCTTTGTCTATTGTGTTCGACTCTAAAGCTGAAAGAATCAGCATTAATGTGTTTGACTGATTAACAGCGAACTGGCCAATGTACCGAGTGTGAATATAAAAGCAGACAGGAAGTGGCAATAATCAGTCTGTGAGTCTGTCTGACTTTATGTGTCTGGATTTGTCAGAGATTTGAATAAAATCTCCTTTGATCAAATCTGCTTTACATACACTGGTTCTTAAAACTGAGTCTGGCTAAGTTTGATTGTGGCTGTTTACAGTTTTTCTGAGAGATGATTCACTTTAAAATGATCCCAGATTAAGATTTTAGAGAACAGACGCGATTACGGCCGCTGAGGGTTGGTGTGTGAAGCAGACGGGAGAGAAAAGAAAAGGTCGATGATTTTCAGAGATCAGTACGTATCATAAAACTCATTTGCAGCTTCAACGTCTTCTGGGTTTTGTAGCGAACGCGAAACGCGCGCGGACACACGCGCGCTAACAGGCGGCGGGTCAGTGTGATAATGAAAGGTCAGGCGGAGCTGCACGGTCACGGCTCACTTCCTCTCATGCCTCGCGGTTCTGGACCCGAAGAAAATGAGACGGTTTCTGAGCGGAGTAATTACTTCAGATCTCAGGAGCGCAGATATCCCAGCATCCCCCCACCACTCTGCTCTGAATCACCAACATTTCTACCTGAACATCTCAACTCTGCCCGTCTGGGTTGGAGTATGTTCAAAATGCAGCTAGCAGGTTCTCCTTTGGAGAAAGACGTCCACGTTAAATGAAGGGAGGTACTCACAGCGTGCTCTTCCACTGAGCCCAGAGCTCAGAACCCGGTTCCAGCAACCGCTGGTCTACAGAAGGGTGATGAAAAAGTCTGGTCTGCTTAATGCGGCGACAGGCTTTGAGTCCGAGTTACTCACTAAAGTCCTATTAAATCACCACGTTCAGTGATGATCTGCATCCTGTGTAGGACAAACTGATGACGTCGAGTGTCAAACAGATACAGGCGAGACAGGGACGGTGTACTGAAAGCTGGATTATGGGATGCCGCGTTTTGGACTTTAAATACACGATTAACTGTATGTGAATGATGTGACCTCCAGTCTGACTTTGACTCTGGTTTGATTGTATTTGGACGATGGACCGGGTGTAGACAGCACTGACGCACTGAGCAGGATCAACCTGCAGCTCACCTGTGAAGCTCAGCAGATTTAACTCAAAGGTCGACGCATCGAGTGATCAGACCTGTGCATCAGCTGTCCTCGTCCCCCTCCTCCCTGCAGCTTTAACTCCGGGGACGAGGGTCTGGTGCGCCCGACGTGACAGCTGTTGTCTTGGCCAACATAAGCAAACACAAAACCTGTGTGTACATTTGTGTGTTAATTGTCTATGGAAACCCTGAGGGAAAGCGAAGCGACCTGACAGCTTTTCAAACACTCTGATGATTTAGGACGACACAGGCAGCAGAAGGGGGCATCTGCAGGAACCAGTTTTCTTTCCGAGGTGACAGATCCTGCACCAGGACCAGCGCCTGTGTCATCTACCGCTCACAACTCTGACTTTCTGTGTACTGAGACACAAAGAAGAAATGTCAGCATGGTCCTGGATGCCAAGATGGGCTCCAGTCTGAGGACAGACACTGGGTCCATTACAATCAAACAGAGGACACAGATGCCCCCTTTTCCCCATGGACATTATACTTATGAGGACCCTAACCCTAGAGTGACCTTTCAAACAGCTCTGTGAAGTTGGACGGAGGAGCTAAAATCTTAGGACCAGCTTAAATAATTCAACAACTCTGGTAGTTCCCCTAATAAATGTTTGATAGTCAAATAAGATGTTTTGGTTACATAAACCTGAGGGGTTATGAAAGAGGAGCTTGTTCTGGGAGGTTTCTGCTTCATCACACCACCTCACCCTGCAGCTAAACGCCCCTCAGTGTCCTGCGGCATGTTGGATGACTGAATGCAGGAGCTACCTGACGTACAGTTACAATCGCCAGTCACACCGGGCCAGTGCCGGCAGTGTTTCTGAAACCAACGCAAACTAAAGGAGATTCATGACACCGCGAGGCGACAAGCTCCGATAAACACAGCATTCACATGAATTCAGTTCGATGTATTTATACAGCAGCAGTTCACAACAAAATTCATCACCAGGCCCCAGACAAAGTGAGGTCAAGACCTTATAGATTTAAAGGGAAAGCCCAACAGATCTCTTTGTGGAAGCACCAGGCCTCAAATCACATTCTCACAGAGCAGCTAGAAGCAATTAACTGAACTGGAGGCACCAGTCTTTAGTGTGAGACAGTCGGGACGGTGCACACACATCCCGACCATAGACCTCATTACCAACGGGAGTGGCTCGTGAACAGTGGTCGAGTCTGGTTGGTCCTGGGAGTTTTTCCGGTCTGGCCCAGTCGGTTCCGACAGTCGGCCGAGAAAATCGTAATTGGTGAAGATTCTGCTGTTTTTCTCTTTTTCACCTTTTGAAGAAACTAAAGGTTGCTGCAGTGTTTGTTTTGGGACGTTCCGAGTGTTGCCCACAGTTCACCCAGTGACTTACGTTATCAGCTGACATTATACACCGACACTGACTTATGAAAAGTAATCAGACGATATGGATTCATCTGCGATCTGCATGGCACAGCTTGGCCTGACCCCCATTCTCCATGAGACAGTTCTTGAAATTTCTACTTTACAGTTCACTCGCACACAGCCAATGACGAGCTGGCTGCTAGCGACGCGGATTTTCTCTGCAGACCCCCCCACACAGAAGGGTGTAAGTTTGCAGACAAACTGATGCACACACCCATCAACACAATCTAAACCGGGCCTTGTGCAGAGCTGCAAGCTGATTGGTTGACTCAAGTCGTCCCAGGACACAGGTTCAAACGGAGCGATAAAACCACATGGTCAACAGCACGATTCCCCCTCAAGGGGCAGAGCAGGTCCTCGCTCCAACAGAATGATCATTAAGTGCCAGGAAAGACTGGGAGTCACACGTGGCAGTGAAATTCAGCAGCCTCGGGAATTTAAGAGTCAAACTCTGTGTTGTCTCTTAGAGAGAGGAACCCCCCCCCCCGCACACAACCATTAGTGGCTGAGTGGAAACACACCTCAGGCTCTTCCTCCGCTTCATTTTCTCTCCCTGAGTCGAACACAATGTGCACATCTGTTGTCCAATAACAACAGGAGTTTGATCTACTGGCTCTCGAAGCATGACGTAGCAGAAAAAGTGATTCATACATCTCCCTCGCTCCTCCATCTCCTCTCTCCCCTTATGATCGATAATAAATCCTGTCTTCGGCCAGTTCGGCTCTGCGGTGGAGTCGGCAGGGGAAAGTAAAGGATTGGGTTTCTGCTGCGGAGAGAAAGAGCAGGACTGACAGGGGAGGAAATGGGTTTCTCCTGACCAGGTTCACCCCTTCAAGGGCAACGGGATTAGTTTGTGCAAACTGCCAACTTTTACTGGGTTCTTTATACTTCAACAGTGTAAGCAATCGTCTTCCTGCAGCCGGAATCAGGATCATTTAAAGGATCCTCGGTGTGTCACTCACCCCTTCGTCACTGATGGTACCGCAGCCTGAGCTGACGTGCTGCTTTGTGTTTAGTGTTAATGGCGAGTTTCCCCGCAGACCCAGTGAGACCCTGAGACTCCTCACGACATCACCGCGAGGTCGGGGAGCCTCTCATCACATGCACTCGTACTCACAGCGGTGCTGGCTGCAGCCTGTTTGGACTCTTCTGTGAGGAAGGACAACATCAGCTCCACCTTCTTCCTCTCCTCCTCGCTGATGTAGTCTGTGTCTGTTGGTACAAAACACACACACACACACACGTTACACACATTTATTGTTATGGCAGCTTTTCCTCAAACCAACAAAATCTACATTGAACATTGGCTCCTTTCTGCTAAAACTACACTGAGCAGTCGTGTAGAAGGTCTTGGAAGGAAGAAGAAAGACAAACATAAGACGGGAAGGTGGAAAATTGGTTAGTTGGAAAAAGACTAAAGTGACTAAACAAATGCTTTGTTGCTTCTGCTTCTTGTACTTTATGGCGCACGTGTCTATACTTTAGTATAACAGTATTAAAACAGACCGGTTGTGAGATTCTTTGTGCTAATACCTTCAAAACATGAACTGAACAAAACAAAACCAACGGCAGATAATCGCGATTAAACTAATAAAACGGGAAGATGTGATCCACATCACAACGCTGATATTCTGTAATTACAGGATTTGATTCCCAAGTAGTAACTCCTGGACTTTAATTACTGGACTTGGATTGTGTTGAGTCTTGATTTCGACGGCAATTTTCTTGAGTTGAATTGAATGTCAACGAGTCAAACTTGTTATATTCTGATCCAGAGTCTGTCCCTGGTCAACAATTACACCAATACTATTTGTATTTTAGAGAAAAACCGAAGGAAAAAAGACCGGACACGAACAGGGACCTTGGTTTGTCAATATAAAGATGCAGAAAATGATCCACCTTTCAACAGCAGACCACGTCCACTGGACTGTGCGCTGAACAAATCATATGACTTGTCTCAGTTCAGAGTAAAACTGAAAACGGGGATCGGGTCTTGACTTTGTTTCTATTCCCTAGTTCTAACGGGTCCGGGAACCATTCGATTTGAAGCATGTTCTCGGGGCTCATTGCGCTGCTTGATACCCGTCATCAGGAAAGCTGTCAGGCTTTTCTGGGCTTGGTCTTCCGACTTCTGGCTTCAATTACAGTAAAAGGTTCAACAGACCTTCTGTGGTCATAGAAGGAAAAGCTCTGGTGTTGAGGTCTGTTGGACACCACCACGAAAGACTTGCAACTGCCCTCAAAGGAGTTCTGGTCCTAAATGGATGACCTCGACAAAGAGCCCACTTTATACCCTCAACGGGGAGTCACTGCCCATTTTACAGCCGGACACTGAGCTCAGGACAGACGTGGTTAGAGGACTCCACTTAACGTCTGTGACTGATGGCAGGCTGCTGGTCAGTGGGGACCAACACTTTACTTCTCTTACTGATAGACTTTGTCTACTCAGTCCATCGTCCTTTAAGGGTTAAACCTAAACCAATGTGCAGAAAAATGAAAAATAAATAAAATCAAAATCAATTTACAGATGTACAGTGTGTAAAAAAGAACGCAGAAGTCTTTAGGCAAGTGCAACTGTTTATGATGAAGTGTCACTGCATGTCAACTTGATCTAAAGCAGGGGTCGGCAACCTTTAACACCGAAAGAGCCATTTGATCCGGTTTCCACAGAAAAGAAAACACTGGGAGCCGCAAATACGTTTTGACATCTAAAATGAATTTATTTATGAACGCATTTATTAAATAGAAAGAAAAAATATTTAAAAAAACAATAACAACTTAATAGTGCTTTGACTACCCTTTTGAAGATGGGCTATCATCTTATCTAAAATGAAGATACTGTATATATTGCTTTTTCTTTACACTTTGTATAAACAACTAACGTGTGTTGCTTATGAAATCCACGAAGTGCTACAGAGAAAATTACATTTTATCTATGTAATGAACACATTTTGAGCATTTTGAATTCTTGAAAAAATAATACAATGTCTGAATGTCACTTTCAAATATTTTAAAAAGCTGAACTTAAATTATCCATGTAGCAAACAAAAGCAAAAAAATGCCGTGAGCTGTCATCCTTATATCACCTTTGGGCTTTCAGAGCATGTAGCGGAGCCTTGACCTGAATTTAAAAATTAAATTGGGGAAAAAAGCACTGTGTCACTAAACAATGAAAAATAAATATTTGCAAAATATCTGCATAAATATTTATTTTGCCTGGTTAATGGGACTTCTGCTCCTGAACCTCTGCGCACAGCGTCTGCAAATCGGGGCTGTACAAGTCACTCTCATCTTTACGCAGGACTGCAAGCTGTCATCTGTGAGGCGTGAGCGGTGTTTGTTTTTAATGTAGTTCATGGTGGAGAATAGCTGCTCACATACATATGTGGATCCGAAGATCGACAGGACTCCAAAGGCATATTTCTTCATGTTCATGTAAGTGTCGGGGATGGCATTCCATGTTTCAAACACGAGTTTGTCCGGTCTTGGAAGGTTCTCAATATCCCTCCACTTGTGATTCTGAGCAAGAGTGGCCTTCTGACGGGCAACATCTTCAAGGTCCTCTGTCAAGCGTTTGAATTTGGACACCCACATGTCTTTGTCAGCTATGTCAGCCAGCTCCAGCTCCAGATCAGGTTGACTTACACCTGCAAATGCAGTCACATTTAGCAGGGATGGATCAATGTTCAGGGGAGTGACGGGGAAGGACAATGTGGTTTTTTCCTCTCTGAACTCACGGAATCGTTTCCCAAACGATGCTTGCATTGTGGTGATGGCAGACTGCAAATACTCTGAATTGATCACCTTGTGAGCTTGTTTGAACTCCCTTAAAGAGGGGAAGTGAGACAGTGTGCCTCTCTGTAAATCTCTGGCTAAAACTGTCAGTTTGCGCTCAAACGCTAACACCTCCTCCAGCATGTGTAGCGCTGTGCCTCCTCTCCCCTGAAGAGTTGTGTTCAGCGTGTTCAGGTTCGCCATCATGTCCACCATGAAGTGCAGCTTTTCCAGCCACTCTGGCTGTTCCAGCTCAGGAAAGGTGAGCCCTTTACTGCTCATGAAAGTTTTCACCTCTCCCAGACATGAAGCAAAACGTTTCAGCACCTCTCCTCTGGACAGCCACCGGACTCCGTTGTGCAGCAGGAGATCGGAGTATGTGCTGTCCACCTCATCCAGTAACGAACGGAACTGGCGGTGATTTAAACCTTTTGCCATTATTTTATTGACAATCTGAATGACGACATTCATGACCTCTGTGCATTCTGAAGGAAAAGTTTGCGCGCACAATGCCTCTTGGTGCAGGATGCAGTGAAAAGTGAGCAGCTTTCTATCCAGTGACTTCTGCAGCAAGGCCACAAAGCCCCAGTGCGCTCCAGTCATACTCGGTGCCCCATCAGTAGCCACTGACACTAGGTGAGTTGTTTTTATTTCTTTGGCTCGTAAACAATCAAGCACAGCCTCACAGATGTCCTCCCCCCGTGTCTGGCCTTTTAGCGGTATCAGCTCAACCATTTCTTCCTGTGGTCCAGCAGAGTTCACATATCGGCAGAACAGCGCTATTTGTTCAATGTCACTTTTGTCTTTGGACTCATCACAGGCGATTGAGTACGCTGCAGCTGAATTGATGTCTGTAATTTGCTGTTTTGTGATATTTTCTGCCATTTTTATGGTTCTGTCTTTGACAGTCTTCGCAGAGAGAGGCATCTCTCTGATTTTCTGCACAATTTCGTGCTTGTTTTTAAAGTCCGCGAATAGGTGTTCTGAAATCTTAAGGAATGATTGTTTCATATAATCTCCATCTGTGAACGGTTTCCCATGCCTGACTATTTCCTGAGCGGCCACAAAACTTGCATACGTAGTTGAACTTGCAGACTTCACCCACTTCTTGAAGTGATTTTTCGTCAGATCAGCCTTCCGCATCAGTTCCAAACAGCTTTTTTCTCTCTTCTCCCTCTGGATATTTTTCAGCAAAGGCTCTGTGTGTATTGTTGAAATGTCTTGCGACATTTGACCGTTTATTGTTAGACAGTTTTTCTCCACAAATTAGGCATACTGGTAGGCCACTCTCATCAGAGGTAAATGCAAATGAATCTGCCCAGGCATCATTGAATGTTCTATTTTCTTAGATATTTTTCTTTTCTTACATTTCTCCATACTTGGCCTTGCTGGGGTTGAAAGTCGCGACAAATGGGCGGCGTTTTGGCGGGTATACCGGCTTTCGCGAGTATGACGTTTATTTTGAGCGACGAAAAACAATAAAATATATTTATTCTAATATGTCAAGATCACAATAAAATTTCAATTTAGAACTAAAATATTAAAGAACTAACACAAATAAAATACACTTCAATTAAATGCTTTTTTAATTATTTTTTTTAGCTTTTTTTTATAATTTAATTTCCCAAACCACTCAGAGCCGCAGTATGAGGATGAAAGAGCCGCATGCGGCTCCGGAGCCGCGGGTTGCCGACCCCTGATCTAAAGTAACTTTAGCCTTTACATTTGTTCTTTTGTCCTGAATTTAGCTGGTAATTAGATACTGGGATTATGATACTGTGGTAATTCGATACTGGGAGACACACCAGCTCAGCCTGTCCTTCAGAAACACTGACCAACACAAGAAGAGAAGGAAAGATCCAGTGGAACATCAGATCAGAGCACATGGGCAGTAAAGGCTTTTATGAGAGGTGCTGGTCACTGCTCTCAGATTCTAGTGGGTCAATATACTTATTTACTCTGTACTAACTGTTGGGGGACACAGGCGCCACCTCGTGAGCGTCCCCGTCTTTCTCTTGAGTTGGAGTCTGTGTTTTTAAAGCAGCTGCCATTGTGTGTTTTTAACCAAAATGGTTTCTGCGTTGTCTGGTGTGTTCCTGGAACCATAATTAATTTTACACTGGATTTTAATCTCCCCAGCTCCGTTGTGTATTTGTTCTCAGCTCAGTCACGGCCTTCAGAACCCAACAGTGCTTTACTTTTAGCCGCAGATGGTTTCGGCCCATTCGTAAGGGCTTTTCCTGGTATCTAGAGAAAAAAAAAGCCAGACTATCTTTCCTCTTTTATTGTTTCATCAGTTTCTCGCTGCACACTCAGTTTTCAGTCTACCCCCGCCAACCTTCTTCGGTTTAGTCTTGTGTTATCCATCTGCACGTGCCCCCTCCCTCCCTCGTCCTACAGATGTCATGTGTAGCAAGTGTAATCGTCGACTGCAGATCAACGTGGCAGCACTCCAGCAAGCCAATATCGGCACCAGACCGAGCGCTGCCAGCCCCCTCCCACCCCCGCTGAAAGAGGATCTGTCTGATTGTAGCAGAGAGGTGTGAGTGTGTGTGAGTGTGTGTGTGAGTGTGTGTGTGTGTGTGGTGGTGGTGGTGGTGGTGGTGGTGGGGGGGCACAGAGAGCAAATGGAAAGACAAATCGAAAGCCATCAAGTGAGAGAGTGGATGTATAGAGAAGAGAGAAGGCAGGAGATGGACAAAAGAGGAGGAGAGAAAAGGAAAGCAGAAGGGAGGAACAGAAAATGTTTAATATGACGAGATTTTTCATAATGAATGAAACTCTTCATAGTGAACATGAGAGTGTGATGGCGAATTTCACCCTCAGCGCAGCTGCTAAGCTAGTTCTACGTTCACTACAATTGCATGTAGGGGGGTGCAAACTTGTTTCCATGGAGTGACGACTCTTAAAGCCACACGGGCGCGTCGTCCTCGGACTGGAACACAAGGACAGTAATGGCTTGTTTGATTAAATTAGCGGGTGCTAAAACTAAATTCTAGTTTAAAATCACAAAGGTTCCATCTTCTAAAAGCCTGTGCTGCAGAGGTCGTGGATTTGTGCTCGAATACGGGAAGAAATCCAGTGGAACCGATTTAAATCCTTAACAGGAGACAGTTTCAATGGAATGAAGGTTACGCCCCGCGTGATAGTGAGCTAGCTGCGTGATCAAGGGGTGCACGATGAGACCCCCCCGCAGCCCATCATATCCTTTGTGTGGACAAGTTAACGGTGCCGCACAATAGAAAATTCCAAGGTTAATCACATGCTGCAACGTGTTCCCGGTAAAAAGCCCCTAACAGAGTCTTCAGGGCTAAAAGATTCGAGCCTGTCAGAATGAACCCCAGAGATGCTAATGGAGAAATAAGAAAAGCTGGTAAATCTGCAGGAGTTACTCAGTTGAAAAGGTTTCAAATGGGCTGAACAGTCACGGACAACCAAAGTCTTTTCTTGTTTCAGATTTCTGGAGGAGACTCGCCGAGGTGAAACCCAGTAAAACATTTTAAAAAGTAGGAAACGGTAACAGATATCATCCCTTCTCTCTGGTGACCCCCCCCATCACGGCCCTGCTTTGCAGGAGGTTTTTTCTGAGGGGGGCAGAGGAGGGCAGACTTTGAAAAGCCCTGCGATAAAAGAGTGTGAGGCTGCTTCATCTGTTTTCCACATATTTGCACTATAAATCAATGTCCAGCTCAGGTGTCGGGTTCCAGCTGTGTACAGCAAAAACCATTCACAGGTTCTGTGAGCGTAATGTGAAGAACGATGGTGACGTGCAGTGAATACATGAATATGTGCTTGGAAGTCAATCATAAATGCAGCACGACTAACTGGTTGTCAGAGGATTTTTCGTCTCTTTGTGCTGATTTTGTGCATTTTTAATTGTGTAATTTCTTTCTGTGTGTATTTTCATCATTCTCTGTCTATTTTTGGTCTATTTGCTTTTATGTTTTTTTGGGTGTCTCTCTTCATGGGAACTTCTCAGTCTATTTATGGTTGATTCCATAGTCCTACCTGTGATTATTGTGGGCGCTCACCGTGCTTTAATTTTTTCTTTTTGTTTTGTCTTTTAACCAAACTTATTTCAGCGGCCTCGGAGCTCCTGGGCCCCGTGCTGGACCTGCAGTTGTGACTGCTGATGCACATGACTGCACAAACCCATCAACCTGGAATAAATGTCTTTTGTGTGTGTTCTTACACCTGTACTGTTGCAGGAAGTCTGTGCAGCACCAGTCTCTGTCTAGATATAAAGGATCTCGGATTTTCGCGGCCGTTCATTAACAACGACTCCCACAGTCCTCTGGGTCAGTCGCAGCGTCTCTCAGCAGCCACTGCTGCAGCAAAGCTACACCGAGCTCCTCATCAGGCCACGCAGAGCCTGGTCTGTCTTCAGTCAACACTGCAACACTACGAGTCTTAAGACTGTGGTGGGATAGCAGAGACGAGAGCTACTTATGAAAAACTAAATGTGCCTTAAAAACAATTATGAATAATTTAAGTGTGATATAATGTGATCAATACAGGTCTGCCGTTTCCCTGAACGCCAACCAGGTAAAAGTGAAAAATGAGGCGTGCCAGAGTGGTATACGAGATGGTACTGCACTCAGGCAGCAAATGTACTCCCCAAAATAATGATGACGTTTCATGAATATACTGTATGACTTTCATTCATCATTTGAATCTGAAAAGTAACTGCACATTAATGAAGCAGAAGTATGAGGGAAATTGGAAATATTCAAGAAAAGTAAATGCAGTGATTTTACTTGGGTCACATATTTTCAATTTTGTGATGCAGACGGGAGCTTTGCCTGCACTCGGTGCTCAGGTGGAGGGAAGAAACGGGTGGGAGGTTGACGAAGAGGAGGCAGCACAGAGCGAAACGAATGAAGTGTTAATACAACGTTTTAATACTTCGTAACCCAAAGATTTAAACAAATTAACAATTAGGGTGCTTAAAGCAGGACACACAGTTTATGAATATGACTGCAGCATCTGAAGGCAGAAGGACACGTCCCACACCGGAGCACAGAGCTGACACGTGCAAATGACCGCACATCCAAACCGGAGACGTCAGATGAATTCTCTCTGTCAACACATTCTTTGGTTTTTTTTACTGATTCTGGAGCTTCTTTCAGCAGCTGTGTCGCTGCATGTTCTCACTAACCGGGCTGACACTATTTCAGAGCAGAAGCGGAACTCATCTTTACTGTTTAGTGACTCAGAGTTTCCTGATGATACGTGCGTAATTTACTTAAGAATCGGGCCCATGAGTGTTTTTCTAACGGTGGCTTCAGCTTTTCTGATTTTCCTTGGTGAAACACAGCATCTGCACATTGTGGGGAAAAAATAAAAACCGCTGGATGTTAGTAAGAAATGCTGCCTCCTTGTCTTTTTCCATCTCAGCCTCTCTTTCCCGTTAGCTTCTGCTACATCACAGCGTCTCATCCATAAAACATTCGGAGCTGCAGGGATCAGAGTGCTTCATCAACACACAACCGTCACAACCAACTGCACACACACCGACAAACCCTGGACAATGCGTCCGTATGTCACGGAGCATCTTCACCCTGATTATTAATGTCACGGCAGCACATGCATAATGTCACATAATGACACTAGTGTTACAGGTTCTGACTGTAACCTGCTGCCCAAGGGGGTTCACTGATGAAAAAAGGGCTAAAATATGGTCATTATTAATGGACCAGGTCTGAGTGTTTGGACTCCTTCCAGAAAGAGACAGAAAGAAGGAAGACCCAAACTTCCCTGTGCTGGACAGAGAAAAGGCCGTGGGCAAGCAGCAGTGGGGGAGTATCCCAGCAGAGCAGAGAGAAATAACTCCAGGCCTGAAGATTTGGAGCGTGTCAGCTGGAGAACTGAGGTCTACGTTTCCACACACAGACATTACAGCCCATAATAAACAGACACAGAGACATGAAAATGTCCAGGACGATGCTGCAGGCTCAGCGTCTATTAATGAATCTGAGCATCACCGCAAGCCACAGCTTCAAATGTGTGTTTTCATCCTCCTTTTCCAGAGAGACATGCTCCACCATCAGCTGCCCGAGCATCGCACAGGAACAAAACAGCTCCTTTCATCAGTTGTCTCACTGAAAATGTCCCAGGGCACACTGGCAGTTGACAATAGCCACCTTTGCTGCAAAGGTCTTCAGGAAGCCTGACTCAGACGTGGGTCAGATCACAAACTCAGTGACACAAACAAGACAGTCATGTGTCACAGTCATTCTCATTCTACCTCAGGAACATCCAGAGGGAACTTTTGAAGTCATGGACTGAAGCTGATGGAACTGGAGTCTGGACCGGATGTGGAACTTGACTGAGTTGTGAGACGTTCCTATTAGTGATCCTACAACAAAAACTGTGAGAACATTCTGGGAGAATCATGTGAGGAAAAACTTCAGCAGCAACATCTGAACCCATCAGCTCAATGAGTTAAACGTTCCTTCTCCACTGCTTCATGCACCACCTGCATCTCAACCAGTGCTCCAAAGAACACAGGACATGTGAAAGTCGTTTCCAGTTGTTTCTGCTCTAAATCTGCTGCTTCAAGTAGGTTTGATCTGAGTGTGTTTGGCATGTGGCATCAATAATCAGAGGAAAAACACACTACGGTTAATATAGTTTCATAAACACTTAAAAGCATGAACGGCTGCTGAGAAAAGCCTCGGAAATCTCTGTGACTCTCCCCGTGATGCCACATGGGGTGGTCATGGAAATGGCTTGTGTTGCCGCAGCAACAGAGGATGCTGCTGTGGTGGCCAGGCCATGCCCGTGGCAGAAGATGAACTCAGGATCACCTGGTGTGTTTTATCTACGGCTGAGTGTGTCCAAAGCAGCAGCAACAGAAAGAGCTTGTCAAGGGACACACACTCACACACACACACAGAGCATCAGCCGTCCGTCATTCTCACTCTTTAACAAAGATGTTTTCAGAAAGAACATCCGATTTTGTGACAGCAGACACGTGGAGGCCCTGACAGCCGCACGGTTGAGCCACGTGTACTGTAATGAAACTACAGCATCCTGGGCCCATGTGTCCTCGCTGTCTCTGTCTAATCTCTCTAACAAACTCAAACAATCTTAAAAACTCATAGATTCTCTCTGTAAGACTCAATTCTTTGAATGTTTGCTGAATGACATTAAAGTGGGAGGTTAAACTCAGCTCATCATTATCAACAGTCAGACCCACGAATAAAGTCAGGCGGGGCGTCAACACACAGCTTCACCTGTGTCTACTCACATGCGTGCAGGGAGAAGTGTTTGCGTTCCGTGTTCCCAGCGGGTGAAGGGACAGGGGGGGTCACAGACGAGCCCAGAGACATGACAACTGGACGGGCGGTGGCGGAGGCGGCGGCGGCGGCTGAGGAGCTGGAGGACTCGCCACCTTCCCCCAACAGGTGCTGGATGGAGTGGAGCTGGAAACAAGGGTCCGAGAGCAGGACAGAGGAAGCTCGAAAGACCCTGAAACGTAGGGGGGGGGGGTGGAAGGGGAGGACAGACCGTTAGAGGAGACATTATAGATCATCATCAGAAACTGCTTGAACACAGCCAGACATCAGGAGTCCTGTGCAGGAGCAGGTAGCAGCGAGACTCCTGTCCACAGGACTGGACGCTGCAGGAGACCGTTTCTCCAGTTCCTGCTCTGACTTTGAGGCGGTAATGGGCTGCAGGCTCAGCTAATGCTGTGTGAAAGCCAGATGTGATCTAATGGCGTCTGCGATCAGCGAGGGCCAGCAGCAGCTCAGTTTCGTATAAAAGGACGTTCACTGTGCGGCTCCTCGTCAGGATTTCTTTTCTATCTTCAGGGCTGTTTTTCACACACTCGAGGAACTGTTCTTTCCTCTCTTTCAACACTCTTACTGTCTGCTGATCCATCAGTCGCTGTTCCTCTCACCAATCAAACTCCCCTCCTCGGCTCTCTGCTCCCCCCTGCAGTGCCACTCAATCCAGCCTCTCGGCATCAATCTTTTATAGCGGGCTTTCCACAACAGCCGACTCCCACTCGCTGCTTCTCGGTGAAAAACCACTCTGCTCCTCTCTGTTCTCCTCTGTTTATGCCTCTGTCTCACTATTTTTGGCCTCTTTTCTTCACGACCTGCGACGATCCGAGCCACACAAACAAACCGAGGAGAGCGTGAAAACAAATCAATTACTGTTCATTTCTCAAGTTAACAGCCGCTGCTGCAGCTGAAAGTGGACCTTCGTAGTCGAGCGTGAGTTGGGCCGGACTGAGATCGGATCGGAGACCGCAGCCAGCAAACAGTCTGAGTGGTGGTTCTTGGCCCAGAGCAAAGTGAGCCCGGACACACAAGCACTGTGGGATCCACTTCACCGATGCAAAGGTCACCACTTTAAATACGATAAAGGTTAATAAATTTTAGCCTCTGGCATAAAATAAAGGGTAAGACTCAAGAAATTGACTTTTAGAAAAAATGTATAAACTCAAATTGTAAAAATTAATGATTTTCAGTTGTGCGACAGATTAAATGTGCTGTTAGCTCGAAGCAGCTTGAAGGTTGTAGATAAGGAAAAAAAGAGGTGTGTTACTTCCACCTACACACACACGGGCTGGAAAGAGTCTGTTCCCACCCACGTTCTCTCTCAGCTTCAGCACAACCAGAAAAAGGCAAACACACACCTGATGAACAGACTCCTGGCTCACACCTACACTCGCAGACATTTACTGCTCCTCAACTTGCCGAGTCTGACCCCCCGGCTCCCACCACTACGCCCGAATCTCCTGTTTTACATGTTCACGTTGGGGTTTGGAACTGAGGGACAGATCAAAGTGAGTGCTACAAAACGATGGTCAAACGTGCAAGTGTTTCCTGAGAAATCTCAGCTGAAGACACATCTTCAAGAGTCGTCCTGCTCCATTCAGGAACATTTCAACCTCTAATCCCGTAATTCTGTTCACGCATGCGGCATTTAATACACGACACCCCCGAGACGGACTGTGATCCCATCACGTACGCAGCTTTCATAGTGTAAACAGCAATACATCATTCACGCAAGACACGGTACCGGACCACACCACTTTGGACCATTAGCTTCAACCTCAGCCTCGTGGTGTGGCATTTCATAAAACCGGCACGTGCATATTTCACACCCGTGAACAGGCTTATGTCAGCTGGAAGCATGAAAACCCAATGATAAAATCTGTCAATTCAACTGTGACGAATAAGCTTCTTTTATTTACTCCTGCCTGAAGTCAGACCCCCACTGTTAGAATAAATCTGCCATGAACTGAATCTGCGCCCGCAGTAACAAAGCGTTAGCGAGTGTCCGCCCTGAACGGCCTTTCAATTCACAGTTATCAGAGTTTAAGACCAATACGTGTGTGGCTGTGTGCCGCCAAAGCTACACGCCGACACCACTTCTAAATATAGAGCTGACCCCTGTTCAGGTGAGTTCAACTGAGTCTGTCGTTCCCTTTCACTTTCAGCCTTTTCTCCCTCTCTGGTGCCATTTTTCATTTTCTGCCTCATTTTTTCTTCATTTCTGTTTCCTCGCTCCATCGCTCCGTCTTTGTCCTCCGACCCTGCAATTTGTCCTCAGGTTAGAGGAGTAAAAATGTGACTGCCAGGACCCTGAGACGAAGAATCGACTGTGAAACAGGTTATTCACGGTCTCACACGTGAAGTAATCGGACGTCCTTCAACAATGTCGAACGAACGTCCATTCCCAACACCTGAAATCTCCTGAGACGATGCAGAAAAATGAACGCACTTAATGAAACTGTGCAACACAAATCATACAGTAATTGTGTTAATTTGCCTTTGGCTCAGTTTTTATTAATGAAAATGTGAAACACATGGTCATAGTTTTTGTTTCCAAAGGATGATTTTTTTATTTAGTCTTATCCTCGACCTAGAATAATTAAGGCAGGCAGCGATTTTTGGGTTTTTTTTCAGAAGAATGAGTTGGCTTCATTCTGGCTTTGATTAAACTTCAAAAGTCTGTGGAGGTCCGTGGCCCCTGTTGTCCGACTCAACTCTAACGGGAAGAATTACCTTGAATGACACTAACCAGGGTCTTTCTCACCATCACATTATGCTGCAGATGTTCAGTTTGTGTGTAATTAGTGAATCGCTCCATTTGCTCCTTTCCTTCCATGACTTCAAATCACCGAGCTGCAGTAATCCGAGCTGCACCTGTTGGGAACATTTATTTACTGGCAGGTCGTCTGTGTCCCTCACAGCGTGAATCCAAAGGGACTGACGTGGAAACACGGTGACATTTTCCTGTAAAACCTCCTCTGACCTTCTCATTACAGCAGCCATCACACTTCACGCAGAGCCTCCTCTCTCCTCCGCTGACCTCCCCTCTCGTCGGTTCCCATCATGCAAAAATAAAGCAATCAGCAGCCAGATCCGTTCAAAATCAGGGAAAAAAAAAGACTTGACGACCGTCTCGTGATGAAATTACTGTGAAGAGGAGCAGTGAGAGTCACAGCATGAGGCTGGAAAATGTCAACGACTGAGTCTTTGTCGGAGGACTGTGTTTCAAGTCAACACGAGTCCATTGTGTTTCCTCTTTAATTATAAACCCACAAAAGGCCAAAGTCTCTGGAGTGACAAGGCAAATTATACACAGGCAAATTACTGCATCATGAATGAAGAATAAAAAAAGACAAATATAGTGCAAAAAAATGCCGACAAAAACACAAAAGACAATCCCCGTCCAATGTGTCAGCACATGATGGACGACCACCTGTCAAAGTGTCTTTAAACTGGACAAACTGAAAGACAAATGACTGGTAGCTAGTGCTCAGTGTTCATCCTGGTCAAAGGCGAACGCAACAAACCGAGTCCGAAAATGTGCGTTTTTATGGAGCCATGCGGTTTAATGTTCGTATGGCAACAACTGAAACGTTGTGAGCACAGACGAATATAATAACGTGTGTGTGTGTTTCAACGTCAGCACAGAGTTTTCTTCATAAATTCTGGCTCCGTCTCTGATCTTAATCCTCTGTGACAGGAGATCACCATGAAGCACACACTGCGACCAAGACCCAGGACATCAAACACACCCACACACACACAACCACAACCACAACCGGAGGGAGGGACACAACACAAACACCAACCGAACACCGTCTGTAAAACATGAACAAAATTCACTAAAAAACATATTGTAATATTTTCTTTTTTAATTGATTGCTGTAGAATTATTGGGGTGTCGATAGATGAAATGCAACTGACCGACGCTCAGTTTCACCTTCTGGTTTTTTTGACAGTAAGTGGTGGGTTTGCTGCATGTCAGTCCCTGGCAACAAAGTCCACGTATCCATGAACCAAAAGTCTGACTCGTCACTCGTCGATTCATCTTTCCTGTCGAGCAGAACTACAGTTGCAGCATGACGTCTCGGCATCGTACATCCTGTGACGTGACGACTGTGCACAGACGATGCTGAAATGACACATTTAGCTGTAACATGTTGCGGAGTGATTTGTGTCTCCCAGCAGGCTCCATCGCTTCAGAAGAGCGTGTGTGTTGGAACTACCATCACATGACTTGTAGTGATGTTTCCGTGCGCTCACATTTCTTCATCAGATTCTTGGTGTGAAAACAAATTGTAACAAAGAGGAAAATGAACCGCGTTAACAAGCTGGTTCACTGACGGACACGGGACCAAATGAGCTGGAGCTTTAAGATTGTCACTGTGCTTCTCTTGACAACTGCGTGAGATGGAAATAAATCCCACCTGCCTGTGACTGCAGCGAGTCTCTGCCCATAATCCTGGGTCTGTTTCTGCAGCACTAAAGGTTATGAAAAGGTTAGAGAGAATAATTATGCAAATAAGGACTGTCAAGACATTTATACAAAAAAAAGTTGTGTCTTTATGGAGAGTCGGAGCATCTGCCGCTGCAGAAGCAGCTCGTTAGTGTGATTTCAATCAGTGGGGGAGGGGTCATGGTTTGAATATCAAGCACTGTTGATGTGACAGAAAAAGACACAGAGAAATGAATATCTGCGTGTGTGTGTGTGTGTGTGTGTGTGTGTGTGAGCTTCACAGAAAAACACACTGTTGTAGCTGTGAAACCTACAAAGGTTCTAGGTACAAGTTTTTGAGGAACTTCTTCAGCTCCTGCTACTCCACAGTCGATACTTTTTCAGCTGAAGATTTCATGCAAGAAAGTCCCAGTTTTGATTTAGAAGACGTGGTCAATTTATATAAATTCGATTTCATCACTTCAGAAAGTATGGGTGTAGCCCAACCACACTTTGCCCGGCTGTGAGACCGTGGGGATGTCGGCGACCTACAGCCGAGCTCCTGAGAGCGAGCGGCCAGTGTCCACCTTCATTCCAGGATTGGAGGAAGTTCAGTTTAGTCTAAAAGCGCCTAATAGTGGACTGTAAACACAGATAGGTGAGACTCGTGAAATATTACACGGAACAAATAGTAATATAATCCGAGCAGTGAAAGGCGAAAAAGAGAAGGAACGAGAAAAGAGATGAAGGGAAAGGAATGAGGGGCACAAGAGCAAATGAAGCGAGCAGGTGCACAGCCTGTGCAAATGTTTGCTCGGGGAGGAGAATACAGATGAACACGAAGCACAAACACACACCGCAAAGTGCCTAAAGCGAAGGGGATGCCCAAATCAATAGGGCTTTATCTTCATGTAGCCTCTTCCCAATGCCACGCACTCCTTCCTGTATTTCAGCAGGTTTTATTTGTTTCGGGCGAGAGCAGCCGATCATTGCAGGACGCTTCAGGCCGCCTGCTGCACTACAGGGGAAGGTGATAAAGGCTCAGCTTCATGCAAATATTCTCCGACTACAGCCAAACCAGAGCCATTGTTACTGGGACGTGAAATAGAAGAACGGCAGTGAAAACTCATCTGGTGTGTCTGGCAGCTGCAGATTCATCAGTGAGCAACTGTCCAGTTGGAGCAGAGGGGGTAAATTAGTGCCTGAGTCGACGCAGAACTACAGATCGATGGCGCTGTCAGCCAATCTGTTTCCATACAAGAGAGCGCGGCGATCTACTGTAAGGCTGAAGCACACACTGTGGGCAAACCCCCTCATCCGAACCCCACGGTGACCGTGGAGAAGAAGTCATAGGATCAGCAACGTTATTAGTCGATCCTGACGGGAACACGAAGCGGGTCGTAACGATCCCGCCAGTAATTGCTAATATTTCAGTGAATCTAATGTAAAATGCTGCAGTTTCAGTGAAAAATACACCAAAAAGACGCCGTTTGCATTCACATCAACACTAATGTTTGCAGAGAAGAGAAAGCCGAGCCTTTCTCGAGCCCATCTCTCTCTCCGGTCAATCAAATTATCTCCAGAATCACCCTCGCAAAGCTCCGCCTGTGGCTACATGAGAGAGAGGGAGAGAGAACGATATCAAACAAGGAGAGAGAGGAGGGAGACGTGGTGACGGAAATAACAAAGTGTGAAAGACTGAAATGCAAACAGAAATAGAAAAGTGAGCAAAGCAGGGAAAAGAGACGAACAGAAGGAGGAGGTTGTGAGATGGGCGGAGGATGCTGAGGGAGGGGGGCGAGAGAGAGAGAGAGACGGAGAGAGAGAGAGGTGGAGCTGGGAAAGCACCAGAAGCAGCAGCCACGGCTCACAGTACGAGAGGCAGCCGAGGCTGCAAACAGCTCCACCTGCTCTACACCCACATCTGGAGCTGGACCAACACCAACTCTACGCGCCTCCGTGCTTCGTTTGCTCCTTTTTTGAGGCTCAAGACGAGAAGAGAAACAAACAAAGCTGGATGTTCACGTTTGGGATTTTACCGAGAGCCACGGTAGCCTTTCAAAATCCTCCCACTGCTGGAGAGAAACACAAACAGCTCTACAACACAAATTAGCCCGAGGAGAGCGGCGCTGAGCGTGGCTGAGAGCGTGTGCGCCGAGCGGCTCCCCGCTGCCTGTGAGTGTGAAGTGGACAGGACGCCGACTTGGATGAAAATCTGATCCACAATCGGGGTGGGCTGTGGGTGGGAGAGACAGCTGGGGCTGCGATTCACAAAAAACCCGCTTGGCTTGAAAACAAAGAGGAGCTACGTCCGAGACGAGCTCCCTCCGCCCCGACAGGAGCTGCCGAGCGAAGAGAACTCGTGTTTACTGCAAGTCCGGAGAAGTTTCAGTGGTTCCGATGAGACGCACTGGAGTCGGACTGAGAATCTAAGCGCTAGTGAGGGACGTCTCTCTCAGAGTGGGACACACAAAGCTGCAGTTATGGGATAAACTGGCCGTCCTGCTCAATGCTCTGCACAGCTGGATTTAGTCCCTCACGCTTTTCGTATGCTGCAATAAAACAGACACATAAATCACATTTTCTCTTTTGATCAAAAGACCAGGAAGACTTTCAAAGTGACTACAAATTTTATTCACAGGTATCCAGCTTATTTTTCACTTGCTCCCAGAAAATTTCAGTTTTTTTGCCATTGCCCCGAGGTCTGAGCGAACAGAGGTGGATTTTGGCTGTGCTCCACCTTATTATTTCCATTCTGCTGAACTGCTCAAACCCTACGGAGCAGAAGAAATCTGGGCCTAACTCAGTTAGTGTGCCTTTTTATGTCGTCACCTTACTTTTCCTTTTTTTTGTTTTCCTCCAGATGGCTGCCGCGTTAGCAGGTGGAAGCAGATGCAATCGCCTTATTCAACATTAACCAGGTCAGACAAAATAAACAATCACAGCGAAGCTGGAAGCATAACTGCCAGCGAGCGGGCAGGCGGGTGGGCGCTGCAGTGACATTTTGTCTGTGCCTGTGGCTCAAACTCAACAAATAAAATGTTGTGTTTGTGTCTTCGGTGCGTCAGGAAGATGATGAGAGACTGAAGGAATCAAACGTTTCACTGGCAAATCTGCCTGGAGTCAGAAGAGAAGCAGGAGAAAAAAAGATTTGACTTCCAGGTGAAACACGGCTGATACAGGAATAAAATGAAAAACAAGTGTAATCAGGATCATGTGTTAGTTGGTCAGGAGTCTATTTATGTCTAGTGTAAATTACGTCAAAATGAGATGAATCACACGGCATGAAGGATGTGAAAAATAAACTACTGAGGCTTTTCAGAAGGGGAGAGTAACAGAGGCCTGAACGGGGTCCCAGAGAGGAAATGGTCAACACATTCCCGGCTGCTGATGCCCACAGCATCATGCTGCGCGTCGGGGGTTTTGTGCAGGGTGTGGTGGCACCGGCTCCATCATGGTTGTCTGTTGCTGCGCTGCTGGTTTGTCTCCAGCTCTCATGGCTGAGCCCCATCCAGGCCACCGTCTGCCTGTCTCAGGACTCGACCCAGGCAGGAGGCTGCCTCTGTGCCTCGGACATCATCAGCTGCACCGCGCTGGACCTTGACCAGGTCCCTGGTGAAATGCCGTTCTCTGCCGTCACTCTGGATCTCAGCCATAACCAGATCGATCAGTTAAGGGGGGGCGCCTTTGAGGGGCTTTACCGGTTGGAGACGTTACGCTTAGCACACAACCAGCTGACCACTATTCATGCGGGAGCATTTCAAAACACCTCTGGAGCGTTGCTCCGATACCTGGACCTGTCGTCCAATCAGCTCCGTGTTTTGAAGCCGCACTACTTCCAAGACCTACCTGGATTGGAGGAACTGCTGCTGTTTAACAACCGTATCGTCCAGGTGGAGAGCAGAGCTCTGGCTGGACTGGGAAACCTCCGAAAGGCCTACCTCAGTCATAACCGCCTCACTCACTTCCCCTTCTTCTCCATTCAAGAGCACAGTCACCCTCACCTGAGCATGCTGGACCTGTCCTCGAACCGCCTGCTCAAACTTCCCCTGGAGGACATTTCAAACTTACCCTCTTTAGTCCAGAGAGGACTCTACCTTCACAACAACTCTCTGGAGTGCGAGTGCTCCATGTATGGACTGTTCAGGCACTGGGAACAGAGAGGATACGCCTCGGTGAGAGACTTCAGACAGGAGCACACCTGTCGGGTTTACGGGATACAGAAAGGTACCGTGCGATTCTTCCAGCATGGCCGTTACTTTGACAAATGCAACCTGACAATTCTGAGTGAGCAGCTCAGAGAGCAGAACAGCAGCGTTTCAGTAACGGTGGGCAAGACGGTGCAACTGCACTGTGTGACCACTCTGACGGGCCACAGCGTCACCTTTCTCTGGGTCTCGCCCAACCAGGAGTACGTGGCACCGCCGGGGAACAATGGATCATTAAGGATGTTCACCAATGGCAGCTTGGAGATAGTGGAGGCGCGCGCAGAGGATTCTGGCATCTACTGGTGCATGGCTCTGGACCAGAAGCAGCAGCGCAATGAAACCCGGGAGATCAATGTGACAGTGGTCCTGCACCATGAGAGCGAGCCTCATGAGTCATTCAACACTGGGTTCACCACCCTGCTGGGTTGTGTGGTGAGCCTCGTGCTAGTCCTCATGTACCTCTACCTTACGCCCTGCCGCTGCCCTACCTGCCCGAAGGCCCCTAACCCGGTAACGGCCACCACGAGTGTGGGGAACGAGGCTGGGGTGGGGAGTGGCCAGTCCTCCATCCTCACCCCGACCCCGCCGACGACCACCGAAGGCCCGGGCCGCAAGGTCAGTACCAACAAGCATGTGGTCTTTCTGGAGCCAATAAGAGAGCAGCAGAACGGCAGACTCAGGGCGGGGCCGGGAGCTGGGGCGGTGCACGGACATCTGGGGCCAGGTTTTTTGCTAGGGCCAGAGCAGCACCCGCAGCTCCACAGCCCGTCGCAGCAGAGGGTGGGGGACACAGATCCTGTAATGCTCTCAGACACACCTATCACGTTGCCGTAGCAACCGGACAAACAGCAAGAGACACAGTCTGGCACCATCACCACCTTTCACTAACCTTGTCCCTCCTACCTTGTTCCTCCCTCCCACTGCACCCAGTACCCAGCCTGAGCACACCAGTAACCCAGAACTGTCGTGTCTTTGCTCTGAGGCTTTAAACTGCCTGAAATCACAGATCAAGTGCAATTTTCAGAGATTGAATACTGTTAACTAAATTATTACACATATAATATTGTTTGCCCAGGTCCGCCCACTAAGCCCTACAGCCATGAACCAATGCACTGTGACAGGAGGGGCTCTCTCAGATGTACAGGGTAGGGACGAGAAGAAAGAGCAAACAGACATAGGTAGGACAGTGTAGCCATCAGAGCTAAAACAGACCAAAGACAGGACGAGAGAACCCTCGGGAGGAGCTGCGAAAACTGCCTCACAGTCCGAGTTTGAGAGTGTAGGAGCGCGTCTCAAAGAACGTCAGGAATGCAGGAGGTGAAGAGCGTGATCCTGCGAGCATGCCGAGCATGGACTGCTACGATAAAGTGCACAGGGCCCTCCCTTTAAGCACGGCTTGTACCTTTAATACATATTTGCTACAGATGCCTTCTAGTCTCATACAGAGATGTAGAGAGAATTTTTGTAGAGCTTTCTAGCATTTCTTCTTTCTCCCCAGAGTCAATGTGTGTCACTTCATTAGAGCCAAATAAATCTGCATAGTGTAGCTCTGTCACCAAGTGAAATGTTGTAGAGTAGACAAGCTAGAGAAGGCGAGCTTTTAGGAAGTAAAAATAGAAAATGTTTTAAAGGTTTGATTCTGAACTCCTGTACCACCGCCCCCCCCCAAATAAAAGCAAGAAAGAAAACAGCTCCTCATCTCCCCTAGAACTTGATTACTGTCATCATCAGTCAGAACAGAAGTCGAGCATCAGGAAAACAAAAGGGAAATAAATAAGTAAGTGAAGCTGTGAAATGTCAGTTGAAATTATTGATGCAGCAGAAGGAGAACTGCTGGTGGGGGAGTGAAACAGTTTACAAGGTTCATCAACGGTTGCTTTTATTGCTCCGTGTCTGGGACAATGAATGTAAAAACGGAATGGGTGACAAAGGAAAGATTTGTCTTTTTGTGGTGAGCGTAGAGCGGGACTGACAGGACAATCAGTGCAGTTTGTGTTTTTCTTGTCTTCACTGTACTCCCCGCACCTTCCTCCCCCTCGTCTCCTGTCCTTAATAAACCTCTGTATGTGGACCGTCCTGCTGAACGCCTGCCTTGTTATTGTCCCACACAGACGAATGCCAGTGCACAACCATGTGAAGGGTGTGTTCGAGTGTGCATGCGCTCACCTGTACACAATCTGTATTGACGGTAACTCAACAAAACAAAAACTCCATTGTCCAAACAGATTATTAATAATTTGATTTGTTTTTGCAAACACAAAGGGTTTAATCTGAATGGTGTGTCGCAGCGAAACTCCGGATGTTTCAAATCAGAATCGCCCAGCGAGGATTTAAGAAGCAGGATTACCGCTTCACAACTTCTCCATTATATTTTCTGTAGCAATACACAACACGTGACGTTGACTTGCTGTGTGAGTAATACGTTAACTTCTGAGAGTGAATCCCACCCGAGGCTGTTTCCAATTTCATTTTAAATATATTTTGTCCAGGTCTCAACGGATCCGAGAATGGCCAGTTTTTTTCCAATCTAAAAACAGTCACGCAGAGATGGGAGAGTTCAGCGGAGGCAAATTACATTTCGTCTGTGGCCTGCAAAGTGCTGAGGAATTCTTTCTGTTGTGAAGCACTTTTACTGTTCCAAACTGTAATATCTGCTTTCCTCTTAGATTCTGGAATATTCTTGCGGGTAGAAGTGAAGAAAACAACAGCGCACAGCATTAAACAGGAATAAATAACACCACTGTCCTCCAGTGACACCCAAATAATTCATCAGTTAAAAATCCGACATTTCCCTCAGCAGTGTTTTCATTTTCTTTACATTTTCAGAAAAGCTTCAATATCAACAGTAGAAAATGAGAATTAACACACTCATTTAATTTTTCAATAATGTGAACGAAATAACAGTAAATCAGAAGAAATAAAAACAGAAGGAAATTTAAGTTGAGGAGGAACATCAGAGGACAGTTAGGAAAGTACAGAGTACTGCACAATACGTGGAACAAAGTCTGTATCAGACTTATTCTTGTTGCTTTTAGAATAAAAAAACATACCAATCACATATGTGCAGAGTTCAGATGATGGACTTTTTCCTATCACCAGTGAATTTACAATGTGGCATGCTGACAAAATGGCTGACGTTTACTCTCAACCACAAGCTGTTTTGTGCTTTGGCTCATGGCTTCCCCGGGCCCTAACCGCTCCAGCGTGGTGCAGCTTTCATCAATCATGTACGCGGTGTTGAGGCACTCTACACATTTGACTTCCTGCTCGGCTAGAACCTCAGACCTCTGCTCGCACTGAACAGTCAGCTGCAATGAGGAGCTCACACCGGTCAGGTTATAAAGTCTGTTCAAACAATACGTATCATCCGTGATGACCATCTTTGTCTTAAGGTCTTTCTTCTGCTAATATTACCAACTTCCAGACAATATCTACCATTTCCTGCTGAGGTCAGACGAGCAGCATCTTTGTAGCCATGGAGTAACCAGCTGTCTGTCCAGGAAACAACACCTGACTAGGTGGACTAAAAAAGCTACCCAAAATTAAAATTAGCTCAACTCAACACATACTGGAATAAAATGACCCACTGAAGTTTTCTGAAATTACTCGATAAACTTAATAATACGTGTTTAGCATTTAAGTTTCCCACAGGGCTATTAGGAGTTTTCCTCAACTCAAAGATTTAAATGGTTCCTCCGGCACAGATGATCACAGCCTGAGTGTGAACTGAGTCCTGGACCAATGCATGAACAAGAGGTGGAGGGGGTGGTCCCATGTCAGAGGGCGTGGCCCCATATCAGAGGGCGTGGCCCTATATCAGAGGGCGTGGCCCCATATCAGAGGGCGTGGCGAGCGAGTAAAGGCACATGGGGGAAGATGAGAACTGCACATGCGTAACATTAGTCAGTTCTGGTTCAAATAACGAATGTCTCTACTAACATCAACATCTCCACGGCCACCTCACCACCATCACAGTCAGCACTGCTGCTTTTCATTACGACGCCCCACAAGTGCCTCTACTCTGACTGTCCTGCCCCCCGCCACCCCGTCATTCCCCCACCCGATCCATGTCTGGGCCGTGATAGAAGCTGCACCCGTCGTGTTCATGTCTTGCCGTTTTCAGAACTGATTGTGTTCATCGTACAGCCTTTACTGCAGCACAGCGAGATGATGTCTGCAAATGATTCATCGTTCAGCGTTCAGACGCGACCTCGGTTGACGTTTTTTCTTCAGTCATTTCACGAGTAAACGAGGAGGTGCAACAATATGTCACATTTGCTTCGTGAATTTAGACATTTGTTAGTGGCGATGTTTCTATGGTCAGCGGTGGCTTAAAGAGGCCAAACAAGGAGGAGAACAACCGTGAAGGTGTGTGTTCTCTGCTCTGTAACACAGCAAAACTGCAACACCATCACAACAGGCTGACGGCAGGTTATAACAGACGTTGTGACAGCAGCCAAGTGGGAAGTCGGAGCGTGGAACTGCTCACTCTGCAGAAAGCCGAGTAAAGTTTCTGACTTGACAGAAACTGAACGTCCGGCGGCAGAATCGTTCATCGATCAGGTGATTAATCGGGTGACAGGAGCTCAAACTGCACGTCCATCGACAACTGATCAGGCAGAAATTGTTCTAAAATTAGATTTAGCGCTGAAACCCGGACGCAATGTCCACAGTCATCCAGGCCGTAAATGTGCCCCAGTCAGACGCTGACGACACAAAGACGCAGCATTCGATTTTGTCGTTTTTAGTTTAATGACATTATTGACTCTCGTGGGGAAAGGACACGACAATGACATGGGGGCAGCTCCTGGTTCAGTGTCTCGCTTGAGGACTTTATGACGGGGATCGAATCATTTAGTGGACAACTGGCTCCACAGTGGCGCCCGGCAGCTTGTGAAGTTTCTCCATTTCCATAAATGGAAATGACATTTTTTTACAAAAATCTTTACATTACTAAACCTGGTTCAACACATGCAACTAATGATTGTGTTTTTTCACTCCATAATAGCTGCATGATGCAAGAACCTGATGACTGGATCTTTGTTTGGTAGCTTTTACAAAGATTCTGTCACATGAAAGCGTCACAAACCTGTTGACTGCTCAGTGACTTGGCGAAAGCATCTACCGTATGTCCCACGCACAGAAACTCAGAGCAAACAAAAACGGAAAACGCTGTTGTCAGAGAGAAAACTAGAAAACTCCCAGTTTCAAACACATTTCCATGCAATCAGACAATATTTCTGATGTGGAACAGACAAAAGGGAGCAAATCAGGGACCTCGGGTCTAATGTCCAGCTCTAGAATGATGTCGTTTCAGCGAAGCGTACCTAATAAACTGACAACTCTGTGGATATTTGTGTGCGTTAGTGTGTGATGAAGCACATTTATCACGAAGAGTAAAGAATGTCACCATGAGATTGAGTAGGAGGCCTGAGCCACGCTGCCAGCATGCTACCATTAATTAGTTATAGGTGAGTGAGTGTGTGTGTGTGTGTGTGTGTGTGTGTGTGTGTGTGTGTGTGTGTGTGTGTGTGTGTGTGTGAGAGAGAAACTGTGGGGATTGATGACTTTCGCTGGCAGACATCTCTGAATGATGTAATTCTGTCCCCGTGCTAACATGTCTCTGTCCAGTTCTGAGGACAGCAGCGATTTCTACGCATTTATTTATTATTTTATTAATTTATTTTTATTTTATTTTCTACCCAGACAATTAAAACACAAACACAGTTAATAACTTTTCTAAGACTATGAAACGTGAGTGGAACACCACGGAGCAGGTGGTCGTTAATATAAGCTGATTTTAGGACGACCCCCCCTTTTCTGAAACAAAGCTATTTATAAAAACAATTTGTAATTTAGTTGTTATTTTAAAAGCGGACAGTTGCTTGAGTCGGCAGCAGAGGAAGCCTCAGAGTCCGGCGTACGCTCCATTCTTATTGTAAATCTCAGCTGTGGTGACATGTGGGTGTTACAGACGCCGCCTGCTGCTGGAAGTACATAATCAGGTTTCACCCTGATTGCCAAAATAAGAGCATAAACTTGATATATAATGAAGATACCCTTTATCACTAACACAGCTCGGCCTTTTTTTGATTTTTGGCCACTACGGGGATAAGAAGCTCCTCGAGCCCGGTTTTATCACCTGTCACACATTGGATTTTGCCTGGATCAACAGCGCCATGGAAAACCATTAAATCTCCACTCTTTGTTTGTGACTCAGACAAAACTGCTTATCCAGTTGCGATGAACAACAAGGCATTTGCATTAGTCCAGACTTGGAGGTGGTTTTACAAACGCGCCCTCAGTTTGTTTGGAGCCATGTGCCGACGGTTTGCGTTAGACAGATCCAGTCCTGTCTGTGCAGTGAGGTGACAGTCCTGACCAGAGGCAGGTGACCGTGAGACATCCTCCTCTGACCCGTCTGTTTGCTGAGGCTTAATGTACAGCCAAACTTGCAGCTCGTTAACTTCCAACATGCTTCACTATGTCCCGTCGTTTGTGTCTTGGCTCACACCAGGTTGTAGGTTGCAGCGTTGGTGATGCAGACTACACCTTGCTAACCAATGCGCACGCTGCTCGCTGTGCTGACGTTTGCGTTGTAATTCAGAATTAAAGCCTTTGCTGGAAGCAATGAGCAGAACCTGAGTTCAGGCTTTGTCCCACGTACCTGGAACTTTTTATTCAGGTCTAACCTGGAACGCAGTTTTGCTTCCCAGCCTCACGCCCATTGTCTCTTGGTGACCACGTTTTTGTCAGCACAAACAACTTTACCAGACATTACAGAGCAGCTTGAGGAAAGCTGAGAACGTTCTGTAAAAGCTGCTCAGTGAGAGTTGAGGGTAACTCTCTTCATCAAGTTAAATGCTGATTTAATCCGAATCTGATGACACTGTAATTCTGAAATACTGATTTTCTCAGCAGCTGCTGCAGGACGACAGTGGGTTGATGTGTGGCCTCGTGTCTAACAAAACAAAAAGAAATATGTCAAAGGAAGAAAAGCTGGTGAATTCAGCTGCAATAAATGCAGATGATCCTCCGAGTCTCTGCACCAGCACGTTTACATATTACATGTTATAGTGTGTCTCCGCTTTTTTAACAGGAGAGTCTATATTTCATGTGTCACTGCTTCAGGTGTCAGTGGGAGGAGATTTTATTTCAGCTTTAGATTCTTATTTTTTGTGGATGCACGTGTGGATCAAACACTAAGTCTGCTGTTCGATGAGACAACCCAATGCTCAGTCAGCTGTTTGTCTCACTGCTCACCTGGAGCCAGCTGTGACGCAGCTCTGTTGAAGAGAGTCGCTGTCATCGTTTGTTAGGAAAACATCCAGCAACCAAAAAGGGAAAGAATGTTGGTGATGTAGTTACAGAGCAAAGAAAATGTTAGAAAGAGGTCCGGCTCACAACACAGGACTTTTGCAAACAGGACTGATGTTTGATTAAAGTGAAACTCACCTAAAGTCAAAGCAGCACTTTTCACTAAACCGAACCTATTAGTTTTTGTGCCACGTCATAACTGAGAGAAAAACACAAAATTAAATAAATTACTCAGCCATTGTATTTACACCAGAGCACTGAGCTGTGAGCTGTGTGTGTGTGTGTTCCACTAGAAGAGGACAGAGAATAAAATCTCCCTGAGAATGTGTAATGGCCTGTGAGACTGGAGTAAATGAGTCTGGCCCAGATGGATTCTGTACGTGTTTATTAGCTGCTGGGTTCTGGTCTGGCAGAGAAAGACGGGCAGATCAGGAATGAGCAGCTCTCAAGACATCACAGAAACCCACCAGAAATTCCACGTGCACGGAATCTAACTGAATTTCCCTGTAAACCGCTTCAGCCTGGTTCCTTATCTCTCAGTCATCACACAAATGTCAGTCTCCATCTCATCACATGCTGCATTAAATCTACTCCAAACCCTTCAGAGACGCAGCAGATTCATGTGAGAGCTCATTTTCAGTGACACGTCCAAACACATCTCAGGCACGCAGAGATTCTCCCCAGCAGAGAGCAAACACAAACAGCAGCCCGGTTAATCCTGCTCCTGCAGTCAGTCATCGAGTTAACAGCTCACACAGCTTCAGCATCTAACGGCAACGATGGGGTCGAACGTTACCTTCGCGCCAGACTGAATAGCTGAAGGAATAAAAAGGGATTCGGAGGCTGAGGGTGCGGGGGGGGCTCTTTATGGATGAAAACACACAGTAACTGCAGACCAAACACATGATGTAATGTCACTGAAGTTTGACTGTATGAACATCACCGAGCTCCGTCTGCTCCGCTCGACGCGCCTCGTGTTATGTAAGAGTCACACACAGCCTTCGTATGCAGACACGCACACGTAACGCCTGCACGGGAGACACGAGGTCCATAAAAAACTATGGACCATTAATCCCCCTGTTCATTTCCTGTGTTGCCTTCATGCTATTATTCAAATCAACATCTCCAAAGATCCTCTGCAGCCATAAATTACCAGTGGAAACCGCTGATCATTATGCAGATCCTATACAGAGGTTTAGACGCCGAAGAAAAGGCCATTATTCTAAAGTGCAACAGCCCACACAGTAACAGTGGTGGTGGGGGGGTGGGGGTCACTGCGGGTACGTCACACCGTTATAAGAAGCTCTACAGACATCACTCAATGCACAGTAAGGAAAAAGACTCTGCAGAAATCCACCGAACCTGTCGGAGAATCCTCATGTTTCCTCAATCACTGAATATTCAGCTTCATTTATTGGACTAAACAGAAACATATACGGACAACTGTGCAGCTCTATATATTCATTACCTACATCTATACAGATAATTAGCTTGTGATTAAAAAAATAAAAAACTCCCAACTGACCATCTTGCCCACTGACTTATTAGTGAACTGTGGCAGTCGTTGAATAGAAAACTCAAAAGCTTCTGGAATCGTAAAAAGACCAAAGCTTTGTGTGTGTGACGTTCCCTGAATTAAATAAGCAGCAATAACTACATTACATGCGCTAAGAAGACAGCAAACACAAAAGAAAAACTGAGAGCTCATAACTATAGAACTTCAGTGTTGGATGCAGACATTTCCTTCATCCTGTTAGACACATTCATTATGAACAAAAATAAATTGTGATAAAATAAAATACTGATACAACACAATAAAATTAGGACAATATTCTGGTTTATTGGACCTAAAGGCGAGATTCATGTCTCAGCTCCACAGAAACAGTTTCAGAGGAACTAAGACTAGTAAGGCCATATTTTAAAAAATCCTTTTTTTTGGAGACTCGAGAGTTGGCTTTAAATATACATTTACAACCTTTTAGATAATTGGCAATAACTGCAGTAAATGAGTAGTTGTATTATTCAGTCGAAATCAGAAGTAAGCAACGCACAGGTTTGAGTTTCATGATGCAGAGTGAAATGAGAAAATGTGGGACAGTGGGCAGCTTATTAAAATTTGCGGCTCCTCTACTGGGCTGAGGTGTTTGAGTCTCAGCATGTGAGCTGAAGGAGTTAATGTGACGTGGGTGTAAAGGGACGCTCTCACTGTGATGCACTAATGTGAAACAAGACCGAGCAAATATTAAATATTTATTTCTCTCATGCTCGGCTTCCACTTTACGACTAGTCAAGAATTGGTAGAAAGCTGTGAAACGACTGAATAGAACTAAACAGTCGGTAGACAGAGAGAGGAGCTGGACACAACGTAGGCCCCACATTTTGAAAAGGAAGAAACATTTAAAACAGACATTAGCTCTGCATCAACTTGTCCAATGTGAGTCTGGCAGCGTCACTGATGTGAAGGGTGTTTAATCAGGAGTCGCCATATAAAAATCACATTCTACAAACTCATTCCGCATAAGCTCAGACCAACACAGAAGTGGTTTATTACCAAAATTGCAGTTCAAACTAACAAACCCTCAGAATGAAACACCAACCTTCAGTCTCGCATAAATTAACAGGGCAGAGCGGAGAGGTGACAGCAGATGGTCTTCGATAGGAGCGAAAGCAAAGGTTGCTGCAGCCTTTAGTGGAAGAGAAAACTATTCAAACTGGGACTGAACAGCGGCCCTTCAGTCGTGTTTGGTTTTTCTTTACGGACGCCAGATAAGCGGCATCAACACTGGACACACTGCTTACAAGAAAAGATGAATATGCTTCTGTGACCACGAGATTACTCGAGTCTGGTGAAGATGAAGGTCACAGAAGGGGATGAGGAAGAGTCTGAGGGAACAATAACAGTAAGATGGGGGAATAAATTGACCGGGAGTGTTTCGGCTGAGCAGCAGTAAACAGTTATTGTTGGCTTAAATAAAGTCCGGTCAGGGTCCAACAGCTGGATCCAAAGTCAGAGAGGAAGGTAGAACCAATAAGAAGCAAAGCACGGGAGAAGAGTTATTCTGTAGGACAATGTAAAGTTAGAAAGACACGGCTACAACATCTCTGTTGCTTCCAGTTTTGGGACTGAACTTAATCAAGTATCACTTTACTGTTTCTAAAGGCTTGCAGAGTAAAAATGCAGTTCTGTAGGACATTGAGGATCATGTTCCATCACAACTGGGGAATTGAATATAATCTGGAAATCAGGAGAACAACCACATAAAAGCCATCAATATTTGAGAGGTTTTAACCAATGATTCGAAACTGAATCATGTGAATCGGAATACTTTCTTCTTGGATACGGTTTGATTTTTTTTAAAGATCCATGAAGGCGTTCCTCAAGACTTCGTATTAGTGCCACTGCTGTTCCTCCTATTAATGAAAATCAGTTCTGTCAAATATTTAACGCAATTTTAAGCAGATGATGCAGTTTTCTAATTGTGGCTTCTTCCTAATTACTGACAGGAACCAGTGAATTTGCAGGTCTAACAATCAAATGGAGCTTTTTCAAACAAGCTACTTTGTCCACACTGTCTGACAAATGCACCTCTGTGGGTTACTGATCTTTACATGTTGCAGAGCTTCTACGTATTCAACAAGATGGATTTTTTCTTAAACGATTAAATCCTGCAGTGTATCTGCTGGTGCTCTATCAGATTTATTGGCATTTTCGCACCAACTGTATCATATACATGTGTGTTTGACCTTGCAGAGAAAGGACACAATGTTTATTTTCTCCCATTGACATTAAAGCTCTGATGCAGTTTCAGTTTTGAAGCAAACACTGATTTATATTCTGCGTGTGACCAGAGCAGAGCGACTCGTGGATCTGTAAACCATGAAACACACCAACACCTTCGGACTGAGATGTTGTTTTACACGACAAACCTTTAAGAAGGAATCCCCATCTGATGCTCCTGTACTTCCTGCTCTCTCTACTAAAACGTATCACATCAATTATTCACAACCACAGAGTAAATAAAGCACAGCCGAAGAAATCCCATCTCTGTGTTGTTCACTCTCTGCCTCTCACTGTGGGCTGAAGAATTACGCTCACAATATTAAATATACCCAACAAAAAGGCAATGCTGCAAACATGCAGACCCAAATTAAAGCATCATTCCCGAAGCACTGCCCTGTCTTATCGCTGTGATCAGGAAAACAAAACCCATCCCTACACACCAGACTTTAGACCTGCTGGTCTTAGAGCCCGACAAAACTTGGCATTGAAGAAAAAAAACAACTATTTTGAAAGCTGCCTGCTTCATCAGGACTAACGTTGTTTTGGCCGATTAGTGGCGTGTACCTGAGTGTTTATGGGACACAGTGGAGCTGTGACATCCTGTAATGACAGTCAATCAGTGTTTCTGGAACCCATTCGGAGATTTGTGCCTCGGAGAGCATTTATAGACGTTTACAGATGGTGTTAATACTCAGCTGGCTGCTGTCGTCAGCAAACCCCCTCGGTTCTCCAAGACCCGCACAGAAACATAACAGCTACAGCATGTCGGGAAGGAAACTACACGAAAACTACCAGAACCCATGAGTTCATATTTAGCCTTAAGAACTACATAGAGGTGTAAACGTCATTTAAACTCTGACACCTTGGATATCAGACCAAGCGGAGTTTGGACTTTCCCCATTAAAAGACGCTAAATCAGCAGTGATCCGGTCCTGTTTGGGAGTGCGGATTAATGGAATACCGAAGAAGCCTTCAAACATGAAGGTTCTCAGGCAGGTTCTGCAGTTGTGAGCAGCGCTGTTGTTTAAGAGGTCTATGGATCTTTATTTTGGATGGATATGAGACAAAGACTTTCTCAGAAGATGCAAACTTAAGCACCCAACTGTAACCAGTTAAACTAATCATAGTATTGTTTTTATGTAACGATTTTCCGCTTTTCTCTTTTAATCAATACTGTCCATGGGAAAATATAACAGATGTTCATTACTTCTGGACACTCCATGATCAAATCAACCAATTAAGGAATAGTGTTGAGCAAACCTTTTTGTTACTTTTGGACGTCTGCTGGTAGAATAAAAAAAGTGAGAACAGAAACAGATTTACTGCGTCGGTCTGAGCTTTTTATCCTAAAACCACCACATGTGCTGTAAGAAACACGGGGTTCCAGAAATCCAGTGACTTTGTGAGATTCCTCAGCAGCTACTGCAGGCTGCACTCAGACTCCAGCAGGAGAGCGCATCAAATCACTGTCAGATGGGTAAATACAGGAATCACGTTAAGTAGTATTAATGAGGGTGGATGCGATCAGACCCCACTGTTCATTTATTTAGCATGTTAGCTTGTTTTCTGGCTCCATCTGTGCAGTCGGCGGAGCCAAGTTCCTGCTGATTCGGAGCCAAACTCATCAGCCTTGTCGCCCTCCAGCTCCACAGACTCCGCTGAGGATGTTTATGACGTCCAGAAGCAGCCAGTCAGCTGGGAATAACAGACCCCAGTGGATCTGAACACAAAGATCAGGCTTTTAAAGATAAATTGAATTACTGTAAAGAAAGCGTTTAGGACTTTTGTATTGTGAATTTGTACTGTTTCAACAGACTTTAGTTATAAAAAGAAGACTATCACCTGATTTTATAGAACACATTCCAGCTGTACAGAGCAGACAGCAACAAGGAGCTGTGCACGAAAACGAGGAAGCCGTTTTATTCTGAAAGAGTCAGCAACTTCAGATTTGAACAAGTTTTTTTATGGGCTTAATGAAAAAGTTAACTGTAGATAATTTACTCATAAAAACTGTTTTAACAACATATTTTGGAAGGCACTAAAGCAGTTCAAGCTGTATTTGTTGATCGTCTATTTCATTGCTTTTTAAAGAAAAACCACGAAAGCGTTCCTTAAGAATCCGTTTTAGGGCCACTGCTCTTCCTCCTATCAATGAAAATCAGTTCTGTCAAACATTTGAACGCAATTTTATGCAGATGATGCAGTTTTCTATTTGTGGCTGCTTCCTAATTACTGACAATAACCAGTGAAATTTCAGGTCTAACAAAAAAATGCAGCCTTTTCAAAAAAGCTTGTCCACACTCACAAATGCATCTCTGTGGGATACTGATCATCACAACAACGGAGATTTTCAATTCCTGCCGTGTTTTTGCTGGTGCTCTAACAGATTTATTGGCATTTTCTTACTAAGTGTATCATACACGTGTATTTTCTCCCATTTTTACATTAAAAGCTTTGATCCCGTTTTGATTCTGAAGTGAACAATGCTCAACAATACTCGGAGTGTGACCAGAGTCCTGGATCAATGAAACACGCGATCAGCTTCGGCCTGAGATGCTGTTTCACACGACAAACCTTTTACTAATCCATGTCTGACAGTTTTTAAGCCAAAGTTTGATGGTTGACTTCGTTTGTGATGTTGGTCGGAAAACAAGCGCTGCTGTTGCCTGTTTTGGCCTTTACTGTTTATCGTGAAACAAATTAATCTGTCAAACTAACTCATCTGCTTCTGTCTACACCCTGTTTACCTCCACGTAATCCTCCCCCGCTGTCTCCTTATTTACTTCACTTCCTTTAATCCTCTCGCCTCATGTGTTGTCTTCCTTTCCCTCAGATCTGTCTATCCAACCTCTACTCTCTGCTCTCACGCTAATCCTCTCCTCCATCCCTCTAAAAGCCTCTTCAGTTTCTCTCTCTTCTTCATCTTGTTTTCTGTCCTCCTAAAGTTCATGTCTCCTGTCTAAACCTTTGCACCTCTCTCGTCCTCCTGTCTCTTCTCCGTCTTATTTTCCTCAGACAGTCGGGCGTCTCCCAGAATCCATTTATGCCGCTCTGTCGTTTCCACGGTAACAGAAGACCACGGAGAAGATGGGAAAATCTGCTCCAGAGGCAAATGTGACACATACACAGTTCAGCACTGCTCACGGAGTGTGAATCTCCATGTCAGGTCAAACACGTACATTTGTGCTGGTGGCTTCACTCCATCGTCCGTCCACACCTGCTCTCTGTAAGCTGTCTGACAGAAAAGGGCTTTTGTAGAACCCAAGAACCCATCTGGCTGAGTGTGGACACAGTGCTCTGCTTCATTTGTGGCTTCACATTTCCTCGCCAGACAAGTGAGAAACAAACCCAGAGCTGCTTCCTGTCCTGAAGAACTACCAGAGCCTTTCTACATCTTCATCCCAGTTTTTCAGCGCATAGTTTGGAAACATCATAACGTGATGTCAGATCAGAGTCTGGAAGATGAACTGTTACGTCCCTGAGGAGCTCAGCTGGCTGTTAACTGCTGCAGCTCGTTACACTGCAGACATTTGTAAGTCATTCTGTGTCTGTTTCCCTGCTGAAAATTAGACATTTTACACATCGTGTAAATGAAACTTGTATCCGACCTATCAGGGAGATGCAGATGTTACAGAGCGCTTCAGTCAGCGCACAACAACCGTCCTGATCTTTCTCCTGGCTCCACTGTATCCCACAAACACACACACAAAACGAGGGCAGAGTGTGGAACGGATGGAGGTTCAAATAAAGCATGAAAATGAAGCTATGAACAAAATAATAAGAAAATAATACACGGAGCACTTTGTATCATCCAACACTGAACGAAGAGGGAAGAAGATCCACCACCAAGCCCTGAATTACTGTGCAAGAACTGAAAGGGTCACAACTCATGGAGACTAATGCAAATGTAGAGCGCATACATATTTATGGGTGATTTGCATTCTTGTTAGCTGTTATTCTAGTTCATGTGGTTCTCTGTAGCGTGAATTCAATATTTGTGACTTAGCAACACTCTGTCATGTCTGCACGGTCACTGATTTCAGCAAAGAAAAAGGTCAAGATAAAGACTGAGGAGTGACAGGTCGCTCGGAGGACGATTATCTGTGATCATGTTCAGACCTAATTCTTTCCAATCACTGTGTGATCTCCCGTCAGGTTATCGAACAAACCTGCTGTGGAGAGACACCTGTTACCATCGCACCTGCTTTTGTTACACCGTGGCAGAACTGCACTTTAATGTTCAGCGAATGTGTTAATAAAATCTGTTTGTCTCACAGCTTCGGGTTTATTGTGTTAACGAACAGAGAACAATAACAGATGGTTTGTTCTCTGAGGACAAACATGTTACTGCAGTGTTTAGGCTGTAGAAAGGAATCCTAGATGAAACTCACGTGTCGCTCACAGAAAAATGTAAGAACCATTGATAAAGCTGTAAAGATACTGATGTGCAGAGGTGGTAACTGGGGAATAAAAAAGACGACAGTGAGCAGTGAAGGACACTCAGTCTTTAAAAAGACACTAACTTACCTGAAAACGATGGCGCAGCACCAATTTGAATTTGATTTGATCACTTAATGTCCACATGTTCATAGATTTACTGTTCTGTCCATGCTTTCTGAGAGCTTTGTGTGAAATACTCGACATACTGCACATTTTTTCTTTATTACAACCTGTCTACAGTTACTACATTAACTCAATACATCGTGCGATTACAAATTAATTTTACATTTTACTATAAAGCTGCCACTTGTGACAAGCTTTTGTCTTTACATTATTACAACATTATGAGTTGGGTTTTACAAATTGAATTTTCTTTGCTCAGGATTAGAGAAGAATAAGAAATTCACAAATTTATAAAGTCCTGTGGGAAATTTCACTGCGACAGGTTTCATTTAGAATTTTATAGATTCCTTATTTCTGATGAAAAATGTAAAGTTGTATTAGTTGTATTATAAGCTTTAAATGATTCGTGTGACAGGTTGTGACATTATGATCTCAGTGATTATACCTGAAGAATTGTTTACATTTCATTTTGTCACCTGGACTATGATGAAAGCAAAAGTAATATTTTTCCTAGAACTGAGGTTTTATTAAATTCTAAAGCCTATAGAGATTATTTCTGAAGTTGTCAGAGAAGTTACAGCTCCTGACTATCATGGGCCTCACCACCCCAAACATCTGTGTGTGTCCAAGCCATAAAATGTCCATCTGTCGTGAGACATGAAACCTGTTGGCAATGTCAGAATAAAAATGAGGTATGAAGTGAACTAAGCCAAACTCCAAACAGAGAAGGATTTTCACAGCTGCTTAACCTGTGTGTCTCTGAACTGGGCCAGTAAACCACAGAACCTGGAAGGAAAGAAGCCAGCGGCTGTGTATCCATGTCCAGAGAACAAGAAAAAGACGGAAAATGACTGACAGGCTTTTAGAGTGAAGAGAAAAACCCAAAGCCGTCTTTCTCTGAGTGCACACAGTCCAACAAAAACCTCAATCCCTATGACAGTTCAGCGGTGGACAGGTTTGACGTTTGCAACACGCTCCACAGACGGAGGGACAGAACCGGGACGTAGGCTGGACAGAAGAAGATGGATGCCACAGCCTTCAGGGGACGCCCAACACTTTGAATGTCATTTTAACCGTCCCTGCGTGTTGGACAGCTACAGCGACCAAACTCACACGTGCACTCTGATAACACACAGCTGCATCAGCTCACACTGTGGCTGCACAAATGGACAGGCAGCAGTGTGACGTGCTTGCAGGAGAGCGCACTTTCAGGCAGCCTCTTGCACTTTAGTGCTGAGCGTGTGCACTCCTGCCCCATCTGTGCACTATGCAGAGGTTGTTTTCCCTCACCGACAAAAAAACCGGAACAAGCTAAAAATATGTTGAGCACAAAACAAAGAGCAGTTTGGAAAAGTGGTCCCAACTCTTCACACGGTCCGACTCAGTCTGTATTGTGACACAGTCTATGGCCTGGGTATTCTAATGCATTAAATATGAGGGGCGTTTGTGGGAAAAGCAGACCACAAAAATCAGGAGGCGTTGCATGTGAGAGACTGTATTTGTCAGCAGAGAACAAGATAATACGTCCCCATCCACAGAGACAGAGTGAGACGTGATCAAGTGTTGAATGTGTTCAGTGTGAGACCTGCAGGATGGACGGATGTGAACAGATCAGGGGTGGTTTGGTTCAATGTGCTGTGTCTCAGTAAAGCTTTACAATTCAAAGCCTCCTGCCCTTTTGCACAAGGAACAAAAATAGATTGTATCCGAGCTCTATTGAATTCTGCTCAAAGGCTCAAATTACTTATTTAAAGTTTTTGTGCGCGCAGACGCTGAATTTTCAGTGGCATCAGACCGCCGTTCTGTGTTACAGTAGGGCTTTGATGACGTGAATATTTGTGTGTGGGGGAACGAAGGGTTAGGTGGGGATAGGATGCAAACGCCAGACTTCAGATGGAAATGTGAATGTACAGTTTTTCAACTCATGCAGCCCGGTTCTTATCTGAGCCTCCAAATTAATAAAAAGATGATGGCGGTGATGCAACGTGAGTGAAAGATAGAGGTAAGTGAGCTGAGTGTGTGGAGCTACAGTCCTGCACCACGAAGCCTCAATAATGAGACTGTGAACACGTCCATGCTGCATCCTAATACTAGCTAATCGGCTGTTTTAAGGCGCCGGACACAACAACTGATCACTTCATGTCGTTACAGCAGACGACATCTGGTGCCGCGTCGGGTTTTATCTAGCCTAGCGTAACTCATGACCTGTGTGACCTCTGATCCTGTGTAACGATGATGATGCCATTTTAGCAACCGGTAACGTTTGGCACTTTCACGGGATCGAGACCAGCAGCAGCACTCATGGATTATTGCTGCTCTATGTGGATCTGTGTGTGCGGATCATTGGGTTTCACTGTACTACTCTTTAGCCATCTCTCCCTCGTTCTTCTTCTGCAGTTTGTTGCTGTATTTAAGGTCTTTGTTGTTTCCTGTGTGTAATGTTTAACCATCGGTTCACAGGAAACATCTCGCCGAAGCAGCTGAAATGCATCCATCTGGCAAACGCTGACTCATTCAGACACAGGCCGTTTCATGGGCCTTGTTTTTATAAGACTCATCGCCATGTACTTATCTTTAACGTCGCTGATGTGGCCTACACAAATAAGAACTGACGTACATGTATATGTTCTCGACCACTCATCGTGATCACGGAGAAAAGTTCATCCCCCACCGCAGAGGAAAACCGTCCTGCAACCGGCCTCAGCAGGACGAGAGCCCGTATTGAAAACCAATCCTCCCGGCTGAGAAGATCAGCAGTGCAAGCAGCGATTGTACAGAGCAATAAAAATCCTGCGGTGTGGTGGAAAAAAACAACATCCCCAGAGCCCAGGCCTCTCATGGTCCAAAGCTGCTAAGCTAATTAGCCTCGGTCTCAATCTAATCTGTGGATAGCTGTGAGCTGCTTCTCGTGTCTTTCAGCCTGAGGTAATGGACAATAATTAGCACCATTGATTTTCTACACTGGGGAGGGACGGGGGGGGGGCTGTTAATACTCTTGATGTGGACAGAGAGGAGAGGGAGACACGGGGCTGATCAACTGCAAATATCAGACAGTTAGATAAACAGAGGATGAGGATGGAAAATGGAAACAAGGCTTCTCCACCCAAATAATCAAACAATAAACCCGTGGTTTTCTGTGAAATCTCATCCCAGGAAGAAGAGGACATTAAGAGGAAACAGAGTGTATTCTGTGTGGGTTTAAAACAAGAGCTGGGAGCTACACAAGGATCAGGTAGCCATCACAGAGAAAACTTTTCAAGCACAAAAACTCACCTGGAACTGGTTAAATATCAATGAAACACAGGCTGCAGCTGGCCGAGGATTCGAACCGGGAACACGTGGGTATGAGGGAGCAGAGCTAAGGCCTCCACCACTGTGCTGCCCAGGTTTTAATCTATTAAACTAAAATCCATGAGCAGCTGATCTTCCCCTAAACTTGGACAAGCAGGTTTTGGCGTATAAACCTGCTATGTTGTAACCACGACAACGGCAGTCCTGCACATGGTAACAGGTACTGAGCTGACCAGGAGGTAAAAACCACGACACGTGGGTGGGCAGCAGGCGAAATAAACATGAAGTACTACATACAGAAAGAGGAATTTATCTAATCTATACAAGTTGACTAAACGAGCTGCTCTGGGAGGCAAAATCTGTTGGTGGTCTGAACCACCGGACCCCCTTACACAAACACTGCGAACGTCCAAACTAATGAGCTGCCGCCTTGTTGCCATGAGCTTACAGTACTGCATGTGGTAATGCCTCATTTTCACGTTTTTTTATTTTGCCACCATCTGTGCCTGAGCAACACATGCCCCCAGGATCCTGAGGGTCCCAGGTTGATGCACCTTTGGTTACTGGTCCCTGGTCCTATTTGCAGGTCTAGTCTATAAATGAACCCGTGTGTTGAAGTTTTTGAAAGCTGAGGAGGGGAAAAAGCAGCGCTGGGGGACAGACTTACACACTGATGGCTTGAATCGTTATACTCAGTGTCACCGGCCTTAGCCTTTAATCGCCGTGAAGTGAATGAATGTTATTTTCTCGTTTAATACTTTCGACTGCAGTGAAAATCAGTGAATGTTCTACCTGAATGAAGAGGCCACGAGAGCATTTCTGCACCGACAAAAGGAAGGTGATGGGAAATGGATGTATTTTTATTTCCCACCTACTTTTGTTGCAAGAACATTCTTTGTGGGCTTGCGTCTGACTGGAGGTCATGTGCAGACCGGTGCCGCCTCAAACCAGTCGGTTGTGTTGGAAATTTACTGGAGCGTCACAGAAGTGGAACGCTGGCCTCTCTGATAAATTACATGCAAATACTTCAACAGCCACAAGTGCCTAAATCAGTAGAGCCGGCTGCATGTGGGATGCATTAGGATGTGGAATGAGTTCAGAACACAGCTTGAGGCTGTTCAGAGGACAAACATTGTTCTTTTTGAATAATTAGTGTGAAGTGTGGTGGTCCACTATAAGCCACAGAAGTGCCAGTGTACACACAGGGCTCCTCTGCATGTTTTCTCTACGTGTCGTTAACTCAAATTTACTGCTTTGGTTCCCGGCAGACTTCAAGGTTCTGTGGAGCCACAGTTAATGCTGTACGTGATTTATGCTAAAAAAAAAAACAAAACAAAAAGAAGGAAATGTAACATTTCTGTTGCATGTTCATTTCATCTTTATTGTTGATTTCTGGTTTGTTTTACCGTGAACGCTGTACAGTAGGTGACAGCAGATTGTTGTCATTGTGCAGCAGGGGAACAAAAAGTGAGCAGCAGACACACTGAACTTTGGAAATGAGCCACATGGCCATTCACGTCCAAACTACAAATTTAATGGTTTTCAACAGACAGACATTTGTAAGCGTCATGGCACAGAGAGCGCCGCTAGCAGGAGAAATCTGCACATCATCAAGAGAGTGAAAAGAAAAGCTGAGCTGATTCACTGTAAACGTTACGGCGATGTGTTTAAAGGTTTCTCAGAGATTTGTTGCATGACGTGGTGAGTCAGTCCACTCCATCTTCACGAGCTCATTATCAGCGACAGCTGTACTTCTTGGTAGACTGACAGATTTTCTCAGCAGCCCATCCCTGCAGTAACCCGTTAGGAGATGCTATGAAGCCGTTCCAGCAGCTAAAGTCCTAGTCGAACTAATTCAACCAACCACTTTGACTCTGAATGACTCACTAACAACAGGCCACACTCGTTAGCCAAGGTTACAAACAACTTTGGGCCAACACAGTGTCATCACCATCAGTAACTCGGTCATCCAGTGCAGCTGCAGCACAGCTCGTCGTAGATCCACACAACACAGCGAGCTGCTAATGCATCGGCTCAAAAACATGTGTCACTGTGTGCAGTGCGATAACTCCACCCGCCAGGAATGACCAGGTCCACTGAGCCGATGCAGCAGGGCGGTTTGGGGTTTTATTCGGTCTTAAAAGCACATACTGCGCTCATCATGGACACGCAAAAACTGTGGCCTGCAGCTTGTGTCCTTGTGGATTCGCACGGTTCCTTGTAGAGTCAGCAGGAACAAATAAAAGCATCATCTCATCGGCGTGATGCTGATGTATCCTACACACTCTGGTCAATAAATACCATTATGTGCGGACACTAATGGCTCAGTATAGAGCAGGAGAGGGTAAAGACGATTCGCTGATGGAGTTCGATCATCGTTGGCGGACAGGCCGGAGCGATTAGGCTGAACTGACGTCTGTTCATTATGATCCGTGAGCTGAGTACAAGGTGAGACACCCTGAGAGTTTGTCTCTATAACCCACAACATTCCCGTGAACCTGCATCGTGTGTCCGACCTGCTACACAGTGGGTTTTATTTTGTCCCAGTTACAGACAGGAGCTGTTAGCTTAGCATGAAGACCTCGTCCTGGTTCTGCCTGAGCCAAACAACCCGGAGAACTTTGCTGCATGCCACGCTCACTCATGTTCTGTCATGGAACAATATTAAGACACATCCTAGTAAAGGCTGGGACACGAAGAGAAGGGTCAGATGCAGAGTACTTGCACAAGCTCTGATCTTCTTTGCGTTTTTAGTTGCAATTTTCAATTTAATAATTTCAACAACTGTGATGGTCTTTAAATAAAATTATCTTTGCGATTTCTGAAGCAAAATCAGCTGGGGAAGTCCGAGCTCACAATCAGGACCATGTTCTAACTCTGTTCATACAAACCTGAACCTGACAGGTGGAATATGGTTTGAACTTTGATAAAAGGTTTCATTGTCATTATGCTACTACACTCTATGCCTGTGAGTCCTACAGCTGGGACAGATGCTGGCCAGGGGACAAGGACTTGAAAATGTGGGACAGGATGAGTGCACCAAGAGCACTGACTGGAGATCATAGTTCTCCGTCATCAGCTTCTCTTTATTGGCTTCACATTAAAGCTAGAATAGAATTTAAATCCCTCCTTCTTACATACAAAGCTCTTAAAGGTCAAGCTCCATTGTATTTGAAAAAAGTCATGGTACCGTATTGCCCAATTAGACCACTTCGGTCTCAGAATCCAGGCCCAGAGCTTCCAAAAGTAATAGCTATCGAGCTCCTCTCCTGTGGAACCAGCTCCCAGTCCAGATTCGGGAAGCAAAAATTAGTCAATTAGTAAATGGCCACTTATACAGGAACTTTATCCAAAGTGCTTTACATTGTTGCTTCTCATTCACACGCCGATGGCGATGGCTGCCGTGCAAGGTGCTCACCTGACCCATCGAGATTTTGGGGTTTAGTGCCTTGCCCAGGGACACTTCAACACATAGCCAGGAGAGATGCGGAATCAAACCACTAATGACCACGTTACCAACTGAGCTACAGTGGCCCTAAAGAAAAGACTGGAAATAGATGGTCAACAGCTGGGGCACCGCTGTCACTGTCTCTGCATGGGACAATGAATAAAACTGTGTGGTCAGCGTGTGAACTGACGGACAAATGGACCTGTGCCCATTAGGAGACAAACCGCACGCTGGTGTAAACGGGGATCACACTCAGCAGCAAACTGCACCGAATTCTAAAATCGACTTACTGTTGCTTTAAAGTGAAGCTGACTCTCACTGATTTACATCATACAAGTTATGAAGGGAGTTTGTGCTTTATGACAGTTCTGTGTAATTTAGCTGACATTTCTCAGGCTCCAGCTGTCTCTAATTGGACATTTGGAGAAATGTAGGTCAGACTTATTTGTGTGAGAAAGACGGCAGGTGAGACACTACTGCCTAGGGTAGTTTCAGTGTTGGGCTGATCCCGTCCATAAATTCAGGTCCAATTAGTCCCGTGAATTCAAAGTTACGTTCGACTTCCTACTTTCTCCGTCTCCCGTCCTCCGTCTGTTACCCTCCCCTCTGTTTTACATGCTTGTGTAATCGACACTTTTATCTTTAATCAGATTCGGTGATCCACGCAGATGTCAGGGGGAATATTAGCAGCTTCTCCATAATAATTTCCCCACTTCATAATGTCTGATGCAAACAGTTGTTTGCTGCCACACAGGCAGGAATAAACCTCCTGCCGTTAGTTACAACTACAGTTTCACACAGTGTTGTGTCCTATCCTACTTACAGAAGTCAACTTTAGTTAACAGTATGTGATTTTAATAGTTTTTATTTAATTAGGTCAGACTTACAGTTTGGAGTGAAGCTAATTAAAGTATGGAAGGAAGAAATGACATTACTCTACATTTGCAGTGCTTTTCGACGTGATCAATATTCAGAGGACGTCATTTAGTTCATTCGTTCCTGCCTTCACCTACGTTCAGCCCCCCATACAGGGGGGCAGGCAACAAAAAGACAGATGCCACTCCTGACAGAGCCGGAATGACAGGACTTAAACTGTGCAAGCTCAGCAGATTGGTTAAGGACGGCACTAAAAGGGAGGGTGACTAAAAAAAGTTACTGGTTCCATTAAAAATCAGGAGTTCCCTCCCTAAAATCCGGTTTACATCACGTGGCAGAAGTTTCACTCACCCTGGTCTCCTGTGGGAAACTCCTGCAGGTTCCCACAGACAAATGTTTCGGAACGCAAATACTATGTGATAGTATCAGAGCCGTAATCTGTTGTTCGCTTTTGCCAGCTGGTACGAACCACCTGCTGTGTCGTACTTTACACGAGGACAGTCTCGTGTGTCAACAGCTAAGAACGCAGGATCAACACTGACACTCCGGTGTTGACTAAAATGAACAAATCAGCCGTCTCCAACACCTGACGTATTCTCATCATTAAAAGTCTGAGCAGATTTAATGGCAGCGTGACCTGTGCGGGAGGAGCTGAGGCTTTTCCTGCATCTGGCTAAAACGTAATGAAAGGCCAAAGAAGGGTGGGAGCAGAGCAGAGCAGAGATGGGATTCCACAGGAAGACCGGCTGGCCATTAATGGACTCTGCGCGAGCCGTAACGTAATTGTTGGAAGGAATAAAAGCATTAGTGTCCTCCACAGCAGGGCTGCGCTGGCTCCTGCAGGGCGAGGCACAGCGAAGACCAGCAGGATCCCTGCACAGACACCGTCGGCCGTGTGTCGTTGCACACGACCCACCTGTGGAGGCTGCAGCTCGCAGGTGAAGGCAGCTGTGGGTCGGAGGCGTTCGTTAATAAGTAAATGCTTTTTTAATGGAAAACAGGCGTCGCTAGCGTCAACAAATCCTCAATGTCGAGCTTTTCCTCCGTTTCGCTTCAGGTTGAAAAACCAAACAAGTTGTCACTGAGATACATTAACGTTTTTCTGATTTTCTGTTGGAAACTGATCAATTCTCCACAAATCATAAGCAGATTTTTACCTGAAAGTTCTAACACTTTCGTAGGTGATTTAATACAAGGTGATAGGAGGATTTTAGGAAGTAAAAAGTACATCTGTGACAAAATTGGTTTCAATTTTTCGGAAAGACTAAAAAGACATTTGACCGTCCGCGCTCTGTATTACAGCACGTTAATGCAAAATGTGCAAAACAAACAAGAACAACGTTGCTCGTGAAATTTCAAAAGCCGTATGGGGAGGAATATTTGGGGAATAAGCTTGGAATACTCAGACAAAGTATTTTGAAAATGAACTCAGTACAGAGACTACGTCAGAGTACCGTCCCATCGTGACAAACTGAGGGTTGTCATTCTTCGGACCAGGACTGACACACGGTGCTGGAACAGGCCTGTGAACTGTCTGAATTCCTTGACATTTAGTCCCTGTCATAGCCGGCTCTGGTGTAAATGAGTCAGTCTTCAGGTCATGTGTCAGCACGTTCTCCTCCAGTCTGAGCAGTTTGTCGATAAAAGCCTGTTAGTCGGCCTGAGAGCGTCTCTGTCCTTCTGAAGACTCACTGCCCACGTTGTTTTTCTCATATGTAAATTTGTCCCGTTCTTTGCCACTTTTTAAAGTTTGACTAAAGGTGACCATGTTCCCAAACTCTCATCTGTCTTCTGCAGAAAACTGTCTCCTGCCTAATGAAATAATCTGAACTCTAACACTCGGATGGTTTCTCGTCTTCTTTCTCCTGGAGTCAGACAGTGTGACAGAGACGTGGACAACAGCATGCCTGGCTCTGTCCACAGACAAACACACACATCCGACATGCTACAATAACAGATGATGGGGAACTGTAGGGTGCTGGTAGTCACAACTGGACAGAGGCTGGAGAGTTTTTTCTCTACACAAGCAGTGAATTAAAACAGTCTCTGTGAGTGGAAATAAATCCTGCACATAAAGAGACAGCAAACAGCCTCCTCTTTAGTCCTAAATGATCATATTTACTAGAAGCAACAGCTCAGAAAACGTCGGGCACAGCTGTTTAATTGGCTCATTCGTCAGCGTGGAAATGTCTAATTTCAGCCGAACATTGTGCAAATCATTTTTCATGAGCAACCAGTCGCAGAGCGAACCGACGTCAGCCCGCCGCCTCCTTCAGCCAACAGCTCGGTTTCTATCTCAGGTTCTCACTGCGTGTTGCTGCTGTGGACTGGATCTCGAATCGGCTCAAATGTGCGTTAACATTTAGTGTCAGCGTGATCACAAGCAGCAACGCGGCAGAGCTACAGCTCTTCCTGTCACTGAAACAAAACAGGGACAGTGTGGGACACCGGCGCAGCCTCCTGCGTTTGTCACATTCACTCTGCTAAGACACACTCAGAGACACAATTGGACGTTCTGGATAAGCATGAATCAAACTGCTTTTAAAAAGGATCTGCTGAACATTTTCAGACTAACGTCAGTTCGTACTGGCAGAAAAACGTGTTACTGGGAGGACAAAGTTGGAGTATTGCCGGAATATGTAACTGCCTCACAGACACTGTCCTTCATGCTGCGTGGTGTAAAACTAGTGCAATGAGACCTTAAGGGGCAGATGGGAATCGACAGAGTCTGACACCCTCACACATCTGGTGCAGACAGAAAGGTTCCCAGGAGGCTTTAGCTCAGTTTGTAGAACATTTGTCCATGAACCACAGCGTCACAGCGTCCTCGGGGAGGAAACTGAACCCCAAGTCGCCCCTTGTGAGCGCTCTTTACTTGTAAGTCACTTTGGATCAAAGCGTCCTAAATGACTAACTGTAAATCCCCGTTAAGGGAAGGACGTGGGACACTGTGGGAGACAGGGACAAGTCTGATGCTTTTACCCATTCATTCTGCTGAGACTCACTCGGGGACATCAGTACTTGCAGGATAAGCCTGGCTCAAAGAACTCTTCAAGAAGATAAAGGGCGGAATTAAAAAGTGCTGATCCAAACGCTTAAGCAGAACACGGACAGACAATCAATCAGTTTTCCGTAGCAACGGCGAGAGAACAACGGCGGAATACTAAGGATTTGTCTGCTAATAATATAAGCCGAAGGTGTGATCACAGGAGATAACAGGAGCACAAACACACACACACACTGATTAACAGCCTCGCACCGACACAATCAACACTTCATTAAATGCTGCCAGCGTGAGGAGAAACTTCACTTATCCTTGATCTGAAAGTTGTGAATAAAGCAGGTGAAGGAGACGAGAAGTCCCCGTCCACACGCTCGATTAGATTAGAGGACATTTCCCCCTCGCTTCACCACTCCTGCGCCAGTGTCTGTTTAAAATGTCAAACGAGTCTCCTTCTACACACACAGTGAGACCTCTTCTCCGCTGATCAGTTTCAGGATCTCCCAGTAAAAGTGCAGTTTCTCTGAATCGGGACCTCGGGTTCGTAAAAGAAGCAGCCGATGCAAAGTAAGACGCATCCGTATGTTATGAAATATCACACATTCATCTGTGGTATTTACACTGAGCGTCTGAGCAGCACTAACCTGCTCAAATGTGTCTGTAACTATTACACTGGTGTTGAAATCGTTTCTTAACGACCTCAGTGTCCACTCCATGTCCTGGTCACTCCTCACCAGTTCTACTCCTACAAATACGACTTCATCATTTGGGGGATTTTCGGCAGACCCTCACTGTCTGATGAGACAAAAAGATGTAGCGGCAGGAAGCGTCCCACCCCTCGTATAAACTAGTTTTGCAGTGTGTATATGTTAGTTTCTACATATTAAGTTAAGAGCCAATGAACAGACGCAGAGTGTGAAGATGAGACGCCGTGGACACAGCTGAGATGGGGATGGACAGAGACTGTGAGCGCAGGCACAGAAAAACCAGGAACAAACAATATTAGACACACGGCAATAATGAGTTAAATATTCCCGTCCACCAGAGGGGTCACCACCATATGTGCTGCCACAGTTTGTGATGTGCTGCTTCCATTTTAGGTATGTTGGCATAAAAATCGGCCTCCGATCAGGATCTGAAAAACAGATCTTCATTCAGAACAAAACCCAGATGCTGCCAACACACCGACGGGTGAAGAGATTCACGAGCCTCTTTTCAGTCTGCGGTTTGTCTTTGGCACCGGCTGCAGCTTTTGTTGTTGGCTAACAGAATTTCCTTCACACTACAGCCCATCGACACGCTGGGATCTGCCCCCAGAGTGACAGTGGAAACAGTAAAGGTGAGAAAATCCACGCTGTAAGAAGTTCTTGTTTTCTGCAAACCATAATGTGGTAGGTACAGGTCGGCTCAGACTAAATTCTTAATAAAGTGTCTTAAGAAAACCAGACAACCAAACTACAGAAACATCGTAGAACAGAAACACCCCACTGCTTGTGAATGTTTCACAATTGAAGACGTCCAAAGATACAAAGGCTGCGTAGATCTGCTGGATGTGTTATTGCACTTTAACATTAACCTGGACACTGAGTTAGTGCCGGTACAACAGATGTCTCAGAACTGGAACGTCTACATTAACCTTTGACAGTCGTTTGATTTAAACATGGCGTGTGACTGCAGAAACAGGCAGAAGCCAAACAGTGAAAAAAAGGCAAAAACGAGCAGGTTCTGTGTGAAAATCAATTATCCAGTTCAGCACACAAACACCCTTCAGTCACACCGGGAAACTTTATTCCTAAATATGCAGCAGGCAGCTCAGTGAAGCCAACACACTGTAAAAGGCTCCTCGGCCAAATCACAATTTACCACAGCCGATTTCTTCCCTCCGTCATTTCATGCTAAATCACAGACTGTCAGCAGACCTTCACGGTGTAAACAGCTGGGAGAGCTGCCGGGAGCCGACGGGCCTCTTATTTAAAGCCCAAGCTAACGCTGTCGACACTCGGAGTCATTTACGCAACTGCTTGTTTATTTCGCACGTTTTTCAAAGTGTCCGCTGGATCCTCATCCCTGCTGCTCCACCTGCTGCTCCCTCTGATCTGGAGTCAGTGCTGCAGATGTTAGGGTGGGAAAAAACATGGCGCAGAAAGGCTCTCCCAGAGAGCAGAGAAGGTTCTGCCCCGGCTCGGTTCCCTCTGTGAACTCACTATGAAAGCAGCGGGTTCAGACCTCAGGAGAAAGGACTCTGGGAACACGGACTAAAACACGTTGTTGAAAACAAAAGCTGGACACTGTGAAACATCCGCGTGTTCCCTGGAGAGAGACGAGGTCGACCGTGTCAGACATGAACTTTTTTCTCCTGCAGCACAGGAGAACCTTTCATACCTGAGAGCCAGGCTCAAGGTTTATGAAATTATTATTTTCACTCTGCTTTCAATTCTGTACTTATAACCCAAACTGACTCTTCTTTCTTATGCTGTGATTATGTTTCTAGGCCCAGTGGAGGGGCTCAATAAACTCACTGACGGCTTCTTTCCCCACTGCACGCTGATCGCTTCTTCTGTCATTTTTCTGCTTTTAACTGTGCAGACTAACATTTGTTTTCTCACTGTGTTTGGAGTCTGTGGTAAATTTGCGAAGAAGGTAAGTTGAGTTCATGTTATGAATGTATCAATAAAATCGTGGAGCTTTGTTCACCCGCAGACTCAGCTACCAAACACACTCGCGCTGAGACCAGGTGCACCGACACGTTTTCACCCAAAAGTCATCGACTTTGTGCAGGTTAAACGTTTCCAGATGAAGGCACTTCATCTTCTTTTTTTTTGTTAACTACAACCATCAAACAAACTTCTGACCCTGACGCATAAACAAGGCAACAAAACCACAGTGACGACCGATCAGCCACAAGCAGCAAACCCGATGGTTAAAGCCGACCAGCTGCGAAAGCCAAGAAACCGGGTTCAGCTGATTAAAAACTCGAGGGCTCTCGTTTACAGGTAAATGAACCGGTCGCACAGAGATGCGGGACATGTCCTACCCTTGTCGGTCTCCATCCACCAGGATTCGCACCAGGATGCCTGTAACAGCCACCAGAATGGGGTAGTGGTCCACACTTTCCAGACCTGCAACACAAACGGGTTTCTGTCATCAGTCACAGGTTCCCCAGAAAGTTCTGCAGGTTTGATTCACACTCAGTACGTCGACATCTGTTATGGTCAGAGGGTAAACCAGTGATCCCACTTTTACCAGGACATGCAGCAGTGTCAGTTTTTATTACTATGACCGATGTTTGCTAAAGCAGTGAAGAAGCAGCTGTAATGAAACAGATTTTTAAATATTATTTTTATATTATCTATTTTGATCTTCCAGAACTTCCCATCTTCTCAGTAATTGTTGGCTCTGTCATGGCCGGCTTTGGTCAAAAGCCGGGTTCTTTTTTTTTATTACAGTCTCATATTATATTAATCACAACACTGATTATTTTAAAAGCTACATGGCAGATTTAACATTAAGCTTTTAACCATTTTTTCAATTTTATAAGAAACTTCTCGTTATAACAACATGTTATCTTGTTATAAACCATTCTTCTTAATTCCCAAAACCAACGTAAACAGTGAAGGACCTTTAATTCCCCGTGTTCCAGCTTCCAGAGCATGGTCCATGATGGTCCATGATGGGCCATGATGGGCCATGATGGGCCATGATGGTCCATGATGGTCCATGATGGTCCATGATGGGCCATGATGGTCCATGATGGTCCAGTCCTGGTCATAATTTTCTGCTCTGTTCGCTTGATCAGTCACTGTAAACATCTCTCCTGTTGTTGCTGATTAAAAAGGTTTTTTCCATCCGACCATTTAACCTCCGACAACCCCCCCGTAACACCGTTTACGTTTCATCAGTTTACTGTGTGGGTTTTTTTTACCTGGCAATCTCAGGTTGACCACACGATCAAACAGGTTCTTCTCTGCTGTGACTCTGTTCAACACCTGGTTCAGCAGCTGCACACAAACAGACAAAGAGTTTTTAAAAATTTGAATATTTTTTTTTTTATTTTTAACAATCTTTTTGGTTTCTTGTCCTTTCCCTGTAGAGTTTATGACTGAAAGCTCATTAAACCTTTGCCTTACACCACTCACACCAGAAGCTCTTTAAGAAGGGAGCTGCTGATGACCCATCCTGACCCAGTGGACCTCGCTGACCTTACCTGAGCAAGTCGTCTGAGCAGCAGCTCTGCAGAGGGACGGGACCAGTCCAGGAAGATCTCAGGTACCAGAGTGACGGTCATCTCCAGCACACGCAGGAGACTGACGGACAGGTCGAAGCAAGTCGCACAAACCTGGAACAAGGTTTTCTATCAGAAACTGACGGAGCAGGCGACTGTGGATGAAACAGGCGAGTCTCAACCCCAGTAAGAGCAACATTACTTGGGGGGCTGCACTCGAGGGGGGCTGCAGATTCAGACTGTGACTGTGCAGCTGTTGTACAACATTTAGAGGAGCTGCTGTTTGTGTTCTTACCTTTAGCTGACGAGTGTCCACAAAGTTTCTCTCTGGACGCTCTGCAGCCTGCTGGATCTGAGAGACAGAGACAGGAAGGTACTGCTATGCACCTTGGGCCACACATTTCAAAACAAATTGATAATAGATGTAAATGTTTTGGCTTATTGATCAGCGATCACATTTTAACAAACACTACAACATCAGAAATCAGATTTGGTTCGGCTGCTGTTGAACATCCTGAGTGTCTGTGGTTGGTTTATTTGAGGAGTAAAATCTTGCGTGTCACTGAGGGAACAATAACGGACGCTACGGCGCTGAAAGTCCCCGATACTCCCACAGGAATATGATCAATTAGAATACTAAGTGCTGCTAAGTCGCATGATTCACAGCATCTTGCTGAGGATTTATCTAAATCTCATTAGAGGCAAACAAAGAGCAGGCCGTAGTCTATTTTTAAATGTGGACAGCATCCTGCATTAGTACTGCTCTCACAATAACACTGACGGTGACTGATGGAGTCAGGACACCAGGGGGTCCTAATGGAGCCACTCATGTGTCCACAAAGAACAAGGTGTACAATATGTGTAGGTAGAAATTCAGTCCCTCCGGTAATCGCTGACCTTTTTTTCTCATCTTTTCCAAAAATAAACATGATGAATGTCTTTATGGTGTTTTAAACTGTACGGTCGTGCAAAATTACCAGCGGGACCAGTTGAATTATGTGTTGCGAGGTTCTGATTAGAGTACCGTCATGCTCACAGCAGTGCTCTCTCTCACCTCTTGGATCATGCCGATGAACTCAGAGAACGCCCAGTTGAGCTGGTTCAGGACGCTGTTGAGGAAGGAGGCGCCCATGTCTTTGTCCACACTCAGCAGCTCTGCCATGTGTCTCTGCAGCAGCAACGATGGACATGGCTCTGAAGCAACCAGAAGAAGAAATGGGTCAAAACAGCGCAACAGCAGAGGAGGGAAAGCACCAACGTTCCTCAGTGGAGCAGCAGATCTGGTGGGAATCTCACAAGAACATAAAAAACTGGGAAATTTGGAAGCAACGGCGGAGGTTTCCACCAGGCTCTGACTTATCAGCTGAACAGCCATAATAAATAGAAACTATCACACAAACATGTTCCTGTTTCCTGAACAGACAACCTTTAAAATATTACAACATTAACATGTAAAAACCAATCGGATTTCAATTAGACTTAATGAGTTTCATGTATCAGCCATTAGAAGGGTTGTAGACAAAGGTCTATGCTCAAACTTAATGCTTCTGTGGGAGTGAAGGTCTCTATGCAGGAAGCTATGACACTCTATAATTACACAGATTTATATCCCACATTAGCCTCCTCGCTACAACAGCCCTTCTGTCTCCTCAGCTGCTTGCATGAATTCACCTGCAGTTTCCTCTTTCAGAACCTTGTGAATTTGTGAAGCAAAGTTCAATGAGATTGAAAAAAAAAATTATGTATTATAAATTCCTTCGATGGAGGCAAGTCCAGCTGGAAAGAGAAGCTGCAGAGCTGCAGCTCCTAATGTTCTACATGCTTTTACTTGTCTGTTTTGTGACATACGCAGTGTCCATCACTTGTCTCTTGATCTTTCCCAGTGCAGACATGACTCAGGAAACCACAAGGCCAAACGGGAACTCCACAGTAACCTGATCAGGTGGGAATGGCTCATGAAGTTTCAAATGTGTGTTAGAGATAAACAAACAGTTGCTCGAGTCATAAGTTTGTTACAGAACAAACACACTGGACAGGAGTAAAAAACGTGTGTGTGCAGCTGTACAGGATGAGTCTCAATGATTCATTCATCACTAATTCCAATATTTAAGTTGATCATTTATGTAATGGTTCAAATATTGCTGTTTCATTAGGAAGTTTTCCAAAGACACAACGTTTCAATATTTAACGGTAATAACTATGGCAGTAATACATCCAAGAACTGTACAGATTCATTGTTTGATTTAAAACAGTGGTTGGTATTAGATGAACTGGACTTCACGAGTGTGTGTTTCTCCAGGGTTGGATTCTTCTCTTTTCATCAATGAAATCTTTCATTTACATACTAGAAATCTGCAAACCCTCCAACTGTATTACACACAGCTAAAATTAATAAACTGGCTAAATTTTAACAAAATAAAGACAGAGGAAGACAGAGGAAGAAGGACAAGGACGGTGACCACAAACCCGGTGGAGCTCCAGCTGCCTGTGAGACACAAGCTGGGACCGTGAAGTGTTGATTAATTCTGATAACCTGTGTCGTTGTCATGGTCCTCCTTTGTCCCCTCTGTCCTCCGTCTCTACTGCATCACGTAACACTAACATTTGTTCTTTCAAATTATCAGCGAAAACTCAGCTATCAAGTCAATCAAGAAAAAAATGAAGAAGAAGTGGTTCTAATGTTTTGGCCACCGCCTTCCGTTTGCTTCTCCTGTAATGTGGAAATTCGCACCTGTGGGATGAATCAATGTTCATCTCATCTAATTTCAAATAGGGGGCCAAAACATTAGAACCACCTCTTGTTATAATACTTCTGCTTGACTTAAGAGATTTCTGCTGCCTTGTATCATTTACTTGTAAGTCGCTTACGATAAAAACGTCTGACGAATGACTAAGGCAGACTAAGTAGATTTGTTTTAGTTTTTCTGACAGTTTCATCTTAAAAAAATTGAGAAATTATAACATTGTAAAAAATTCATGGCAGAGCTGCTGTATTGGATTGTAGTAAATTTTGCAGCTGTACCTAATAAAGTGGCCATGAGTGTAAATCACAAAAGTGTTGCTGTACTTCTTTGTTCATTGTTCAAGTGTTTTGTCATCACTGATGACATTTGTAACATTACAGTTATTACTTCAACGTGTGTGTGTGTGTGTGTGTGGGAACATCTGAATCCGTTCGACCATCTAACCATTTTAAACTGACGTAAACGTTAGAAAACGGGATGTGGATGAGAGTTTAAGGGTCAGGACACACAGAGGGAAAACACCATAATTACACTGACTGTGCTGAATTTCTCGTGGGAGAGCTGCTCCTGAAAACGTTCTCACTGCACATACCACAGAACCTACTTAGACGAAGAGGAAGGCTCGGCCGTACACTCAATGTGCACAAAGGTAACAGCTGTTATTAAAAGAGCCGAATGAAATCAAGACAGTGACGGCTGAACAAAAGGTGAAAGTGATGGACAAGAACTTACGTTGGAAACTAGCAATAGAGAGATCCCCTGAAAGGCATGCAAACGAGAGGGAACACAGACGAAAATCGATTATCATGCAGGAGCAAAGAGAGAGCAGCAAATCATAATTAATAAATGCAAGAAATGGAGACGTTGGAAAAGCTTTGAACCAAGGGAGACAATGACAAACAGGAAAATTCAATTAGTAAAGAAAGTTTGCGTTGACTCTCTGGACTCTGGCCAGTAGCTTAGCTTAGCTTAGCACTCTGACTGAAAGGTAAGACCAATAAATCCTCATGATTAAAGCTTCATGTAAAATAAGGTTTTCGGGATGAAAGAGGGTTCGGGAACATTTGTAATGTAAAGGTCTGTGCACTCACGGATTTAGCAACTGTCCGCTGTCCTGTGTGGACACGAGACAAATAAGACTGAAGAACAGCAGCTCTCTACGAAGATCTTTAACCCTTGGATTCATTAGATGAATCCTTTCTTGTCTTCATTTGTATTTTTTCTGCTTTACATGTTATATTCAGGTTCTGCTACGCCATAAATCAAAGCGACACGGTAAAAATAAACCTGGCGCAGACAGGCCGTCATGGCCTCAATTTATTTATGGAAATTCATGAAGAAACTGACCTGAAGCAGGAACACTCACAACAGGGAAGTTTCTTTTGTTGAAATGCAAAAAAAAAAAAAAGTGATGGAAAGCAACATACAAACAGAAAAAGAAAAACCCAAAGCCGGAGAGTCAGAGACAAACAGCATGATAAAGTGAGAGGGAGGCAAAGATTGATTCGTTCATTTCAGACCAATTCTTCGTCAGGGTTTGTGTGTCTGCAAATGATCCCAGCAACACAAAACGCAAAAACCTGCGGCCCCTCACACCGTCACACTGACTGACATCCTCCCGCCACAAACAGCCACACAACGCTGAGTTAATCAGAGCACCTACTCTGCAGACTGGGCAGGTTGGCGTCCTCGGGTTTGGTTTTCAGCAGGTGAGGCAGGCGAGTGTATCTGTAGCCGAAACCACAGCCCTGAAAAAGAGCAAAACAGAGCTCAGACCAAAAGCAGCGAGCAACACTGGGCTGCAGTCGACACCCGCCAACCCGACACAAAGTTGGACCGAAAATCATCTGGTCGGAGCTCGGTCCAACGCCAGCCCACAGCGAGTCGACTCGCTGCCAAATGAGGTGATTACACCAACATAAATTCTTGGCCGCGAGCTGTTAACAGACTATAAGCTGGTACCCGACACATCGCAGCTGGCTGTCGGTGCCAGAGAGCAGTTTCTTCTGGTTCACAGTAGGTGTCCCAGGTCTTCAGAGGAGAACAGGTGATTAAACACGGTCATTCATCACCAAAATCACAAGACATTAAAGGCAATGCAGCACGAAATGCATCAGTTCACACTGAAGCTGGTTTGACGTGAAAATGCCTGAACCAGCTTCAGGTGCTGTTTCACACACCGAGTCAGACGGGTTCTCACCTACGAAACGTATTCTGTCAGGTTATGTTTCCTCACCACGACTAAATAGGTATTTAAAAAAACCTTCCCACTGTGAATTCTCTGAACTGTGACCTGCAGTCTCATGTTTGTGTCTTTTAAACTTTTTCGCCACGTCTCTGCAGATTCTCAGTCACCCAAACTTGCTGGACTTTGCTGAGGCAGCTGAAGCTTTTCACATGAAACAGCCTCAGTAACCAACATTTTACCGGGGGAAATGAAAATGTGCTGCTCACCCTCCACAGTCGTACCAGGATCCAGTTGGTCTGAGCCCAGGGTCTCTGCTCATACGGAGCCAACAGATTCCTCATCATGGCAACACGTCTGAAATCACGTGTGTGATGAGGCACGATTAGCAGATGTACTTCACTATGCGTGCACAAGATTAAACCCAGTGCGGCTCAATTTAAGAAAAGTACGAACTGAATCTGACCAATGAGAGAGACAAACACTCACTGCTCCTCTGGGATCCTCTCCACGGCCCTGAGGGATTGTGGGTAGCAGACATAGCTGGCCAGGGCCTGCATCAAAGAGTCTTTGATATCTGTGAGAAAGACAGGACAACACGCTTTACTGTCACCACAACGGCATCACAAACAAAACCCAACTCCCGATAAACGGCCGGTCATAACCTGCAGAAATCAGATCAGACAACAGAAACAGAAACGAGTTGTTACCTGTGCCAACTATCCGTGGATCTGCAAAGTGCTTCGCGAGGATAGCGGCTAGGTGAGTCAAGGTTTCTTCATAGCCTGAGAAACAGAAGGAGAAATGTTGGCACATGTGTTCAGAGCTGTGCTGACATGGAGGAAACACGTTCATGGGCGTGACGTTCAGGGTGAAGAGCTGAAACCGCAGCTTGTGATACATAATGACGATGAGCCTGCATCATCAACAGGTTTAATGCAGGGTCACTGCAGCGTCAAACTTTGGTCTGTTTGATTCGGTGCTAATAATGGTCTTATGGTGGATTCAGAGAGTTATGGTGTGAACCAGAGCTTAAACGCCGTCGTTTAGTCAAACATCACAGCAGCTGAACTCTTAAGAATCAGCTCCATCAGCAGCAGATGCTTCACCTCTAACGCTGACTTTGATGGGTCAAGTGTAATCGGCATCACCTGGAAGCTCCTCCATGTTGTTGGCAGGGCTGAAGTAGTTCTTGAGGGCGCTGTATGCGTTCATGGCCACGTTGAGGTAGAACTCTGGAGCGAAGGCGAACAAGGAGCCCGTGTTGTCGGCATGTTCGATGGTGCGAATGCAGACACACAGCAGCCAGTACACGTCCAGCATCTTCTCCTGGAACCGCACAGATGGACAGGGTGACGTTACGTGCGACACAAAAGCGAGCCTAGCAAACGGACTGCGAGAAGCTGGGTCACCTTAGAGTAGATGGTGGCGTTGATCCAGGCCAGTCTCCTACTCAGGTGGTTCAGCTTCTCCGCAAAGACCTTCTGACTTTTCTGGAGCTCCTCCAGGATGTCCACTCTCTGCCGAACAGAAGAAAAAAGGACAATTTCAAATCACCTCTAACAGGTTTGCACTTGTCCAAATCACGTCGTGACGCCTGCGTCCTGCCTCCGGCTGATGAGCTACAGGCCGACAGGTGCGCTGACTGGAGCTTGGCCGATTAACTGAGCAGATGCAAACAAAAGGAAACTACTTTAAAAAATAACTAGTCGACTAGCATCAGGATGGAGCTGCAGAGATCCAGATCCTGCAGTGAAATCTGACATTTATCAAGTGTTTTAATCAGTGTAAGTAATGCAACTCCTCCTTCTCCTTTGTGGACTTTATTATAACTTAGTTTGCTATGGCTGTAAAGACCCATAAAGACAGTTTTCCACACCAATAATCCAAACAGAGCAGAACCAGCAGGTTTTAAACATGGTGGTGGTGACATTTAAATCAATAATCTCTGCAAAAATATTTGTAGCGGTTTTCTAAACTACACTGCTGCTGCAGACAATGTCTGTCTTCACACAGAATGCATGACACAGATAGGAGCTAAAAACACGTCTGATCCACCAAATCTAAAACTCTGACTGAGGCCGTGAGGTTTGTTCCCACGTGTGCTTGGGATGATGTGAAAAATCTGACATTCAAAATCTTGGATCTTTTTATCGTTTCTAGCCACCATCTGAATTTTAGCCTGGTTTCACATGTTCTGCGCTCACCCTGACACTTCTTTGACCCTCAGAAAGGTGAACCTCACACTAACGAGAGCTCCAGCATCGGAACTGAATCTAGACCCAGGCTCCTCCCTTGGAAGCAGAGCGAGGGTTCCCATCCAGGACCTCCAGAAGAGGAATGAACACGGTTACTTACTCTCACAGGGCAGCGAGCGATCTTCTCCTCTGTGTCCTTCAGTGCCACAGCGTATTCATGGACGTCGTCTGAGACTACCACCATCTGGAAGGTAAACACAGACTTACTTTTCTCTGAAAGTAGAAACCACTGAAGTATAAACCATTCTATGCATTTTTTAAAACCAGTAATTTTGCACTTGATCGGATTCTGGTCCAGTGATGCACTGAACCGTCGTATTTTAACCTTCTGACCATAGAAGTAACCACCACTCATCGTCTTATGGACGTGAAAAGAAACGTACAATGTTTTTTGTGCTTTCATTAAACTAAACAGACATAATTAATGGAAACTGTATAATGTAAATGCTCTAGATCTATTAAAATCATGTCAAGTTTCCTTTAGAAAAACTGATAATATTGTATTGGCACCTTCAGCACGAACCCCAGTCTGCTTCTGCTGTGATGGAGCAAATATGAAGAACACATCAACAGTCTATAAACAACCTTGATCAAAAAAAACTGATCACAAGATCAGAGTGGAGCAGCAACAACACAGTGTTGTCTTCATTTGAATCTGCATCGTTTTAAAGAAAACTAACTGGAAACACGCAGATGATTAAAAACTAGACCGACCTCTTGGCAGCAGGAAGACGTTTCGTGTTGATGTAAAGCGATTTCTCTCCATGAACACAGACTAAACTGAATGAAATAATCTGCTGAGATGGCGAACAATAAAGCAGCAGAGTGACCATCACCTGTTTCATATACAACTGTGGTCAAAACACTTAACAGCACATGTCCACACAGGGCGACACGGAGGTGCAAGACGGTAGAGGAGCAGCAATAAGAAAGAGGTGGAGAGGTCAGGCCGACTGAAAGGACAGTTTGAGATGAGAAAATCTGTGAATTAGTGAGACATGAACACAGGGAAGTCAGCGTTCGTCTGCGTGTGTCACGATTCATTTCAGCTAAAATACTTGTTCATATTTAAGCAGAGAAACCACATCAGTGAAGGACGCATCAGAGATATTCAAATGAGCACAGATATTTTAAAGAATAAGCATCAGCTCAAAAAAAAAAACGGATCCGAATCTGCTCCTTTCTTTCCTCGAGCTGCTGCTGTCTCACAGATCGGTTTCCTGCTGCAGAGGAGAGGGAACATCAGAGAGTCTGAGTTCAGACACGGAGGTTTGGTTGGTGCGCGAGACAAAAATATGTGGGGGGAAGATGCTCCACTCTGTAACACCGACTTAGTGTTCCAGAAAATCCAGCAGAGTGGGACATCTTCACTCGAGAGGATCCCGTCATATCAGTGACGTCTTTCATTCAGATCAATAAGTGAAGCTGATAAAGCAGCTCGGTTTGGTCTGCAGTAGATATTTGGGAACGCTCACTGTTCCTGTGACCGGCTGATTTCCCTTAGTGGCTCCAAGACCAGCTGACAGTCTGTGTGTGAAGGTCAGAGGAATAAAATATGCAGCATTGACCTTTGCTGTTCCTGAGCAGACATAGTGAACTCGTCCACTCTAGTTAAACACTCATCTGCTCAGCTTCATCATGCTGGCTGTGAACGGCAGCCTCATCTTCTTCTGAACATCAGGAGCTTTTCGCAGGTTAAATCCAGAACACCTGTAGGAAGACCGTCCATCACGTGATCATCCAGGAGATCACTGGATCTCCCTGAAGACACACTGCTGTCCTCCTTTTAACCGCCTCAGCCATTACTCTTGATAAATCCAAATCCCTTCGCCTTCTTATGGTTTGTAGCGTTTCTTTTTCTAACTTTATGGAGAAGATTAACAGATGTAGTTCCTGCAGATTAGACCCTTTCCTCCGACAGGAGCGCGTCCTCATTTGTGTCGCACAATAACAAGTCCAGACACATGTGTAAAGACAAACTCACCTTTCCCAGTTGCTGATGAACACTCAGGTTGTACATCATCACGATCCCATCAACAATCTCCAGCAGGGACTTGTCGGCGAACGGCTGATCCGACTCCTCCAGCGGCCGCCCCAGCAGCAGGCCATCGTTCCCGTGGCTTCCCTCGACTTCAAGTTCAACGGAAAAGAAACCAACAGGAGAAAGACCATCTGAGTTCTCTGGCTTCCATCTACAGCTGCTGAGAGGTCTCCTGGGGTTTTCTAAGACTAGACTGATTAAGGAAGCAGCTCTACTGAGACTGTGGAACTTGGCTGGTGAAGGCAACATTCAGGACCTACTGCTGGATTTACAATGATGTCAAATCAGTGGCAGACCTGAAACATTAAGTGACTGTGAGACTCAAAATAAAGTTTTAAATCAGCTTGTATCTTCATTTTCATGGCTACATACAAAGCAGAAGCCATGTTTACACAATTCTGTTCTTCAGTAGCAAGTAAGAGGGACTGAAGAACCTTTTGCGTCCAGCTTTATCAAACCCTGGTCTGAACACAGCAGTCACCTCTGCACCGGTTTGAGTTTTCCAAAGGTCTGAGAGACTAACAATGCAGCAGATCTGTAAATGTGTTTCAGTAATCAAGTAAAACCAAATTCATGAGAACTTTAGATTAAACTAAACTTAATACAATAATATCATGACAACTGCCAATTTATGAGGAGTTTTGACACTGTTTTTTTTCCCTTTTAGCGGTTCTATGTCATCTACTGTAACGTAATATGTCTCATCACATTCTCAACATCTCATCTCCCATCAAACTCCTTTTCCTAAATCCAAACCTAATTTGAGACCAATGAAACACTGTAGGCAGCTGCACTAATATTTTATACATGTCCCTGAAATAGAGTGAAGTGATTCCACAGCTGGTTACCTAAGAGCAGAGATCTTTCAGTCTGAACCATGAGAAACAATACGAAGCCTTTGGAGAAGTCAGAGCAGGATCAGGGAGATGTGAGGCACTTCTCAGGTGCTACATTTCAGAAGTCCGAGTTACTAACAACTGAACTAACGTCTCCTTCGGAAATGTAACTCCCAGGCCTCTGAGCGCTACTCACTGTCCTCCTCCGTCCTCTGCTCCACAGCCAGAGTTCGGACCTTCACTTTCTCAGGCTGAGTGAGGGGTCGTCTGGGGGTCATCAGACTGACGGCAGCCGTGCTCAGGAACCGGTTGGCCCGACCCAGCGTGGGAGAACTCAACCAGCTGGGCCTCGCCAGAGCTCCGCCCATGGCTGCTGCTCCAAACGGCCTCTGACCATAAAAGCATAAGTTGATATAATCACCAGGAAGAAAAATCTAAACATAAGTCAAGTATTTACTCAAGAGACGCATTCCCTGATTATATTTTACATGACTCAGTCATATTCCTGACAATATTCTCAGATTTATTTTTATATTCTCTGGCCTCTGGGCTGTTCTTGTCAGAAAAAAAAATGATAAATGGTTAGCGCACTTCAACATGACGTGGAGGCATGGAGCCACAACGTTAGAAGATCAGAGGATGAAGACACCCTGGACCACCTCAGTTTGACTGTTACATCTACATTAAGGTTTGTATTGTTTTGTCCCTTAAAATGTTCCATAATTTTGACAAAAAATATAACAAATACTAGGTACAGACGTGGGGTGCACAGAAAAAAAATCCAACCTGTGCAGCTCCACTTTCCTCGTCTTCGTCCAGGTCATCCATAGACGTGGCCTGGATCTCGGCAGGGTCGATGATGATATTGGCCTTACTGGCCAAGTCATCTGAAAAAAATTAATAATAATAATTAACAAAATAAAAACAAGAATTACGTTTGTCTCAGAATTTGTATTTGCCTGCACAGACCACTGGGAGGAGAAGAAATACACAACGGCACCGTTGCCCCCACAGAGAAAACACAAAAACAAAGTATAAAAGGAAAAATATGAAGTCATCACTGCAGAATCTGATGCAAGTAAAAATCATCCAGGTTTCAATCCTGACACTCAGCAAACATCCTTTACATCAGCACAGCAAAGACGTGTTTTCTTGTTTGTCTTCACACAAATCTGAAAAGAAACGTAACTAAAGCAGCGGAAATATTATAAAAAAAAAAAACACTGAACTTTTAAACACCCGTAACAGCTGGCTGATTGGACCTGACCTCGCTACTTTAACGTTATGATGAAATACTGTTTATTGCTAGTATCAACCTCAATAATATTGTCTTTTTGTTCAAAATTATCTCCTTTTTATATCTTTGTGCCATCTGTTATTGCCATTCTTAGTTATTTTGGAGGAAAAGAAAGATTTGGGGAAAAGGTGAAACCTGGGTCGCAACGCGATGGCTTCAGCTGTCCGGGTTTGTCGGTACCACTTCCTATCCTAATACTACATGTAACACACAAGGAAACTAAGTGCCTCAAAATAACTTCAAACCATTAAATAAATAACTTATTAAATGTCATAATAGTAAAGAAGTCATAAAAGCTGCTGCTGCTCTAAATACAGAAATAAATACTGCTGAGATCCAAAGGGCCGGTACTGTGCACTTCTTGCCTCTCACTTGTACTTTGTGCAGATGGGAAATCCATTTCTTGCATTCAACCAAACTGATCAGTGAACTAATCCATAAGAGGGGTCAAGCTTGGTTAACAACAGATGACACAACATCACGAGAGCAGCGAGCAGGTAATGAATGCTCTGTGATTTACAGAGGTAACGGTGTGGGCGTGAGTCCAGCCTTGATTAAAGGCGTGTGGAGAAATGCCGACTGGACACAAATAACGAGAGAAGGAAACGGCAGGAAGTGCAGAGGAAGAAAGAAAATCAAGTGAGTCAAACTATAGAGGAGAGAGAGCGACGCTGGTTTGCAGGTCTGTCTGTCTGTCTGAATTTGTTTTTGCATTTCTTTGTTTAGTTTGCATCTCCTCTTAGCTGTCGCCGATCACACTCCGCTCACCATGTGTCCTGTGGTTGCATCTTTCCAGTTATTTTGTGTCCCTTCGACGTCTGGTTGCCATGTTGGGGGCTCTGTGCAGTTTGCATCTCTTTGTAAAACCTGGACGCCCCTTTGTGACTTTTCGCTGTCACATTTGAAATCTCTCCGTTTCGTCACAACATCTGCATGTTGTGTGTCTCTTAGTTGTCATCTTGCAGCGGTGGTAGTAGTTTTGCAGGTTTTTGTACAGATTTTTAAATGAAGTTCATCAGTAACAAGCTGATAAACACACCAGGTGTGAACAGTAAGTGGCACCTACAGTCTCACACACGTACACCACGGCGCCACTGGCTGCATCGATCACTTCCACACGTCCTGAAGGACGCAGGAAAAACTGCCACACGTCACAAACACCAGGTTTCCTCAACAGGAAAACAATCTCACCAGCCACTGAGCTGTTACTAAGAACCAAGCTAAGAGCCGTGATGAAGCAGATAAGTGTTACGATAGTGAGTCACGGCTCAGTCCGTTTGAACTGAGAGTCACAAAGTGATAAGCAACACAGTCCCCGGAGAACAGGAAGCACATTTTACGTCTCTAAACAGCTTTTTCTGAATCAGTAAGAGCGTGAAGCAGCAGCAGCAGCAGCCGGCCGACTGAACTGATAACAACCGAGCTCGAGTCACTGAACGCAAGAAACAAAAAGCACTTAAAGTTGGACGGGATTTGTTTTTATGTGGACCACAACTCAGAGTCGGTAATGAGGTAGTCGGGCTTGTTCTGCATGAAACTCTCGATTTAACGAGCTCGTGAACTCTGTTGGAGTCACAACACACCGAACATTAACTTTCTGATGGGCTCCGGACAGCTGGGCACCGTTTAATAACTGAAGAGTGGGGACACTTTATTAGAGCGTTGTCTTCATACTGCAAGGCAGGAAATAAGCGGGATTCTGTCGGGACAAACAGCCGTAAAGAAAAAGAGGCGTCTGAGCAGCTGCCGGTTAATAACCTGTAACGCTGGCTTGGATGAGTCAGACCTTCAAGTAAAGGAAAATTAAAATCCCACTGAATTTATTTCTATAGCACTTTAAGAACAACTTCCTGTTGCCCAAAGTACTTTTCATCCCCTAAAATAAGATCATAAATAAAGAGGTAAAATAGGATCGTTAAAACTAAATAAAACACACAGGCCGTAAAGCACAATTACCATCAGACTCTGCTGCATATTACAAGAACAATAAATACGTTCTAATCAGTGATTCCTGAGCTGCCAGGTCCACGGCTGACCTGACATTAAACTGGTCTATAATTTAGAGGCCGCAAAGGCAAAAGCAGAAGTCGTATCTGACTGATGCATGATGGACGGTGCTAAACAAGCCTGAAACGGCTAAACGCCTGGGCTGCTGCGTCCAAATCAGTCAGAGGAACGAATAACTTGACTTTACTTGAGAAAGCCCAACTTCACAACCGGCTTATTAAATCTCAAATGGTCTAAGGCGGCTCTGATGGCCAAACCGATCGCAGGCTGTTGTGTTTTCGTTAGTGCCGACTTCACCAATTTTCATCTTTCTGTGGATTTAGTTTAGGGTGTAATTTTCATTAATGCTTTTAACTTGCCTCCTACTTCCCTTCCTCCAAGTGATGTCATCTGGAGGAGTCTTTCCAGATGAGAAACAGAAAATAGGGAAGTCGCATACCATTCAAACTAGAACCAAAAAAAAGCCAGTTCAATATGAAGGAAGATGTGAAGGGCCAGGCCACGTTCTCAAGACGCTCAGACAGTTGAACAATGGCAACGTCATCGTCACAATTTTTGACACTGAGGAGATTTGTTTTTTGGGAAGAGGCGGGACAACAGCATCATTAGAGGCTGCTGGGACGTCTTTGATGTAAGACCCAGGCACAAATGGAAATTATCCAGTTACAACAAGCGGAGGAAAGGAGAGGAAATGTCCCGTCCACTACTTGTCGTTTGTCACACAGCATTTGCACAAAAGCAATATTAAGATCAGAAAAAAATACCAAGCCATGTCCACATATTCTACAATAAGTAGTTAAAATAAATATTGTGACAGTGTCCGGATTTTGATTATAAGCCACAAATCTCCACCTGGTGCTTCAACTAATTTGCACCTACGACAAAGTCACAGGCAGGTGTGTTGTTTCCGTCCCAATTGTGTGCGCAGTTAATTTCATGACCCCAGGAACATTTTACTGTATCTTCCTTCTGTCCCTCTCTGTATGATGAAGAAAAGCTGTGTGCCACTTTATTTGGTGCTTCAGTGCTTTTCACTGACATGTCAATCACAAAATCTAAACTACAGCCTTAAACATTTCCATTTAACTTAGAAGTTACGAGTTTTCAGTAAGTAAATGTGGCTGGACGCCTTAAAAACAAGATCCTGGCCTGGGTTTTAGGGCCTTCGGGGTGTTAAAATACCACGTGCAGGAGTATCAGCGTGGCATTCTCAACATCTCTACCTGGTCTCAAGCAAACTGAAGTGGATTTAACTGGCCTCCGGCTTCGGATCTCACCTATATAGTATTTTTCATTGCAATCATTGTTAAATCTCTCTCTTTCTGAAGCAGCCTATCATCAAGTTTCCTGGCAGGCAGACTTGAGCGCTCAGCCAAACCCGGACTCAGTTCTCCTCATATTCCAAATTGGCCCTCTCGATTTTAGCACAACCTCCTTCAAAGTGAGAGCAAAACAACTATCACCTCTTCTAAAAGCAGCTTTTTTCCACAAAGCACTTTTTACTGCGTCTTGGAAAGCCAAGGCTTGGTATTGAGGAACAGTATTTGAAGGGATCGTGCTGCCAGCCCCCCCTTCACAGCTGGATTTGAAACGTCGTCTTTGTGAAGATCAGGTCTACAGGTGGGGAGCTGCAGTGGAGAAAGCAGCGATTAATCTTTACGCTCCCTTGATTAAGCCGTAGAACACGTCCAGAGTTTCATCCCTTCTGCTTGATACGTATCGGTGAAAACCACCAGCAGTGACCGTGGTTAAAATCCACCACACTGAAACCAATGATATGCAACGTGAATTCGAGGTCAGCACCTGTTCATGCAGACGTCCCTGAACTCAAGCAAAATTACACACAAGCCTCAAGTTCATTCATCTTGTTTTTCACATGACGTGAACCTTTGCTAAAACCCCAGAGGGCAGGAGGACGACGTTGACGCTCACGTCCCAGAGTCTGTGACAAGCCTGTTTCCCGTTTTATCGGTGTAAGGTTTTACACACCACTACATGAATAAACAATTAAAAGCCAGAACATAAGAGATTCTAAAGTGTGTCCATGTATAAAGAGGTCCACTGGACAGGAATGGATCCTTTCAAAGCCATCCTTCAGTGAGGCAGAAAGAAAAGCCTGCAGCCGGACTACCCCCAAACAGCCACGTTCAAGCCCACAGAAAGCACCTGACCAAAATCTGGAGCCACAGCAAATGGTCTGAATATGTTCGGAAATAGGAGATCTCCGTTTCTGATTACTAATAATTTGCATTGCCAAACAATCCAAAAAGGGGTTCTGAATATTGTGTGATGCTGCATTTTGTATTATACATGTCTAGGCCGTCAAAGCTTCGTAAATGTGTACTTGGAACCAAAATTGGTTATTAAATTGTTCACACAACATTTAGCTTCAGTCTGACACCTCCTCCCGACATAAACAGGACTTAAACCGGTTCGGGATGATGTAGAACAGACGTGTTGATGTCTTCAGCTGCTGAGTGACATTTGAAGGACACGAAACGTCCGCCCCCTCCTTCGCTGCTCTAAATAAAACTGAGGACCCGCTTCTGCTCCGAGGGGAAATTGAAATGAATGAGCCGCTGCAGCGGGGAAATGATTCCCGTCGTGGCGCTCAGTCTTCTTTGGCACTGAATGAGCGGCAGAATGTCTGTACAGTGAGTCTGCTGAGGGACCATCAATCCACGTTACACACCTGTCTCCCACATCTGCTGACGACGGGAAAACGCCGTGCTTCACTTCCTCACGTCAGCAGGAAGGCATGAAAACACCGCAGAGCTTCTTCTGTGAAACATCCATCCGGTCTATCTTCAGTTTAATATTTAAACAACTATTTCTAGTCATTAAGACCTTTAAAAACTAATCATTTTTATAACCTTGAAATGTTTGTTTTCAAAGTTTTGTAAAGTTAAATTGTAATTAAACTACATCAGAAGGTCCAGAATGATGCAAATTTAGGGATGTCATTCATATTTTTCAACAGGTGCATGAATAAATAAAGAAGTTACAGGTACTTTTTCAAATCGTCTCCATGTACAAATCAGCATGTAGGAATTTGTGTCTATTAGAAACACAAAGCAATTCCTCCCTCTAGTGGAGCTCAGTGCCCCCGATCAGAAAACAACTTGTTCGATCTGTTCGAATCGACTCAAACTTCTTCCACCTTCTACCAGAAGCTTCCCTCCATCCAAACAGTCCAAAACTGTGCTAATTGCTAAATGACAAGAAAACGGAAGAAAATGTAAATAAATGAACGTGAAGTCTCTGGGCCAACAAGAAGAGGAGCTGAATAAAAGGACAAACAGCTGGAAACGGTGATTGGAAGGGAACATTGTGTTAGTTTCATGTGTTAATGTGAGGTGGGTTCTGGTCTCTTTGTCCCTCTACACTGACATTGTTCTAATCCCTTTCGTCGATGTTAAATCAATATTCAACTGGATTTATTCAGTGTTACCTGGTCCACGGTGATAAGTTTCATGGGTTAAAGTAGAAATAAAATAGATGTATAGTTGTCGATGTAGTCGATGTAGAGATCGAGAAAAACCCCATCAACATGTATGATTTGTTCCCTGTTTGATATTATGTATGTACAAGAGTTTCAAGGGAGAAAATTCATTCAAAATATTCAAATAATTGTGTCAATCTGTTGGTGAAAACAGCTTGTGAAGTATTTTCCATATTTCAGTCCTCAGCAGAGAGACACCAACCTTTGAGTGTTTTCTTTAAGTGGGAGAGGAGCCCCCCGAGTCTCTGCAGGTCAAAGTAGTCCACCTTCCCGTTGTAGAAGAGCTGAGGAGGGACGCAGGCGTCTGGAGACACAGCAGGGGATAGTATGAAAAAAAACTGAGTATTAAAAAGGTGTCACGGCAGATTAGTGTAAATATGACAGAGGGCAGAAAATAAGCAGAACATCAAACAGAGGCCAAAAGGGAGGAGAGATAACTCATGTAATTAACCTTCGTTATAATTCAAGAGCAGTAAATGTTCCAAGAGCGCCGCAGCCCTGAGACTGGCCCTCACGAGAGCCGACACACAATCAGGCAGGCGTGGATTTAACACCTGGTTAATGACATTAAATCGTCCTAGTCTTAGTCTCACAGAGGAGACGAGGGGAGAAGCTGAGACAGAAGGTTGTTCACGTTAGATGACATGTTTCCATACACAGATGTCATTACCCACGTTCGACTACGGCCTGTTCGCCTGCTGTATCTGAATTATTGTCTTTCTGAACAAACAGTCTGCAGCCTAGGACCATGTGACCGGACCCCCAAAGGTCCTGAACAAGACTTGGCGGCGTCGCCCAGAGTGAAACACACGAAACAGCGGATTGAGTTGGTCCCACACTGTGCCGTACCTTCACTGCTGATGCTGCCCGGACTCTTCCTGTTGGCTTCATCCCAGCAGGACCTCACCGCCGTGATGAGGCGGTGCAGAAAACACACCATGTACTCTGGAGGACACAGGGCTGTGGGGTGCTGCGGAAAAACACACGAGCGCAAACATCTGAATGTGCTGCTGTAAATGTAGAGAAGGTGAAAGTGGTGAGTTCAAATACGCGACACAGCGTGAGACCAGCGCGGTTCTGTGAGCGCGTCACAGGAGGCGTCAAGCAGCACATCTGCTCCAGCAGCTCGTGGATTTGGCGACCGTACGTGCAGCCATTGCAAAACTGCTGATAAGTGTCGAGGGATTTAAAACCCATTTGCACTTGTTCCAAAAACATAACTGCCAATGCCTGATTGGATGAGTTCAGACCGGGTCTGTAATCCTGTCTTGTACTGGCTCCACCTGATTTAGTGCTGTTCATTTGTCTCAGCAGGGCTTCTGCAGGTAATGTCCCGTATCCCTGTACAGGTTCCCTTCCTTCTCTCACTCCTTCACCATTTTTTATCTTCTCTGTCAAATTTAACAAGAACCAACAACCTTTTATAAAAACAAAACAAATATTTGCAGGTGACCACGGCAATGGAATTTAACATTCTCTTTACACTTTGTCTATTCTTGGATTTTTACCTGCACTGATATAGAGCTTTTCTACCTGTTGGTGCTCAAAGCGCTTTACGCTGCTTCTTATCTACCCATTCACACACCGATGGGGGAGTTGCCGTGCAGCTGGCCGACACTCACCGGGAGCAACTAAGCAGGGTTCAGTGTCTTGCTCAAGGACATGTGGAGCCAGGGATTGAACCAACAACTGTAGGATTGGTGGACATTCACCCTAAAATTCCTCTGTGTATTTGTTGTCTGTCTTGTGAGCCCTATAAAACCTCTCCTGGTATAAGAACTTTTCTTGTTTGCACTTAAGTACATTCCACCACTTATCCCCTCCGTGCGCCACCCGAGACGTTTGTTCTCACCCCTCTGTTGCTGGCATTTTCTTGAAGAAACTTCCTGAACTTGTTCAGGAAAATGTAGCGCGAGGCCTCCCCCTGAAAGAAATGAAGAGAGAAACTCAGAGCTCCTTTCCAAACGCTGCACACACACACAGAGTGTGACAACAGAGTCAACAGTGGGGCAGAGGAGACGCTATTATCAGTGTTTGACTCTGACAAACGTTAATTAAACATCAGCAGCGAAGACATACGACCACGAGACGAACCCTCCCAGGGTCTTTTAATTAACTCTGCTGTAGAGCGGTGAGTTGCTCAAGTACATCAGCCGAACTGAAGGATCCTCACCATTTAATCAGACTCCAACCAAGCACAGACAATAACACGGTACAGTGCGGCTTCCTAATCTGTCAGCTCTGATTACTCAAGGAAGTCTACATGCATCTGCAACACGCTAAACGCATTTGCACATCACTCGGTGGGAATTTGGGCTCATTTCACCAGGCAGAACCGCTTGTGGCCCACTTGGACAATGCCGCTTTAGGTTTTAAGCCGCGTGAAGCCCATTCCAAATCTTAGTTGGCCTTAAGCCGCTTTGATTTGTTTTTGGGGGGCTGTTTTCCAATACTTGTCCTGCATCCACCCTTGAGCTTACCGGCAAATGTCTTCAAATGACAGTTCAAGGTATCCGCATAATTGTCCTTCACCAGAACACTGAGCATTATAAGCAAACTGTTACAGAGAACGGCCCTCAGAAAGGAAACTTTATGCCCCTCTCCATCTTTTTTAGACGCCATTAACAAATGTAAACCGAATGGAAAGAAAGCCATCTGTACAACAGATGAGATGTTAAATACGTAGAATTTAACAACATTCTTTGCACGTACAACTGTGGAACCTTCAGTCTGGAAATTTCTCCCAGGGAGAACCCAGACTTTTAAAGGTCTGTAGTCGTTATTGGAGATCTGGACGATGACGATTAGTGTTTAAACTTCCAACATCAGATGGATCTGAATCTCAATGGTGGGTGTTGAAACCTTCATGCCTTTACGTGTTAACACCGGCGTACGTACCGTAGATTTGTCTTTGTTATTGAGCAGCAGCCTCAGGATCTGAACCTGCAGCTCTTCGACCACTACGAGGAAAACGTCACATCATTGAAACTTTTAATCTTCCACAAAGTGCACAGGGACTTCCCTCTTCTCAGTAACAAACTAACTCATGTAACTGGCATATAAACACATTCTAAAAAAATTTTAAGACTCCTATATATACAGTAAAAGCCATGAGCCTGGTAATTAAGGATTAAAGATGAATAAAAGATGAGAGTCAGAAGTTCATAAACTGAAGCTAAACTATGTTTGACCTTCAATCCTCTTTTTAAGTCTCTGGCAGCCTCTCTCGTAGGCTCGACGCCTCAGTCGTTCATCTGAACTTTCCTCTTTGGGTTCCCGCTCGTCTTTACCCTGGATGGAGAAAGAAAACACAACAAATGAAACCCATCAGTCACTCACTGTTTGTGTTTTCAGACAGTCTTAAATGCCTCCAGTTAAAGGAGAAGCAGATGGTGCTCGTCCTCAGCACACTAAGTATGTACTCAGCGTTAAACCTGTCAAACAGCTCCTTCACTGCCAGAACAACACAATGACAAGCCTGAATCCAAAGTCCACAGACGCAGCTGATGAAGCAAGTAACTGTGGTTCAGACGACAATCAGGGTTACAATTAGGTAAAGGTGGGAGAGACGCCGTCATAACTGAGGTTCTCTACAGACAACCGGGTTCATGTCGGCAAAAACTGGACTAAAACTAATCTACTTTTTTTAATCAAAGTGGAGCCAACACTGCCCCGGAACACACACTCTAGTGCAGCTTTTATAGCTCTCGACTTTTTGGTGAAAACTGGTGTTTACATTGTGTTCGAAATGACGGCCCATGTAAGATAAATGTACCTCCTTGTCAAAGTGTGTGGGCCACCAGGTGGTGGGGATGAGCTCCTCTAACCCGGCCTCCTTCACCCTCAGTGGAGTTTTGATGTAGAAAAACACGACTGAACGAAGGACATCAAATGTGAACATTGGTTAAGAAGAAAACGTTTGAGCACTTAAACCTCGTACATCAGTAATTAATGTCACATATTCAACCACGAAGTCAAAACGTGCTAAGCTCGGATGAAAATATAGGCTACTTCAGTAAAACCCAAAGGATATAACACATTGTTGAGCAGGTACTTCCTGGACTTCTCATGATGCAGAATGGCTGTGGTGAGACGCAGGTAGTGGATCTGAAACAGAAGAGCAAAACGTATCACTACTGAGAGAAATCAGACGGTGGATGCAAACAGAAAGACGATGCCAGGGCTGGTCAGGTTAGAAACAATGAGTTTAAGACAAGTCAAATGTAAACGGGACCCTCATAAAATGAGATGGTAAAACTCATGGCCTGTATCCTCATACAGCTTATCAAGCATAAAGTGTTGTCAGTCTTCTTTAAAGATCAGACACCTGAGTTTACATATTAACGTTTAATCCCTAAAGGGTTTGTTCAGGCGGATGCAAACTTTCTCACTCGACTGTACATAGAAACTTGAAGTGTGGACCCAGAAATTTACCATTAAACAATTTCTGGATTCAAGGACAAGTCGTGAAATTCATTCCAAACGCTGCTTCAGTTGTTTTTCTACTTCTTCTTGTTTGCTAGCACATTCCCCCCATCTGTCGCATCAACAGAAGCATATTTCAAAACAGAAAAGCAGAAACCAAGAAAAGACCTTAACAGTGGCTCATACGTTCTCGAGTAAAAAAAGAGCTGGAAGTTCCTGCCGGAACAGTAAGTGAATAATGTGTGGACACTGATGCCAAGTTGGAAACACATCCAGGACTATGACCTACCTGAAAGCCCAGGTCAGGGATGATGGGAGAGAAGCGGTAAGCCCTCAGAAGGGACATCATCAGCTGCTTCAGACACTCGTTCACTTCATAGTCCTACAGAGGAGACAGACGGGAAGACAAAGAGCTGTGAACATCCCAATATTTACTGTACTGACAGAGGTTTGAGTCAAGTCTTGGTTTTAGGGTGAGGCTAGAGTAGGTGTAGGTCTCCAGGAAGTGAATAAAAGCTGGGAATCACCTCCATCAGCAGCCAGAACAGATCGAGCAGCTGCTGTATGAGCGGATGTTCATCAACTGACCCTCCTCCCTCCAGAATTCCCAAAAGGAAGTTCATCAGCACGTCCTCTACCAGGTAAACTTTACACTGAAAGGACATAAGAGAGACGACAGTGTCATTAAAGTGAAGACAATAAAGTCGCACTTCAGATTCACATTGAAGCGAAACGGAACAGACGAAACATTTTAACAGATGAAAAGAGAATAAGTCATTATCTCTGCCAATGTGTATCATCTTCCAGAAAATGTCACTTGCTGTAACTGTGGAAGCTCAGATATGGAAACGGTTTCATTTCTAATCATTCTGACTGATAAACTAAAATGTCCAGTTCTTCTCTGCACCTGGTGGTGGTCACTATAGAGAACCCACCAGGTGGTGCCAAAATAAAAGCTGTTCCGACACACAGTGGATATTATATAAAGCAGCACAGAAATCAAACTTGTGATCAAACTCTGGCTCCTCCCACTGATCACAGGCAGCCGGACAGCAGTTTTAAATTTTCACTGTGGTCTGTTTTAAGAATTATTCTACGGCTTCCCTAAACTCTGCTAATTCCACAAAGCTGTGTTAAAACATGTGGTTTCAGTCAGACGAATGCCAGCTGTCCTGAGTTTGATCACTAACATTCACAGTTTTAAAATCACTACAATGTTCCCATCGTGCTCCGTCTGTGGGAACGTTTCTTTCAGAGATGCCTCAATGACAGCGATGAGGGAACACTGGGCGATGACAACACCACAAACAAGCAGCTTCACCATGAGCGGAGCGAAGTGGTTAAAGATGTGAGCCAGTGTGATGAGGACGGTGGGTTCTCCATGAAGCCTCCAAACTGCTGGGTCCTTCTCCACCAGCTTCTCTTCCTGCAGCAGCAACACAGACACTTTAGAAACAGTGTCCTCTAAAAGTCAGGTCCTCGTATCTGACTTAGTTACAGCACCAGACAAAACACTTGATTGAAATTATCAGGAGGTACTGAGAAATCGAATCAGCTGCTTCTCTGCAAACAACACACAAGGATAAAACTACAATAACTGTGATTAGTCTGAACACTTCAGATTAGCTCATCGATTATCCACACAAACATTAGTGTTCAGAGTCAGTAAAAGCACAGTAGTAAGTCCCACTGTTCCTGCTCCTACCTGTGTATCGATGGAGGTTGACAGGACGTTCTTGATGTAGCCCAGCAGCTGTTGAGCTTTAATCAGGTCTATAGTCGGGGGGTTCTGGAGGGGCAGGTAGCCCTCCACAAGGTACGTGAACACACTCCAGTTAAAGACAAACACTGTTGTTAACTCTCTGAATCTGTCCTGAGACCCTGAAACAGATCCTGGTTCTGGGGACTCTACTCGGTATAGAATTTCTACTGAAAATATGCTTCTTTGAGGTTAAATAAATTTGTGGCAGCACGTCTCCACAACAGCAACATATGATGAACTAAAGCTAATTAGAATGTATATTGAGTGTGACCTGGTGAAGGAGGATGCCCACGCTTCATCCAGTATAGAACAGACTCTTTGTCAGCCTGATGTTTTGTTTTCCCAATGCTTCCACGCCAGTGACCCTCCCATCTAAGTGTGTCTGTCCTCCTACCTGTGCCCGTAAAGTCTAAAGAGACACGCAAATAAAACCGGACACTCAGGAAACATCTCCGTGAGCACTAAAGGATATCTGAGGGGCCTGCTGCCAAAGTTGAAAGCCACCGACTCTTTAAAGGAGAGGCTGATGGCGGGAAAGTAGGCGACACCTGGGCCCATCTTGATGTTGGTGAAGGCTACGCCCAGAGACTGACCATTCCTGAGGACACACACACACACACAGAGGTTAACATCTGTAGCACATTCCTGCAGGATGACTGGTGTTAAAGTATTACTCACAGGCAGAAGGTGATGGTTCCCTCGTCCAGGTCAATCAGACAGCTGACGATGTCTCCGGCCGCCCACGACTGACGGGACAATAAGTGGTGTTAGCATAAATCTCACAGTAAGGGAGGGTTGGATTTTATATATGAAGTATCGGTGTTCACCTTTCCATAGTTGGTGGTCGTCACGTTCCACTTTCTAACTCTGTTTCCGTCGTAAGCGTACGAGTCGGGGGTGTCACCAACTCCCTCCTGACAACAAGCAAAGACACAGCTGAAGAGTGATGCACACTAAGACAGGGTCTGTGCAGAACCAGGTTTAGATTAAGGGAGGGAAGGGGGTTGGTCCTTGAGGTGTGATGGTTAGCTGGTCAGTGTGTGGGTTTACCTCTTGGTTGAAGCGACAGTTGAGCGTACACCAGCCAATCTGCATCAGACCCTGAGAGGAAATCAGCACCTCATACGCCCATTTCCCTGCACAAACAAAGTAGATTTAAAAGCCTTTAAAACTTTTTCAGACAGATTTAAGATTCACTGGAAATATGGCAGAACAGCTTCTAACAGTCCTGTCCCGTTTCATTGTTCACAGATTTTGTAGGTGCAGTCAAGTTTGTATTTGTCCCACTGATGATCCATTTTCATTCTAGCAGGCACTGAACAGATCCCGTCCGATTTCTGTTGCTTTCAGGCAATTTGACATCACAATACCTCATCAATAACCCAAACAAATTATTAGACAATGGCCAGAAAAATGATCATCTGAACAAGTGACCTGTGGTTTGTCACCCTGCTCAGGCTAGATATTCATTTCTTATGACCTGGATGGGTTAATCAGTTTGAACCAAGTTGTGGCCCATTTCACATGTTGTAGCAACGTTGTCTTAGAGCCTCTGGTGTGTGACTAATTTATGAGACAGTGTCCACAGTTGGGGACAGGGTTATGACATGCATCAGACAGAGTTTACCTTTATAAACACAGGTGGTGGCTCTGATGGAGCTGAAGTTGCTGTGGCCGATGACCTGAAATCAGAAAATGAGCCACTTCAGGCAAAAACAGGACATGAGCGTTTTATTACAACGGTTCCTTATGGAGATGTCGGCTTACCCCCAACAGGTCATCGTCTACAAACAAAAGTCCTTCAAAGCCACTGGTGTGATCCAGGACCACTGGCTGGGGGCCCAGACGCCCCTCAATGACCTGATCTGAACAGATTCAGACACCAAGTGTTAGTGCAGCTTTTTCTGAGCAGAGTACATCCACATCAAGTGTACCGCACGTGTCCGGTGCATAGGTTTATATTTATTATGTTTTATGTCAGAAAGCAGCAGAGACAACAGAAAATGCTACAAAAGGTCCCAAACATGGATGCAAACCCAGAAGTTCCCCCTGCACCCACCCCCAGCCTCCAATCTGAAGGTGGGGTTTCAGAGCACAGTGGTTGGGTTTAAAAACGAAGTGGCTAAAGACAAAGGATGAACCGTGTCAGTGTTTTTAACATGTGATCGTGTGAGAATCAATGTTGTAACTGATCAGACAACAATTCAGATCAATTCAACAATGTACTTCCTCTATCAAATGTCATTTTCTTTCTAGTATCTCCTGCTCCTCCACTCAACTACTGTAAGTATCTGCATAAAATTGTAGTTATTCCTTTATGAGGCAAAGAGGCCACAAATCAAAGTGCACAGAGGTTTATAGAAGCCCGGAGAACAGCATGTTGAGATATTTATGGGTGTTTTTTCTTCTTTGTGCTGCATCATCTGTGTGGTGTGCACATGAGACCAGCGAGTGTCTGCGGATGAAGCTTCACCTTTATTGTCCTCAGCAGGTTCTCCCTCGGACAACAGCTTCTCCAGGTGGGCACCAAGATCCTGGAAACCGAGAGGCTTCCTGTGAAAGAGGAAACAAAAACACATTAAAAAACAGCAGGAGACGCAACAAATATTCTCATTTACTGTTCTTTTGTTATTTTATGAAATACTGTTGTACATGTGTCTTTTACATTTTTGTGGCTGTGGTCTTAAATGCTTTTCAACTGCTGCTAATATTTTTAAAACACAGAAACTCTGGTATTAAAGCCCTGAGCTTTAGAAAATCTGAAAGACTCAGGACTAAAATTAAATCATGTAGGTTTTAAACAATTCTAAATATTTAAACTGTTCTGTGCAAAATACTGTGTTTATGTGTATAACTTTGCTTTTATATCTGACAGAAATAAATCATAGAGAATCCTAAAGCAGAGCCTGCCACACACTACGATGACTGTGAATTATCTGGCTGTGTTTTAGTCACGCTCAATACTAAAAAGCAGAACCTCAAAATAAAAGCTCAGGGAACTAGCTTCATTCAAACATAAAGTTTCGAGCTGATCTCGTTTGTTGTGGTGTCACCTCTCCTCCTCATGACCCACTCAACCTGAGTCAACTTGCAAGCCACCAGCTGTTGTGCATCGATGTTTGTCGGTCCCTCAGTGTCAGTGTTGTGTAATAATTTCTACCATTCAACATTTCATCATCCGACACTCGACAAATCGCTTAAGTTATTTTTAAACAGGAGCTGTGGAGTGCAGGCCTCACCACCAGGCTACAGGTCTGTAAGGCATGGAGAGAGGCGGTCTATGTATAGAGCTGCTGGGGTAACAGAAATCCGTGTGTGCTCGGGATAGTGAAACACTAGGCTAGAGTTCTACCAGCTGTGACCCAGTTTTTAGACTCGTCACAAACTCAGAAGATCAGACTCAAAGAGATCCCCATAGCAGCTCAATGTGCAGCTCTCTAACAACAATTTATTCACTGGAATTTAATAACAACATTATAACAGCATTTTGTTTAGTAACAGTTTAACCATCTAAAAATGCTTTGTTAAAGAAAATGTGTTTGGATTTTTAAAAATAACATGCTGATAAGCTGAATGAAGAATGATCCAGGTGTAACAGAAGCTGTTGTCACACACAAACTTCTCTGGACTTCACCTGGAGAAGCTACATTGGGGAATGTCTGAGTCTGATGTTCAGCCAAATCTTTTCCTGAGGGTTTACCTGAGCGAGGCCACTGCAGGCCCCTGTTTGGTAGACGGAAACACATGATGCAGGTAGTCACTAAGCAGCCTCTCATTCACTACACCTGAAAAACACAAGCAGAAGATAAGATGTTTGCATGTCTGTAGCTTATCCTTAAAAAGAAAGTTTCACGACTGACCACAGAAAACCTGAACAACATGCTACTGGGATTATTATTAAACTATTGTAAAATTGACTTTCTCAGGACATGACATTACTTTTTGAAACATCATGTATGATCATTTTCTAAAGGTTCAACTTTTTAAATATTAAAGACAAAGGTACAGCAGCTGATATTCATGCACACTATATGGACCTGCACAACTCTGCTCCATATAAAATCCTGTTTTCCCTGAGGGTTTCTGGCTTGTTCAGATGTGTCATTTTCATTTCACTACTATCAAAATTACCAGTCTGTTATATCAGAAATGGAATGGTCATAATTGGTCACAAATAAAAATAAGCAGGTTGTTGTTCCAAGCCTGAGACAGATCCTCACAGGAAGAGCTTGATACAGTGGGTCCAATTATAAAAACCGATGAGTTCCATGAGTTGTAAACGCGTCACATGTGCAGACAGTCCTGTACCAACCTGTAGATTTGGGTTTATCTGTGTCTGAGGACAGTTTGTAGTTACGGCGGGTTAGAGCCGTGCCGCCCCCTTTAGAGCTCATACTGTTGGACTGGACCCTGCCAGACCAAGGTGCTGTGAAATTGTACTCTGCTGGACCCAGGCACTGTTAGACTGGACGTAGCCAGATCCAGGTTCTGTTAGACTGGACTCTTCCGGACTGAGCTCTGCCGGACCCTGGTACTGAAAGTCTGGACTCTGCTGGTAAACACACAGAGAGCACCAATGATTCACAGGTCCATAAACCAGAACTCCTGACTTACTTTTGTATTTTTATGCTTATTATCTAATTTTACTTTGCAAAGCACATAACGCCTGCGTAACATTTCTGCATGAAAAAAGTAATGTTTGTTTATTTTTACACCTGTATGATTGTTAACACAGTAACAATTATTGATTGTGTTAATATCACGTTTATTAAATTTAAAACGTTAATTATTCTGACCGATCTAATCAGACAAGCCACATTAAGCACAGCTGCTAGCCGTTAGCTCCTAACCTAAGCGTGGTTTAATCCTGATCCAACATTAAACACTTTATCAGAATTAAAAACCGAGCATTGCCAGTGTCAGCTTCCCTCTAACATGTCAGTGTTAGCTCTGCGGCTAACCGCTCACTGACACAAACGCTGTTTTCTCTGGCTAAGCTAACAGCTAGCAGCTAACGACGAGCCGACAGTAACTCTTACCGCCTCCGCCGGTGCAAACAAGCCTCTCCTCCAACAATAAATCCCCGGGTTTACCTGATACTCCCGCTGGTAAAGATAAAATATGTGAACAGGCGACTGTCGTGAGGGAAAAAGCTAATTTCTACCACAACAGTCTCAGCTGCTGTCAACGCCTCTCACACTACGGAGCGCGGCTGGGACCAAACAGAGCGCGGCGGAAAAACGCGAAGCCGAAAAGTTGAAACTAGTTCTGAAATAAACAAGAAATAATTAAATGGTAAATATTCTGCATTTATATAGCGCTTTTCTACCTGTTGGTACTCTAAGCGGTTTACACTGCTTCTTATCTACCCATTCACACAGTCATACACCGATGGGGGAGCTGCTGTGGGGAGCAACTAACCGGGTTCAGTGTCTTGCTCAAGGGCACTTCAACATGTGACCAGATGTTTAAACCAGGTTATGTTAGAAACCCGGCAGCATGGGTGGATTATAAGAAAACGACACCCACACCTCATTTCCATGTAATTTGTGTCGATTTGTGCCTATTTTGTTGGTCGTGCCATTTTCTTGCCACTTTCTGGTTGTGTCTTATGTCCTTCGTCCTGTGACACACACAGAGAGACTTGAGAGCTGTGGGAGAGTGTTAACGGTGGATATTTGATGGACATGTCATCTGCCTCAGCCATGTCTCGTGTTTAACTCCATCTTGTGCTCAGGCTGAGCTCCTGCAGAAGATTGTCAGTGAAGGAGAAGCCAGTCCACACAGGTTCAAACTCTAACTTTTGCAGTAGTGGGAAATATGCTCAGGTCTATTTAAGTAAAATTACCACCACAACACTACAGAAGAACTCGGTTTCATGTCAACGTTCTGCATTCCAATGTTAAAATGAGTGAGTACAATCAGTAAAAGTTGCCCAATGCAAGACGTCCAACTTTATAATAATACCTGTGAGACAATGATGTATGAGTGTCTTGTTTTAAATGTGCAGTTATACACGGATCAGTCACAACATCAGAATGATAAAACCAAGTGCTTTTTGTTATCTCTAGTTTTGCAGTTTACAAAGATCTTTCTGCTCCTCCAACTTTTTCCGTTTTGAAACACATTGTTTAAACAACAATTTTCAAAAAACAGCTGAAAACAGACTCTTCCGCAGCTTCCTCTGCACTTTCTTCTCTTTCTTGTACTTACATCTCATGAAACGGGAACACTTTGCTTTGATGTTTTCTCGTTTACTTAGATTTTTGCTGTTAGGCGCTTTGGATAAAAGCGTCTGCTAAATGATTAAAACTAAGCTGTGTTCCAGCAGACAATGCTGACAACCTTTAATGTGGATTTGACTGAAGAGCCTAATGGAACTTAGTTACACCAACACAAACTTTTACAAACAAGTCTTTTTAATTCAACCTATTTCTATTTTATCACTAATTACTCATATAAATAATTATTGTTAGTTAGGCACTAAATGTCAATACACGAAAATATGTATTGTGGATAAATATGTAGTTTCCTTGTTTTTTTAAGGTGATGATGATGATAAAGAACTAACTGACCATTTTGGTCATTACTTATCAGGCGTCTGGGTTAACATGAGTGGTTAGCTTCTAAAATAAAATAAATAAATAATAAATAATAAATCATTTTACATTTACATTTACATTTAAGCATTTGTCAGACGCTTTTATCCAAAGCGACTTACAAGTGAGGAACAAACAAGCAATAAAATCTAAGTTTAGGAGAGAAACATCAAAGTAAAGTGCTATCAAAGTGTTTCATGAGATGCAGGTAGAGAAAAAAGAAAAAGCAATTTTCAGAATCATATTCAGTGACATTTCAGAAAATTTTGCTACTCTTGAATTACATCACCTCCTATACAGAGGTATCATCCACTCTCACCGTACAAAATTAAAACTGGAAATACTCACATTAAAAAACGTTTAAACCAGGTCAATTTTTGACTACTTGTTGACTGTGGTTTCACGAGTGGATTGTATGTAAAAGTAGTTATGAATGAGTGAACATTACTGTTCTAACCACTACAACAGTGTGAACATTCCAGAGAATCTTTCTTTCAGGAACATTATTGGAAGCTCCAGATGTTGCTCTGCCACTCTCTGGATCAGCGATCCATACATCTGTGATTTTTGCACCCACAACTATTCTGGACTCATTTGTGCTTCAGGTTCGTGCTAATAAACTACAAAGTGCATGTTAATTAAACAGAAACAGTCTAAAATCTTAAGGTGTCGAATGTTTAAAAGGTCACAGCCTCGGTCTCTCTGAACTCTCACATGTGGCTTGTCATATTTCACTGTTCGCTGATTGGCCAGTCACTGACCCGCCTGCGGAATGTTCCATTTCATAGAAGGAAGGGGGGTGTTGACATATTTTAACGAGTTTTACAAAGAAAACTGTGTTTTTCCTTCTGTTCCAACAAACATGGGCGTATATCTTGTATCGTGAAGCATTTATGAATGTAATACTTTTGCATTTCTGAAAGTTAAATCCATCTGCTGCTCAAACACAACTCGCAGCCCCTCCCCTTGATCAGTTCGTGCCGTTTGTCGCCCCCGCTGCTGCTGGGACAGTCTGCGCCTCCTTAACCTGGTTATCGGCGCGTTTATCGATCGGTTATTGATTCGATCGTCAGGTGTCCGTCCTGCAGGTGCGTTCGACGGCGTCTCGGCTTCCCCCGGTATGAACATGCTGCGTGTGCGGGCGGCCGTGTGTCGGTCCTGGAGGGGGTAGGTTCCCACTGACGCTTCACATGAGCAGACACGAGACTTTTTACAGCCTGTTAGCTAATTGGCTAATATTAGCTTCCTGTGAGCGGACCCGCGCACCTGCTTTCACCGCTAAACGCCCCCGAACGTGGACTGTAAATATGCTGTTACCGTGTGTCATTACGTAATAATTAGGACGCACCTGGAGTGTGGGGCTCCAGTCACTTTCAGTCGTTTTCGTGTCAGTTACGTCACAGTCACAGAAGTGGCTCCTGCTCTGACGTAAGCTGATCCAGACGCAACGATTAATCGATTAGGAATCGATGGTAATCAGAAACTGTTTATTGCCAGGCACAGTTAAGAACACTTGTTGTAGGCATGGCACACAACAAAATATGAAGAAATTAAATCATTCCCACAAGTACTATAATACAATAAAGTAAGAAAGTGAATATGTAAAAGATTCATCCTCCATTAGAGAAATGATCAGTTATGCTCGATTAGAAGAGAAGAGCTCATTGCTGACTCGCTCTGTTGGAGCTTTCTGTAGTTTTGCACCAGGTTCCTTCTAAGTGTGAACAAACTTGACATTTCTGTGTGTAAATGTGATGATATGTGAAATGATCACTGGTTATTGCTGGTTGTTGTGTGGCCTGTCTTAGTTCGTCTTTAGTATGTGTTGTTTTTACTTACATTTTTTAATGTCTTTGGAGATCGTTTTGTCTGTGCTGTAATGAAATGAATCCGACACCTGGTTCACATGTGGACTGTGTGAATGTCAGTCAGACTGAACAGACGTATTTGTTTTAACTGTCATCTTTTGACATGTGATGATTTACTTTTGGTTGTGCACATCTTTGTCATATCTCAATAGACTGAAGATTTGTGTTGGACCATTTGCAGCCCACATTGGGTCAACAATTAAATGATTCACTGAGAGTCAAAGATCAAATGCTCAGAATAAGTCACTAACACCAAAACGGGAGCAACAACCACGCGGCAGTTTCCTGGGCACAGCCGTGTTCGGGTTCACAGAGGATGTGAATGAGGGTCTACGGGATCTTGGTCTGGCCTTCTTACCCCTTTCAAACTCGCCAATTCTTAGAAAGAACACATGTGACAAGTGTAAAAACCCCAGATGTTTGTTTCGGTGGAGCAGCTCAGCCACAAGTGCCACATTTTTGCCCCGTCTGCCCAACGACATAAAGCAGCCGACACTACACTGATCTCAAAGCATGTTTTAACTTCTCCTAGGACATGACATAAAAATGTCTAGTTCTGGATCCTCTGGTTCTTCTTTTAGCTCCCCTCAAACCCAGAACCAAAACCTTCTGAGCTGCTGGAAAAGGTGGTGAACAAATAAAGAGTTTGGTTGGTTGATGCCCTCCTCCACCCTCCTTTTCCTCAACCCTGTGACCCTCAGTCCACAGAGTTTACCGCTGTAGTTAATCATAAATGGATCTGCTGTGCTAAAGATGGAACAGGTTTCTCACCCGAAAAAGGATCAAAGTGAAGGGAAATTTTTAAAGGGATTTGTTTTTGTTGCATCATATCGTCAAACTTAATGCCTTGTTCTGTAGCAGGAGCCTTTTATGGTTTTGGCGCAGTTAAATCTTTAGTTTAAATGGATTCTCCCTTAGAAAGACCAGCACACAATAAGAATAAAACATTATAGTAGCAACAAGTGACAGCAGGTAAACCAGCACCGGATGGCAGCTCCTCTCTTTTCACTCCAGGTCAGTCTGCTGATCTGTAGTTTGACTTGAGAGACACACCCAGCAGGTTTTCTAAAGAGATCTGTGACGCGGTTTCCGAATAAACCTGTAGTGACAATGTGTTTTCCCTAAAGGTTTCAAACATTCCCCTGTGCAGCAGTGGAGGTGAAGAATGAGCCGGTCCTGGGCTTCAACGAGGGGAGTGCAGAAAGAAAAGAGCTGCTGAAGGTCAGACGCTGCATCGGTTTTATCCAGCAGTCCCACATCTGGATTTGAACATGACACAGCTCAAACTCCTGCAGAACTGTGACGCGCTTTATGTCTGTCTTGGTTCAGGCGTTGGAGAGTCTAAAGGGGAAGACGGAGGAGATCCCCTGTGTGGTTGGAGACGAACATGTGTGGACCAAAGACATCAGATACCAGCTGTCTGTGAGTCTGCAGTGGTCTTTATTCGGTCCTGTTCGGTAGCGGGGTTGGAGCTTCAGTGTCTAGTGTCGTCATCACAACACACGCGCATTAATATCCTGTGTTTCTTTTCAAAGCCCTTCAATCACTCACACAAGGTGGCAAAGTTCTGCTACGCTGACAAGGTGAGTGTGACGTGTCTGCTGCTCGTTGACTCATATTTCTAGTCTTCTATTGAGGTTTTACGTTACGCAGACATGTGGAAAGACACCAGCTGTGCTAAGGGCGAGGCGGATCCGTGAAAGTTCATTCAATAACGTTCCTGTTCTCATGTTCCTGATTAAGGAGCTGATCAACAAAGCCATCCTGGCATCTGTATCAGCAAGGAGAGAGTGGGACCTAAAGCCGGTCCAGGACAGAGCCCAGATCCTCTTCAAAGCCGCTAACGTCATCAGTGGCCCCAAGAGAGCAGAAATTCTCGCCAAGACTATGATTGGACAGGTACAGCAGATTTGAAAAGGACGGGCGGCTTGTCGGAGGATAATTTACAGACGGACCTCAAAGGTTCTTTGAGTCTCATGTTAAAATGTCATTCGGACGTTCTGGATCCTCTGCTGGAGTCATTCCTGCCCAAAATGAACCTTTATATTAACTAAAATAACTTATATTAACTTTTATTAGGAAAACCTTAAAATGATGGGTTTTCTAAAACAGAGTCTGAGTGACATTTACAGAACTTGCTTCTGCAGCCAGGAGCAGCAGATCCTGGCGACAACAGAAAAAGACATTTTTGTGCTTTTATTCATCAGCAGTTTCTCTGTATAACAAATTGCTGCGAGGCAGAACAGATAAATGTTTTTTATGTTTTTAAACGTATATTTTGGCCTGCATGTCGGCGCCTTCTGCAAACTAAATTCCCTTTGGTCATAATAGAAAGTTCAGTTTTTGAATTGGTTGCGTGTGTCGTAGGGGAAGACAGTGGTGCAGGCGGAGATCGATGCTGCAGCGGAGCTGATCGACTTCTTCAGATTTAACGCCAAACACGCGGTCGAGCTGGAGAAGCAGCAGCCGATCGACGCCGAGGGAAGCACCAACACCATGATCTACCGCGGGCTGGAGGTACCAGTGTCTTCGGCTGTTTAACTTGTGTCTAATCGTGCTGTAGGTTGGTGATTAAACACCTCGTACCTTTGTTGTTGTGCCACGTTCGCTCTGGCTTTAGTTCGTCGCTTCACCCCGAGTTCCCTTGTATTTACCTTTGAATGCGGCCTTACGGTCTGTCTGCTCTCGGTTTCCTCAGGGTTTTGTAGCAGCTGTGGCTCCGTTTAACTTCACTGCCATTGGCGGGAACCTGGCAGGCACGCCGGCTCTGATGGTGAGTGACAGCACGGTTCTCTGGGCCTCCGATCTTTATTTCATGCGTAATAAGCTGTTCTCAGCTGTGGACCTGCTGATGTGTTGCAGGGTAACGTGGTTCTGTGGAAGCCCAGTGACACGGCTGTGTCTGCGAGCTACGCCGTCTACAGAGTCCTGAGGGAGTGCGGCCTGCCCCCCAACATCGTCCAGTTCCTCCCAGCTGACGGACCCGTGTTTGGAGACACGGTCACTTCCTCTAAACACCTGGCAGGGATCAACTTCACCGGCAGCGTCCCGTAAGAAGCTTTGTCCATTTACTGTGGGTTAGCGTGTGGCAGACTGTCCGTCCTCAGGCAGTTGGCTCTTTGTTTGTGTGTCCCCACAGACATAATGGACATATTTAAACATTTTTAATTTCTCCTTGTTTTTTCTTTTGTTTGGATTCCACACTCACACAATCTTCAGACTGTTGTAGACACAAAGTTCTTTTAAATAACTTGTAATTATCTTGTGTTTTCAGGACGTTCAAGCGCCTGTGGAAACAAGTCGCCCAGAATCTGGACACCTACAGGACATTCCCTCGACTGGCAGGAGGTCGGCACACACTCTCAAACATGACGGTTGAGTCAGTAAACAGAGCGAGAGTGATGCTTGTATTACTCACAGGAAATGATGGACCACATGCATTCAGGAGATGACATGATACAGAATAAACCCCATAATCCACTATGTGTCATCAGTACTGGGACAAATGTGTGGATAGTGGCACAGAACCTTTGGCTTTGGGCTGGGCTCCAAAAACCTTCAGAACATTTCTAGAACACAGGTGACCTACAGTCTGAAACGCCCCTGAACACAGCAGCTAAAGTGGCAAACGGGGTTTGAGCCTGTTTTACTCTGTCTGCACACAAAGACAGACGACAGAGAGGAGCCGAGCTGTCTGATGTTTTCAGTCCGCTGAGGTTACAGGACCTTCCGTTAGTTTAAATTCATTCTTCACTGCTCCGGCCGTCAGTACAGACGGAAGAAAATCCAGTTTTTACTGATGATCAGAAGGACTGGCACAGAACAGTTGAAGGTTTTAAAAAACATTCTGCGCAGAAATGATTGGGAGTTCTGCTGTTGGATTCCTTCTCTTTTATATTTTCAGAGTGCGGCGGGAAGAATTTCCACTTTGTCCATAAATCTGCGGACGTTCAAAGCGTGGTGATGGGGACGATTCGCTCTGCGTTTGAGTACGGAGGCCAGAAATGTTCAGCCTGCTCCAGGATGTACGTACCTGACAGCATATGGCCACTGATCAAACAGGGACTTCTGGACATTCACAAGAACCTCAAAGTGGGAGACGTGAGTCCAGATTTCACTCCATAAACAAATCATCTGCAGGCTTTTTTTCTGTGCTGATGATAAAACACAGTAACATGTTTCCAGAACCAGCAAGTCTTTGTCTACAGCTGAAAGATGAAGACAAATAATCCAAAATTATTCCTTCCTCTCTCTGTATGTTTTCTAAATTCAAATCATCATTGCAGCTCTAATGACAAACCTTCTGATCAGATGTGTGACGCTAACAGTGCTAACAAGTTCAGAATGTCACAGGAAGTCATGGCGTGCTTTTCTTTTTCTGTCTCTTCTCAGCCTGTGGAAGATTTCAGCACCTTTTTCTCAGCTGTGATCGACGATAAGGTAAAATCACTGTCAGCTGTTCTTCACATCTCCTCCACATCTGAATTCATTGTCCGTGTGGTGATGATTTTTCTCGCTGAGTTTGCTGTCCGTCCTGCAGTCCTTCGCTAGGATAAAGAAGTGGCTTGATCACGCCAAGTCCTCCCCTAACCTGAAAATCCTGGCTGGCGGCAACTGCGATGATAAGAAGGGATACTTTGTGGAGCCGACCATCATCGAGACCAAAGACCCGCAGGACGCCATCATGAACGAGGTACAGAGTGAAGCAGCACGTTCCAGAACGTGGGACGTTGCACATAATAGGATCTGTAGACATTTAATGTCACGGTCGTGTTGTGCAGGAAATCTTCGGGCCGGTTCTGACCCTCTACGTTTACCCTGAGAACAGCTACAGAGAGGTTCTGGAGCTGATTGACAACACCTCTCCATACGCTCTGACGGGGGCCGTGTTCGCCCAAGACCAGTACGACACATTCATATGTCTCTGGATCAGGCTGTCCTCTCATGTGGGCTCAGTTCCCTCTAAGTGGACTGTGTCTGTTTCGCAGGAAGGTTCTTGATGAAGCAGCTCAGATCTTGAGGAACGCAGCAGGAAACTACTACGTCAACGACAAATCCACCGGCTCCATCGTGGCTCAGCAGCCGTTTGGAGGAGCCAGAGCTTCAGGTGAGACCCGTTCCTGTTCTCCGTCCTCGCTACTGTCCTATTGACTTTCACTCTGAGCGTCACGTGTCCTCTTTACCAGGGACCAACGACAAACCTGGAGGTCCACACTACGTCCTGAGGTGGACTTCCCCGCAGGTAGTGAAGCAGACCCACGTCCCCCTCAGAGAGTGGAGGTACCCCTACATGGGCTGAGAGTCCTGCCGGTCCCTTCAGAATCCACCCCACTGCAGCAGACTCCTCGTCTCCGTCCCTCTGATCTTTGCACTGAACCTGGACACGATCGTATCCCACCGTCTTCCTTCCACAGCTCATGTCTGACACATCGATCCGCGGCGACGTGGGGCAGATTACGGCAGCGTTAACATGTGGTCGAGTCATTGGTTCCAGATTCTGTGTGTGGATATTTTCTGGTTTCCTCCGGATTTTGGAGGAATCAGGAAATATTTTTGTGTTAATGCGAGGAAATCCTGGAAGTGATTGATAGATGTTCACACATGAAATTGTTCTAATCCAAATTAATCCAGAGTCTAATCACAAACTGCAGCCAGCTTTGTTAACGTGTTCTGTTCTTAGTAAGAGGAAACTAATGTTTTAAAGCCCAAAGAATAAAATAAGACATTAATATGTGCTAGATGAAAATCGAAACGTAGATGTTGTTTTAGGTCAATATTGTCTCTGTTACGGTGACATTTACTTGTCTAAAATTTAATTATTTGTAAAATTAGTTCATTCAACAGTGAAACAAATAATTACTAGGGAGGGAAAAAAGTTTTAGTTGTTTCTATCCTTTTTTTTCCGCAGCTGTGAAACTTTTCTCTAACTAAAACTCATCCGAACGTGACCCAGCTGTTTTTGAAGCACTGATGACAAACGGGATGAGTTCACGTTCTGCTGCTTCGTCTTTTATCAGAAGAGTCTTTTCGGTTTTAATCTTTTCAGAATGTGCCTGCCTTAGTAAATCTCTACATTCAGAGACTTAATTTTTGACAATAAAAATTAAATTATTATAACAAATGTGGTTTGATTTCTTTTGTTCAGCCTGGGTCAGATGCTTTAAACAAGAATAAATGTTAAACATATTTTGAAATATATGTGTTTGTAATATTACAGGAAAAAAATCTGTTGTCCACTTGTGTTTGCCTGAGTCTTGATGTCTTTAATGTTTCACAGAGGAGAGAGTCTGTTTGAACTGACAGACGTTCACATGCTCAAACGTGCAAAAACGTGCATGTCAAAGTTCTTCACTCGGTAGCAATACTGCACGAAGACAGTAACGTATTAACAGCAAAATGCACAAAGTGAAAAGCCCAGGATGATTTATTAATGTATTCATCCACAGTAATACATCGTTAGTTTGTCTTACTAAAGCTTCACATACATGGAGTAAAGACAAAATTACAAATCTTTGGTCGAGTAATCGAGTCTGTGCTGTGGAACTAAACACGTCCCCACTGTGACTGCGGGGGGGGCTGTTGGCTCAGGGACTCGTTTGACTTCTTCAAACAGGTCTAAACCGTAAATGCTCTGCACTTTTCTACTTGTTGGTTCTCAAAGCGCTTTACGCTGATTCTTATTTGGCCGTTCACACGCCGATGGGCCAACGTCTTGCTCAAGGACGCTGACGTGGGGTTGGAGGAGCCGGGGATCAAACCAACAACTGCAGTATCGGTGGACGGCCGTGCTACCTGCTGCTCCTCAGTTGTGGAGGATTTACTGTTTTCACCGTTTTCTCTGCCAAATTTTCCATGTTTACTCCATATTTTATACATTTTTAACAGTTGTTGATCCAATCCACTTTAATTACACAGCACATTTAAAAACCAAAGTGCGAGGCAGTAAAGGAAATGACTGCTGGCTGCAGTGAAATCCTACAGCTTCATTGGGTTTTCTGTCAATTATTTGACACATGGACTGAAGACTAAAGTAATAAAACACAACCTCCCAACCAACGAGAAACTAAAAGAAACGAAAACAGCCCAGGTCGTAAAGCAGGGACAGGACGGGCGATGATGGTGCAGGTGTGCTGGACCCTCTGAGAAGGTCTGCAGTCATCAGTCTCCTTGAGTGCTCATTCTTCTTGACCCCCAGGAAGTTTTGTCCCCACTTTGATACAGAGTGGACACAGGGATCTGTGTCCATCCTGAGCGGAGGAGAATGACCCTCTGATCTGGATTTGAGAGCAGGAGCCAAAGGGAAGAATCACATTTGATCGTTGTTCTCTCTGCTGCTTAAACAAACATGAGAAATTCCGGTTAAAGCTGCAGTGACTGTGAATATGAAACATGCACCGATCCTCATCGCAGAAATGTGCTGAAGTTACAGAAACAAGATGGATTAAACAGGAAATAGAAACTAAACTAGAAAAGCATTTGCTCTGTGAATGTCTCAGCGCTGTAAGGCTGTTTACAAATCACTGAAGGAGGACGATGGGAAAAAATCTGAATATTTATTGATTATTTTAAATTATCAAAACTCAAAAAAGAAAAATAGAAAAATAAAAAGTAATAATTATAAAGATTAGGATATCATCACTGTGGATTCTTCAGCACATGGTTTTCTCTTATTCAATTCAGCTGCAATATCATAAATATAATCCAAGCGAGTCCTGAGAGATGAGCAACATCTGGTGGGGCTCACAGGAATGGCAGGATTTGTCTTATTACGACAGTCACCTTCACACCAGAGAGGAAAACCTGTTCTGATGATTTAGTCAGAAAATAAATAATCATCTACACACACACACACACACACACACACACAGAGCTGAATTTACAAACTAACCTCACCTCCACGTTTTACATCCGGTCTCATCAGCTTGTTCTCGTGATCAGACTTTTCCTTTATGTTTAACAGGTCAGTCACATGTTCAGCTCATCATTTCCACAGATTATCTCGGGACTTTTAACGTTTTTGACTTGAAACGACTTATGACGTCTCCAGCCCAGTTTATAATCAACATTCACTTCTGAAAATGTGCTTTCAGTTTCAGGGTCATTTACTGTTTGTCCACTGTGCAAATTTCTTTTACGGTTTACAAAACTACACGCTTTGATTCACGGATCATTTGTTCTTTAACTGCTCTGTGTTACACTCGATGTGTTTTTTAAAGTCCTGTAACCTACTAACACATATTTCATGACTTCAGGACAGAGGTCTGCAGTTCATCTCCACCTCTGTGAACTGGAATCACGTTAGCAGCACAGCACTGCTCAGAGTCACTGTTTAACGTGAAGGATGTTTGACTTACAGATTCTAACAATTTGAGTCTGAGTCACGGCAGCAGAAAAATGTACGAGATCCCTAAACGACGGGTTATTAAGTCAAAGAAAGCGGAGCAGCATGTAAAATAAATCAGCGGTTTGAAGCTGGACTTAAGTCAGAGTAAGAGCAGATCTGCTGAGCATCAAGTCTCTGCAGGCTGAGGGTTTGTCTTTACAGCAGTACGAGCCTCAGTTCATCTTTGATGTTCCACCTGAACGACACACACACACACACACGGATAAACCACAACAAACAGAGGTGTGTGTGTCTGCCGCAGCTTCCTCCTGCAGGAACACACACAGAGACGGAGATTAGAGGAGGAAACGGTGGATTCAGAGCTGGACGTCACACTGGACCGTCAGACAGAAGCTGCTGCATCAACGTTCTCGCTCTGGTCTCTCCGCTGACACCATGTTGGCTCAGGTCTGATGTGGGCCACAGCTCTGCACAGAAACAGGCCGAGGATTGTGTTTAAAATCCCGCTTCTGTCACGTTTTGTTTTAGGACTCAGGCGCCGAGTGACGACTTCTCCAACACGTGAATCTCTGGACAGAGTGACACATTTCTACAGCCCGACTCCATGTTGTGAGTGTTTGGACAGATGAAGAAGAGCTGATGGAAAGTCTGAGGGAAACAAGTGCGACTCATCTACACACACTGAACACAGGAAACAAGATGGAAACATCAAGTCACATCACAACTTTGAATCAAGTCACCGACATTCAACATAAATGTCTCAAAAATTAGTTTCCATTTTCATGTCAACACAAGTTCAAGTGATCTCAGCAGGTCCCAGGTCAGAGGCTTCACGAGAAGTCAACTACAAGCACAGTCGATCCAGATCCAGCAGCTCAGTGCAGATGAATTCAGAGTGATTCTCACAATGACTTCTGTGTGTGACCGGTTTTATTACTGCACCATCGATTCCAAAAGAATAAACCGCGTCTGGATAAAGAAAAGGCACAAACGAGTTCACGTTGAGCATCCACCATCTGCACTCACGCGTTTCCACTCATCTGCAGCGGGTTAAAATAAAGTAGGAGCTCAGCTTATTCACAAATCACACCAGGCCACAACTTTCAAGTTGTTCTTACTTTGTGCTTTTTCATTTTCCGGAGAAGCCGGCGGCTCGTCTTTGTCTTTAATGCCACTGAATGGTCTCCATCAGGCCTGTGTATGTGACGTCCATCCATCCACGTCATTTGATTTTCTGGGTTTGTTCGGTGTTAAATGTCTTAAACGTTTTCACAAAGTTTTCAGTGATTTTAGATCCAGATGTTCAATAAAAAACTGCAGTGATTCTTAAAAGGAAAGAGAACATTTACAGTCTGAAGACACAGGTGGTGGGGAGAGTCTAACCCAGTGAGACCTGCTCAGGTTACAGGTGTGTGTGTGTAAACAGTCATCAGAGTGTGTTGTGTGATGAGAGGCTGACAGGAAGGGTGTGTGTTGCTGACGCCTTTCATCTGGAAGTACAGGATTTAGGAAGAGGAAACTGCAAACACTCATTTCTGCCCGAGTCCACGCTCTTTGATGTTTCACAAGCTGAAAAACATGAGACCACATTCACAGCCGCCGTGTGACCCGAATCCATCCTGAAATAAAGAAACTCAACCAATACGCTTCTAATTAACACCGTCCAACAAACCCAGAGATCAGATTGAAGCGTCCACAGCGTTTCTGAAGGACTAAAGGTTCTGCATTAATGGTTCGGCGGTGGAACCATGACTGTCATTGTCCTGTTCCATCAGCTCAGCCATGCTCACTCATATGAGCCACTGTCATGTCATTGGTGAAACTGGGATCCGAAACCTCAGATGAACCAATAATCTGAGAGGTTCACATACTTTTGCTACACACTAATAAGTAGAATTCATTCCTCGTTTGTTTCATCGGGTCTGAGGGAAATTGATGCAGAGGTCGGGCTCACAGACGTTTAGGGACTGTAGGAACATCGCTCCATTTACTGCGGGTCTGTGAGCAGACACACAAGCTTTGAGGTCCGTCCCATTTTGGAATTTTCCCTGAAATTTCCCGTCCATTAGAGGGTTCTTGTTTGACCCATTCACTGCTGATGGTGGTTCGGTGTTCTGCGTGAAGCCCACAGTGAGATCCTACGGTTCTGCTAAAGAAGCACTTTATAATACATTCATTAAGATCCTTAAACCGGGCCGGGCTGATGCTGACATAATCATCTGGGCCAAAACGAGCTGAAATATTTGGATTTATGTGTTTCCTGACTCAGTTTGAAGCAAAGAAAAGGGGCAGTCACGTGATTATTGGGCCCTGACAGGCGCCTTGGGACCAGAAGAACTTTGTCATGGTTCTTATTTCCTGAGTGAACAAGATTTAAAAGCACATTTGTCTGTGAAGCAGGAAAAAAGTTTATTTATGTTCATGTCTAGTCAAAAGCACAGCCATCATCACCCCCCCCCCCAAAAAAGACCTTTTCATCAGCTCGTCTTGTTTGTGGCCCCTCAGGTAAAGACTGATGATTTACAACAGGCCAGAAAAACACAGCAACTTTATCATTTCCACGTGTCAGTGTCAATTTGGCCTAAAATGTAGGACAAACACTTTCAGCCCTTGACGCTGGACACACACCTGAGGGGGCGGGGCTTCAGCAGGTAACTCCAGGTAAATCCGCAGCCTTTCATTGTGCGGCTTCAGTCGGAGTCGGAGGAGGAGGAGACGCCGCAGCTGCATCAGAAGGTGAGACAAAGACGAGCCCAGCCTCCGTGGACACCACACGCGTCTTCAGCAGCTGTCAGAGACAAACGGCGTCTTCACGAGCTTCGTCATCCGACATTTACCTGCAACTTCAGCGACGACGGGGCGCGTGAGGAGGTTCAGAGCATCAGTGTTTGTAAACAGACGAATCTCAGTTTGGATGAGGTACGAACATATAAATCTGTCAGAGGCAAAAATCTGAATCTGTGAAGTGAAGCAGGTTTTTTCTCCCGTGAACTTGAAAACTGACGATGAGCCGCTTATTCTTCATGTTTTATAGTTGGTGCAGATTGTTTCTTGTATTTTTGTCTCTGTGGTTGAGGTGGAGAAAGGACGTGAACTCGAGTAAAAAGTAGAAATAAAATCTGGACTTAAAGGAAGAATTAATTCCAGCTGCAGCCGTTCAAGGATTTCTGTGAGAACCGAAACCTCATTGGACCTGCTGATAAAAACCGTCTGGTTCCGTTTCTGGACCGAACAAGTTACAGTGAAAAATCTGATTTAGTTTCTTGTATTAATTTGATCCTTTAGTTATTAACATAAAAACCATGAATGAACGTGTAAAGGCCACATTTATTTCACAGCTGATTTTTCCACCAGCATTTATGAGATTCGGTTTTAACGGAAAAGTCAAATTCCTTAAAGAAGCTTTACCTGAAACGGTCCTTGTGTCTCAGCTCGTGTCTGTCCTCCACAGACCCGCAGGACTGAGTGCTGGATGATGACCTTTCTCCCTGGTCTTTGGCATCTGTAGCGGACTGGCCCTGGCTGAGCCCGGGACACCTGATCACACGATGAGCTCCAGCTTCCAGTGTTTCGGTCTGTCTCCCTCTGCTGGTCTCTATGAGGACCGCAGCATCCCCCAGCACTCAGACTCTCTGTCCAGCTCCGTCCCCTTCCTCCTCTACCCCCCTGGCATGGACCCCACAGGCCTTGGCCTCTATAAAGGCCCATTGAGAGGCCCTGGCCTCCTGCCCTACCTGACCCCCTTCCACCACCACGGACACTTCAGCGTGTACGAGTGTCCCTTTGAGCCGGCCTTCATCCAGAAACGCAACGAGCGCGAGCGTCAGAGGGTGAAGTGCGTGAACCAGGGTTACGCCAAACTCAGGGACCACCTGCCGGGCCAGAGCGCCGACAAGAGGCTCAGCAAGGTGGAGACACTGAGGGCTGCCATCAGGTACATCAAATACCTGCAGGGACTGGTGGAGCTGGAGGACAGGAGGCCCCCCAACAATTCGTCTCCTGGACCGGCCTGTGGAGGAGAGTCTGAGGGGCTCACGTGTTAAACTGGACTCAGGAGCTTAATCTAAACTGAACTGATCTTCATGGTTCAGCTCAAACCCCCCTAAACTACAGTCAGTCCAGAACCACGAGACCAAGACAGACTTTAAACCAACATTAAAGGACTGTGAGCCCGGGACCAGTGTTTTCCTGCTGCGATCGTTCCCCTGGTGTCGTCACCACCAGTGGATTTCATGTCAACATGTGAAGTTCTTTTAGCTTCCGCCTCATTCCTAAGGCCTCAAACCCCTCACGCTAATTGGGGGGCGTGGCCACCACACAAAGAATCATAATGTTCAATTATAAATACAAGGGCCTAAAAGGGAAAAAATCTCCCCTGGGGGGTCAGGTGCTGAGTTCACAATACAGGACACAGATCAGTGGGGGTTCTGGAGGTTTATCGCGTTGAGCAGGTTTTGATTGGACGGGTTTTCTGATGCTTCAGCCACCAGTAACCACAGCAACCATGTTGATGTGACCATGATCTATTTTACAAATCACTCCATTTCTGTCCCACTAACCTTTGAACACATGTAGTAAGAATTAAAGAACCCGAACCACGGCCATCCTGTGTCGCCTAAAATGTTCATCAACGCTGGACGGACTCAAGTTTTACGGGCAAACAGAAGCTGCAACCGGGGCAGCGTCTTCTGCGGCAGCTCAGCCTGCTGCACAAGCCGGGGAGAAACACAACGTCCATTTTCTGGCTCCTGAAAACTTCAAGATTTTCAAAAAGTAGGAAGCACAACACAGTGTTTGATCATTAAATATTGATTTTAATATTTAAGCAATTTAGTTTGTGAGGATGAAGCAGAATGAGTTACCAACCAAATGATTAGAAAAATAAAAAGCTTTTTTGGACTTAACTGACACCAAGCATTGCTCTGATTTATTTGCGCTTTTCTACCTGTTCCCTTCTCATCGTTTGGGATTAAACCTACGGCCGCAGTCAGACCGGCGCTGTGTCCTGGTTCGTCAGCATCAAACGGGTGTCTTCTGTCGCTCCGTTTGAGATGAATGTCTTTGTGAAGGCGCTGTGGGCGGAGAGGAGCGTGCAGAGTTTAAAGCCACTCCCCTTTAACCTGAAGGAAACCAAACACATTTAGCCACAGCGTCGCTCGACTGTCAGGATGTGCAGGTAAACACTGAACCACTCCAGGACATCTTCAACAGTTCAAGTCTGCCTAAAACAACAGGTACGGTCAAAACGGGAATACTTGTGATGGAACTGACATACACGACGGAATCATCCAAACAAACCAATGCCACTTCACCGTGTCGGGCTTTTAAAATCAATCATGACCAAAAAAAGATGCTTTTAAACGTTACATACAATACAACAGTTGACATGGAGAGAGTCTGCTGCTCATCGTACCGACTGCAGGGAAGTGATGAGGGGAAAATCTTTTGCTGTTCCATGTTTTAATGAAACAGTCATTTTGAAAGTGACTGCAGCACCAGACTGCTCCTTTCATTTAAATACTGATTGTTATTAAACCAAAATATTCATAAGCATATTGGGAAGTATTTAAATGTAAGTAGTTGGGACAAAGTGGTATTGGTATTTCGGTATTAAAAAACTAAGGTCATTCAATGGCAGGACTTTAATACTTAAGAAAAAACTTAAGTTCGATATTTGACTAAAGGGTAAAATGTGAAAATACATTTCTGGATTCCGCAGATGCGTTTCTGATACGACCTGATGTGATACGACCTCCGTGTGTTCAGTCCAGCAGTCAGCAGGTCAGTGAGGTGACTAATAAAGGGAGTTTCCTTTTAATACCACAGTGCTACGTATTGCCGTGTATCATACTGACGTGAAATACTCTGGAGGGGAGGAACATTTCTACATTTATCAGGTTAATTCATGCAAATCAACCCGATCCGAACACGTCGGTTCCTCGTGTTGTCAGACTGACAACTTCCCACATTCTAATCTTTGGCCTTTGGTTTCGGATCCTTCCATGTTTTAGACTAAATATAGAACAGTCAACAGACTCATCAGGTATTTTAGGGACTTCGACTGTTGGCTGGAGCTGAGGGACTTGATATCAAGCTCTTCCCACTGTGGCTATTCAACAAAAGTTGTTCTACCAGAGAGACCAGATTTAGCTTTTGCCCGAATCGTTTGACGAGTCAGGAGTGAACTGTGGGGATATGGAAAAACTTGCCTTGGATTTGTGTTTTGGTTTCAAATGTGAGATAATACACAAGAAAAAAAAAAACTTATTTCTTAATGTGTCCAGCTGTACAGCAAAGAGCAGAGCTGATTAAACAATGGGTGGATAAACGTATCTGAGCCAAATCTTACCAGTCAGCTTTAACAGAAAAAAAAGAAAAAGAAAACTGATTTCAGAAATGATTCGTACAACTTTTTAAAATTATGACTAATAAGCTAAAACAATAACAATGTGGGAAACAAATAGCATTTTGGTTGTTTGCTGGGGTTCAGATTTTCCTCCATGTATTCTGCATGGGAACAGCAGCTTGTGTGAGAGGAGTACAGGTGAGCAGGGAAGTTGGGAAACTGAAAGGACTTTGCCTGTTTCTGTAAAGAAAAGGGTCTGTGGGCGCGTCACCACCAGAACACAGTGAGCACACGTCTAACTGATCTCTCTCACAGTGAAGCCACAAGGTAAGCCCTTCGAACCAACACCAACACTTTAATAACACTCCTCACAGTTCTCACTGAAATATCCAGTCGCCCTGAATCTTGTAGAATCACTCAATTGAAGCAAAAAGACAAAGTTTCCAAAACAAACACACGTGGTTTAGAGTCAGGAAAGAGTCCAGCAGCTCAGTCCGTCCACCTGCTGCCTCCGTTTTTAAAGTCTGTACAAGCAGTTTCATCCGTTTTCTTCCTCAGTACGACACGTTTCCTTCGGTGTCCTGCACGTCGAGGGCGGCTGCTCCGTCCTCCTCAGGTTTTCTGGACATAGAAGATGGTGAGGCGGTGGTACATCACGCTGCGATGCTGCGGCTGCAGGCAATAGGCGATGCTCTGCTCCACCTCCTGGCAGCGGCGCAGGAATCTGCAGCGATCCCGGGCCAGCTCCTCCCAGGGACCCCGCCGGTCCTCCTCCTCCTCGCCACAGCTAGCGAAGAACTCCTCAACATCATCACAGAAGCGAACCTGATGGGGAGATAAAGCGTATGTGACAGGATGGATCGCAACTCTATGGTTTCAACTACAGAGGTGGTCTAGGGTTTTCAATAAAAATAAGAACATTTAAAAATAAGCTAACATCTGGTAAATTGTTTTATCCATTTATTCATCCAACTTCTCATTTTTGCTTTAAATCAACATGCAGTGATGTAAACTGATTATTATCAAAAACCCATTTACTAGTAACAATCCAGCCTTTTTAAATCTTCAGTCAGTAAAGTCAGCAAGTAAAAATCCGGAAAGTGTCTGAACATAAAAGTGAAACTCAGATAAACACAGAAGCAGCAAGTTTCTGAGAACATTCACACACTAAGTTTCCACCACTGCCCAGCGAGAGCAGTTTACAGCAGCAGCAAGGAGCTAAGATTTGTGGCCCCACCTTCTTATATGTCGGGACCACAGAGCAGATCACATGACTCATTCTGTTCCTTTATTTAGAACGGAATCAATGTGCTCCGAGCACATTACTAACGCTCGATAACAGGTACTGAGGGGGGGTCCCAGTGACTCAGTCCGGAATCACATAGTCAAACCAGTCCCTGTGTTTCAGTTCTAGCCGCAGTTTTCATCACAAGGTGATTCGCAGTAAATTTAGAAACTCTAAAACCGTAAACAAGAAACAGAAACCCCCACAGAGACGTGGGAGGGGGGTTTCAGGTTCAGGAGAGACCAGGTTACAGCCACAGTTTTCCAGCTGTCGGAATTGCCCAACAGTACACAATCTCAAGAGTCGAGAAGCTGCACACAGAAATGTGGGAGCTGGATTATCATAATTAAAAATATACTAACCTTTTAATGACACCTTCTGTACCTGCATGTTTTTATGGAACTGATGGATTAAATGTAAAAAGTTATTGCAGTTAAAGTTAGTTTTGTCTCTTTGACTTTACACTCAGTAACTCAGATCCATCTCTGTTGACAGACTGTGATTACAGACTGACATGAGGAAGTTTAGACGATCTTGCAGCCCAACCCAGCATTGTATAAAACTATGACTGTAATGCGACGCTTGGGGAAATGTTTTCTTCCTGATCACACGTGACTGTTCAACAGAAAACGAATAATATTCCAAGCTATGAGGAACTGACAATTGGAGAAAAGTCTAACGTGACGATGCCAAATGTCCTGTTTTGTATAGAACCAAAATATTCTGACAATAATTAGTAAACCACCAAATGATTGAGCAGACTGACTAATAATCACATTAAACACAAGCTGCATTTATAGCGTGGAAATGAGTTAAATATTTGACTGTTTAAACCTTCTGGAGGCCAGAGGAAACGAAAGTAAAGTTAAGTTTCTTTCTGATCCCTGTGAGCCCAATGATCCAAGGGTGAAGACAAAAAGACTGAAAGTGACCTGTGTCCGTCCTGTTTACTCTGGGTGAACGCGGAGGTCTCAGAAGCAGACAGACTTCTGATCAGATAAATATCAAAAAGAAACTCAACAGCAGTTGAAAAGAACAAACTGACCTTTTTGGTTCGAGCACACCTCCGGCCGGTAGAGGAGCTGCACGACTCTTCACTGCAGCTCTTGTTCAGCCTCTCCTCAACCTCCTCACTCCTGTTCTCAGGAGGAGATGATGCTTTATGGTGGGGCGACTGAGGGGGGGTCTGGGTGCCCTTTTTCACCCTGCTTTTGACCCTAGGAGCAGCCTCAATGGGCCCTCGAGTCCTGAGTGGGGCCTGGAAATTTAAGGGGCTGTAGGGGTCTGCGGAGCAGCCAAAGGAGCTCCACAAGCGGAAGCTTTCAGCTTCATCCACCTCGCTGGCCGAGGTGGAGTCATCCCAGGTATCAAGGGTGCAGGGAGGGGAGGTGGAGGACGCAGGCTGTGGGGAGGAGTTTGGGGTGGACTGGGCAGACGACGGTGGTGTGGAGGAGGCGGGAATAGTCCTGGGCAGGGTGCTGCTGGTGTGCAGCTGGGCTGTGAAGTTTCGAGGGTTGTAGGGGTCTTGACTTTGGCACAAGGAATTTAACAGGCGCTCAACATCTGAGGCTTCCTCGCTCTCAGAGTCTGAGGCTTCATCGTCGTCTTCATCGGACGAGCTGGACAAATCAGACGAGCCCTCGCTGTCAAAACCATCATCGTCCTCGTCGCTGGACTCCCTGTCTGACTGACTGCTGTCGTCGTCGTCGCTGCAGGGGCAACCCATGATGAAGGCGATGGCTTTGTTTTGGCACTCGGGGGTGGAGGGCACTTTCGCTTCCGCAGCCGGACCCTCTAGACCCGGAGCTGGCCCCATGTCGTCGAGCTGTCTTAAAAACTCTGTTTCTTTGTCCACAAAATACTGTTTTAAGCCTCCACTGAACCACCCGGCTCCTTTCTCTGAGGTCAGGGCCGGGCTCCAGGCTCCTTGTTCCTCTTCCGTCTCCTCTTCCTCATCCATTTCTCCTGTCTCTTCCACCATCTCTGCCTGGACACTGGCTTCAGTCGTGTCGCCCGAGGCCTTTAAGCCATACAGGTAGCTCATGTGGATCTGCTCCTCCTCCAGACTGGAGTAACCATTGTCCTGATCGGGGGTCGGAAGTGCCACCTCACTGCAGGCGGCGGCAGCTCCTGAACTGCTCAGGGGGTCACTGACTCTGAGCCGGTGGTCTGGTGTAGACTCATCTGTGTTCTGGACGGCGTGAAGGCCTCCATTGTTAACGAGCAGGTCTTTGTGGTCACTCAGTCCAGTGTTTTCTCCGGGCATCGATTCCATGCCACCGCTCTGGACAAACACAGCAGTTGTTTCTGCAGCTTTTGTCTTAGCCACCAGCTGTTGTGGACAAAGCTGGCCTGTCATCTCCTCCTCAGCCCAGGACAAGTCTGACAACAGCCCCTTCTGTGGGCTCCCTTCACCTCCCCAGAGGCTGCCCCACCACGTTCTGCTTCTACCGGTCCCCCAGTCCTTTCCCGGTATAGGTTTTAATTCCTGAGGTGAACTCAACACAACGTGACTGAGCAAAGTCCCAACAGAATTGAAATGTCCTGTCCGGTTTACGTTCACGTCGTCCGGGTTCTGAATGCCCAATTCCCGCAGAGAATCCGCGGTGAGCCACGACAGGGAGCTGTCGGCACTGGGCTCCAGCAGGCCGCCGGCTGCGTCGTGCTCACACTGCAAGTAGGTCAGACCCGGAGCCGGCCCCATGTCGTCGAGCTGTCTTAAAAACTCCGTTTCTTCGTCCACAAAATACTGTTTTACGCCTCCACTGAACCACCCGGCTCCTTTCTCTGAGGTCAGGGCCGGGCTCCGGGCTCGACCCGTCACATATTTCTGAAAGAATGACAGCGCGGGCCTGGACACCACGGAGAGCAGGCCGATCCACGAGCTTTCCTGACTGTCATAGGCGGGGGAGGAGACTCCATGCCCGCTCAGAGTGGTCGGGCTCTTCCCGCCGTTCAAGTGACCCTCATTGCTCCGATTTCTGAACATTTTCATCTGCTCAAAAGTGTCAAAATCATTAATCCGACATGAAGTGACCGGACACACACACACAAAAAACGGTCGTTTGTGAGGAACTTTGCTCTAAAATGTGACAGCTGTCAAACTGCAGCGGCCGCGATGCAGGAGCGATTATTAACACTTTCCATTTTTAACACTTAATTTTCTGATTATAGTGAATCATCGTTTTTAAACCCACTGACTCATTCACCGACTGGCACAGCGAGAAGAAACCCAGGGAATGTCGTCCGTGACCCCGGCGAGCTTCGCGGCGCTGGCGCTTTGCTGAGAATGGTGGTTGGACTTCTTTCTGGTGGTGGATTTAGTGAAAACGGAACCGGAGCTGGAGTAGAAAGATGGGCAGAACACGGTCGAGTCGCTACGCGTGGAACAATCCAGGTCTGAAGATGACAGAAGAGCCATTTTGTCCGGTTGTAATGTCCGGGAAAAGGCGGCGGCGGCTGGAGGTCTCCGTTCAGCGGTAGCCGGCGTTGCTAGCAGGTTAGCTTAGCATTAGCATTAGCTTGACGGTCAGTTAAAACTAGAAAGCGACGGAATATTTAAAGTCATTCGCTTCACAAACACAGTTTGTCGCCTTCGCTGTGCAGTTAATGTCCGTCTCTCTCCCTGCCGTGTCGATCGGGTTTCGGTTGCCTTTCGAAAGTAAAGATTTAACCGCCGAGTCGCTTCCGTCCGTCCACTTGCAGATTTCATCAGAAACTTCAGGGACCGTGTGCAATGAAGGCGGCGCGTAAGGAGCGTCGCGCCGTTGCGGAAGCGGCAGGAGCGCGTGTGCGCGCGCTTACATAAGGCAGCTAGCGGCCAAAGTCCGCGTGCGCCGGCCCGCGGCGACACGTGTGTGTCAGCTGCAGACTCCCAGACCCCCAGACCCGGTCACAGCTGTGAGCAAAAAGAGGGACAAGCAGAGACTCACAGGGGTTTGAATGCCGACAGCGACCTTTGACCCTTAGTTACTCAGCCATGTACATGTTGTACATGTTCATGTTGACTTGGATTTTCTTGCTGCCTTGTACCTGCACTTGGAAGTCGCTTTGGATGAAAGCGTCTGACAAAGAACCAAATGTGAATGTGCTGTTTAAAACACTGTTTTTTAATGAGAACTTACTTTTGTACCTTCTTAGAACTTGACTAAACCATCTGAAGTGGTTTCAGGACAGCTCTCGTACCTCCTCCGTGACCTCGATAGTCCTCGGCTGAGGGCTGTGGAGCAGGTACCGTGGCTTCCGAAATAGTCAGAGCCCTTCGCTTTAATGCAGTGGAGCTTTTGATCCTGGTCCACAAAGTCTGATGTGGAGATTTTAGAGAGACGCTTGTGATCGAATCACGAGCAAGTTTTTCTTCAAGCTAAAACCAGAGTTACGAGGTTTGTACTCGTACAAAGTTCAGAGAAACGATGTAAAAATGTTCTTGCATGAAGCCCAGTGACTTTAAACCTCTGTCCTTAGATCACCTCAGATCTAAGTTTTAAGCCGTTTTTCTTCTGTTGCATTTGTGCAAAGACAGGAGGAACAAAAATAAATACTTTTTATTCAATTCAAGTTTAATTTGTAGTGCAAATCATAGAAAACATGTTGCAAACTGAAAGTTACACATTAATAACAGCTTGTTTCCTACAAGTGAATCTAAAGCCAAACGGTGGAAAATCTAATCACATTTCATTAAGGTCAGTATGTACAGTACAAATAAAGTTCACTTTGAACTTACATTCTGTTCCTGTAGTCTCAGTGTGTCTCGAGTGGGGGTGTGAAGGAGTTTCATCAGTCAACTGCAGCACAACATTCTTCTCTGATTCAGTCTCAACTCCCCCTCCACACTTTGTCTCATCTACAGCGCAAAAACTCAAACAGCTTCATTTTAATATTGACTGCAACCTGGATTATTACCAACCCAGAGAAGCAGTTTCAACACAACTTTCCCAAAAAGTACAAAATCACAGGCAGAGGTGATTTTTTAAAAAAAGGAGCGAAGTGTAGAAACAAGGAGCAGGAGAGTGAGAAGTGACAGTAAGGATTAGTAGAACATGAGGAGGACGAGCGTTAAGGCAAACACAAACAGGATTTCTCTTTCTCTGTGTTTCACTTCAAAATTTCACAATAAAATCTCCTAACTAGAAAAATATCCTCTGAAGAGCTCGACTCTGGTTTGGCGACTTCCCCTGAACACCGAGTCTGAAGCTCTGCGTCAACGCTTTGTGCATTTTCTCCAACTCACTCAAGTTATTATTTTCAGGAAATATAACGCTGCAGAAAATAGGTCACTGGAATTTCTTCATGCAACTTTAAGGTCCTGGAAAAGTTTCATGTGTCATTCCTGCAGACAGATGAAAAACCCTAAAAAAAAAAAAAAAAAAAAAAAATGTTTTCTTCTGTGTAAAAGTTGAACCAACGTCTGCAGCTGCTTCTTCATGGTCCCTTTGTTTGACTTTTGTTCCTGCAGGTAAACAGGAGATTCTGCCATCATGCCTCGTCTGCGTGTGCTGACTTATTAGCTCTATTACCTGTAATTTTACTGTAGTCGTTACTTTCCTGACAGAAATGAGAAACATGCAAATTTTTTTTAACTTTAGTTCTTGGGATGGAGTTCAATAGCAGTTTTTCTGATCTGAATCCACTACTTGAATTAGTTCCACTAGTTAGTGAAGCCTGGCCCTGATCGTGGTGATCAATCTAAATTACAAGCACCGTACTGAGCTCAACGGCCGTACTTTCCTCCACGGACTCTCTCATTTAGTAAATCTACACAATGATTTGACAAGCAGTGAAACGTTACAGTATAAAATGATGTTTGAGCCACAGGTGATTAACAGCTGCACTGATCTGAGGTGAAAATCCATTAAAGACACAAAACATGAGCTAAAAACTGAAAAAAAAAAAACTAAATTTATGAGTAACAACAAATCAAAAAGCTGTTTTGCATCAGTTGAGTCCAAAGTCTCATTTATCCTTGAAACATTTTCTGTGATGTAAAGATTTTAACAATCGGCGCTGTTTGTTTTATCTGAGTTTTTGTAATTACGATTTTTTTTTTATGTTTTAATGACAAACCGGAGGCAGCACCTCATGAGTTACATGTAGGACATTGTACGGCTGCTTTTGAGTCGTTTACTGAGGAGATCAACCTGTTTTCCCAACACAGGAATGGATCCAAAGTAGAAGCAGCTATCAGAACCCCATCCCTATCCAGAGCCACATCAGAACCAAACCCAGTGAACATTGTTAAAAATAAACGAGAGAATTCTCCGCAGAGAATCAGCTCTGATGGACGATTGTGGTCACAGACGCGTCTCCTTCACTTCCGTCTCCTCTGAGCGTCTCTGAACATCTTCATTTAAATCTTTAAAATTTCATTAAACATAAGACATCTGTGATCTGTGTTCCTGCGATGCTAAAACTGATTTAGTGTTCACATATTCAGACCAAGTTTAAAAAAAGAAAAAGAAGCAGTTCATTAAATTGTACTCATTAACCTTTTGTGCATTTTGTCAATAAAATCAGTAAAATGTGCAGTTTTGAACATTTAAAAAGGAAAATAAAATCATCTTTCTTCACAAAACTTGAATAAGAAAAGTCCACGGTTGTTATTTCGTTCTGACCCAATAAAGGACCAATAAAATGTCCGGATTCTGTCTGATGTTTGACGTTAAGCTCGACTCTAATCCTAAACTCCCTCACACACAGAGGGAGGACACAAGCTTTTACTTTGAAATGGTCTTATGTCCTGCTGATTCTGAGGAGGACTAGTTCTTCTCTTCTTCATTTCCTTTACATCACCTGCTTCCTGTTGATCAGCGAGCAAAGTCGGAGCCAGGGGCCCCCAACTGATGCCAGTCCACCCAGTGCTGACCTGGGATCAGCCTCTTCAAAGGGATGAAGGTCTCCCCCAGCAAGGTGTTCTCCCAGAACGTCCCATCCCCGAGAACCCGCAGGTGGATCACCCTTTGGTCCAGGTCCCCCTGAGGGATCCTCTCGTACACCAGCTGCAGGAGACAAAAGAGTGGGGAACTTAAAAGTGAGCATCTGTCTGTCATGAGGCACCTGCAGCAGCTGGCAGCCAATCAGAGAGCAGAAGTCTGTACCATCTCATTGTAGGTGGGGTTACAGGTGCGGCGGGCTGCCTTGGTCTTCCTCTTGCTAGTTTTCTGAGGGTCAGGGAGCAGGTAGAGCTTCACATAGGGGTCTGGGTCTGTCCCGTCCTGCAGGGGCTGCTGTAGGTCCACCCACCAAGACACACATGCAAACACACAGACCTCAGTGCTCAGGTCGGAACCAGAATCACGTCATGCTGAACTGAGCTCCATCAGCAGCTGGACTCACAACAGCTAATCAGAACGTCGTCACAACAACATGTGACTCTGAGCCGCGCTCTAAAAAAAGCAGCTGCGTGTCAGTTACCTAGCAACAAGTCTGAATAAACACACACTGACCAGTCCTCGAATGTGCATGACCATGATGAAGAGTTTGTCACTCCTGTAGCTGATGGAGAGTTTGATTTCACCCAGTTCTTTCCCTGCAGCTGGAGCCCACGACAGCTCTGCAACACACACACACACACACAAAATACACATTAGATACAGAGTGTACATGGTTTGCTCCTCCAGCTCATTAAAACCTTCAAAAACATTTTGGACATTTAATGAATCTGCAGCTGTTCATGTGTTTGCTGCAGTGTCATCATTACGGCTGATCTACCAGGAGAACCACAGATCGGATCCATACTGGACTTTGACCCGTACCCGTCTTTCGGTGGGTATGCTGTTTAAACTTCACAATCTTCATACGTGGAAGAACAGATATGCTTTTTTCAGTGATTTTAAGAGCTAGTTCAAGGTAATTAGATCTATAGAACACACTGCAGCAGCTTGTACCAAACACGGTTTAAACATCTCTGTGTGTCATCACCCTGATTTCAAGAATCTGGCTGAGCTGAAGATGTTCTGTAATGATGATACAAAAATTCCTCCTGACTTGTGCAGCTCTAATCCACAGCTACAGGAAGTGCTTGCTTGAGGTTATTGCTGCCCAAGGTTTAACCAGTTATTAAAGCGGCGTTGCCATCACTTTTCTTATCATGACTCTGTATGTTTAATGGGTGTGTTCAATAAACACATGATAGATCATAACTGTGGTTTATCAGCTCTGAAGGATTGTGTTCACATTTCACGGCTAATAAAAGCAGAAAAGCAGGAAATTACAGCAGCGAGATTAGTTTTACTTTCGACTGCATATTACATATTGTTTTCGTCACAGACTTGAAACTGTCCTGTCAGCTTCATTTCTTATAATCTCACCAGCTGTAATAACATACATATTTATCAAACCTCTGACAGCATTATGACCAAGTCTTCATAAACACCAGCTAAAGGAAATAACACCAGGCCTGACAGTAATAACGATAACCACACGGAAGAATAATAAAAAAATTAATAACTGAACCTGCAGGTTTGCTGGTGGTTGTTCCCGGCCTCTCATCTCTCGGCAGAGGGTGGAAGAAGGTGTAGACTAGGTCACACTGCAACACACACACACACACACACACACACACACACACACACACACACACACATTATTTACATGTTTAAACTGCAGAGTGACGGACGAGACAAAGTTGTTTCCAAATCAACGTCTGCACAATCATTTCACGCCATTTTATGTACAAAACAGCTACAACGTTTCAGCTCCGCTTTCTACTGTTTAACACTTTAATCTGTTCAACACTGTAATCTCTGGTTCTGCAGAACATGACTTAGATCAATAACATTGAACTGTCAGAAAAAGAACATAAACAAAATGTATAATTAAATAAAGTAATTTTATCTCTCAAAGGAGCGAAAAAAATCTGTGGAGCTGCAGAGGACAGCCAGGTAAAGAGAAACATAAGAAAATCAAAGACTAACCACCACCATAAACAGTGTGTGTGTGTGTGTGTGTGTGTGTGTGTGTGTGTGTGTGTGTGTGTGTGAGGACTCAGCAGGGAGGGAACGTCCTGCAGCTCTCTGATAGAGCACCACCGATCTCCACCCTGCACTGAAACTGGACAAAGTGAAACACTCACTGACCCGTGAGTCTGATCACAGAAACACTGAGAAGGAAATGAAAGGAACCAAAAAAGACCAGCTTAGGCTGGTGAGACAGGCTAATAATAGATAAACACCTTCGTAATGCCATCAAATCTAAAATGGATCATCCCTTTAGACCCCTTTGATCCCAGTATAATAATCCCTAATTGTGGTTCCCAGAGTTTCTGAAGTAGAACGGGAGGCAGAGCCTCCTCTCCTGTGGTACCAGCTCCTGGTTGCTGGGCGATACCGCGACGCAGAGAGCGAAGCTTTTCCTTCACCGTCACCTGTCGTTGCTCGAGGGGATTTCTCTGATTTTCTCTGCATATCTGGATAATTTTGACTTTATTATGTAAAGTGCCATGAGATGATTTTATGGAGAAATTATTCTATATGAATATAAAATAAATGTTCTCTTATCAATGAAGGGAAATTCTTTTAACATGTAACACTTTTTACAGACAAAATGACATTTTTTGTTTAGTTTTACTTTAGTTTCAAAAACAAGGGAAATGGCAGAATAGGTTTTATCTGGAACACACAAGCAGCAGGAAAATTATTACTTCCTTTTTTTATGTTATATATGGCTGCTGGCCACTGTGGTTCCCCTTAAATAATTATAGAAACAGCGTCACACAGATATTTAACATATAGTCTTAATAATGCTACTGCACGGACAGAAACAACCAAATAGTTCTTCTCTGTGTTCGTTGGTGTTCTCGTGTGAACTGGAACATGCTGGTTTCCTTTTGGATAACCCAGGAGTTGGATCTTCTTAATTGTGAAATGTTTTCTGCAGCATAAACAGAATATTTGAAAGCTTCTAATTCTCCAGCTGAGCCCTTTCAAAGTGAACCGCCCCTTTAACTTTATCCTTTTATTTTTAGAAGCGCTTCTCTTAAAATTATCAATGTTAAAATGCTTAATAGCTATTGTATATACTGCTCCTACTGCAGCTGCAATAATAACATAATCATCATCATCATCATATCATCACGATAATAATAATAATGATGATGACCTGTGCGACCTCCGGCGCAGCGTGGATCAGGTGCCAGACATAACCGTTCAGCTCATCTTTCCTCCTGTCAGCAGTCGCCTCGCCTCTAGACCGACCAATCACAAAGCGGCTTGGGAAGCTGTGGGTACGACAAAGAGGAGAAAACAAGAAACGGCGACAATTTAAAACGTGCATCCTGCTGTGATTCGTTCTTCTTCCAACAAATGTTCCGTCATTAGGTGTTCAGAGAATGTACCTGGGCAGTTTGGATGAGGGGAAGAGGAGCCTCAGTTTACTGTGAAGCTCCTGAAACTCCTCAAACGTCCTCTGAACAAGCTGTGCATCCTGCTGTGATTCACGCTCCACCTTCACAACAAACACCTGAAAAACACGAACACACACACACCTGTGACACTCTTTTCCTTGTCCATTGATTTATTTGTGTTAAAGTGATCAGATGCTGCTTCAGTTTTGGTTCCAATCCGATAACCGATATAAAGAAAGTGGATCAGTGTCTGCGTGATCCGGCAGTTTGTGGCAGTAACTGACTCTGATTTAATCAGAATAAATGGACTCACGTGTCCCTTGCTGGCAGACGTGCGGAGGTGTCTGCAGATGTAGAGGCTCCTTATGAGGCCCTCGCTCTTCATCGTGTGAACTCTGGGAGCAAATGACAGAGTGGGACGATCCTCTGACGAGGCGAACTTCATCTGAGCCAGGTTGTGGATGAAGAAGTTGAGTTTGGTGGCGACGCTGCCCAGACTGGACTCGATCAGCCTGCACAGAGAGGAAAGGGCTCAGTGACAAATCTCCCTGGGGAATCAGCGTGGAGGATTTCTCCTACGTGGCAGACTGAAAACACTGGTGAAGTGCTCCTCTAAAGCTCCTGATCTAATTCAGACTGAACGGTTGAGTTTACCTGGTAAAATACATGGTGGCATCAGCTTCAGACTCGTGAGGTCTCAGTGCGTCGTACACGTACATCAGATCCTCCAGGTCCGACAGTTCAGGGATCCCACAGGACAACATCTTTACAAACACAAACAGATCACCAAAGGTTCTGTCCAACTGACAGCTCCAAATGTCTGACTGAAAACACTTTTCTTTTACTTTTACAGCTGCAAACAATGAATTTATTATTGGTCTTGATATCTTAGCTGTGCATGTACAACATGTTAACATGCTATGATTGTGCAGCTGCTCTAAGACGTATGAATCCAAAGGTACTGTACATGTTGAAGAGTGTGTGTGTGTGTGTGTTTGTGTTGTACCCACCAGGCCCAGCAGGTTGAGGAACAGGTGTGTGTGTTTCCTGATCAGGTTGTACGCCTCACAGCACAGATCCACAAAGTCATGGAAGCGGCTGGACGGTTTGTCTCCTCCGTTGATGACGTATGCCATGTCAGAGGTGAAGACAAAAGGAGCACGGTCCCTACGCAAGTCACATGACCCACAACACGGTTTAACGAATCCAGACTAACAGCGATGCAGTCACATCTGACCCAGCAGTGAGCATAATGAGGTCTGTGTCTCACCGTTTAATGTTTCCAAACATCTGTGCGTGTCCGAGGAACTTTCCGAAGTCAATGTGAAACATGTGGCCGCTGGTCTTCAGCATGATGTTGTCGTTGTGACGGTCACAGATCCCCAGGATGTAGGTCGCCACGCAGCAGCCAGCACATGAGTAGATAAAGTTCTCCACTGCCTGCAACATGTTACAGACAGACACAGGTAGGTCATGGAAGATACCGGTGAGTCAGAGTTCAGTAGATTCAAGTACATCTCTGGCTAAAAGGTCAGAGGTCAGCCTTCAATCTAATGATTAAACTGTTGCACTGCAGAGTTTTTAGAATCTAGACTAACATTGTTTAGCACCTAAAGAAGGTTTTAAAAAGGTTAGAAAGAGCTAGAATCAGGATACAAAAAAATATTTTGTCACACAGGTTCACCGGTGTGCATTTGAATAAACAGCAGCACTGCAGCTGGAGTGAAGCTATTGAAGAGAAAAAGCTACATGGTAAACGGCTTTTAAATAACTTAAAGGCCAGAAACCTTCAGTAAATCACCCTCACGTGTGTGTGTGTGTGTGTGTGTGTACATCCAGGTGTGTTACCTTGTCGTACTGCTCATCGGTGGGGTTGTGTTTCAGCAGCCAGTCCGCCAGGGGTCGGTCTTTGAAGGACCCAGTGACTCCGTGTTCCACCTGGATCTTCCTCAGAGTGTCAGCATGAGGAATCATCTCCACCATACCTGACAACAGGTAACAACACACCTGTCGATAACACAATAACAATAAATTCGACTCCGTCCTCCTCCTGTACCATTCCACCTGTGTCCTCACCTCGGCCTCTGCCAGTGGAAAAGCATTTGAAGATGACCATCCTCATGTCCAGACCCTCCTGGATCCAGATTTTGTTCATGATGCGGATCATCTGCAGCGTCAGCATGTCCTGCCGAAGGTCATCCCCTGACTGGATGCAGACAGAGACATTACATTGGATTTTGAAGCACCGGAGGAAGAAATCTGATTGTGCGGCTTCAAATCAAAATGAAAATATCTGACCTTGAAGATGACGTTGATGTTTTCTCCCAGAGGGTCACAGTTTTGGAAGGACAGTTTGAGAGGGACGGCGTTGGAGTTGAAGAATGAACATGACTGTAACGGACAGAAGAAAAGGAAGAAAAGTCACCGTGTGTTCAATCAGATTCGTTTGTTACTTCTCGTGGATTAACTGAAAAGCAGAACTGAGCTCTGCTGCAGGAGTGAAAGCAAGAGAACAGCTGAAGCTGTTCTAGCACATATGTATTGCAATGCTATGAGGTTTAACATCACTTAGAAAAAACACAAAGAAACAAATAAAAGGGCAATGAACCAGAGACAGCAGGAGCGTGAATGTTGGGAGCTGGAGCTCATCGTGAAGATTGTGACTATGTGATGTCCCATCTGTCAGACCGTACCCAGTGTTTACCCACCGTAACCCTTTATCAGTTAATATACTGGAACTTAGAGAATTCAGTCTCGGCTCAGATTCACATTTTGTGGCTCTGCCGTCAACAGGTTGGTGGTACCTGGATGTTGATTCCCCTGACCAGCAGCGCTGGGTTCAGAGGAAGTCTGCAGCTGCTGTTAATGGCGAAAAACTGCTTCATCTCCTCCAGACTCTCTCTGAGGACGCACTGCAACACACACAGGAAGTGTTTGTTCAGCCATGTAATCCACATCGTTATGCGTCATTCCAAGGAAGTTCTACATTTAATCTGGAACGTAAACAGGGAAGCTGTAGCTCTTTTGTCACATTTAACGCTCTGAGAGGTTCTTTGTCATCCCCGTTTTAGAACAATAAAAACCATTATTTTTATTATTAATATGATAATTCACCAGTTGACGAAGTCACTTTTCCCACCAAAACACCTTCTGACATCATATCATATTCTGAAACACTGTGATGGAAACTTGAGAAATTGATCTGCACTTGAATCCCTCATTAAAATCATTATTGTTGTTTTCCAGGGACCAAGAGATCCACTAAGAACGAATACATGAATACATGCAACCTTTCCTGTCGTGGTGGCAGCTCTTTATCAGGAGCAGACAGAGGTGGAAACAACAGGTCACAGATCAGCTATGTCAGATAATCGTTTATTAGCTTAATTCATGATCCACCAGTGGAAGTCATCTCCCCGTCCCCGTCACCTGTCTGTTGGACGGCGAGGCGTCTCTGACTTTCTGAGCCACCGTGGTGAGGATGGAGACGAGCCAGCACTGACGGTCGAACTCTTCCCGGAGACCTCGACCGACGCAGCAGAGCAGAGCGGCCAGAAGGTGCTGATAGCGAGCACTGAACTGACTGTCCTGCAGGTTGTCTTTGAGCAGCCTGAGACACACAGACACAGTATTTGCTAAACCTGACATTACCTCAGTTGGTTTGTAAACCACTTAAACGATGGCTCAGAGAAACTAAAGTGTGAAAACCTGAAAGCTTTCGACAGAGACTCATGTCTGTGTGTGAGCAGGAAAACCAGACTGACCAGAAGAGGTAGTGGGCAATGCGGATGTCCCCGATGGCTCTGCGCAGCAGGAAACGAACCAGAGAACTGTCCAGGTAACACTCGTACTTCAAAGCCTTAGACAAAAAGACAGTCGTTAAATAGGTAAAGTGACATTAACCACTATCTGCTTTTATCCAAACATCTGGTGGGAATGAAGTGTAACCGATAAGTCTGACATAAGACCACAGAAGACAGAACACTGGACCTAAAGACCCGCCTCAGGTAAAATCTGGACCACATGAAGATGGTTACATCATAAGGCAGTGATCACCAATCGTGAAACCCTCACATCTGCTGCAGGTGTTCACACTTTACCTGCACGAGCTGCGGTAGAACATCCAATAGCTCTGGGTCAGAGATGGAGTCCATCCACTGTACCGCCGTCCTCCTCAGCTCCTGGTCCGGGAACCTGAAACACACAGCACAGTGTCGTTCACGCGGTCATGACGATGTCACTCAGGTGCTCAGGCTTTCAGAAAGACACCTGACGTACGAGGCGTGAAGGAGGCCCAGGGCATCCAGGTGACCCAGGCAGGCCCACTGCCTCAGCAGGGCGTAGATCTCAGGTAGGCAGGCCCACTCCCAGCAGGGCGCGCTGGCCAGGACCAGCGGCAGTGCTGCAGACTCTGACTGACAGAAGGCTTTCTTCTCCCAGAGCAGGCGCTTGTCCTCTGCTGTCAACCTGCACAGGTTCAAACAGAGGTGACACACCTGCACATCTGGACTATCAATAACCAAGTTGCTGCTTCGAAACAACTGAATAGCTGTTTCTGAGACGAGCTTGGTTTCCACCAGCTGTGACAGATTTCTAGTCTCTGACATTCTGGAGGCAGCGCACACCACAGGGGCAGTTTAGAAAGGCGGTTTGGTGGGTTGAAGTGAAACTCTGGGTTTTCAGAAACAGAGAGTTCTTTATTGTGGAAACACATTCTGTGAAACTACACAGCTTCTATTTTAATAATCAAATTTGCCTCTCGGGCATCATGTAGTCCTTTTTTAAGAAGCAATTATTGACCTGAATGTGATGCACTAGAGGTGAAAAACGGTGAAAAGAAGCCACATTCAGGTGAAGCTGTAGTTACTGTAAGTTCGGTTCTAATGAGTTTCTCTGCAGACCACCTGCACAGACTGAACCAGACTGAAGAGAGCGGGAGCAGCTAGGTCCGACCAGTCATTACGACCAAATCACATTCCTAACAGACTCCGCAGTCATGCAGTGTGTGCCGGCCTCTAACCGATCTGACCATAAATGATTCCTGAAGAGATCACGTATGACTTTCTAACGGATATTGTTTCCGTGTGTGTCGGTGCAGTTGTGTCTCTGACCAGAAAAAGGCCTTCTTGTGGAGGACATCCTGCAGCTGGATCTGACTGATGGTGTCCAGCCTGGAGAAGTCGTAGTGAGGGCAGAACTCTGCAGGGGGAGGAGTACTGAACAGGACTTCGAACGATGAGGTGGGAAAGTCCACCTGAGACAGAGACACAGAGACATGCAGTCATGTTTTGGTTCGATTTTTTAACTTTTACCCAAAAGCAGGTTGAGTTTATAATCCATAAAGAGCAGTTCCCCTGTGGTCCAGCAGGAGGTGCTCTAACAATTAACCATCAGACTGCGGCTGCTCTGCTGTGCAGTGACAGGACAGACATGGTTTTCCTGATGAGAATAAGATGCTGGCCCCAAGGAGGAAATCACCGAATGTCACTGTGACGACGGCTTTACATTCGTGTCTGTCAGGTGTTAGACTTAATTCAGGCCAGCGTTTGTGTGGGCTGACAGGAACATTTAAATGGTGGAGGGGTTAGTGCTGCCTGACAGCTAGAAGATCCCTGGTTCAAATCCAGCTGCAGCCGTTCTATGAGTTTGCATGTTCTCCTCGTGCTTGTGTGGGCATGCATGCAGATTCATTGGTGACTCTAAACTGGGACTGTGAATGTTTGTCTGTCCAGTGTCGACCCACCTTCCCACCCTAAAAACTGAACATCATCACCTTCATGAAATGAGGATTCACCGTAGGACTTTTGCATTGAGCTGACTTCGTTTTAGCATGTGTGTGCCTGACAATTCAGTGAAAATTATTTCATATCTGCATTATAGAGTACAGAAAACCTAGACTGAATTTCTCCTTTAAATTAAATTAACATACTCGACATGAAATAAATAGGGAAGGGTTTGGGAGTGTGGGCTGCTGTCAGTCACACTCGACCAGAACTTGCACAGCTTTAATATTTGGAGTAACTTGGGTAAATGAATTGGCTGATCACTCCTACAGAGACATTTAGTGCACTGGTTGTTCGGAGCTCTTACAGTGATTCCTCTCACAGCAAACAGGCAGTGGTTGTTGTGTTAAAGCCTCTTTCTCCACCAGCACACGGAGATCAAACACACTGACGTGATGGTATTCACCTTAGCAACAGGTGATCACAGCTGCTAGTTCAATATTTTAAGCAGGAAATATGTAGTTTCCAGGTTTGACAGAGTGAGAGGAATTAGTCCTCTAGTTAACTGATCACGGTTGACAAATGGGAAACACTGAAGGGCTTAGGGGTTTAGCACACAGTGGACAGGGTCTCCAGCAAATAAACCTAAATCAATGTAATGTATCCTAAACTTATGGAAAGCAGAGTGTGTGTTTGTGTGTGTGTGTGTGTTTCACCTGCAGTATGACACTGTCTGGTTGGCTGAAGTTCGGCGAGCTCGTCCGGGCATTTCCACTCTTTCCCGGGGTTGAAGGCCACAGACCAAGTAACTTCCTGCCACATGTCAGGACGCTGCAGACACACACACACATATGAGTCCACACACTTCCTGCTGCTGCTGCTGCACTAGAGGAAATTATATCCTAAAGATCCAGGTGGAAACTGCTGTCATAAATGCAGGAAATAGTGGACAAACTGGGAACTGTCCGGTGAACGGACACCACACCCCTGCCCCTGGCCCACTGAGGCGATCGGATCTGATCCTCGCATCAGATCTGGTTCTTAGACTCACTGTCTGAAGTTGAAGAGCGGCATGGTGACCCAGCCCAGAGCCTCAATGCTGCGGCGCTGCTTCCCCTTGTCCTCTGCTCCTCCGGGAGGGGGCAGACAGCTGGCGTACAGCGTCACCGTGAGCTGAGACTCTCTGGGCAGCTGGTTAATCTGCACCGGGAAACACACCCTGCGGTGGGGAGGAGGGACACGGTCAACGCTCAGATCTGATGGTGGGGATCTGTAAGTGAACCTCTGGTGGCACGTACCTCTGGTCCCACACCACCAGGTGGAACAGGTATTTGCTGACCGACTGTTTGCTGGTGTGCTGCGGCGCGCAGAGCTCGGCCCCTCCGTGGGTCAGAGAGCACGACAGAAAGAACCCCTCGTAACTGACCAATTAGAAAGGACGACAGTGATGTTAGAGAATTATTACAAATTCAACATCTTCAAAGATGAATGACTGTTCTTCACCCAACACTCAGATGTGTTTGAGTGACATTTCCGGTTTCTCTTTGTGTTTTTACTTTGCTACAACTCAAAGTGAAAAAGTCCTTTTTTTTTAACCAGCTATAAATATTTTTACTAAGAAATTAAAAGAAAAGTTTTAGTTTACAAAGTATTACATGATCTCAATGTTTGAACCTGGGTTCATATAGTATCATTTCTGGAATATTCACCTCTGAAGTGTGAACAAACCAAAATAGGAAAAGGGATAAATTCAACTTCATCATTACGTTTTTCTCCCAAAATATGGAGGCTCCTAAAAAAAACCTGTGCAGGTAAGTTAGTTACCTGTAGCGAATGACTTTCATTTCTCTGTAGATCGGTCGGCGAATTGTTAATGTTTCAACCAATTATTAGCTCACTAGTTTTGCTTGATGCCAGAGACATTCTGGCTCAGTTATTTCTGCGTTTCTATTCAAATCAAAGTGGGCAGAAGTTGTGCTGCCTATTGTTTCCTGTTACAGCATTTTTTGTGGATTAGTTATTTGCGTTCTTCTTATTACTGGTCTGAAGAGGACACACACAGAAAGCCATCAGCTAAGGTAACGTTGGAACATTTTATACAAAATGATTTTATTTTGATCGTACAGTGACTGTGGAAAATACGAGTAATTTAAAAAATGATACGTTTATGATGAGACATGTGAAGGTAGTGCAGAGCAGAGCTGCTGCTACTTCGTGTCAGTGCCCGTTAAGTGTGGTTTGCACATCAGGGCAGGTTTCTCCTGGACACGGCAGCTCGAATGGGATAAATGTCACAGACGACGACGTGTTGAGGCTGTTTGTCGCTTCACTTCTCTCTTCTTCTTCAGGAGCAGTTCCTGTCTGAAACTGCAGACCCACTCGCTTCAGACTCTGCGCGGCTGTGCACTTCATCCACAGATGGTGTGGGTTCCTGACAGCCAGGTGTCAGCCGGAGCGGCTGGCCTCCTCTCAGAGGTCAAAGGTCAGCCCTGGTTCCCAGGCAATTGGCCCTTTGTCGTGTCTCACTGGTGGGGGAGGGGAGGCAGGAAGCGGCTCTCGGTCTGAGCTGCTTTTGTTTCAGGATCACACAGAGACTCTGTGCTGGTCTGAGAACAGCTGAATCATCACGTTTGTTCAAACTGGGGCTGTGCTGACCCCCGCAGCCGGACGGAGGCGCTGAACATAGTTCAAGCAGTTTTAACGCCGGTCACAGCTTTGCACACACACCAAAGTTCCTCAGAGTTTTTCGAGGAAACACTGAGAAGCCAAAAGCACCATGTTGGATCCATGTTGTTTCTCTCGTCGGTTCATATTTATTGAACTGTAACAAAACTGGAAAAATCTAAATTTCAGCCCGGTCGGGATTTATAGGAGTCGGCACGGAGCAATGAGATCGCAGCACCTTCCGTTAGTCATTCTTTCTGCTTTAATGCGGCCTGCAGTGAAAACATTGCGTCAGTTGAAGCAGCACAGGAATTCAGAAACAGACTAAACTGCTGCCGTCAAACAAACGGTTCTGTTTTGAGTGCGACCCACTCTACGCCGCCCAGTGACCGGATCTGTGCCAACACCTAAATACAGAGGTGCTGTGGACTCAAATCTAACTCAATATTCTAGTTCCTCAGCAAAGTTCTGACTGAACAATGAGTACGTGGTGTGACGTGGACAGTCCTGGGACACAGAGCTGAACAGTATTAGTCCCTATTTTTATAACCTTCTGTTCTGGGTCCCGGGTTGGCCCGGTTTCCTTCTCCTCCCTTCCAGGGAGCAGCAGTGGCTGTCAGTGGGCACATCCCAACTGCATCCAGTCTCCCTCACTTGTGTCTTAGTTCCTCCCTCTAAAGATACAGGGAGGGACTGAAGGAAAAGACACAAGGAGGAAACAAGGACACGTGTTCTTAAAAACACAGTGAGAGAAAGGAAAGACTTTCTGCAGTGACACGTGTTTCTGAAGAAACCAGCTCAGCTGATCCGTTTTCACTTTGTGTTTCTTCTTTTCAGTCTGTCAGTCTGAATATAAATATCTGTTCATTTATTCGGACCTGGGTTCTGTGCTCGTACTGTACTTAACAACCAGCCTTTTGGAAATAACCAGAAACACCAGAAACGGTTTAATGGGTAAAGAGTTTAGACTCTCCTGAAAATGTCTAGTACAGTGTATGCGTTTAAGTTGGTTATGGCCCTTTGCCAATTAGAGCTACAGTTTAAAAAGATGGTGGATCTGAAAAACGTTGTATACACTGCGGCTCCAGCGTTCCTCGTTTTGTTCCCTATTTGTGTATTTCACAGTATAAAACTGAGGTGCAGCTTCATATCAGCTGCAGCGTCCAATCACCAACAGCTGCATGTGCGGTAAAAGACGTGCGTGACGGACGCTCTTGTGTCTCCTTCACTTTTCTCTTCTTAAACACTGATCCTTGATCCCTCAGAGTGAAACAAAAGGCTTTGGAACGTCCTTAAACATGGAGTAGAAACGTTTGCGGGGCAACTGAGGATAAAGGCTCAGGGAACGACTAATAAAAGGAAACTGGATCCACTGAGTGAGAGGAGCTTCACCTCGGCTGGGAAGCCTACAAAAGCTCAGTGCATTCTCTCACTTATCTCCTGCACGGCCACCTTTGTTTTTTAGTTTAGATTCATTAGCATGTTCTTTACTCATTCATGCAGACACCAACATTACTGGTTTCACTGCCAATCTGCTTTATTTATGTAAACCATTTATTAAATTATTGTTACTTTTGACATGACCGCTGTTCTGGGATCTCCTTCATTCTTTGTCTCAACCCTGAGCCAATGTATGGCAGTGACCCCTGTCTCATGTTAACACCAACAGTAAAAATATAAGAATGGAGGAAACTTGAACAGGGCTTTGGCAGGCTGTGTGCGTTTGTGGGGTCCTACCTGGCGGCCCAGGTGATGGGGATGCGGTGGGCAGCATACACGTTGAAGGACAGCACGTTGGTGATGAGGCCGGCCTCCTGGACCGGCGCCGTGCAGCAGTGGCTCTGTGGCATCGTGTGGAAGTTGGCGTTAAACGTGCTGCAGTACAGCTCCACCAGATCCAAAATGGCTGCCGTCAATTTCTCCACCACTTTCTCTGTGAAATGAAAAGGCGGCACAGCAGCGGGTTAGTGGTGGGACCTGTGAGACAGACCCAAGGTCATCAGAAACCGCCACAATACACAGGCAAGTGGAGCAAGGGAAGTTAAAGTGGGCACGTACCTCGGTTTTCTCTGATGGCGAGCACTGAGGCATCCTGGAAGGACAGACAAACCGGTTCAAACCAGGTTCACATTATTGTTTTTTTGTCTGATCTGCATTAGTATGTTTAGGATGATGTCTCACCTTTAGAACTTTAGGCTGCAGACGGCAGGGGCACGCTGGGAGCTGGCTGAGGGCGGAGGTCACGTCAGGCGTCTCCATGGCGGCCAACGAGCTGCAGAGGGCCTTCACCGATTGGACCAGGCGCTCCACGTGCAGCGGCAGCTCCACCTTCACAGAAACAAGATGTTCCCACTTCATGTTTTGCTGATGGTTTCATGTGTGGCGCAGAGTAGAAAAGTAGGAACGGTTTGTTCCTACTTTCACAAGCTGTGAACAGAGTTCACAGATGACCCCCATCATGGGAGAAGCAGGGCTGCACATCGTGTCACTGTGTCATCCGTTTACCTGCTGGTCTGTGGAGGGTTCGTGTGTTTCTATGTTCGTTCCTAGTCATCCATCTTCAAGTTTTGAAGATTGTTCCCAAACACCCACACATGATTATCGACTCACAGATCTCAATCTGGCTTCATCATGTAAAATGTTTTCTTTTTTGTGACCTGGTGTCATTTCATAAATTGAAATGGAACTTGAACGAGAAATACATTTTATAGACACACAGATCAGGTTGTACGTTTGACTTTCTGTCCTAAATTCTTCATGCAGTTGGACTTTGTCTTCCGTGGAGTCAAACTTGGTACAGAGCAGTTTATTTGTTGGCCTTCTACTTGGGCAGAGCGACAATACACACACACACTTTTCATAAAAAATAAAGAGTAAATTGTCTTGGTAAAAAGCCCATAAACAAACTCTGAAGGTTCAACATTTATATGGATCAGTAGAATTCATATTTAGAGATCACATTATGTCAAGTCCTCACAAGTGCAGACAAAAGAGAGTGTTACCTCCGACAGCACGAAGGACTCGGCTTCATTGTGAAAAGTGTCCAACAGCAGAGTCAGAGCCTCCCTAATCAAACACAGACATACGCAGAGACATGTCATCTTTAGAGTCTGTGTTCACGTCGTGTTATTTCTGACGAACTGAGCGAAGCCTCGTCAGGCGGAAGAGAAGAACATCTGCACATGTCGAATAACCCCACCGCCCCCTCACCTGGTGACGGTCTGTTTGACTGGGCGCTCCTGCAGCACGATGCTATGGTTCATGGTGGACGCCATCTCATCGTCATCTTTCTGTCAAAAAGGAAATTAATAAATAAGCTTTACTGCTTTCCATTCTGCGCTCAACTCCAGTTCAAAAATCAGCAATTCTCAGATTTAATGATGAAAACTGCTCAACACTAAATATTAGAACTTGTCAAACTTTGATTTGGGTCGTTTCATGGGACAAAACCTGACAGAAGGCAGAAAGAAAAAATACTTGCAGCATCTTATTATTTAGCTGACGTTCACGTGTGTGTTCCGGCTTCCTGTTTGTGTTGAGCTGTGCGTTGAGTTTTTTTAATCTGTGTGTTCATGGGGAACTTCACACTAAGGCTGCACTGCGGCCGTTTGTGTTTTTGTCTCTGAAGCTGGGGGAGACAGAAACCTTCCCACTAACACGGGACAGAGAATTGTATCTGTGTACTATGAAACGATTGTGTATGAAGCAGCAAAAAAAAGAGAAATACTCAAACTTAAATCTAAGTTGTATTTTTTGGTCTTCATCTAATATAATTATGTGGCATGTTTCCACCCAGTATGTGTAACCGACCATCATCACGGTCTGTTCACAGATAATAAACAGAAATACAAATAATATAGGGAAGTGAAAACAGTGATGTATCGGGGTTTCCTGAATCTAAAAATGACATTATCTTCACTGACAGCAGTGACTGGGACGTACAGTGTCTTTCACTTTGCAGATAGGGCAGCATTTAACACTCTGGCTGTGTGTGTGTTCCTGTAGATACGACTTAGTGAGAACCAAAATTCATTTTTTAACAACAGAGGGAGGACATTTTTGTGAAGTGAGGACATTTTGGCCGGTCCTCACTATTTTTTACCCTAAAAAAGAGATTTTTGAGAGTCAAGACTGGGTTTTAGGGTCAGGGTTAGAATTTAGGTTTAGGGTTTAGGTTAGAGGCTAGAGATTCCATTATGTCTATGAGTGTCTTCACACAGAGGTGTGTGTGTGTGTGTGTGTGTGTGTGTGTGTGTGTGTGTGAGTGAGCACCGTGCGGGCCAGCTCCGTGCTGACGGTTGATCTCTTGGTAAGAATCAATCGAACATCCCAGTCAAACTTCAGACACTGCTGAACAAACTCCAGACCAGCCAGAGTCTGAGAGCTGAGAGACAGACAGAGACAGACAGAGACAGAAGAAAAGAGACAAACAGAGAGTCAGTGAGAGACCGACAGAACCACAGAAACGGTTAACCCCTCTGCACAACAACACAGAGTTACAGTCCTGCAGGTGTCTCCTCGGGCGACCGTGGTAGGTCGGTAACCTACGGTTGCTGGTTCGACCCTCGGCTCCTGCAGTCACATGTCAATGTGTCCTTGAGCAAGACACCGAACGCCCACTTAGTTGCTCCTGGTGAGTGTTGGCAGGCTGCATAGCAGCTCCCCCATCAGTGTATGTGAGTGTGAATGCAGTGTGAAGCGCTTTGAGAACCAACAGGTAGAAAAAAGCTATTCAAATGCAGAACATTTAGACGAGCCCTGCTTGATGACTCTGCATGACTGTCTGCTGACTACCTGGACCAGGCGTGTTCAGTCAATCACAAGCTGGAGGACGAGGCCTGGAGCTCGACACCCCGATTTAGACCATTTTCCTTATCTCAGCTTTGACCCTTTACCGTCAACCTGACTTTAACCCAGTGCTGGACAGACCAGCTCGCTGCTGTATGAATGTGACAAAAACTCTTCACAGTTATTGTTTGAGAGCAGGAAGCTCAGTTGTCCTGCAGCAGGTTATCAGACTCAAACACACTTCCACCGACAGGACACACATCGAGTCCTTCAGTTTGTCTTAGGGGACCAATTTCTGGTGACAGCCGCAGCTACTGGCTGCTGTGTGCGTGTGTAGAGTTGAAATGTCACAACCCACTTTAGCGATTAATTTCTTCACCACAAGGACATTCCTGCAAGCTCCATTTCCAGAAAGGTTGGGACTTTTTCCAAAAATGCAATAAAAACTAAAACCTGTGTATAGTTTGTTTATCTGACAAAAGTCCAAAGAAAAGATTTACTGTGTTTTTCCTGAACAACTTGGTTCTTGCAACACACAGTCAAGGAGACACTGGGACACAGTCAAAATAAGACAAAGGCTTAGAATTTGAGAATTTGGTATTATCAATAGTTTATTGATCCTTATGAGACAGTATGTACATACAGGATGAAGCTACCAAGTTGGTATCAGTGTCTTGTCCACAGACATTTCTACTCACAGCCAGGAGTTTTAAAAAAACCCTGTGGTTTTTTTGAAAACTTCTACAACCTGAACTACTGCTGCTCCCAAAAAAAACCTGGTCTAAGGATCACAAATGGATATTAAAAGGAGCAGGATTAGGATGTGTGGAAAGCCTTTATCAAAACTAATGTGGACAAAGAACATTTGCTACAGAAAGAGAAAGAGGAAGACCTGGATCCACGCAAGAACAAAACCCTCAGTCACCACAGAGGGTTCAGAACTACTTCAAAAAGAATCTCTGCACTGGCTTCCTGTGGCTGCAAGGATTCAAACCTCTGTCTCTGTGGTCAACGCTGCAGCTCCGGCTTACTTAAACTCAAACATTAAGGTCTACGATCCCTCCCGTTCGCTGCGTTCAGCCAGAGTCCCAGCGCCACACAGAAGACACCAGTCTTCAGCTCAGTGATCCCACGATGGTGGAAGGAGCTGCCAAACCCTGCACGCCCCGCAGCCACTCACTACATTTAAAACGCTGCTGAAAACAGAACATCTTCCGTATCTTCCTTCTTGTACTTGCAGCTCGTGAAACAGAAACTCTTCTTTGACAGCACTTTGCTTTTATGTTTTTATCCTTAACTTGCCTGTTCCTCACTTGTAAGTCGCTTTGGATAAAACCATCTGCCAAAAGACTAAATGTCAAATGGCACTGGCATTCTTAATGTTACCGTCTCTTCTCATGCACTACGCTTCTAAGCAGAAAAAAAAAATAGTGGCCTCTCTCACAAACCAGGGAACATGTAGAACTGGCTAAAAACTGCAGATGGGGGTCCAAATGGAGCCAATGGTGCAGGACACACTGCAAAACCATCACACTAGGGAAACATAAGCTCACTGATGGCCCGAAGTTCGCCGACTGTCTGATGTCGCAGCCCCAGTTCACTACTACTTACAGAAATGCAACGTGAGACTAACAGGAGGAGGAAGCTGTACATCAGTTCTGTGCAGAAACGCTAAACAATTCCGAGTCAGAACACGTCAGACACACCGAAAGTCAGTGGAAACGTTTTCTGTGGACAGACGAGTCCATGTTTCAGCTTCGTTTCTAGAAACGTGCAGACTGGGGAATAGGTGTGATCAGATCAGAGTCAGACAGCAACCACGGATGGTTCGGCAGCTGAAGTCCTGTATCCAGCAAAAATGAGCAAATATTCCTCAGTTCCCAAACCATTAAAAAGTCCAAATAAAAGGAAAGACGACGTGGTGGTAAACATGACTTTTTATGTTGCGTCAAATAACATTCCTTCAAATACTACGTTTGTCAGAGGAAACACTAAGATTTTTGGGACTTTTCTTCGAGAAATATTCAAACAAATAACAGATCTGAGTTTGTACCGCCTCTTAGAAAAAGTCCAGGCTTTTCTGGGAACAGAGTTTACACACTGCGAGGATATGTTGAGTTATGAGCGCGTGCTGCGGTCTTGCTGGTTCAGCTGCAGCCTGTTATTATGAGTCTGAACCACAGACCACGGATCAGTGTTCCTGTTATTTTATTATTCTGCCGTTTCCTGTCGGTTACACTGACGGCACCAGCGAAGACGGAAAGAGCTCCCCCTTGTTTTTACCGTTTCAGTTTTAACCTGCTGACTGTGCAGCTGCTGAGATCGTGACGCAATAAGCAGAGATTGATCAGTGGACTTGTTTTGTTCTGACTTCAACCTCTCAGACACACAGACACATCTGTCCACCAGCTGCTCTCCAGCTTGGCTTTAACACTTATCAACTTGGGGAGGGTGGGGTGGGGGCGGGGGTGGGGGTAGGGGCGTAAGCTGCGGCAGTTGAGTCACACACAATGAGAATCCATTTAATCACACGGTGTGGACTTCATCACATATTTAACTGTTAGGCGGCTGGCGAGGAACATTTAAGACAAACTGATCAAAATGAGGTTTTATTTTAATCGGACAATAAACTGCCTGCAGCAATATGCCCATTAGAAAAGCACGAGCTGTCTCAGGCAGAAGCAGGTGGTTCAGCCTACACAGAGATTTGGATTAATCAGCATTTTCAGCAGCTGTCTGCAGGTGCTCGTGTCAGCGACGAGAGATTAGACCTTGTTGACAGACAGAGCAGATGTTTCTGCAGAGCCAGTCTAATAACTGGAGACACAACTCTACAGACTTGGCAGCTGCTGGTAACACGGCAGTTGTCCTGACATTTTTGTTCACGTTTTAATATCATGATCAGGACTCACACTGTGAGTTTCCTACATTAATCCGAAACGCAAAAACCACGACGGACCCTGATGTCTGTCACACATGGGATATGTTACAGTGACAGCTGGGTGTCAGTCCTCGGGTTTCCACTGCTCCTTACAAAGGTTTTACAGTTAAAAACACACGTCATCTGCACCCTTAGAAATCGGATTCACATCCCTCAGTCTGACTCAACAATATCCGAGGCTGAGAACAAATATTAGATTCAACACGACAACCAACAACGGGCTCTAAACATCAATTCGGGGGATCTGGGGTTGTAGGTCCTTACTTGTCCAGGAACTCGTTGTGTCCGCAGACTTTCAGAAGGTACTCCTCCACATCCAGGTGATCCAGGTCTTCCTGGGCGTAGCACAGAGTCTGGTAGATCAGCAGGTCCACCGTGGACGAACCTCAGAAACACACACGGTTTATTTGTCTCAACACCAAGATTTTCATCTTCATTCACATTCTGATGTGAAATTTTATCTTAATATTTATCTTAATATATTACTTTTAACGGTTCTTATGTTAGTAACAAATTCAAACAACACTGAGTGTGTTGTCATAAAGCTGGGACTTTGTTGTCATAAAACTTTGCAGCCGTTTTTAGACCAACTTTTTTATGGTTCTCAGAACTATTAAGAGGGAGGTTCTCCTTTCTGTGTGTGTGTGTGTGTCCACTGCAGCAACGCAGAGGGATAATTCTTAGAAGGCATTTTTCAGCATTTTCTCAGCCCATCAGGAGCCATTAAAAACACGTGTGTGCCGGTCAAACAACACAGCAGCCACAGAGAATCTAATACACGCTCAAAGATGGAGTTTCTTTCTGGGATGGACATTTCGGCTCCGTCTGTGTGGATAACTTTGGAAGACAAAAGCTGCTGTCAGAGTGGATGCTTGATGTGTTACTGCCAGTTTGTCTGAGGGCGAGGTTGTGATTTATTGTCACAGTCAGTTTTTTTCTGTCACTTTATGGCTGAAAACATTTGACACCGTCTTACCATCACAGGTGAAGGTGAGCGGCTCTCTGAAATGCTCACTGATGACGGTGACCCGCACACTGACCCCCAGACCTTGATGGAGCTCCTCGTGACCGACAGACGGAGACCAGACGAAGCCGGCGTTCTTCGAGCGGTCGCCGTACGGGTACGCCGAACGCAACCTGAAAAAGCAGAGACACAAATTCACTGATGCAGATATGAAGACCTCAACCATATAACTCTAACACCCAAACCAGGTCTGAACCTGCAGCCAGGCAAGTACTGAGCGGAAGCATTCAGGCCAGTATTTCCTCACGTTAACGGTTTTTAACTTCTTTATTCATTTTGTATATTTCCTTAGTTTTTATGTTGCTCTGTTAAGTTTCTGGGACAAACGCTGGGGCTTATTCTGATTCTCCCTGGATCCTGATGAAATAAACTGCTTCTGTTTGTCGTAACAATTGTTTAAAACTCAAAAAGTTGGTCGTCACGGAGACAGCAGCACAACCCACAGATGGGTGTTGTCACTCACACGTCCAGCATGTGGCAGAAAGCTGCCACCTCCTCGTCCCTCTCCTCGGACACCTGGAAAAGCTCATATCCAAAGCCGTTCATCCTGGAGCCCAGAGACACCTGTCAATCACACACAGTCGACTAATCAGAGGAGACTTCCACAGGGTGACCACATCATCAACTGTCTTTACGACTGATAAATGAAAAAAGTCAGAGTTAAGACGTGGGGCATGAACTGTGGGTAAATAACTCTAGAAACTAGTTAAAATTACCTGCAACAAACACACATTCCCCTCCAAAAGTATTGGAACAGGGAACTATAGTTTTTCAGTCATACACTGAAGACATTTGGGTTAAAAAATAGAAAGAAAAAAAACACACACACAGAAGAAAACTCCTTCTGTCCCACATCACTGGAATTCATCGCTTCCACGAGAATTGAAACAAATTACGGCTTAATTGGCAGTAACTACATCCAGCCTGTGACTCACTGAGACCCAATTGTTGGTTTCTTCTTCTGAGTCTAAAACCTTCCGATGAAGTTCTTTGTTGAATTGACAGTGTGTTTTTAATCATTGCTGCATGACGAAGCTCTTCCACTGTGATGCATTTCTCTGTACATTTGCAGACAACATGTTTGCGTTCACCTCTGAATTCATTCTGCTGATGCCATCATACGTTCCATCATCAGTAGAGCTCAGTTCCTGTTTCAGAAGCAGCCATGCAGCCCAAACCACCACACTACCCTCCACTGTGTTTCACAGAGGAGATCGGAGACGTCTTTCTTCTTCCACGCTTTGGTGTTTCTAAGACTTTGCTGGAAGTTTGTCTTTGCCTCATCAGTCCATAAAACTTTGTTACAAAACCTTTGTGGATCATCTATACTTTCTGACTTTCTGATTCTTCCTGCTGATTAAGGGGGTTTCCACCTTGTGGTGCAGCCTCCGTTCTTCTGCTCAGTGAGTTTCTTTCAGATGGTGCATCGTGGCACCTTCAATCCTGCTCTTGGAGGTTGTTGCTGGTGTCATTGACTGTTGCCTTGCGGGTTTCCTTCAAACATCTAACGCTGTTTCCGTCAACAGCTGTTTTTCTTTGCAAACTTGTTCTGTGGAAGTTGCCCAGTTTGCCAGTCGCTTCTTTTTTCAGAACATTCACAATTAGCTATGATCAATGCTAGTACAATGTCTGACTGTTTTTCCTCTGTTCTCAATTTCAAAATGACGCACAGACAGTTCTCTGGTTTTCTGTTGATTTTTTCTTGCTTTCTTTTTTTTTCTTACATACTCGACATGTAAAACCCACGGCTAGAAGCAAAAAAGCCTTTAGAGCCATTTGATGTTTGAACAATTTGATGGCACAACCTGGCTAACAAATACCTCACCTGTTCCAAAGAAATAATATTTGAAAGATCTGATACCAAAAGTACTATGTTCTATGTTGTTTATTATATCACGGTGAAAATCAAATAAAAGCCGAAAACCTGAACTTTTGTTACACATCCATCATTTGATTGAAAACTCTTCAGTGTACAGACTGCAACACATCAAAATGTCCAGTCGACACGCACGTGCCGTTTCTTGTCGTTGTCTTTATTTACTGAAGCCGTTCGTGCGTTAACTGCAGTCCATCCGTCACTCTACTGTGTTGTAACGTAGGCCGTGCACAATAGCTTGTATCTGCACAAATGAACATGCTGTTGCACTGACGTGTGCGGTTGTTGTGGAGACGGGCCCTGCTGTCCTTGAATATATGTAACCTCTGTTTGGAACCAATGAGCAGAAGAACAGAAACTCAGTTTTTCTAACCGGTACGTGGTAAGTGGCTTTTTTTGTTTGGTTCTAATTTGGAACCAAGTTTCTTAGTTTTGCTTGACCCTCCCCGAAGGTGAATGAACTTAAAGCAAAATGGCCCCATAATATTTGTTTACTGTTTTCACTGAAATATGTGGTTGTTTACCGTTTTCCCCACCCAACAGTGGTGCTACTGCCATATTTGTAGCGTCTTCGATATAAATTTTGATGTATTTGCGCAAAGTTCTGCAGATAAAGAGGGAGAGTCGACTTATCCCGGGTCAATCTGGCTCAACACTGAACTATGTATATATCGTGAAAGTTTGAATGACATGATATTTTGGAGAAGTATGGATACTACATGTAATTTGCATCAACATCAACTTAATTATTGCACAAAATATCTAAATGGACATATGAATAAAAAAAATAAATCAGGTTTTGCTGTTTCACTTTCTGTAATATTGTTTTTGATACTGTATTGTAATAAAGTGTTTAATAAACAGTTATCTTAAAATGTTCCCTGAATCCTAACTTGAAAATGTATAATAAATACTATATGAATAAACAAACATAAGATTTTGTGGTTTTCCTGACATGTGCAATAATTATTTCGTGGCTTGGTTAAGTCCTTTATCCTCAGTGCTGCAACAAAACGTTGAATAATTGGCATCAGGTTCTTCTACTGCTTCATACATTTGACAGTGATTTCTTCTTTCAAAATTAAGACATTTTCCTTTCCACAAATCATAGTCAGTATACCCTAGTGAAATTTCAGGAAGGTCTTGGTGCAAGAAAACACAGATACTAATGTGTATAAATACATGAGGCAAAAAACTCTCTTACTGTTCTTTTGTTGTACTAACTTGTACCTGAGCCACAGCCTCTGCAACCACCTAAACATATACGTCAGCTGGTAAAAACTGTCAAGTTGTTTCTACCACTGATCTTGAACGGTTTAGATTACAACTGGTCTGACTGGTCTGATTGCTGACATACACACTGTTCATACACTGCAGACTCCTCTTATGTTGGCACAAATAGAGAAAAATAAATGTAATGTAGTTGGGAATCGAAACCCAACATTTTAAACAAACATTAAGGGGAAAGGTTGAGAACTTTAAGTTTGTGGGATTAATCCCAGGCCTGTCAGACTGATTCAAGGCAACTTAATCTTCTCAGAATTTACTGTCAATGGACATTTTTCAGATGGAATTACCTTTATCAACATGAGTGAACGCACTCTTCTGATGGTACTGACTTGCTGTACCTAATAAATTGAGACCTGAGTGAAAGGTTATTTTAGTAATCCATTTTCACCAGTTGGTACAACTGGTAAATGTGGGACAGCTGCTAGAGTTTCTTCACCACAAATCAGGCTAAACACTTAGTAAAGAGCGCTTGTTTTAGTACACTCATAGCAGTTAGTGAGCGTGTGTTGTGCCGGTCATCAAAAGGGGGTTTTGCCTGTCATCGGACTGCTAGGAGATTCATGTGGTCTGGCATGCCTCTTGGACAACCTCAGCAAGTGGTTTGAGCAATCAGATCATAGCCCATCTCGACAGCTGTTCATTTGTATTTAGAATTGTCCACTTGTGATGTGATTAGTTGAGATGGGTTGTAAACAAGTTCCCAGGTCAACATATACCCCGACAGGGGATGGAGACTGTGTTCAGATCTGACATCCCTGTTTTTCTACATATTTAGGCTCGTTTGATGGGCTCTGTTTATAAAATGCTTTTATTGGCTTTTTGTTTGCTAAACTTTCGTTCCCTCACCAGTGACAGACATTGTTGGACTGAATTGGCAGCTGGGTTTTGTCTCCTCCCCAACTGGCAGAAAGCTGCAAGTGTGTTAGGGAGAAGGAGTTTCCTCACCTTCCGTTGCACACAGAGAGGTTCAGAGTTGTATTATGACTACTGATAAAAGGAACTGGCTTCAGTGTGTTACTATTGCTTTGAAGTTGACAGACCGAATTTAAAGTGACCAGAAAATTGACAGGTTCTTACCGGGTCTGCAGATACCCGCCTCTGGTTCTTGTTGCTCTTGGGAACAGGTACATATGTCCTTGGGGGCACCTGGGGTGGGAGCGTTTTACTCCGAGCTACAGGCTTCCCTGGTTGGTCTCCATTGGCCCTTGGACCTCGAGGCCCCTGGCGGCTCCCGTTAAGTCTAGCCAGCGATTCATTGATGTTGTCGTAGTTCAGTTCGCCTGAGGTCACTTTGGGTTGATCCACATCAGGTGTGAAAAGGTTCACGTCGCGGGGCATGGTGGACCCACGAGCAGGAAGGAAAGGGTTCCCAGACCCTGATGATAAGGGGATGGGATTTCTTGGTGGAATTGCAGGTGGGACATCATCTGGAAGAGGAGAAAAGCCTTTGGGAAGAAGCCCTGGCCTAGATCCAAACGAGTCACTGAGGTTGGAACCTGAATAGTCCCTAAACTTGTTGACCTCTGCACTGTCCAGGATGTACAGGGACTCTTTGACGAAGCCAGGGAGCCTCCTGGCTGGAATGGAGGGTGGAGAATGGGACCCTCCAGGCTGGTTTAGTGACGAATCAGATCCAGAGAGGCCCCTCAGCAGGTTTCCTTCTGAAGGGCCAGGAATGGGCTGGCTGGGAGTGGGTCTAGGACGTTCAATGGAGGGATTTGGAGTCTTGGAGCAGGTCTGGCTGGAAACACTAGATCCAATCTGGCTGGTTCCTGTACCGTTCTTGTCCTGTTTGAGTCTGGAGAGGGCATCATACTCCATCTGCAGAGCCTCTGCCAGGACCAGCTCCTTCTGACTAAGACCCAGACCCTCCAGACACCCCCAGCTTGCTTCACTGCCCTCCTTCTGGGTCTGAGCCGCTGACATGTTGCCTCCACAGTAGTTTTACTAGAAGAAGCTGTGAGGACACATGGAGCTCATTAAGACCAGCTGAGGACAGAGAGGAGAGACAGTAATAGTAGGTGAGCAAGAAAAACATTCACAATTACTGAATGATGTTTGTTTGCTCATATGTAAATATTAAGTCATACAAGTAGTGCCTTATAGTTCTTAAAGAGTTTTCATTTGACAAACTGTTGGGTTGGGATTAGGGTGAACCCGCCATCATATTTACTTTATGTATGTCTGTCAGGTTGAGGCAGTTTTTTTTTAACAACATTTATTAACAGAAAACCAGGACACAAAACCAAACTGATGTCTTTAACTTCTCAGTAGGTTAATGCAAGGTCCAGGCCGAAATGTCAAATTCAACATTCAGCTAATCTATGTGAAGAGTCAGAAACATTTGAACAGATATGTGATGTCTGCAAGATTGAAAGAGTGTCCCTTGATGTTTTAATGGTTGAGTATCAAATGTAAGTTGTTAACTCTTAAATCAGCTGTTTAGCAAAAACTTTTCTGAGGCCATTTACAGACTTTCAACAACATCTGCTGATCTCAGAGGTATGATGATAATTATTGGTTAAAAGGTCTGGGAAAAAATCGTAGGCAGAGGTTTTCCAACATACAATCATATTTCCGTGGTGTCAGTTTAAATACAAATTTGGAATCAAATCACCAACTCTTACAGACGTGCAGTAAATCTGGGACTTGTGGGCCCCTGAGGCCTGACGGGTAATCAAACCTCGACCACCATCTGTAGGTCAGGAGCACGTTTTTTTAATTAAATTGATCCCACCATGTGCTGTATAATTAGTGTAATTCCGAACCAACTGCACTCAGTGTTTTGTGTCATATGCAGTTCAGCAACATGCCAACAGTCAAACACACATATTGTAAAAATACCAGAAACAGTTAAGACCCAGCATCAGATAAAATACTTTCATTTAGACTCAGGAACATATCTGCACCTCAGCTTCTCAAAGTTCTCATTTACATTTTTTTATTATCAATTTGCTCTTTGTTTTAAGCATTTTCACCGGTTACGATCATTAATAATTTGACACAAATGACTGCCATTTTTAAGGCTGAATGCTCCGTTTGTTTTCATTCAAGAATGTCACGAACAGATGAATGGTAAATGTCTACACTTATATAGCACTTTTCCACCTCGTTGATACTCAAAGTGCTGCACACAGCCGTTGGGCAAGGACACGAGACGGGGGGAGTCAGTAATCAACCAACCCTGGGACTGATGGATGACAGCTCTGCTTTACCACAGTCGTGCTGTAAGTAAACACTACGTTAAGCTGTAAATTAAGACACAAATTAAGTTAATTCATTTAAAACTGCTCTGCTGTCAACTGGTCCAACAAATTCGGGAGTCACTGAGCAAACGCTGATTAATCAATTAGCTGATCAACAGAAACATAACTGCTGACATATATTATAGTGAAGTTTAATTCCAGCTTTTTAGGTGAGAATTTGCGGTTGTCTTTTTGTTTTGGACATTGGCTTCACAAAGCCTGACGACATCGCAATAGCCAAGTGTAATTTTTGGCTTTTTGTCCCTCTAATTTGAACATTCTGCCCCTCTTTCCATTCTACAAAGACAAAACAATGAATCATTAATAGAAAAATTCTCCTACAGAATAATCTTTAATAATTAGGATTCCTCAGATGGCCACATGATTACGATGACAGAAGGGTGGAGCATGTTTATGTTGAGATCTTTTTCATTTGAAACATTTTGTGAATAGAGATGTATCCAGTAGAAGCTGCTAAATCTGAATTTAATTATCAGAAGTGTGTTAAAGCGTTTTACGCATCCTCAACTTTAAATTTAAACCAACTTGAAATTAGGTTCAAAGATCAAAACTTGTATTGTGACATTTGAAAAATTCTGATGCATTACAACAGACCTGGACCTGTCTGCTGAGTGTGAAGGAAGGAAGGAAACACAAACACAATGAGGAGCAAGGACTGAAAATAAGGGGAAATCACATAAAACACCACCTGAACGTCTGCATGAGCATAATTTGAAAAACTGCACGCCCTGAGAATGTGGACAAAATAAAAAGTGAAACATTAGAAAACCAGATCTGATGTCAATACTCCGAGACATTTCACAGGGATTCTGGTAGAGGGGACAACTGAACTGACGTAATCTTGGAGAGGAGTTTAGACAAATTGCAATTTATTGATAAAGAACTGACATTAAATTAAGAAAAATTATTCCAGTTCCATTGTATATCCGAATGGATGCATGTTACCAGCAGCACTGTTCAGCAAACACGCTGAATTTCATTTCATGAAACGCGAAGCACCACCTCCAAGGACCACGATGAAACCAAGCCGACGCCAAAAAAAAAAAAAAAACTACAATAACCAAAGTCACCTTCGTCTGGGCCAAAAATTTGGGGCTAAAACACGATGCAGAGACTGGAGCTGATGAGCCTGTCACACTGATCCACAGCTCTGTGCTTGTGTGGAAAGAAGAGAAAGAGGAAGAGCAGGGACCACAGAAATGAAAACTGTCAACGAAACGCTGTTAGCTTAGCATTATCACACCCCTCTGGCTCACCACAGACAGTCTGTAACTGCGTCTCAGAGAGGATATGTCTGAGAGGAAGTCACAACAACTAATTGTCCTGGCATTGTTAAACTGAACGGCCAATCAGAGTGGCCTCGCTCCCTGACGGCCAGAGGCCAACAAATTCTAATTCAAGATCAACAACAATGTCACAATGTGCCAAAAAGCAGCACGGGGGGGCCGATTAGCCCCAACTGCGCAGAACACACCAGGCCCTTACATCAAACCAAATCCGGACAGCACGCGTCCTCGTCCTCGACACCACTGGTTCATAGATATTTTAATCTGCAGTAAATCACTGATGGGAATTAATGAGACGGAGCAGGCTGCTGTCTGACGGTCTGATTCCTACGTCTTCATTTCAACCCCCCGTGGTCGTGGTTGGTGGGTAATGGGGTGGGGAGGGACAGAGCGCACACACCCCACCCTGTCATCATGTGTACCCACACAGAGAGGAATTAAACCATGATGTACACCCCACAGACCAGCTGTGCCCCAGTTCACAGCAGTAATATGAAAAACCAGTGTGGACACAGCACTGGTGTTACTGGTCTGGTCCAGACGTCAGATAAGATTAGAGCTTAGTCTGTCTGTCAGCCCCTCCACCGCAACGCCACCCCACCCCCTCCAACACAGAGAGTAAAACCCTTTCAGTCAGAGAACAAAGAGCTGATGTCTGTCACTCACGAACCCCCCAGAGACAACACGGGGGTGGGACCACTGGCACCAACACCACAGACCAGGCTCCAATCGAACTTAGCTAGATTCTTACAGGAATTGACCAATATAACACCAGAAATCAACACCGGAGTTAAGTATTAGTGCAGCATCAAGAGAGTTCTCTGTGGCTGCATCACAGGCTGGTGTGGGAACAGCTCCAAGCAGGACTGGACGGGCCTGCAGACTCATCAAGGCCTCCCAGCACATCAGTGAGTCTGATCTGCTGGAGCAGGACAAAAGCTAATGATCATCAAGGAACCCACAAAACCACAGCCAGTCTCTTTGGAATCATCAGAGCCAGATCCAGGAGACTCAGGCAGATTCTAGCTAATATGGACTATAAATGCTTTTAGATTCGTACTCAATGTATTTTCCACTTTCTTTTCTCCTAACATTGATCTGATTTAATATATTTATATTTATATATATATATATATATTTTTTTTTTTTTTCCCACAGTTTTCGCAGCCTGAACAAGCCAACGTTCACCGTCTGCTGTTCTCAATCTCTGGTGCTTGACATAAAACAGCTGAAGTCGCTGGGCTAAAACTGACCCAGACTTGGGCTAATACAGAACTTCACAACACCTGGTTCAACGTAGCCAGTGACCGTGAGTTGCTGTGACCGGGTGACGGGGTCATTTATACACGACCCTTTGGTCAACGAGCCTTTACTTTTGGGTCATTGTAAAATAAGCAGCAGCAGCAGCACATTTGATTGTTATTAATGTGCACACGTACAGTAAATGTGACACATGAAAATGACATTTCCATCTCAGGCGGTGACAGGGGGGTTAACACACCCACCTGGTGGGTGAGCTGGGATTTGATCGGGCAGACGTCTGCTCTACCCACGGCTTCTCTACTCACTGTACTTGGTATAGTTAACCCGTTAAATAATTAAGGATGAATTTAATTCTTAATTGTGGAGCTATATTGACTCGACAGTGGATTCATTTGAACCTGGCCATTTTCACAGTGACATGACGGATGTAGAACACCTGACTCTAGCCCTGGGAACTGGGCTGTGGTAACGTGAGGGAGCTTCCAGTCTCCTCCTGCTCCATGTGTTTTCCTCTCGTCCCTGAAGGAAACATTCCTCAAAGTGACTCGTTCGTCACCGTTTATTCATTAAATCTGTCTTCCTTACATCTTTGGTCCATCTACTGAGAGAAAGACTGAAATTTTTAAATATTCTCAAAACAAGATCAAACAAGCAGAGTCTCCGGTTTCCAGTGCAGAAACAGGAAGAGATGCATTCATGTGCGATTTATCTGCAAACATGACACGTACACAGACAGCGTGAACCCTCTCATCCTAACACACCCGTTCACCTACACGAACGTGTAGTTTAAATCACTAACGGAGCCCTGGATTATCACCAGGTTCACATCGTTGCTCCAACTTCGACCGATCCTCAGCTCGCCTCAGCAGACAGACTCAGGCTGCGTTCACTAACCCCAGCGTTAGTGAACATCCAGTGATCCTGGACTGCTTGTCTCAGCAGAGACAGACTCTGGACATTTTTCTGAACCCTGAGGTATATCGATGACTTGGCACGAGGTCTTCAGGCACACGTGTGTCTGAGACCCTCTCCCGTGACTGTAGCAATCACACATTCCTGCATCCACCAGGAATCTGACTCTACCTGCAGATCAGCTCTTATCTCACACTGTGATTCATGGTCTCCATGGAAACCTGACCGTTGATATGATTGCTGGGTTGGTTTATCGATTTCAGCAGGGCCGTGAAAACACCTGCTGTCCCCTGTTGTACAGACACACGGAGGCTGGAAGAGGTTCAGATTATTAAAACTTGTTTGTTGTGTTGGAGCTGAAAAATCATCTTTACACAGAAAAAAAAAGTTATTCAGTGTGAATCCACTTCCCGAGACCCACGTCCATCATCAAGGAGAGAAAAGAGACTGCAGAACCTCATTCAGAATCTTGAGGTTTTTCACTTTTACTCAGCATCACAGTGAAACTGTGATCGCGTCTGTGCATCCATGGCACATAGTCCCCAGCAGCGGCACTTCACTTCCTGTTTACGTCTATATGAGCACGCTGGAAAGTACAGTAGGGTCATGACAATTATTGTTATTGTACAGTGAGCGTGAGAAAAATAATATGAACTCTCCGACAATCAATAAAGCCGGAGGCATTTCACCAAATCACAAAAAACAAAAGATAGAAAAGATCACCCGGTGTATTTCCTGGTTTTTCTTAATAAATCTCAGTGATTTTCACCTGGGTTCGCGGCCCCGCCCCTGTGACTGTGCGACAGCGTTTTACAACCGTTTGCTGACAGATTGTTCATATGTTTGATGCGTTTTACAGGTTTACACATATTCTCAAGTTTCTCCTAAAAACAAACAACTGCACCGAGAAAACGCACCTGTCAGGCAGGTGTGTGTGTGACGTCACGGGGAATCACGGTCAAGTGTGAACGGCGGATTTTTCCAACGGTGTGTTTACGCTGCTTTGACCCAACTTAAGCTTCCTCAGAACCCGAACCGCGCGAGCTCGCAGGGAAACCGGTGAAAACGCCTTTGGTTCTACAGTCGGCGGGACCTAGGTTCCGTGGAAACGTCCAGACGAGTCTGTGACAGCTGGTCCTGCAGCAGCTGCAGCGCTTTCAGCCAACCGAACTTCGTCCGGAAACCGGCCCACACATCGCAGCACTGCAACACCTGAACGTCCGAACAGCGACTCGATTCTGTTGGTGCCAGTGTTTTTCCACCGTGAGCCCGTCATGGAGGCGCGGAGGCGAGCAGCCCGACCCACTCCTAAAGGTTCGGTTTTCTGCCAGAACCTGCGTTTAGGGGCAAATAAATGTGAGCCGGACCGAACCGTGGACCAGGGGCCTTCGTAGGAATGAGCGATTCCCGTTAGAACCGGAGCCCACGTTTGCCGAAAGCGCGTGTTTGTCGTAACCGTCGGATTTTTGAACGGAGTCCGGCGGACTGTTCCGGAGACGGGCAGGTCTCACAGCAAGTGAACCGCCCGCAGCTTCAGCCTCCGCTCGGACAACGCGTCGCCTCGTTCGAATCTCTGCGGCTGCTCCGGTTCCGGTGGCCCAGTCTTACCTGCTGTCGGTCTACGGTCTCTGGGACCGGGCGGCGGTTGCCATTTTAAAGCGGTTCAGTCTTCTGCCAGAAACCACATCGGTCCCCTGAAGTGTCGCCTCCTGCTCGGCGCAGCCACACTGACCCGCAGCCTCCGGTTCTGCTTCGGACGGGCTCCTCACATTCGCCCGGTAGGACCGGATCCCGGTTCCGCCGTGTCCGCCTCTGTTTACGCTCAAACAAAGCAGGCTCCGGCGGCTCCGGAACCTCTGCAGCCCGGTTTCTGGCGACGGTTTCGGCGGTTTGCGTCAGCGGCTCCTCGGCAGCTGCGGAGCGTCAAGCTGGACGGAAAGACAGAACGCTTCCGGTGACGGCTTCAAAATAAGAGCAGCGTTTGTTCCGCGTGTTGAGCTTTTATTTATAGCCGCTGCGTGGATCAGTCCGTCACTTGGTGCATTTATGAAACGCATGTGTCGCTCAAATACATTTTTAGTTGTTGTTGTTTGTGGCTTTTTAAAGACTAACGGTGGGACATAAACTACCCACCTGAGCTGAAGCCAGGCGCAGTCAGCAGATGTCAGTGGGCAGATTATTACTCCGGGCCCAGGTCCGGGTCCGGGTCCGGGTCCGGGATTAGAGTCTCTGTTATCACAGAGCGACAGTCAACCAGAGACATAAGAAATGTGTCCTGGATTGTCTCTCCTTGAGTGTCTGGACATTTTGTCCCCTGGGTGTTTCCATGCACCCACAGCTGATTACCTGGATCAGGTGTGTGCAGCCAATCAGAGGCTGGAACCTAAGGCTTGAGCAGGAAGGGCCGAGGCTCTGCGGAGCCCACTTGTTATGATGATGATGATTTTTTAGCCTCTAGCTGCATCTTTCTTTGCAGATAAAACTCAAAACACGTGGAAAATGTCCGTTTTTTTATTCTTAACGAGAACAAATTGAAGAGGTTGTTTTAAAGAGTAAAAGCACTTCCGGTAACAAGCTTTGTTTCAGGAGAAAAAAGAATAAACAGTGACACCTCGTGGATAAAACACAACAGCTTTGACTGAGTATTTCTGTTTTCTACTAATTTACTCTGTCTTTATTCTGTTGATTACTATTTAATTCAATTTAATGTCATTGAAGGTTCTCGGACATCTAGGTTTGGTTTTCTGGAGACAGCCCGGTGCCTCTGGTGTCAGGGTGGCCCTTCCCGTCCCACCTGGCCTGAATAGGTTCATTATATCAAGTTTGATACTATGATTTCTTTCAAAAAATTCAGTGTTACACTGTTGATCAACAAATAACATTTCAGTACCGGCTATGCACTTTAAAAAAAAGTATTTTCCTGAGGTCGCTGTGGATAAAAGCGTCAAAATGACTAAATGTAAATAAAGAAGCAACACAATGTGACGATTAGTCCTTTATTTGTCTTCATATCAAGAATTTTCTGCTTCAGGATCGGATTTTATCCAGCGTGAGTTTGAAAACATTTGTCGGATTCATCTTCACTTTAAAAGACAAACAACAAAGTCAGATTTAAGCACAAAAAACAATCTACAGTTAAAGTCTAAAGTGCTCTGTGATCCTGGTGCAGCTGGTGTAAGGCTTCAGTTTCACTGTTTCCCTCCACAGCAAAGGCTCAGGGCTCCACCGGAAACAGAACCCACAAATTTATACTTTTTCTTAAAACCTCAAACTGTTTTTACACAGTGCAAAGTCAATGTGATGACAACACATGATGTTCAGCAAACGTGTTCTTTTACACACAAGATGAAAATCAAAAAAATCCCAAACTCTTCAGTTACGAGAAATGAATCTTCTATGTGTGTGGAGCTAATGAATGAGTTATGATTTAATGTCAGTGGTACAGGAGCTCTCATGCATCTTCTGTCTGGGATGTTTTATCATAAATAAAGGAAATTTAATTAGCAGCTTTTTCTCACATGACACTGCAGCTGAACTTTAACCTGTTTGATGAGACTTAGGCACAAGTTGAGTTTGTAATAAAACACAGTAAAATCCATAAATGCTCTGTTCATGTATTTATACTGATGTTACAAAATACAATAATTACAATAATGCAAGATTCTCTACAGAAAAGGAAAGAAAATGTTTTAGCAAAGTGGATTTCTGATTTATCAAATATACCAGTCTAGATCTTTATCTAATCTGTTCATCAAACCAATCAAATCATGACACTTCTCATAATTGTCACTTTTGCTTCACTATTAAATAACTTGCTGACAATCCAGATCCTGGAACTTTGTGTCTGTGAATGTGACTGTTTCTCAGAATTAAAGGAAAATAACAAGAGTTACAACAGTCAAAAAAATACCTTGTAATTACAAACTCAGAATTTGTATCAAGAATATAATGAGATTTATGTTTATTCTTAATTAGTCTCTGAACTGTGCAGAAATGTACACGATTTCAGAGACTACTTAAGAATAAATATAAATCTCTTAATTTTGACATTCTGTAAACGTAAGTAAAACATTGAAAATAATTTTGTATTTTGTAAATAAGCAGTACAAATTCAGCAATGAGCTCCTTCCTCATAAAGTCGGTCAGGTTAAAGCCCAGCTCCCCGGGTGGGGCTCAGGGTGCCCCCCCGTCCCCACATCCATCCACATACTGGGTTTATTAATATTCTTAGAAATGAAATTGATAAAGATGGTTGGAGGATGAAGATGCCAGAACTGAGGCCGACAGAAATTTCTAAATTATATTTCGGTTCAGGTCTGGTTCAGTTCCGTGGGTTCACATGAAGAGGTGTAATTGTAAATAATGAAACTCAAGACTTGCGATGGGCTCAGGTCGGGTTCAGCCTGATGGAGACTCTACACCTCAGATTTTGGTCCCTGTGTACGGACTGAACAGAGCTGTGAGTTCTTTCATCCCCTGGACTCTCATCGGATTTTCTGTGTTGCAGTTAAAACAAAACTTTCCTTTGAACTTCAACTTTGTGTCTCTTACAAAAACCTACAGGATCTTTTCTTGAAACTATGAGGTTTGACGGAAAAGGAAAATCTCTGCTGGATGTTTCTGAAAGTCAGGAAACTGAAAATCAAATCATCGGTGTCGTCCTAAACACAGAGCTCATCTCTGTCTCCTCACGACTGTGTCTCCTCAGTTTGTCTCCTCAGTGTCGACAGCACGTTTGTCTTCTCTTAGTACCGTGTCTTCAGTACATCCTCAGTGGATGTTACTGGGTCTGTCCTCATTATGTCCTATGAAGTTATACACCGTCTCCACAGCGGCTCTGTCTCTACACCTCCTTCTCCTCCTTGCTTTGAAAAGATGTCCGTCTCAGATTCTCCTTGACCTTGACGAACTCAGGAGCTTTCAGGTTTTCCTCCTGCTCCTTCTCCTGCTGCTTCTCCAGCTGCAACATGAAGACACAAACACTGAGCTGAGAGGAGACGTTTAGCAGAGACAGAGACAGACGGGACGACTGAAAGTGAGATTTACAAAATCACTAAACATTAAAATGTGACCAAATCAGTGTCTCCCCCTCCATTTTATTCCAGATTGAAACTTCATTGACTTGATGGATTGTTGATGAGCACAGCGTGTGAGCAACTAAGATATTGAACATGGACATTTTTGATGTGTTGGTAACAGCATGTGCGTTAGAGGCGACACGTGTGTTACCTCCTCCAGTTTCCTGTGTCTCTTCTGCAGCTCGGCCTCCAGAGGAGAAATCTTCCTCCGAGCTTCCTCGTCCTGTTTTCTTTGTTTGATCACCTGATCTCTTTTCCTTGACTCCAGAACTCTTTGCAGCTCCGGCTTCGTCTCCACGCTCGCCCCCCCTCTGTGAAAATACACCATACATCAGTCTGCCTGAGACCTGTCCCCCCTTCCCTGGCCTGACTAAGAACCCCCCCCACCTGCACCTTGTATCCTCAGTAAAACGTCACACAGTTGTTTCCTGTCAAACTGCAAAAATGAAGCCTGTTGTCTTCTGTATGTTCTGTGAAGCTGTTTAGACATACAAGTCTCATCATGTTACTCCAACGTGACACGTGTGTGTAGTCCAACAGAGGACAGTCTGCTTTAATTACAGACACAATTGACGTGCAAACCTCTAAGTTTGCTCTTTGTCTGTGGCTTTATCAGCGCTTGACATAATTAGTCCATGTGCTGCTCTATCAGATCCTTTGTTAACACGCTCCTGTCACGTCATTTGTGCAGAATCGCAGTTTAAACTGAACACCGTCCTGCAGCCGTGTGTCCCAGCATCAGGTTATTTACAGTGAAGAAAGTGTTTTACAGCCTGTTTCCCTCCTCAATGCAGAGAAAATCAAGCCTCGTCTCCCACAGCACTGAATGAGCGACTGTGTGGAAGCGAAAACTTTCCCAGCGTCCTCGGTGGTGGAGGCTGTGAAGTGGGAGGTTGTTGCTTAGCAGCACCCGCTCATTTTGTTCAGAAACTTCACACACAGAATAGACCCGGAGGACAGCAGAGTCCTAAACAAGTCCCCAGTGCCACAAAACTCCTGAAAGGACCCCAGCTCACGTCTCCTCCTAAACATGTCAGGATATTCTGGAAGACCTTTCCAAAAGCAGACACAAAGCTCCTGCTTTTTTAAAATGCTTTGCACACAGACTCAGCTGGACAATCAGACCAGAGCCAGAGGACACCACAAACACCAGCAGGGGTCCCGCTCTCTGACGGGCCAGCACACATCAGTTCAAGGGGGATTTTGTTAGATGAGATTCGAAATTAAAGGCACTGGCCAAAATCTGATCTTCCGTATTTTGAGCTAAACCTTAAAATCTGTCCAAACGAAACCCTTAATCCGAACTGGTCAGACTGGTTACACTGGTGAGTATGAATGACGTCACAGGTAAACGCTGCGTAGCTGCAGTAGAGATCAAGCCTCAGATTAAAGTCGTTACCTTCAACTTATTGAAAGAACATTTGAAGTCGAAACTCCTTCGCATTCATATTGGAATTACAATGACATGTAGGTGCCTATGGGTCAGTGCAGGGTCAGTGGTTCGATTCCTGGTGCTCTTGGGCAAAAGCATGTTGCCCCTTTTTAACAAGGGTTAAAAATTCTCATTTCTAATAATGTCATAGTAGCGTATGTTTTGTGTTGCCCCGTTTTACCTTCTGCGTCTCCCCCCTAAGAACAATCAGTGATGATTTCAGGTGATTTTTGGTTTGTTTTTTTACATTAAACATTAAGAATATATTCTGGTTCACTGATATTTGAGTGTAACTAGGATTGAGACCTACTGTAGTTTCCTACAAAAACTGACTGAACAACAACAATCAGTTGGGTGGAAAGTTTGTCTCCTTATTTTGAAATGGCAGAAAGTTAAATTTCCCAAACGCTTGAATCCTCAAAATGTAATCAAATATCTGACTTTTCTGACAAATTCTGTTTTTGAAGAAATGTATTAAAAATGTACAAATATTTTTGAAAAAGATTTTTAAACAGACAAAACTTTACAAAAAACACTTTGCCAAATATTAGGGCTGCACCTATGGATTATATTTTGGAAGATTAATGTACCTATTATTTTCCCATTAAGCTTTTTTTAGTTTTCAATTAATATAACAATAAATTTACCTAAAATAAAAGTTTACATTCATCAGTCATTTATATTTGAATATGTTATTACAGCTTGTTCTATTCAAGTTAAAGGAAACTGGTGCATCGACATTTAATCAATTCAAGAGAAAATTAAATAAAACTATCAGCAGATGTTGTCTGGTCTCTGCTTCAAATCCTCCCATTCTTTGCACGATCGCCGTCAGGTCTTTTTCTTTTTGCTCGCTCATCAGTGGACTGTCATCTTACTTCCTATTTGTGACGCATTGAAGCACGTCACGTAAATGGACGTTTTTAAGTAACCGATTACATCGATTTGATAAATATGCTACTGCTTCTATTTCAGTCATCGTAATATTTTTTCTGATATGTCCTCACGTTTTAAATCCTCCTTACTTTGTACAAACCCTCTACTAACGAAAACCCCAGTGTTTTTACGGTTTCGTTACCGTTTGCAGCTGCTCAGCAGCTCTCGGTGAAGCTCTTGGTGACTTTTTGAAGCTTTCACAGGATTCACCAGTTTTTTGGGTTTGATGAGGTCCTCTTCCTCATCCCCATTCAGGTAGTCGGGCTGAGGGACGTAGCTGGACACCGGGGACGGTTTCCTGTGGTCTGAGCAGTGCTGCTGCAGGTCTGCATACGCTGACGCTGCAAACAGGAGGACAGACAGGACACGTGATTGGAAATGAAGGATGCAAACTATGGACTGAGACTCAGACTTCTGTGATGTTTGACTCCATGATGTAGCGCCGCCCTCAGGTTCAAATCTACATGTTTACTACTAGGGACAATCAGAGGTTAGTTGACACTGAGGCCTGCAGGAGGCCGTAGCTCGAGGTCCGACTTTAATTCTGAGTGTTTTATGAAAGCAGGATGAAGCTCTGTTTTCAGGTTTTACAGTCTCAGGGGACTTTGTTGTGCCTGTGTGTCTGGGAGGAGAAAGACCAGATTAACATCTGATCCGAGTCCTCAGTTATTCTCGGAGACACAGATCAGATGTCATCAGTTCACACACACAATGACCCGGTGCAACCAGAGACCAGCGTCAGCGCTGCGTCATATTTCAGAAAAATTAAATGAGTCTCAGTCAGAAACACAGGAACACAACAACACATGGCCAAAAGTCTGTGGACAGCAGGTGTGGCTCATACTCACATTTGCTGCTCCAGTTCATCTCAGAGATTAAAAATCTGTGCAGGACAGTGAAGCCGGAGACAACGTTTCTGCTGCTCCTCAGTCTAATTGTTGGCTAACACGTGCTGTGACGTCTGACAGCATCTGACAATATGTGCTGTTTGCTGGAAACATGAGTTTATGCTTTTTTAACTGGAAGCTTAAACACGCTTTGAAGCCGTTTAAAGATGATGGAAGAAATGAAGAGCACTGAGATGTTGTGTGGTTCCTATCGATTTAATGCAGGTCGAGCAAACTAAACCCTCTGCGAATGTTCATCGACGTCTGCGTGAGAGCCTCTGATCTGGTTACCGGCCGATTTCTGCATCTCTGCAGAGGAAGTCGGTCTGACTGCAGCCCAGCGAGGAGGAAATGTGATCATGTTACACAGTAATATCAGGAGATAATGTCTTTTCTCTTTCATTCATTCATCCTGAGGAAATAAAATACGAAAGATCAGAATGAAATCTTTTAAAAAGCTTGGAGAACCTGTAACCAAAGAACTTTGCAGTGTTTCCTCTGCCAGTTGAAAGTCTGAACTTTCTTCCTTTACCACGTTTAACACAGTTAGCCGATGTCAGAAACAACAGCACAAACTGGAAATGGTTTTCAGCTGCAGACACAGATGTCAGTGTTGGCGTCTCAACGCTCAGGTCAAACACTGACATGTTGCAAAAGACAAACTAGTCTGGCAGGTCCAACTGTGCAACAGCTATTGATCGGCTCCACACAACATGCAACTCGGAACAAAAACTGGGCTTTAAACACCAAACCTGGACTACGGAATAAGGACCAGAACATTAGAGAAACTGGGACTAAACTGGCGCTAAAACACCAGATCTGCACAACTTCACCTTCCTCCAGTTGTTCTCTCGACAAACCCTCGGAAATCTTGCATTACATAATAAGCTGTGAACTGTGAGTGGATGTATCTCCCACTCACACCAAGTTTCTTCATTTTCTCAGTTTCTTCCCACGCTCACCGCGTCCTCAGAATCTTCACGCTGATTTATGAACAGTTCGCACCTCGCTGAGCTCCAACACGACTCAAGACTTTAATTATTCATGAAATGTGAAATATAACAGCAGAAAGTTGCTCACTGCTGAGGCTGTAAAACAGCGATTACTCGAGTCCCTTTTTTCGAGAGGCGTGTAAACACCACACGTACAAAATATGATGGACTGTTACCAATGAGACCGACAAGGAAATTAGAGCTGAAGCGACAAACTTCATATTACAGTTTTTATGCAGTGATTTTTCTTTTTATGCTCAACAAATCTGTACGACCCCCTTTCTTCTGCAATAATAAATAAACACGGCCACAGCGTTAAAGCCACTGACCTGCTCATTACAACGATCGGGGGGTGGAGCCGACGGAGGACAGTGACAACAGGGACTTTAAAACAGGTGTAGAGTCCAGACCTAAGGCTGAGCGTGGAACTACAACACTTTTCTGGGACCAACCGAATGTCTCCAGAAGCACAAAGTGTTGAAGAAGGCGTCATCATTAATAACCACAAGGTCCAGTGGATCAGTGACAGAAAACATGCAGCATTCAACACTGACCCATTTACACGTTGTTTCATTTTTACAGTAAAGTGAAGTTCAAGAGCATGACAACTTGGAGTTGCATTAAATAGTTTATGTTATAAAATTGCTTAAATGTAAAAACACCAACATGTTGAATAAATGGAATTGTAGCAACGTCATTTTCCTTTTGTTAATGTGGATTTTATACATTTGGTGTCAGATAAAGTTTTGTTCATAAACTCAAAGTCTGGTATTGAAAACATTTTAACACTATCCAGGCCTGTCAGTTTGTTCAGTCTGGTCCTACAGTAAATCCTCCTTCATGAAGACAAACATCGCAGGATGTCATTTTCTTTGCGTTCTCATGGATTTTATCAAATTCTCAGATGAAAAGGATTCGCCCAGGAACCGCTATCAAAGCCAAGGCATTAGTATCGGAACCGGTTTTAAAAGTATCCAGCCCAGTCAGTACCAACCATAAGCGGTCCCAGGAAGAACAAGCCGTGAACAGGACACAGGGTCTTGGGTTTCCAGCAGGATTCACTGTGGACACCATGTCCAGATGGGTCAGAAGGGGGTCCACCCAGTACAGGGGAGGTGGTTTTAAACTAATGACTCTGAAATTTTGAATAATCCGAAGAATAGTTTAAAAATCACAAAAAACTACTGCAGGTTTTCATAAATTTAAAACATTTTTCCCTTGTAGTTTGTCTTAATGTGTTTTTTTAGCCAAAATATAGAAATGTCTGTGATACAGAAGTTGAAATATGAGCCCAAATAAAACCGCTGGACTGATTCGTGAAGCTGAGGAGAATAAAGACAAATGTTGACGTGTCCTGTTGAAGTGCAGGTTCATTTACAGGCTTTGGACACATCAGGTTTCATCTTGTTCATCTACGTGACGCTGCTCACTGGTCGACTGTCAGTGAACCAGAATCCGTCTGCGAACCTTCCTGCGCCTGCTGCTCTCTGAAGTTTAAGCTTAAAGGAAACGCATGAAGAACAGAAACAGTGATCCTCTATCTACAGTCTGAACCACGACGGGTCCAGGATCAGAGTCTGGTCCTTACCAGACTTCACCATCCCCTCCCTGGCTTCGGCCGGCCTCCGAGGGCTGCTGATCCTGACGTGGTCCATCTGATGTGGTCCCGCTGGTCCTCATGTGTTTCAGCCTGTGGGATCTGCAGCGTCTCTGCTCTGACTGAGTCGTGTCGAGTGTAAAACTACAGTCACATGATCCTGCTGGTGTTTCCCTCCCTCACTCTCACTGCTCCTCCTCCACTCTCTGACCCACTCCCAGCTTTTCCCACGCTGCTGTCAGATCACTTTCCACATCCAGCGGGGCTCACAAAAACCGGCTCCAGACGCTAAAGTTCATGGCGTTTGAAGGTCTTACAGGCAAAACGTGAATTTAGCAGCGGAGAGGGTCAAACCAAGCCAAAGTGGTCCAAGACTTAACAAACCATCATCTGATGGTGGAAGTCTGTGATCAGACTGAACTTCCATCTCCACTAAATGAATCATTTAGACAACCATCAGTCAAGGTGGGGGCACCCACCTTCTAAACACCCCACCCACCAAATTAACATTGATTAAAGAAAATTTCACAGACATGAGAGTTAAAATATGGATTAGTTTAGTGGAGGGCCCCGAATTGAGCCTTGGGGGACCTCGCAAATCATCTTGGTCCCTTCTTTGGAAAAGTTTTCAAGAGAAACTTTTGGTTCATCTGTCATCCACATTTAGAGCAAATGTCAACCAGAGTTCCATGAACTATAAACTCTGAAATGAGTCCAGTCTTGTTTCCACTCTGTCTTGATGTGAATCTGATACTGTTGGACACTGGACATTTCTGTCAGTTTGACTTTGGTCCACATTTCTATTTTTACACTTCAGACAACAGGTTCTTTTGGTTCTTAAACTCAGACGGAAGCTTTTCCATGAAGTTGATTTCAGCTGAACTCTGATCTGTTCAAACAAGCTCCTTGAGAATCTGAACCAACATTTTTAGGCTTAAAAACAAAAGAAATCTGACTTTAATTATTTGTCTTCTTATGTCCTCTATGATTTGTCCTGATTTCTTTTGGTGCAAATTGTTGAAATTGTCCTCGTATTCAGACGATAACCTGAGAGAGATAAACTTACCTTGGCCATTTGGTTTTTTTCCGTTTTTCACACACTGCTGCTTCGGTGGAGGCTTGTGGTCGATGGTGTACGTCTTCTGGAAGAGAGAGAAGATAAAAAAAGGCAAAGCTGCAGAGTCAGAATACACAGACCATGGACCGAACAGGGGAAGGCAGCTCGAACCAAGTTTCACGTCTCTACACTGTGAATTATAACTAAAATACACGTTGACGTGCTGCTTTAATTTTATGTCACTGCAGCTCAGGCTGTTCCCAGTGTGATGAAGGAGAGAGGACGAGTGTAGGGACGGAATTCCACACCAACCTTCACCGTGGTTCACGCTGCTTAATAAGCAGCTATGACCTCATTGAAGATGAATGACAGACTGTGATTTTTCCTTCTAAATAAACAACCTTTATTCGTCACTTCGAGCACATGTACACATTGAACATACATGTTACTGTGTCATTTGTCCCGAGGCCAGCGCCCGGCGAGAGCTAGGTCTGGCTGTCTTGACACACCTGGTGGGTGGGCTGGGATTACAGGTAGGCTCGGATTTCCCACCCAGGATTTTTTCCTGCGTCGTCCGTTTTACCATCTACCCACTGAGCCATCAGGAGAGTAAATGAGTTGGGTGAACTCTTAGAAATTGATTCATTTAACTTATTTGACGTTAGAGGTCAGACAACTACTAATTTGTACAATTTGCAGTACCTTTAAAATTTAAAACATGTTAATCAAACATATCAGGTGATTCCACAGGATTCCTGCAAAAAAACGTGCAGTGGGTTGTAGCTCAGAAAAGTCAGAAAACCCGACTGCAGCATGGATCTGGCCCCATAGTCCTAACCAGGCACTTAATCTAATAGTCTCCCTCTCCATTCACCCGCCAGCAGCAGCTTCACTACAGGCTCGCCAGTCGTGCTCCGTGAAGGCTGCAGCCCAGTTTTTTGTCCAACTGTCCCTGATCTACACACTGCTCCTCCAGCCTCTGAGCGACCGAACACACCTGATCCAGGTGTCGCAGTCGGTCAGCAGGTTCGGCTGAGGAGAGAGAAAGTAGAAACATGGATTTATGGATTTAAACATTTAGATGAATGCCAGTTTATCCTGTGCGAGGGAATCCAACCCAAACGCTCGACTACTGATGGGTCCAACGCCAACATTCATACTTTTCAGGACCTCTACTGTCACAGACATGTCACTGTGAGAGGACAGAGTTGTCAAATGTTGGACTGTTCCTTTAACGTTATCTCCAAGTGCGAGTGGTTTGTTTTGCTTCACATTCAGCCCCCCTCCAGCCCCCACCCTGGGTGTTTCTCAGCTGTTCCTCCCCTGTCAGACTCCAGGTCAGTTGGATGTTGTCCCCTCTGCCTGAATGGACTTTGTGTCAGTTGCTAGGAGACGCCTGATCAGGCTTCAGCATGGTGACAAGGCCCCCACTGTCTCAGAGACCCCCGCCCACCAACACCCCCTCCAAAGGAGGGGAAGGGGGTTTTGTGGAGGGGACACGAAGGCCTTTTCTCCTAATCTTGTGCCAGTGTGGACCCAGGTTAAAGGAGCAGTTCAACATTTAGTGGATCCTCTTCTTCTGCTTTTGGATTATCAAGCATGCAAACAGGGAGCGACGACCCCCGCCCCAGGGTGTCCCACTCTCAGTTCCCTGAGGAAATGAAAACCCCCTGCAATCAGAGGTTGCACAGGGTTTGTTTTCTTTAAAAATATTCTAAATTTTTATTAATTTGGGATTTTGGGGGGAAATACATGTTTTTCAGAAGTTTGTTTAAATCATTTTGACATGTAGGAAGCTGCAAATGTCAAATTCAACAAAGTTTAACTTGAGTCAACTGATTTCATCCATTTTCAGACAGAAAGCCGTGTAGTCTAATTGTAACTGAGCTGATAAGATCCACTAGAAATGAGTCAAATCAGACGATGTTAAATTCTCCTCCTCTACAAAAAACGATCTCTCGACTATAAACTAAACTGAAGACCACATGCTGACGCTGAGGTAAATGCCCAGTGATCAGCATCCTGCCTGAGTGCAAACACACGAAGAGACAAAGTGAGGGCGTCTCTGTGGGATTTGAACATGTGACCCTGGGGGTCGCTGCAGAACTGAACCGGTCACGGTCTGACACCTGCTGGTCACACAGCTGCATCACAGTAAGACAGACCTGCAACAAACTCACCAACAGGCGGTTTGGGACAAACAGGAAGTCGCATGATGTGGTTGACTTGAAATTCTCATATTATCTCAAAGATTCATTCTGTTTTTATTCTGTTTGCATCACGTCCTGTAGCGTCCATCACACCTCCCATCTTCTTCTGTGGTTTCAGTATTTTTAGCTGTGGGATTTTCTCTGATTGTCCTAATCCTCCACTTCGGGTTTAAGACACAGCACAAACACACAGACCTGATTCATTTAAACACACTTGTGTGTTCCCACCCATGAAAGACAAACATGTGATCTGATCCTGGATCAGACTGAAGCCACATATCTGCAGTCACATGCTCCTCATTCTTCTTCGTCCTAATGAGCGTCGTTACGTAACTGCAGCTGAAAATACTCTGCAGCTATTTATCCCAGCAGAGCTGGTCCATTTCCTCATTGACCTCTGATTGGTCTGCACATCCTCCACCATCATCACAACATACGCCAATGTTTTACTCTTTTCTTCTGGGATCAGTTTTTAGATTGGTACACATTAATAATCAGTCAGATCAGTCATTTATCAGACACTTGCTGCCCCCTTTTTTAATCTTTAATGGAAAGTTTAATGTAACCAAGCAAAGACATATGTCGAGGTGTGGGAGTAAATATTCTCTCAGTTCCTGGTAGTGACCCAGACTGCACTGTGTCCACCCTCCGTCCTCCTCTGTGTGACTCAGCTGCTGTTAATAACAGATCAGCTGCTCCACACCTCATGTGTCTTATCAAACTTGTTGTCAGCCGTAGTTTGGCTGCAGAGGAACAGAAGACGTGGTTGTAAAAAACTGAAATGTGACAGCACTTTTAGATCCACTGGTACGTCTGGACACAGCTTGTATCTGCAGAAAGACAATCTGTTTTTTTCCACAGCTTGTAAACTCTCATCACCCCCTGGTGCATCGCCACTAAAAATAGACTGATGTGAGGGGGACATCACAGACACATGACCCACTGCTCACAGCCCTCCACCCTGCTGTCAGCTGCTGGTCACCATGGCAACAAACACACCCTCATCAACAGGTGCCTTGGCCCCGCAGCTCAAATATTTGTCTATGCCACAAATATCTTAACTGATCTTTAAATATCTGCTTTACTCTGGTTAATCAGAACCTCGGATCCAAGTCCCAAATAAATGCTACTTCTCCATTTGATGAAATCTACTGAACACAGTCTCGAACACAGAGCTGCTCTTCGTCGCTCCTCAAACAGAAGTGTCAATCATCTCAGCATCCACCAACCATCAACCAATTGCAGGTCTGCGATTTGAACTAGTGATGACCCTAAAACAAAGGGTCACAGTCGAGTCGCTGCATATCGTCGAGTTCGGGGGGCCCCTCCTTCCCACAGCCGTACCTGCCCAGCAGTGAATCACATTAGCAGAATGAATAGAGAGGGGGACAGACGGTCAGTGAAAGTTGCTGATTTTTTCACCCACTGGCTCAACGTCGGCACCAGTTTTCATTTTATTTCTGTTCATTGGACCAAACCTTTTGTTAGCAGCGTGTCTGAAGCGGCAAAGCGTTTCGGCCCAGTGTAACGGTTTTATCTGTTAAGAGACACTGGGACTGTTAAAACATAAAAACTCAAAAAGGTGGAGCATCAGTCAACAACGTACAGGAGAGGAATGTCTAGAAGGAAACAAATCATCCCTACAGCTGTTTGAAGGCTCGGTAAAGCGAACACAAAGCCACCACCTGTGTTGGTATGTCAGATTTCCCAAACTTACTGCAGTTCACAGTTACTTATTCTAACCATGTTTTATTTAATGACAGTCCCAAACCTAAAGATCAGCAAATAGAACTGGAAAAGTCGGATCCACTTTGATGAATCTGGACGTTTTCAGCTCTTAGTAAACTTGTCCCAGCTGAATCAGCTCAGAATGTGTTTGCTGCTAAAGACGAGATGAAGAAACTCATTTTTCTTGCTTGGAATGAGTAATGCCAAACTCATGAGGCAAAGATTTAAGTGGTAACACTAAGTAAACTGTCTCCGAAAGCTCTGAACAGAGTCTCTGCCCCACTGCCCACAGAAAGCCGCACTGACCTTCTTCCCATAAGCAGCTCCCATTCTTCCCAGTCCTCTGCCCAGTCTTTGTTGTTTGTCACATTCACCGTCGTCCACAGTCCTCCCGTCTCCCCTTCCCTGCAGCACTTCTCTTCCCAGAGGCCTCGCTTCCCCCACCGCCTGGCAGCCTGGGTGTTGGGATCCGTTAGCCCGCCAAACTGTGAGGCAGCCCGGGCAGCCTCATCACACCAACCCAAGCCTGTCCCAGAGTGAGGAGAGCAGAGAGCAGCCGGACAGAGCTGGAACAGTCCCAGTGTGGTGAGGAGGAGGAGGAGGAGGAGGAGGAGGAGGAGGTGTCCCTGCCACCTGTTACATGCCTGAGTGGCTGCTCTCGCTGTGAGGAGTTAAGGTGCTCTGCCTGGATTAATCTAACTAGGGTTGACAGGCAGAGAGCAGGGAGGCCTGAATCCAGAGCGGAGTTCACAAATATCTGCAGAACTTTCTCCAAAGTTAAACTAATTGTTCACATGATGGACCACGTGATGCTGAGAGATCACAAATACAGACCAGCCCTTTATCTGCAGCAGCCCCCCAAGTTTAGATCTTCAGTCGTGAATGGACTCGAAAACAGGAGGTTTGCTACTGAGTGTGGAAGCCACTCTGCTCCTTCCTCTGCTCTACTGCTCCGCAAAGCCTTTCAGGTATTAGACCAAACTGCCAGCAACACTTACAGGTTAGTGGACCAACTGGACCAACATTCATTTTCAACCACAATTTAATAAAATAAAGACTATGATGTCATACACACTACTTAACAGTCAGTTTTCATTGGCGGGTCTATGGTCAGTCGTCTTTGATGGGTGTGTTTGATAACGGACACAAGTGAACCCGTTTTTAGTCACTAGGTAAAAGAAATGCATGTGAGGGGTGAGGTCCTAGAAGACAAATGTGGTGTCCTCCGTAAAAAGTCCAGAAGACACCATCAACAGGTTAGTAACAGATTAAAATAAGAAACTGAAAAAGTAAAAACAAGATTTTTAAAACGTTATGTTTTCAAATGATTATTTGAGCTAAAATATGAAAGTTATAATGCAAAAGTGGAACATTAAAGCAGATAATGCCTCCTATAAAAATTCATAGAATGAAAATCCTTTTACTGTCTCTCTGTTGGTCACCTAGAACAAAACAATCCTTCTATTTAGTGTTTCTTCTATGGAAAAACGCTTTACTCTTTCCTCTTTACTAGAATTTGCAGCGCTTAGATTCACTTACAGCCTTGAAGAAATAATTTTCCTAGATACACGCCCATCAATACTACAGTCACAGAACACTAACAAAGGTTGACCTCCAATAACTTCATTTCTCATTGTTGTTTTGCAACATCCATTTATTTTTACATGTTTAGGTCCTGGGCACCGCGGTGGTGGAACGGTGAGCGGTGCCGTCCGCAGCTAGAAGCATGTTCTCGCCCAGTGGCAGCTGGATAAACGGTTACAGATGATGGATGGATGTTCAGTCTCTTTAAAGCAGCATCACAAATGAACCAGCCGCCACGGAAGACTTCATCTGTGACTCACTGTTTGAGCTGCAAGTTATAAACCTGCATCCTCACTTCATTCAGAGGATCATCAGATCAGGAATAACTTTTACGCTCGGCGCTCAGCTTGGAGAAACTTTCCCTGTGGAGTCAAACGCTACACAGCCATCGATGAGCACACCATTCTCAGCAGAAATAGACTGAGTGGAGGGAAACTTTAAAATAAAGACAGGACAGCAGCAGCTGACATCACACTGACTCTGTATTTACATAATAAATAAAACCTCGGTATTATTTAATTAATGACCAAACTAAGGGACATGATTTAGTTTTCAGACTCAAACACACAGAGCAGCAGAGCGACCGGATGTTCTAACATTCCAGTGACTCCTGCACAAACGTCCTGTCACTGGTTCCCATAGAGACAGAAGACTCTGTGGTATCTACTGGTCTGCAGGGGACAGGCTCTCCGGCCCCTCGTGACTTGGCCCCGACATCTGCATGAACAGCTCCCTCAGCTCAGTGATGTCATCATCGAGGGACGACAGGTGCGGCACCGACTGCTGCTCACGCTCCTCGATGAAATCCCACAGTCGGACATTGTTCATGAACTGAACACAAACAAAAACAGGAGTCAGAAACCGCGGAACCAAGAAAACCCAGCAGAGAGAACAACACAGAGAGAACAGCTGTGGTTTCTGACCCGGACGTTCCCCTCGGAGCTCAGCTGTTTCCGTGGTCGATCGGGTTCTGCTCGGGTTCCGTCGGGGAAGGCGTGAAGATACAAACACTTCCCTCCAAATGGACACGAACCCCGGCCCTGATCAAAGTACTTACAGGCCTTCTTACTGCACACACAAAGAAAACAACCTCAGGGACCTGTCTGAGCTCAGACTCTTTTGAAGGTGCTAACCACTGCACACAGGTCAGGTGAGTAAAACTTGTTTGATCATCCCGACCTAATTCAGTTCCAACTAAAGCTAAACCACCTTTGACCCACTGACCAAGATGTCTGTTGGAAGCTCTTGGAGAAATTGCTGCTGATCTGCAGGTGGGCGTGGCTGGTCAGGCACTGACCAGTATCTTACCTGACTCCAGACTTGAACAGATCAATGAGGTGGTCCTTGTCATCCTGGGCCTCCACCCAGTAGACCGAGGGGATGACAAACTCCGAGATGATGCGACACTCTGGACATGACCTGAGACCAAGACAGGCTGTTAGAACCTCAAACCCCATCTACAGCCCATAAGCTACACCTCAGGGACCCTGTGGCGACTCTGTGACTCTTACTTGATGATCTTGTTGCTGAAGTTTCTGGCACAGCGCCACTGTCGGATGCAAGCCAGACAGAACGTGTGACAGCACGAGGACAAAATGCCAAACCTGCGGTCTGATGGGTTTGGCTTCTGCACAACCACCTCCATGCAGATGGAACATACCTGAACAACAACAGTTGTCAGCGTGGGGATGACATTAGAAATTCTCTAAAACCCAGCCGTAGGAAAATGAACACAGTGTTTCGTGGGGCTGCTACAGTTTTTACAAAGAGTTTGAATAGAGGATAAATGAATGATATAACATTGACATATTATTATTATTATTATTAACATTACAACCAGATCAGCACCTGACATAACCCACCTTGTCCTGGCTGAGCTGGGCAGCAAATGCCTTCTCCATGTCAGCCTCAAAAGCCAGCAGACACATCTGCAGGTACACAGAAGCTTTTATTAGTGCTGTCCAACACATGAAGACTGAAACTGGAGCAAGACTGAGGCCCACAAAAAACTGATCAAAGTTTCAGCTAGCTTCTGTTCATTAAAAGCCACACTGTGCAGTAGGATGCCACTGAATTGTAGGCTACCACGCATCTCCATGTATAAGATTAAAGTGTCATTAAAGTGTCAGTGTATAATCCAGGGAAGAGAAGGAGAAGAATGTGGACCCAGGCAAGATGGGAAAAGATGACGACTTTGGACGTCAGTTTTTTAAAGAGAAATCTGTAGAGAGACTGTAAAGAACTTGGGATGAGAAGTTTTTTGTAGCATTTACTGACATGAGTCACACTGAATGTCCAAATTAATGACTGATGTGTCTTCAAGTTTTATACTGTATTCTTATTGGTTGGTTAGTAGGCGTAGTAACAGGCATCACAGGGTGAGATGGTCATTCTAAATTTCTGAAATCTGTCCCAGGCCACCTTTGTTTGCAAGACCATTACATCGGCCAAGTACAGAAGGACAGGATCTGAACCAATACCCGATACTGGTACTGCTATACGACCATGTCAATACAAACAAAAATTTTATTTAACTGAATTAATAGCACAATTAATTTCCCAGCTTTTCTGCACAAGAATGCCTGGAATGTAAACCACAGCAGTCAGGTTACAGGGTTACAGGATGGTTCACTGTGATGAAAAGGACAAGTCCACAAACCCACAAAGAACATCCGAACTTCACCTCGGTTAAGTTGAACTACACACCTTCTCGTGCGCTCTTCTCTGCTCTGGGTCATGGGGGTGGAGCACATGCAGCCCACACACGTCACACAGATTGCCATGAAGATAGGTACAGCTGTCCTCGTAGTAACAGTGTCCAGCAGCAGCGTAGGGACACAGCTGGGGAAGGCCCTGGTAGGCCCCGCTCCCTGGGAGAGGGTCTACAGACCACAGGTAGACATAAAAAACATTATATGACTGTTTTTAATTAGATTAGATTAGATTCAACTTTATTGTCATTACACATGTACAAGTACAAGGCAACGAAATGCAGTTTACGTCTAACCAGAAGTGCAATAAGCAGCAAGTGCAGGATATAGGTTATAAATTACCTCGAGAAAATATGTACACAAGAAATTATGGATCCTATTTACAGATGCTATGAACATACTATACAGGTTGTTGTCAACTAGAGCAGCAATTTACAGATGGATAAGGCTATATACTGTTGCTGTTGACAACATTAATTTATGATCTCATGACATACACCAACATATCAGCAATGAGTCTCGTGTCTGTCCCACCTTGGTCCGGTGCTGAAGTGCCCAGACCAGTCCTGATGGCATCCACATATGACTGAGGCGCCGCCGCCGCTGCTGCTGCTGCTGCTGGTGTGACCTCCGAACCCAGACTGTCTGTTTGACCCCCAAACATACTGTCAACACACAGAGCTGACAGACAGAGAGACAGGAGGACAGACACGCTGAGTGAGAGGATGTCCTAGCTTGGACACGATTCTGTTGAAGTTTGTTTGAAGTTTAGATGATTTGTCACAAATGGAATCGCTGAGCTGCAAAATCAAGTGTCAGCCTTCTCTGAGGTGTAACAATAAATAAAGTTACCTCCTTACTGAGATCTTAAAGAATTTTTTAATTTTAATCAGAGCTTATTTTACCCCCGGTTCCTTCCTCTCAATAATGTGGTAGATGGCAAATGTTCCTTTTACCCAGACAAACTTCCTGCTGTGTAAACTGTATTTTGCTCTGCTGAGGAAATGTACCAGACTGAGACCTCACGCTGCTTTGTTAGCAAACACATTGAGCTTGTGCAGACTGTGATCAGTCACCTCTGTCTCTGAGAACCAGGGTCTTCTTTACTCCACCTCTGACAGAGGCTCCACCTCCAGCCCCTCCCACACTTGGCAGCTCCTCTGTAGCTCCTCCCACTCCTCCTCTAAATGGTTTGATGTGGTCGTACCTGCACACAGGTGACACACACAGAAAGTGACGTTAACCTAAGACTGCTTTTCCTGGCAGCTGAGTGTTACCTGTGAGGTGTTGTTACCTGCAGCGATCTCCATAAGCACACACTCCTCTCTGGTAGAACTTGCAGATGGTCGATGGTTTACTGTTGTTCAAGTCATGGGAGAACAGGCAGCGGCTGCCCTCCCTGCACACGCCGTGGAGGAAATACCTGCAACACCAGACACCTTTTACACCTCCTTCATAGAACGTGACATCAGCAGCATCAAAGTTGTGACAGAAACTTTCCTGCTCTGTTACCGACTGCCAGCTTTACCTGTACAGGTCAACCACTGTTCATAATCAGGTTACCATAGTAACAGTACTGATGCTTCAGCCACTCCGCTAAGGACGGGGCAAAAGAGGTCATCTTTATTACTTCTGAATCACCAGTCTGCACTTATAACGGGGTGGAAGCTAATCACAATGAGGACTTATACTTGTGATGCTGGTGTTTCACATTTACTAGTGACTCCGTTTTCTGGTGACCTTTTTACTTTATGACTGTTGAAAATAGAAACATTTAACGATCACTCAAAAAGACTGGAAATACTAATGTGAGTGTTTAATGTGTGTAATCTCTAGCATAATGAAAAAATGGACAATTTGGCATTTACAAGGCAATGTTGTTCCTGTCCTCAACATCTCAGGGCCTTTTCAAGGACTTCACAAGCATTTATTGCGAGTCTTGACATTTAAATCAACTGTTCTGTTATCAGCTCAATTGTGGGAACTAGAATAAAAAAATGTCCAGTGTTTGATAATGCGACGACCTGTGCAGCTGTTAATCGTTGGACATGAACCTGCCGCTACGAAGCTTCCAAGACTTTAGTGAGACAAACATTCACGTGGTGAAGCTAAAACCATCGCTACACTGATTTCTACATTTTGTATTAAACAAAAATCCAAACAAGAAATAAATTACGTGACTATTTGCAGGTCAACGTTTTGATAATCGCTTTTAATCGATTAAGTCTGCTAAGTAAGTTAGGGTTAATGTTAATCAGTCAAACTGAAGTGACGCCGAAACACAAGCTAACGGCTAAAAACATTAGCACGCAGCTAACGTTTCCGCCATGATTTCGGTCAAAAACGGAGCGTAAGACCGAGACCCAGGCGGTCAACAGACCGGTGCCAGGCGTACGAGCGGGCGACAGACACGGGCACCTCACTGACTGACACACTCACCTGCACGTCACCTGTTTGGTGCTCATCTTCCATGAGGAGTTTCACCCGCAACTGCAGCTTCAGAGTTGTTACTTCGGTGTCACCTTCAAACTGATCCGACTGAGAAACGCAGTCACGACATAAAGGTCCCTGAAGGTAGGAGGATTTTACTGGACTACTTTTACTTGATTATACTTTCACTCCTCGCACGTCAGAGGGAAACGTTTCAATGATGAAAAGTATAAAATGTAGGTTTTGAATGTGACTTTTTCTTCCACTGTATTTTGGGCATTTTATTGATATAAAGGCTCATTAGAATAAAAAGCGCAGTATTTTTCCATAGAGTAATTTCATATTCAAAGTGTCGATTCATTTAAAGGAATGTTTTAAAACGAGTATATATCGAATTTACGTTAACATAACAATATATAAATTATAATATTATAATAATTCCTGTTTGGATTCACAGTCCGATCCAGCGCTCATGATTGTCAGAGACAAGAATAAAGCTCCGCCCACACCTGTCACCCCGGCCACTTCCTGTTTTGCACCTGTCCTGCTGTCCGGGGTCCCCATGGGGTTCGGAGACCTCCTACGGTTCCGACACTGCGACCGGACCATCTTCACGCTCGGTGAACCGGTGGATCCTGCAGGGCTGCGGTGCCCGATTTGCCGTCAGGCGGTTCGGTTGGGCCTGATGGAGGCTCCGGTCCGGATCCATGCTCCGATTAGAGACGGACACCAAACGGCCTGCAGCTTCCTCATCACGTCCCAGCTCGGAGCGGCCGGATTTAGGTAAATGCAGAGTTCACTGGGGGTCACTGTCTTCAGGTCTGATTCTGATGATTCCAGCTCACACTTCTCTGAAAAATCCAGCAGTCTTGGCTAAAATCAGTCAGAAAGGACATAAACCGTGTGTCCTTGTGAGAAGTAGCACTTCTCCAAGGACTGGACTTGATCAGACACAGTGGACCAGCACCAGCAGGTGACATGGACACACGTCACTTGGAATGAGTGGAATCAATTTGGAAGAGTTTGTAAATGTCACAATGGACTAAAGCAATGTGGACGCCACTCGTCCTCTAGACTCTGGGACCTTTGAGGTCCAGGTGAAATGTAATGTTTACTTTGATCTGGAAAGAGGACGTTGGACCAGATCTCTTTAGTCCATGTAGGACGCTTTGGACGTTGTGTGTCAGGAGTGACTTGATACGAGGACGGTAACAGACTGTGGTGGTCTTGGCTCAGTCGCACTGACTTCAGCATCATTCTGCTTCCACACATGCTCTGCCAAAATCCCGCGCTTTTAGCCAGGACCTTCCTGGGTTTACTCCACTTTTGGAGGATGTCCATCGTCTTCTGGACGACTGTAAACACGCAGATACACAGTGTTGATACTGTGTGATTACCTCCAATGAAAATGTGAATGACTGAATAATTGAATAACTTAACTGTTTTTCATTACAGGTCTAGAATAATTATAGTTTCACATTTGAATTTAATTCTGGAAAAAAAAACTTATGCAATATTCTGTTGTTTCGTAGTGGAGTCAGGTTCGTAAATACTGGAACATATTGTTTGGCATTTGGCCTTTACAAAAAATTTGTATTTGGTAGCTGTTTATTTTGAACACGAGGTCCAAAGACGTGTCTGTGCAGGTGAAGCAGGTAAAAGAAATCCGCCACAGAAATAGAAAAAATATTGAGAATGACCGAAGGAAATCTTTTAAGAGAAAGAATGAAACGGCAGCTCAGACCACAGAAGACAATTAAAGTGGGTGACAACAGAATTCTGTCCATGGTGAAGACAAACTCTTTCACAACATCTAGTTAAGTCTAAGAAGGAAGACGTGTCAATGTCAAAACCTAAAGTACAGTGAGGTGTAAACCACTGGTGACGATCAAGAGCAGAAAGGCCGGATTGGACGTTGCCAGAAAACACATGTTCAGTTCTGGAATAAGTCTTTGGACCATAATGATGAACTTTGAACTCTGATTGGTTGTTTGTCTCCACAGTGAAGAGAATGAGTCCGAGCTTCATGTTGGGATCTCCAACTCTAAAGGTAACAGCCTATTTTTTTATTATATCAAATTTATTACTTTTGATTTATTTGAATTAGTTAATTTTTAATAAAAAACTAATCTAAATTACAAACAATTGTATTTGTTGTATAAATTACAATTGTTTTTGTTGTATAAATTACCAACAATTGTATTTGTATTTGTTTTCTGTCTTTATTTTAAATTTTTTTGCTTCAAATTTATATTCTCCCGATTTAATTTTATTTTTAACTTCTATAAATTATTCTCCCGAATTAATTTTGTGTTTAATTTCACGGTAATTAAGTAAATAAATGTATATAATTTTAGCCTTTTATTAAGTTCAGTTTAATTGCCCTTTATTTTTTTGTGTTTATTTTGTATTAATTACAATTTTAATTTTCTTTATTTTCTCCTTTTTCAGATTAGCTTTAAATTCCTTACATCTGTTCAATTTTGATTTTGGTTTGAACCTAATTTGAACTTAAAAATGTTGTATTGTTTATGTATATTTCGCGTTGTCTGTGTTTCTGCAGGTGTGGTGTTCAGTTATACAGAGTTGGGGGTCCAGCGTCAGCAGGAGGGCTGGGAGCAGAGCATAATCGTCCCTCTGGTTGCCCCCGGCGATGACACCCTCAGTTTCAGGATGCTGTGGGACCAACAGCTGGAAACATTCAGCAATCTCAACACCTGGACAGGAGACAGGTGGGACCATGTGACCCCTGTCTGGCTGTGCCACCTGATTCACACGTGAAGTAAATCGTCTCTCTCTCTGCAGGTTTCAGGAGCATCGTGAATTTGGGTCGTGTTGCTACGGTTTTGCACTGAGCTACATCAACCATGTGATGAGGTCAGAGGGCAAGGAGCCAATCACCAGAGAGCATTTCACCTCTCAGTACATCCTGCGTAGGACTGAGGCAGCCTCCCAGTACCTGTCCGTGTACCAGCACGTTTGTCTGCACGGGTACTACAGCACTGCAGAGTCCCACGGGCCATGACCTACATACTGACGTGCTCAATTTGGAAACGGTCCAGTCTCCCGAGTCCTCTGAACCACCTGCTTCGTTGGTCTATATACAAGAAAACCCAGATTTTCCAGGGTCCCTGAACTATGAAGTACCTGCTGGTCCAGTGTCCTGGGCCTTTGGATTCACCTCCTGGTTTTGTCCATCCCACTTGTTTAATTCGTTTGTTTGAAACACGTACTGTATGTCTGCCAGGGTGTCTCGGATCCAGGCCTGTTTAGCGTGTTGTCTAGAAACAATCGGTTCTCTGGGTCAGTGACACTGGTGTCGTTGGATACATGATAGGTCGGTTCCACTGCTGGAACTTTCCGACCTACAGCTGAACTTTTCTTTCTGTTTCCACTGATCTCTGACTCACTTTGGAGAAGAGTTTATTAGCCCTCAAGATGGATTTACAGTTTGCATTCATCTGAATCTCTAAAGGCAGTAATAAGTCTGTGTGCATGAAGCTCACGCCTGTCCTCCTGGAAATAGTGACTAACCGTGTAATTCCTGCAGATATTCAGATTTCTCCAGGTCTCTGAGCTAATAACCCACGTTATTTCTGTCTTTAACCCTCATTTGATGAAATTAACACTGTATTAATATGGAATACTTTAGCAGACTTTATCTGCCATTTCATCATCGGAAGCTGAAATGATGTCCACCAGATTTGCTCCTAGGAGACTGTGTAGACGGTGAGCTGTTCAGGTTCCTTTCCAAATGGAATGTCGACCTTCAGCCGGATGTTCATGAATTAATTACTTACTTTATTTATTCATTCATTCATTCATTTCTCAGTTTTCCAAATTCAGATAAACTCGTGTTTTGAAGGTCTGATATCTGAAAATAAAACCCATAAATGTTTTGCAGACTTTTCACTTACATTATGTATTCTTATATCTAACATTATTGAAATAGTCACATGTGAGTGAGGCTGTTGTTGTTATCACACACACATGAGCCAATCGTGAAATCAGCCAGTCAGATCAGCTTTTATTTTAAAGGTTTATCCTTTCTGAAGTAAAAGTTCAGGTACTGACTGTGTCTGACACCACTGAACAAAGCAGTAGAAAGACCTTTACAATGCACAACTTTTAAGGTAAGAAAAAGAATGACCATCAAAATATATTCAAAGTAACCTAAACAACAAAAAAAAATATGCTAAATGGAAAAAGGTGCTGCTGTCAGATGAGACTAACTTTCAGCCTCAATACAAAGGGATACAGGCTGGCACAAAGACAATACAAGTCACCATATGTGCAGTAAAACGTGGGGGGGTGAAGGTCAGGTACAGCAGATCATGTACTTAGTGCAGAGTATTTACGATGATTTGGCAGGTTGTCAGAACCAGAGCTGGACAAACTCTGACCATTATTATCCTCATGTTTCTTCAGATAAAAATGTTTCTGTGAGAATAAAACAGATTTTCCTTGTCAGACATGCTGCTCGGCTCTTTCTGTAAGAATAATTTCTCAGATTTATTGTGAAAGATAAAGGCGGTCTGCGCCCTGTTAGTTCATCGCACTGCTCTCCTTGATGTACTCATTAGCTTTGCTCTTTACATTTCAATTAGAATTATTTTACTAAACTTTTTAAAAATTTCTTTTACCGTATTTTTTAATTTTAATTACATTTAACAATTTCAAAATTTTATTAATTTCAATCATTTTTAAATTTCCAAAAAAAGCTGAAGCTTAACTTTTGTTTTATTGTAATTTACGTTAGCTTAATGTGTGATTTTGTGTTTAATTGTACATACAATAACATTAGTTTTGTTGTTGTCATAATTTTTTTTACTTATTTTATCTTTCCTCACTTTTCTATTTAATAATTTTAACAGTTAATGCTGTTTGCAAAGCAACTTCACCAAGACACTCTGAAAGCCACTTGTTTAGCGGCAACAGGTGAGTCTGGTCACACGACTGTCTGACTGCAACCTGATAGGCCGGGACCCGGCCGCGGTGTCATCTGATAGGCTGTTACCTAGTGACCAGAGAAGAAGAAACAGAAGAAAACGAGCCAGAGAGGAGTAGAGGAGGAAGGAGACAGGTGACAGGTGTTGAGAGGCAGATGGAGGAGCAGTCCGAACGTGCTGTGATCCGGTTCACTCACTGTCAGAAGGAGATCTTCTGTTTCTCTCTGCCGCAACAGTGTCCGAGCTGCGGGGAGGAGCTGAGGGGGAGCAGGCTGCAGGAGGCCCCGGTCTGCATCCCCTCCCCCCTCACCAACGCACACAAGACCTCCTGCTGCCTGCTGGTCACACCTGCACACGACAACGAGGACAGGTGAGTAAATATTTCACCAATTTTCAGACCTCGTGGAAAACCCAGTTTAACCCAGTTTTCCCAGTATGAACCAATCTGGATTTAGCACAGGGACGCTCACACCTAGAGGCTGCCCAGTACAAACACACCACCCCACCGAGCAGCTCCACTAAAGCCGCTCAGGTTTAGTGCCTTGCTGAAGAGCAGCACAGGTCTGTGGATGAGTGAGACACAGGTGGACCAGCGGCTGTCCAGCTACAGGCTCATGTCTGTAACCACTGCCCCTGTTTTCCGCTATAGCCCAGTCTGACCCGTTCAGTTTACCAGTCCTACCAGTGTGTTTCTGTTGTTTGTTCCCCAGAGACTTTGATGGGACGTCAGACCTGCACACCGGCATCTCCACCACCAAAGGTGGGTCTCCGGGTACAGAGGTCAGAGAAGCGTTGCCAGCCCTCCGTGTGACCTGTGGTTTATATTATTCCAGCAGTTTTACTGTATGGTCAGAAACCAGTAAGGACCCCTGTGTCTAATGGTTCTGCTGGACTAACTGGAAATGTTATATTTGATAGCGCACTGACCTGAGTCAGAGGTTCCAGTCTGACCTTCCTGCTGATGTGTGTGTGTAGGGGTTGTGTACAATTACACTCGAGGTGGGGTCCGCAAAGACCAGACTGGATGGGAGCGCTGCATCAGCGTTCCTCTAGTTCGACCCGACATGTTCCACCTACTGGCTCAGTGGGACCAGTACCTGGATCGCTTCTCTGAGGGACCCATGTGGGACCCTGCCTGGCACAGGTACACCTGACACCTGCACACATCTGTGTCCACCATCGCCTCCTCTTTGACCACCACCTCTCCTCACCTGTCTCTTAGGTTTGATGAGGACCACCATAACTGCTTCAGTTTCTGCCTGGGCTTCATCAACGGGGTCCTGGCAGTGGAGGGCCGGAGCCCCCAGAGCAGAGACACCTTTGTTCAGACCTTCATCCTGCCGAGGATGACGAGGGTCTGCAAGTACACCACTCTTTACCAGCACATCCAAGGACACCAGTACTATGTGGTGGACCGGCAGGAGGACACGCAGGGGGACGCACCAGTTAAACCAGTACTATTTCAGTAAATCCAGTTTCACAGAGGACTGTTAAACAAGTCTGAACTCTATTGCCATGGAACCTGATCCTCCAGGTGCTGGTTACAGACTGGGTTCCTTCAGAGAGAGCAAGTGTCGGGTCAACACAGATAAAGTGACCTCAGACATGAACTGTACAGATTCGGCCTGATTTTAACCCTGAATCAGTTGCTTCTGTCTGTACAAATTTCCCAGATTTAAGGAGGAGTTTGATGTTTTAGTAACGGATAATTGCATTTGTGCCTGCTGTAATCCATAACATGGAGAGGACAAACTAAACGCTTGGTCCAAATGTGAGAGCAGCTCGGAGAGGAAATTATTGAAAAATAAAACTGAGGCAGCTGAAGGAATGAGACAAAATGTTTATGTGGATGGAGGCGCTTCCAGGAAGCTGTTACCAGAAAACGTGTGTGTAAATGCTGTCTGCTGGAAAACGTGTTCATAGTCAGTGTGTATTTCTGCATTTTCATGTGTTGAACATGTTTAAATTGTGAGATGTTTCTTATAACCATTTTAAATAATTGTGTGTTTATTAGTTTATCTTAATAAACTAAAACAAACGTTTTAAAAGCACACACAGAGTAATTATTCAGCACAAAATGATTAGGAAGAAAAACTTTATGAAGAAGAATCTGACTGATATGGTCTTGTTTTGATGGTCAGGGCTTTAAAAAACTTTTTTTTAAATTTACATGCACATAAATATCTGCTGTCTGTCTCCACTGAAAAAACAGTATTAATGTAGAACCACTAATATGTAAATGTACAAATCAATAAAAGGTTTTTAAAAATCTCAAACTAGCAAACACAAAAAAATTGTGTGTTGTGGTAACAGAACATAAAAACGAGCCCTTTTAAATTATTTGAAAATGAGTGTCTCCTTCCAAGTAGAAACATATAAAAATAGATATTTAACAGTTATTCAGCTTGTTTTCTCTCGGAACGTTTTTTTCTTAAAGGACTTTGCAAATTATTACGTGTTTTTTGTCTCCCCCAAGCGGAAATGAGAACCGTTGCTCATGTTTTCACCCGGACACAGATTCTGTTACACCGCAGCGTCCGACACCAAAACAAAGCCGACCAGACAGTTTGTGAATGAAGTGAAAAGTTACAGACTGAAGTCCGCTGTCACCGTCTGTCCACAGACTCCAGCCGGTCCGAGCCGGTCCAAGCCGGTCCCTCCATCATGCAGGCGGAGTTTCGCCCGCCCCGACGACGCACCCGGGTTTATGAGGAGTACGAGGCACCGCTGCCGGTTTGCAACAGCCCGGGGGAAAGGAGCCATCTCCGGGCGGAGCTCATCAACCAACACGTGCTGGTCTGTGATCCGGACCACATCCAGAAGATCTACAGCCAGGTCTGAGTTAATCTACATCCTCTGAAACCAAGTCTAAACCCCCTTAAATAAATCCAGAGTGTAGCCAATGCACAGTATGTAAAAGTGATTCTTCATTACCTAAAACCAGGACTAAGGTAATTGACACCATCTCAGGCCCGTTTTGTCTTAACCCATATCACCAAAAAATAAATACATAAAATAAATCAGGGCCGACTCATCCTGAAAGCCTAACTGATGCAGTTTGAATATCAGCCAAACCGGGACATCACCCCAGATTCTCCCAGCTGGCTGAAGCTGTGTGTGGATCAGAAGCTTCTGGACAGACAGGGGAGAGTGTGTGAGGCTGAGCAAACACACTATATGTGTGTGTGTGTGTGTATAAATTCTTCATACTGATTTATTGATATTGAGATCAGGTCCACATTAATGGGCCATGGTCTGTTCCTGTTGTTATAGCACTGAGCTGTTTTTTCCCTGTTCCTGTCTCGGGCTGATCAGGTTTTGTTGTGATTCAGGGTTATTTTGGGAAAGGCATTTTGTCCCGAGCCAGACCGGACTACAGCCTGTCTGACCAATGGGAGCGTGAGTTCACACCCTTACAGTGACATCACTCTGAGTCTGGTCCAATCAGGACCTTGAACCAAATCAACTGGTCTGTTTCTGTTTCAGAACACGAAGGTTTGTTTCTACCAGTCATCTCACCATCCAGGTGAGTAACGTTCCATCCTATTTGCTGCATGATGGCGTCACACCCTGTCTTGATGATGTCACATCTTGTCCTCACCCCACGCCAGGTATGAAGAACTGCTTAAGTGTGCGAGGTCATCTCTGTCTGCTCAGGGATTGAATGAAGACAAGGTCAATCAAACACTGATCGAACTCTGTCAGCCAGTAAAGATGGAGGATGTGAGGAGGGAGGTCGGAAGTGGGCAGGAAGGAGAAGGGACCGGACCAGAGGGGGGAGTCTGTTCCCCCACAAAGAGACCCAGGTCAGGCTCAGAGCTCGAGCAGGACGAAGAGGGAAGCTGCAGGTAATGTTCCACTCCCCGGACTCAATTTTACTTTCTTTGTTTACTGAAAAATCACAACTGATTAACTGATTTTTCTTCTTATTAATCTATTGTATATTATTTTCCTATTAAGCTCTTTTTAATTTTTCAATTAATTTACTAAAAATACAAACTGAAATTCATCAGTCATTTATATCATCTTCTCTTTAAACAAATAAATTTGGCAAAGTCTGCACTGCAGGACGTTATTCCCCCAACAAAAACTACATTTTACCTGGTGATCTGTGTTTTTACAGTTCACATTTTATTGAGGTTTCAAACATTTCAAGAGAACGACAGTTACAGTAAAAGGTCCCTATAAATTTATTCTGAATTTCAGCTCAGACACACAAAACCTGGACCCTGATCCCGACTCAGACCAGGACTTTGACTCCAACCCTGAATTTGAGCCTGATTCTGACCCCAGCTCTGACTCTGAACCTGATCCTGAGCCTGTGGTTCCAGGTCGTGGTTTTGTCCTGGTGGTTTCTAACAGTGAGGTGAGTCTGGGTCTGGGTCTGAAATGGAATCTGTTATTGTTCATTCTGAGATCCAGTTGAACCCACTGTTAATGTGGAGCTGAACTGGATTAACCTAAACCTGGTTCTGCTGTTTTACATCTACTGCCTGTAATAAGTTAGTGAGGTTATGTTGGGACAAATAAGGTGCAGCACATCTTCTGAGTTACTGTGTGTTTGGTGGTGGGGGCGTCTGATTGTTTTTTCATAATTAGTATAAAGCATGTGAAAATCCTGCAGCAGTTTCTGAATGAATGTAGGGAAAACCTGTTCAGTCCTTCTTGTTGTGTGTCTGCAGGAAGGTGGGGGGGTCAGGGAGGTGCGGCGGACTCCATTCTCTCTGTCAGAGCATCTGCAGCTCAGCCTGGAGGAGGTAACAGAAACTGGGACTCAGTGCTGGACTGTGTATTTGTGATTACGTTTCTGAGCTAGTGAACATTGGCTCATTCTTAACTGATCCGAGTTTGTCTCAAACAGCAAAACATTAAAAATTCAAACGTTTAAAGGTGTCTCAGTGTTTCACCTGAACTGCAGGTAAGGGGTGTGGCCTCTTCACTGTCTCACTGTCTGTCTCCACCTGCAGGCCTTCTTCCTGGTCTATGGTCTGGGCTGCCTGTCTGTCTACCTGCACCAAGTACGTGTCTGTCTGTCTGACGAAAGGACAGACAGTCTTATTGTCTTGCTTTGTCCAGTGTACAAATCGGGTTTTATTTACACATACTCAGACAGAAACAATCCTTTGTAAAATCCTTAAACTGTTGAATGAATCTTTGAGTTTTAAAACTCGGAAATCAATTCAATTTTGATTAAATACCAGAATTAAAGTCTGTAGGTCTCGCACTGTTTTTGAGTTGTATATAACTTTAAAAAATTTTTAGTTGTTAAGTGGCTAATGAGACTACAGAGGTTGTTTGGGACAATAAACCTCATAATGGTGATAACTGAGACTCATCACTTTACAGCCTCCCTGTTACGAATCATCATCTGTAGAGGAGGTAACTGTGCTAACTCAAACTACAAGTAAGAAGGGACCGTGGAGTTGGAGTAATGCAACCGTGGTGTATAGTTGGTTTATAGACCAATGGCTTTTGACTTCTGCAGGTCCTCTTTAAGCTTCAGATGTTGTAAGTTTTATTTTCCACAATAATCCAAATGCCAATGGAAAAATTCTGTTGACTTTTTGATGAGGGAACCAGGAAAATGCTTATTTCCAGGAGTTCATCGTCCCTTCAGCACCGTGTTGGAACTCTAGTGCACAATAATATCTGAGTAACTGACCTCATCCCTGTGCTGCTATTGGTCAGGAGCCCCTGTCAATCATGGAGCTGTGGACGACGTTCCGGTCCCTTTGTCCTGACTTCATTAGCTCGTACGCAGCGTATCATCATTTCCGCAGCAGGGGCTGGGTCCCTAAAAGAGGTGGGGCAGCCAAGTACGGCGTGGACCTCAGTAAGACAAACACACACGGTCAGGTAAAGGTTGTAGGACTGGAACCTGCATGGAAACTGACACCTTTAACATGATTCCCCTTTGTGTGTTCCAGTGTTGTACAGGAAAGGACCCCCTTTCTACCACGCCAGGTAACACAATTTCTAACTGTGAGGACATATGATGCATCCTGACGCCTACGTATTCTAACGGTCTCAATTAAATGTCCAAACCCAACCTGTCCCCCAACCATATCCTATAGCTGATTAATACCCGAACCCTAAAATGTCCTCACAGTGCAGCAATGTCCTGTCTTTGCCCTCTGCTGTAGTTATTCAGTGGTGGTGGAGCGAGTGGACAGTGCGTTCAGGGGCTGTGCTTTGCGTCCGTTTTCATGGCGTTCCCTGGCTGCTCTTAACAGGATCACTGCTAACGTCTCAAAGGTAACAGTATGTCGGGTTTCATCGGATCAGACCGGGTTCTGTTTTTTTTTCTTTAACACGGACGATTTTCTGTTTGTGACACAGGAGCTGATGTTGTGTTACATCATTTCTCCAGCTGACCTATCGGAGGCTGAGCTGGACTCACCTGTGTGCCTGAGCAGATTCAGGGTTCAGGTAACCAACATCAGAGACGCCATATTCTGTCAGGGTGAAATTAAAATGAGTTAAACATTGTGGTGAACAGAAACACTAAGTGAAATTATTTTGCTGAATCAAAAGATGAGTGGATGATTTTTTTTTTTTATTCTTTTGCTTTGCAGGAAGTGATCGTTAACAGATGGGTTTCCTCCAAAGAGCGAGTGGAGCAGGACGACATCTGATTGGCTGAGAGGAGATACTGATGCTGCTGCAGAGTGAAGACGTCATAAAGAGACTGACATCCTCTAACAATCGAACAACTTGAAGTGAAATTAAGACAAACATGGCTGTTGTCAAAAGAGTGAAACTGAATGAATACTGTTTGAATGTGAAATAATTAGAGTTTTCTAATTTTTTTTTATTAAAAGAAAAAAGGAAACATATCAGAAGGTTGTGTCTGTCTCAAACCAGTCCTACTATTCTGCTACTGGAATTAAGTTTTTAGTTTAATCAAACTTTATTTTCTATAGGCCCAATAACAACTAATTATTTCACATATTAATTTATTGCCCCATCAGCCTCGTCAGTACATTTATGTGCCCAGATCACGATGGTAAAGTGCAAATCTTTAGTTTTGTTTGGCTAAAATGTTGTTTAAATCCTCAAATTCTGATGGGGAATAAAGGAGATGAGGAATTAGATTTGTATGCTGTCTACCTGCTGATCGACCATGATTTTCAAAGCTCTGACAAAATCAAAAACACTTCTACCTCAACATGTGGGGTGTTTCAGGAAGCAGCTTTAACGGAACCGGAGATATCTGAAGTTGCATTTTGAATAGTCTTAATAGAAATTGTGGATATACTGATATATATTTTTTGTCACAATGTATTTTGGGATTTTCAAGATAAATACTGGGTAATTGAATGTATTTATTTCGTTTTTAGGATGTGAAATTAACGGTTTTTCCTAGCAAGAATTCTGCAGATGTCCACAATTTTCACATTGAAAGTCATTTGTCCTTGGAAGAATGGCAACCCATTTTCTTACTTAACAGTGGTTCAGTGTATTCCTATGTTTTATTTATTTATTTATTCTTATTAGTTTTTACATTATAATATAATTGTCCATCCGCATTTCTATACAAACAATTTGTAATAATGACTATTGTCAATTTTGGTAATTAAAATCGTTTTTTAAAAAGAATATGTGAAAGGTAGCGATTCAAAGTAAAAACATGTTTCCGGTTACGTCACGTCGACGTAGCAGAAGTTTTGCGGCCCGTGTTTCAGTCGGACCGTGTTTCGTTACCACGGTGACGCGTGACGACACATGTTAATCGTCTGCTCTTGTCCAACGATTGCGTGTCTCTGCGCGTGTTCGTGGTGTATTTTTTTTTAATACTGCAGACTTTGAGAAGTCACTTACAGTTATAAACAGGACACATAAATCAGCAGAAAAATGTCATTAATATTCACTTAGATGAATTCTCGCGATAACAGCGCGGCGTCCTGAGCTCGCGCATTAGCTTAAAGCGACGAGTCGCGGGGAAGGAGCGAGGAGCGACCGTTACACGGACAAACGCACCAGCCGAGCCGCGGTGTGTCCAGGTAAAGCTCCTCCCCACCCACCGGTGACAACCACAGCCCCGGCGAACACGTGTGTAGAAGCCGGGGAAAGGCGCCGAGAGGCCTGCTGGGCTCCACACTGCTGTCCTGCTGAGCTAGCTGCTAGCATGCTGAGCTAGCTGCTAGCTGTGCAGGTGTCAGGTGTGTTTACCTGGAGCGGAACCGGCAGAAACATCCGCACGTTGACGGGAGTTCGGTGGTGACCGGGTCCACTGCCGTGTCCGGCAGAGCAGCTAACGGCTAACGTGACCCCCGAGCTGAGTTCACCTGCTGTTAATGAGGAGCAGCTGGTTCCGATGGTGACGTTCATCCCCTGAGCTGCGGCTCGGTTTAGTTTTATTACAGACACAGCAACATTCCAAAGACCCAGCGCCAGGTCCAGGAGTGTGTCCACAGAACCTCAGTGGGTCTGCAGTGGGAAATGATTATGATTATGGATCGCTAATAATTGAAGTGCTTCTCAGTGTCGCTTCATACTCACACAAACACACACACACACACACAGATGTCGGCCACTTAAACTTCAGTGTTTTGTCCAAGGACATGGACATTATGTTTAATGGAAAATAAAAATAAAATCGTAGACCCCAACTTTCAGTGGCTATAAATACTTTGTACATAGTGATAAATGAGGTGCTGAGTGACTGCAGTGGTCGTGGACAGTTTAACGGCTGTGCTGCGTGTCTTCACAGAGCAGCAGAAGGATGGCCGACGACTTGGACATCGAGGCGATGCTGGAAGCTCCGTACAGGAAGGTGAGAGCCCGTCTGCCCTCCGTCACCACGACGCTCAGCCTCACTCTGCTGCTCCCCGCACAGTCGCCGTCACTTTGCCGAAATTAGTTCTCAGCCAAATTAAAAGTTTAAAGCACTGGAAGTATTGGGATGCGGAAAACAATATGCAATACGATGCAATTGAATATTTGTGATTTGAATCCTCATCTAAAAATGAGGACTTAGGGAAAAGATTCACCTCTTATGATTTAACAAGAGTCTTAGATGTTGTAAAGTGCAGAGGCCTTTGCATTAACAAACTGAGGTTTACTGATTCCTAACAACACGGGTGTTTTTTGTGTGAGATGCTCTGTGTTCTGCAGCTGCTCTGCTAACTGTCTCTGAGCAGCAGAGTTGGGCTGATGATGATTATGATGATGATTATGATTATGGTGGCCTTCCTTCACACACTGTCATGATTAAATCTATCTCTCTTTGTAGACTTGCCTAACGATTTCTCACCTCTACTTCCCTGAATGCCAGTGTGATCTGTCACAAACATGAAGGTAGTAAACAGCCCCCATCATGCTTTGCTGTACTGTGGTCCCCATGGTAACATGACTGGTTTCCTTGGTAACTGTAAACTGTCACCTGGTTTGGGCCCAACCCCAGCTGGTGAGGAAAGCTGAGAATTCTGGGAGATGAAATGGAGGGAAATGCAAATATTTAATGACAGGAGAGTCATGGGAGTGGGCTGTCATGAGATATCCCTTAGCTTAGAAAAAGCAGCATTCTGCATCCCAACACTAATCTGTTATCAGGGATTCAGAATATTTGTGTGGTAACGGGGCAGAGGAGGGACCAGAGTCTGAACTCTGATCTGGCCTGGGGGCTTGTTTGGAATGGTTGAGCTGTATAAAAGACCAACGTGATGTGAAAATGTTCACACCCAAGTGTGCCACACAGACAGACAGTCTGAAGTTGGATTATGTAATGATTCTTCTCATAGATTGAGTCATAGACTTCAGATTCCAAAAGTCTCTCACATCTCCTGATTTAAATATCAAGATTTCTTTTCCTTTAAGCCAAATTAGATGATGATGATGATGATGATGATTCAGAAAACAGGGAAACGGCGCTGCTGGTTATCTATACTCTGAAAGCTCTTTAGCCTGAAGTTTGGCTACAGTCAAAGTATTATTAAATTTAAGTATTTCAAACTTCACACAATGACCCATAATGACTAAATGAAAATATATTTTTTAAATCTTTGTAAATCTAAAACTGTCACATCAAAATCAAGTAAATGCAAAGGAAATGTGTGTGAAGAGTGACGCTTTCTAAATCTGATCATGTTTTATGTCTGTTGTGGGCACAGAAACTGTTCATGATCCTGCTTAGTTGGTCTGGTGGACTCTGAGGTCAGGATCGGAGCGGGATTGGGGGGGACAGGCCTGCAGTTCACTTCTGTCAGGTTTCAGATTGAACTGTGTGAAGCATCACGTTTTTATTTTAGAAGCTCGGCAGGGAGTTCCCAGAACAGGTCAGGGGGTGTCTGATAGTGTGACCTTGATTCTGGTTCTGGGCACAGTTGAGTGACTTAAGACTCCTGTCTGCTTCAGGGCCCTCAGGAGTCCCAGCAGCCAAACCCAGCTCTGCATCTACAAGAAGAAGAGCTGGACTGTGGAGTGTCCGCTGCTGCCGGAGCGCCAGCTCAGCTGACCCCCCCCCCCCACACACACACACTGACTGCCCAAACTCACACACACACACAGGCTGGGCCTCCGTCTGGGACTGACTGACCGACTGACTGACCCCCCCACACCCCAAAGAACTGCCTATTTGAATGTACAGTAACTGATTAAAGTGTTTTTATTCTCTCTCTCACCCCTCTCCCTCCTGATTCCTGAATGTTGCCTCCTCATGCTCTTCTCTGTCGACCCCGATAGGAGGACATCAAAGCCACCAGCCCCAACGACCAGGAGGAGCACTCCAAAAGGTAACCACATCTACACCTGTCCATCTTTGGACCTGCCTCCACCTTTGTCCACCTGTCTTTGCATCCGCACCTGTTCAATGGTTCCATGACAGTAGTGTAAGCTATTTCCGAGGCAATGCCTGCACCTTTGCTAGTCCAAAAACTCGACAAATGGTGGCTGGAGCAGCTAAAGACAACATGAAAAAATTGAGAAGTCATGTTTACCTTTCTGTTACGTACGTATGTTAGTCGACTTTTTCTTTAGGTAAATGACTCTAATTTATGAAAATGTTCCGTCAGGCCCTGTTCTGATTGACTGCTGTGTGTCTGACAGGAAGAAGCGCAGCCGCGACCCAAAGCGCAGCAAAAGTCGAGACAGGAAGAAGAGCCGCAGTCGAGAGCATAAACGCAGCCGCAGCAGAGACAGACGAAGAAGTCGTAGCCACAGCCGAGAACGACGCCGGAGCCGCAGCAGAGAGAGGGGCGGGCGCTACAGAGACCACCACAAACAGTGAGGCAAATATTCTATCAGAAGACTTGAGTAGCGTTTTTAATAGTTTCATGTGAATTCAGGAGCTTTAATAATCAGATAAAACAATAAAGTCAGTGCATCTCACTGTCATGTAACAGTGAGGGATTATTCACAGATAAATTATTACCAAATGAAAGTTGTGTTTATGACTCTAATTCCAGTCTTAGAGCATGTAAATAAATTTCTACATTCTTGTAGGAATAAACCAGGTAACTCTGTAGGAGGCCGTGTGTCTTTATATTCTGATAAATGCCTCGCCCCATTAAAAATAACAATAATAAATTAAGAAATTAATGGGATAAACATTAGGCTACATGTTTCTCTCATTAAGCTACATGATGAATTGTCCCTGGGCAAGACACTGAACCCTAAAGTTGTCCTTAACGTCTGCTACTTACTAAGTAGTGAACTTCAGATACATCAGATGTCAAACCTGTTTGTTTGCAGCCGTCGGCAGTCGAGGAGTAAGAGTCCGCTGAGGAAGGAGAAGAGTCCAATCAGGTGAGACAGTTTTGTCGAACTGTGAAATGTTGAAGACATTTGTCCTTAAAACACTCTACACCGTTAGTTTTTTTTTTAAACATTGCTGTGAGCAGGCTGCCGATAGATAACCTGACTCCAGAGGAGCGAGATGCTCGGACTGTGTTCTGCATGCAGCTGGCAGCCAGGATACGTCCTCGAGACCTGGAGGAGTTCTTCTCTGCTGTGGGAAAGGTAAAACTTACTGATCCTGTTGCCTCAGTCCAGAACAAATGCTCATAAATGCAGGAAAGTAACCAGATTATTCTGTTACTGATGGTTTTCATCCAAAATGTCGGAACGACAAAGTAAAGTTGTTTACAAAAATCTGCTGTTTCTACACAAACGCTGAATGATTTCCCATGACACTGCTCGAGACTGACACATAAATGTATTCCTCTGTGTACCTCAAAGTATGTTACACTATAAGATGACATATGGTTTTAAAAACACCCCAGTGAGAACATTTGCTTATTGTTTAAATATAGAGTAGGTTTGTAACTGTATGTCTTATGTTATTATCAGTAGTTGGATTCTAACGTAGATCAAAACAAATGGGCTGGAATTCACTTTTTCTCTAATGTGACTGGCCTAAATTATTTATAATGAATAATTTCTACTTTCTATTGATAAACCGATGGATTCATAAACTTTTTATTGAGAAGGCTGAATGTGATTAGGGATTTTCTGTGGGGCGTTGCCATGGTAATGGCTCCTGTCGTCAACCCTTACAGGTTCGGGACGTGAGGATGATCTCGGACAGGAACTCCCGCAGGTCCAAGGGCATTGCTTACATTGAGTTTGTGGAGGCAAACTCAGTTCCTCTGGCCATCGGGCTGACAGGGCAGAGGCTGCTGGGAGTTCCCATCATTGTACAGGCCTCGCAGGTAAAACATCCGTTGATCTTTGTAAAGCTGTGAGGAGACTGACCTATTGTGTGAAATATTCCTTGTCTCTTTGTTGTTTTCCACATGAGCACACACTTCAATTCTAGCCATTGCAGCCTTCTGTAACGTAGTGTAACATAGCCACAGCCTGCTGCAATGTCTCGAATAAAACAGGGAAGCTGTGTTTTCAGGCCGAGAAGAACCGAGCAGCAGCAGCAGCAGCAGCCAACAACCTGCAGAAAGGATCCTCAGGACCGATGAGGCTATATGTCGGCTCCCTGCACTTCAATATCACAGAGGAGATGCTGAGAGGAATCTTTGAGCCGTTTGGACGGGTCAGAATTAACATCACACCTGCAGTAAACATGTGTACAATATACATAAAGTACTGACATACAGGATATGTGTGACAGCTGTTGTGGCGTTTCCAGATTGAGAGCATTCAGCTGATGATGGACAGTGAGACTGGACGATCTAAAGGCTACGGCTTCATCACTGTGAGTTGTTCATCTGCTTGGTCATCAGAGTCACATTACTCCTTCTGAAATCTTTTCATTATTTTCTAGTACTATCCCCATGTCAGAATTTTGTCAGTCAAATCACATTTGAGTGTTCGGTATGAACCTTTTAATCTCCCACGCCCCCACCCTATTCAGAAAATCCACTGACATTAATTTCATTCTTTTTTTCATGCGAGTGTGGGGTTGGCGCTCCGTCACATGTCCCACCCATGAAGGTGGGACATGTGACGGAGCGCACCGATGCCTCCACATAGGTGATTCTTTGAAGTCTGCAGCCAGCAGTCATCAACAGTGTCATAAAGGAGCAATTAAAGTAAGTTGTATCATTTCAGTTCGCAGATGCCGAATGTGCTAAAAAAGCTCTGGAGCAGCTGAACGGCTTTGAGCTCGCCGGTCGCCCCATGAAGGTGGGACATGTGACGGAGCGTACCGATGCCTCCACAGCTTCATCTTTCCTTGACAGCGATGAGCTTGAACGTTCCGGAATCGATCTGGAGACCACGGGGCGACTGCAGCTGATGGCCCGACTTGCAGAGGGTGAGATAATCCCTGATACTGACGCACCTCATACTGCGGCTGTCAAGCACAGTGGTGGAGGGTTGATGATTTTGAACAAGACTGTATGTGAAGATTGCACGGAGGCAGACTAATTGGGAGAGATGCTTTGCTGCAATGTAAAAACTAATATTAAAGATTTCTTATTCTAAGAGTTGGAGAGTTAAATTTGACAGATTGAATTTTTGGTTAATATTGATACTATGGTGGTCGCCGCCTGTGAGCGTTTTGGGGTCTACGGCAGGTTTTAAGAAGGAGAGTCGACAGAGGGTCTGAAAACTCGCTACAGTTCACAACACTGGTCACTACTGGCTGATTAAGCTTGTATGCAGGCAGCGTTTGATTGAACACTGATTCTCAAATGACCCTTTTGTTTAAGAAGGGTGTGGGACACTCCTGAATTTGATTGGATGTACATGTAAATTGGTTTGCTGAGTGACCACTCACATTCTATCTTCAGCTAAGGGATTCTGTGGTTGTGTTTTTGCAGGAACCGGTCTGCAGATCCCTCCTTCTGCTCAGCAGGCTATACAGATGAGTGGAGCTATCGCTATAGGAGCCATGGCTGCAGTATCAGGTAAATACATCATCATCATCATCATCATCATCAGTCCGTCTCTGTTAAACTGAAAACGTTTAATAGACAGTGTTCATCTGAGCTGCATTTTTCAGATGCTAAACTTGAGAGCAGGGAGTTGTTGTTTTTCTTTCTCACGTGAAATAAAACACAATTTAATAACAAATGAGAGATAAATATGTTCAGCCTTAACATTTGATGAATATTTAAAAATATCAGAATTATTTCAATGAATGATGCAATGATATTGACATTTTCAAGAAAATTTTCACATCTTCACATTGCACTGTTGAAATATATGATAAATATAAATGTATGTGAAGCTTGACTGTCTTGAAGAAAAGTAAAGGAGCAGACCGAACAGAGCAGCAGTTTCTGTCACACTGTTTTTGCTTCCGTCCTGTTTTCTGTGATGCAGCTCGTGAAGTTGTTAAAATTTGTGTTTCAGCGGCCATGAACCCGGCCATAAATTCGGCTCTTAATATGAGCATGAACTCCTCTGCTCTGAATCTTCCCTCGCAGCCGCTCGCCACACACTGCTTCCAGCTGTCCAACATGTTCAGCCCCAACAGGTACGTTCACCTGTCTGCGCAATTGTCTCATTGGCTGTTGAGATGACAGCTGCTGACATGACACCATTGCTAAATGTAAATTAGCCTGTTAGCTTCTTGTTTTGTACCTTTGTCTGCGTTGGTTTGTACATAAACATTGTGTTTCTGCGTGTTGTCGCCTCGCACATGAAGGCGTGTCTTGTATTTGAATGCCGTGTCTTTGTGGTGTCCTGTACCTGAACACTGTGTCTGTTTCAGTGAGGAGCCTCCAGGTTGGGAGCTGGATATCCAGCATGAAGTCATAGAGGAGTGTAACAAACATGGAGGAATTGTTCATATCTATGTTGACAAGAACTCCACTGAGGTACACCACTCCCTGCCTTACTGTCTCCGAATAAAGGTTTATCTTCTCTTAACTGTTACATCACTGAGTCCAGAACCTGATTTTAGTTTTTGGCCTTGTCACAGAGTTTTGTTGTTGTTCAGAAACTATGAAAAATTCAGTGAGTCTCGCTGTGTGATTTACATGGCCATTAATAACCAGGTTACAGTATTATGTAAATCAGTAGCTTTATCGGGAAAGCTGGATTCTTAAGTGCTGTGTATATGGGAAACCCGGTTTCTGAAATCGGAGGATGGAATTAGGGACGCCTGGTTTCATACACAATAAAACTACGGTGGCCCTGAGAGCTCACAGCACTGCAAATGAGAAAACACATTCAAATAAACGAAACACAAACAAATTTTAAAAAGAACTACATCAATTTGACAACACAGGTATAACATTAGGAACACAACGGAAACTAAAAATACATCTACAAGTCCAAATGTCTCAGTTCTTAGTGGACACATTGCTATGACAGCAGACTTTAATGCTTCCACAGGACACTAAATACTCCAGGGTATTTGATTTTATAGATTTCTTTTAGTTGCTCCCTGACATTATCGTCACGTTGTAGCTTTTTGCACAGTGTTTCTTAATGCTGCGCCTGTGTCATCAAATTAATGACTGATTGCTGGTTTTGTCTATTTGCCTGTCTTTTCCTGAGTTGCAGTGCTGGGATCTCCCAGGGCCACTGTCCTGTGTAATTCCACCTTTTGTTCCATATATTCGCTCCTCACCTATAATTTTACCTCTGCTTGATTCTAGGGAAACATCTATGTCAAATGTCCATCAATCCCAGCTTCCATGGCCGCTGTCAACGCTTTGCATGGCCGATACTTTGCAGGTAAGACTCGTCATGTGACCCTATGCACTTGTGCTGTGGACCTATCAGATAGGTCTTATCACCTGTTTTTATAGGTAAGATGATCACGGCAGCGTACATCCCCCTGCCCACCTATCACAACCTTTTCCCAGAGTCTGTCACTGCCACGCAGCTGTTGGCCCTGCCACCACGACGGTGACTCACAGCCTTCTGATTGGACACTGGGCAGTGTCTGCCTCTGAGTATTGTCCAATGATTGAGCTCTGTGAGCTGTCAGGTGGTGGGCTTATGAAGATGGTGTCAGCTGGTTGGTTGTTTGGTATTTAAATGCTTTTCTAATGAAGATTTGATTTTGTAAAAAATGCCAATTAAATTTTATTTTGAAGTCACTCATAGCTGAAGTGTTTTTTTTCATAGCTTTAAATAAATGTACCATGAAATGCTGATGGCAGAGATCAATTCTGAGGCCTGGATTGTATTAACCTGTGACACAGGTGTGAACTGTGAGGCTGAGCTGCAGATATTAGAGCTAAGGTTATCAGTGCAACCATCAGCGCTAGATCGAGATGAGGACAAACATCAATCGACTGGATATTCTTAGGCAGTGGGGGGAAACCGATGTATATGTGGGAAAGAGGCAAACTCAAAACCAAAGCTGACGTGGATCCACACGCGAGAATTCTTGCTGTGAGGTGGCGACACGAATCATTTCACAAGATGCTGCCTCTGATTTTAAAGTGCAAGTCAGTATTTGCTTGGACCAGTGTGGAGTCTCTGTGGTACCCTCTGTGTTTACAGTGGCTACACTTCTCCTTGGTGCAACTTTGCTCAGCACTGTCCCTTCAGTCGCTTCGGGAATGTTTAAGCTCCTTCCAATTTACACATATAATAAATCAAATTGGTAATCTTATCTACTTTCTAAACCACAAAGACAATGAAAGCATATTTTTAGGCATTTCTGCAAATTAAAAAAAACCCATACCTACAGTGTTTCTAATGAAACTGCCTGCAATAAATCAGTAGTCTGCTATTGTTGACCTGTGTTTGTATTTTGGTCTTTAATTTTCAGAAATAAAAACAGGGTGAACTAAAACACCTGAACTTAAAGGGAGAGAGGTTACGGTTTGTGAATCAAACAGTTATTTAGGAAACATAAAATAGATGACAGGACCTCTATCCCAACTTTGTGCTGTGCTAGGAATTAAGGGTCTCTGCTGCTGGAGGCCTGTAGGAAAAATTATTTACCCTTCAGATAATTTTGGTGTCTAGTCACAAACTTCTGTGACCAACTGCCGAACAACCGGTCGCCTCCTGGAGGTGTGTCAAAATGTTCTTGGCCACAACACTGAACTCCAAGTGGCTTCAGGTGGAGCAGGTGAGCACCTTGCACGGCTTCTACAGCCATTGGTGTGTGTGAGGGAATGAATTAGAAGTAACACTGTAAAGCACTTAGCATTAAAGCAGTATACAGGCAGAACATTTACCACGGATTTCCCCAGCAAAGTAATGTGCTGGTAGTTTGTTCATAGATCTCTGCCTGCCTTCACTAAGAAATCCAGCCTGGTCTGTTTGTGTCTTGTCCTCCATCCTGATGTTTCACCATATCTAATCACCAAGCGTTTAGTTAACACTAAAGAACACATGGTTTGGCCTTAAATACCAGGTAGTCTCAAAAGGTTTTTATTAGAAAACAAAACCAGTTTTTAAACACATTAATAAAAATGTATCGTCACTTTTAAGGGAATTACTGAACCGCCATAGGTTGGGTTTTTTTAATAATACAGACAGCCTCACTTCTTCTGTGTGACAATGAAAACAATAAATAAAAACTCCTTAAATATTAAAAATGCATCTCAATAACGTAAAACTAGCTACTTGTTTTTGACGTCACACTGATTGACAGCTAAATGCAAACAGCTGTTAACACAAACACAAAACAGCTGTACGCGCGCCGCCCCGCCCCACTCTGTTGGGGCCGTGTGCACATGATGCCTTCACGCTCCGCCTGGGGGCTCGTATACAAGACAGTTTACAAAAATTAAAAGGACAATAAGTTTTAGACCAAAACTACCTCCTTATTAGAAGTCTACCAAATAAAGATGATGTCCCAAGTCTCTCTGTGGGCGTTTACAGCCTCTGTCAATGACATTTTGCAGGTAAAGTCCCGGTTTTACCACCAAAACAAAGTCTGATTTTCCACCACCTGTGCCGGTGCCTGAACGCAGCAGGATGCGTGGTGCCGTGTGCAGACCGCGTGTGGCGCAGAGGAGGATAGAAAACAAACATCCACAGTTTCGGGTCTGAGGTGAGTTTCAGCTCCGACCATCGATCCGCTCGTTTTTCCCTGCAGGAGTCTCACTGCCGCCGGGCTGCAGCTCCGCGCCGTTCCGGAGTGGAGGCGCTGCGGAGCGCACAGTCTCCCGTTGTTGATCCGCTGTGGAACGGATGCTAACCTGTTAGCATGCTAGCTGACAATATGACCGCGCTGGGCCCGCTGACAGGCCGCCTCCGTCTGGACACTCAGCGGGGGAACCCGCAGGGCCGAGTCGGAGGAGAAGCTCTTCCCCCCGGACAATCCAGAGCGGAGCCTCCGGACGGCGCCCGCTCACAGCCGCCTCTGAACGGCGTGAGGCCGCGGGCAGTTCGGGGGGGCGGTGCTGCCGCGGAGCCTGGAAACGGAATCAAAACCACAACAGCTCGAAAACATCCAGCAGCTGTTCGTCAGCGAGCGTGTTTTCAGCTGTTTAAAGTCTGAAGTGACGTGCAGAGCAATCGATGCGTTAGGAGACTGAAGTCCAAGTGAAAGTCCTGCTTCTCTGCCAAGGTCCACATGTTCTGAAAGTGCCCGGTACGGTGGCACCAGGTTCGGGTCCAGGCAAACACGCCTGAAGCGGCAGCAGGTAAAGTGGAGCTGAATTTAACGCTTTAAGTGCCGACAGCATCCACGATAACAGCCGAGCCTCCATGGAAGCAGCTGGAGCTGCAGATTCAGGGGGAGACGGAAACAGAAAACAACAAGTGCGTCCGTGTGAAGCTCGTCATACAGGTCCAGGTCTCTGTGGGCCCCCAACAGAAGTGTGGCTCCCGGCAGCAGCAGCACTAAGGCTGCAGATATTAAAAACTGTGTTGATAATCTGTTCATTGTTTCAGCTGTGAAACTAATGGGAAAATGCAAAACGTCTGAGATTCATCAGCTGCTTTTCTTTGTGATAAATGCAAAACTCTTTGGGCTGTGGACAAACTGACACATCTTAAAGGCAAGACGTTTTGATGTCTCGACAATCAGTTGATCAGTTACCGAGCAAATAAATTCATAATTTAAAGATGAACCGACAATGAAACTTACTGTTTGATGCAGCTCTAGATTTGATATTTGATATTTGAATCAGTTAAGAAAAGAAAAGAATTATCGGGAGCTTCATTGACAGTAAAAATACAGCTTGTTCTTTTTTTTAGTTCAGAAAAGTGAAATTCCAACAATATAAAAATCATTACAGTTACACACAGTCTAAGAAATTCCTGCTGTCTGCTGGTCTGCAAAGTCACTCCATTAAAGGGCACGTTCGGATTTTTTTGTTAATGTGAAAACCATACCACAAAAGCAAAGAGTGGTTGGTTTGGGTGTTGACTCTTCTTCCTCCTCACACTGACTCACGTCATGAGATGAAGAGCAATGGAGGAGTAATCTCAGCTTAGAGTCTGGGTGAATAAGAGGTTATCATAGAGACAATAAAATTCCACAACTATCGTAATAAACAAATTATTTAGAATTGTCCCTGTGGAAGCTCTGCTGATCCTCCGATGGGAGGATGATGAGTCCTGCTTATGCAGGGTCCGTCCTTTAGACCGCTTGGGATGATGGTGGATTCGGTCTGTGTACGAGCCCTCTGCTGAGTAAGTAGAGGATTGTACTTGGGGCATTGCTGAAAACTGATGCGGAGCAGATCTGGACCAAAACGCAAGCGACTCTTTGCTGACTTAATTCTTTATCTGTAGATCTACCTTCTTTATCAGGTAGAAGGAATGATTAGTCTTCTGGCCTCAGATTGTTCACGGTTTCATCTATGATCCGGTAGACTAGCTCTGTGTTAAAACGGGTGGACAGATGTGGCTCAAATAGAAGATCACCTGGAGAAGGGTTGGTTGGGACATTTGGGTGTCTGTGTTTGAAAATGTTTGATTAATAATATAAAATGTCTGTCTCGGTTCAGCGTCGTCGTGGGGATGAGCAGTAATGAGTGTTTCGGGTGTGGCCGCAGCGGCCACTGGGTGAAGAACTGTCCGAGCGCCGGCCGAGGACGAGGGAAAGGTCGCGGCAGAGGCAAAGGTGACTTTTATTCCAACGTGTTGCCATCTAACATTCTCTGTACCTGTGTGGTGTAAAGGGAGCCCTGGCCTTCAGAATAAAAGTGTTAATGTTTTGATTTGCTCCATCATCATCATCATCATCACACAGTGGATTTCACTGCATGTTTCTCCCTCCTCCACTGATGGAAAGTTTGTTTGTGCTCATCTTAAATCTGACTTTTCTACCTGGGTAAATCTGCAGAATTTATGACATCACAACTTGTTTGGAGCCATTCAAGGTCCAGCATGAAAATGATACAAATTTAATTATGCTCGTCGACAGTTAAACTAACTGACTAAATAATAATTGATAACATTTTTAGTTTTTTATTTCACCTTTTATTAAGTTCAGATATGTACAGATGACTCTTGTTATTGTTTTGCTTTTCCTTTTATTAACATTTACAGTCTGAGATTTCTTGGTGATCACACAGGTTCTTTGTTTTTGATAAATGTCTGTAAAACCTGACCTGGCACTGTGTTGGGTTTCAGATCTGTTCTGTTACCGCTGCGGGGAGCTCGGACACGTCGCCAGGGACTGTGAGAGGACTGAAGACGGTCAGGACACACCTGAACACAGTGATGCAACAACATTATTAGAAGATAAAAATTCAGTGCTTTGTAAAGTCTTAGTAATGATTTAAATCTTTGACAAACAGGAGCCAGACTTAGAACTGGACTGATGTTCTCTGATGTCACTGACCCTGTGATAGCATAACTGTAGACTATAACCCTAAAGTTTAAATGTAAGTCTAGGGCTGCCAAAGAGTTTTTTGGCCACATTTTAACATCAATATCTGAAGATGAGAATGATGACTGTTTATGGGATCCAAAGCCAGTTGTTTTTTGTTAGAATGTGCAATCATTAATTTGCTCAGTGCACCACAGTCATCAGGTTATACACCTGTATATGTTCAGCTATGACGTTTTCGTGTAAGATAGTGAACAGAAGATGCACTACAACTGAGCTTCAGAGAACTTACCCACAAGCATAAACTAGTCCTTGTCCTTCAGTGAACTTTACCTTTTAAAGCTGCTTGTAGTAGAATATTATATTAGAATCTTGAATATTAGAATCAAGCAGGTGTATTTACCGTACACTCAGTTTGCTGTCGTCCCTGCAGCCTGCTATAACTGTGGCAGAGGGGGTCACATCTCCAGAGACTGCAAGGAGCCGAAGAAGGAGCGAGAGCAGCTGTGCTACAATTGCGGGAAAGCTGGACACATGGCACGGGACTGCAACCACGCCCATGAGCAGAAGTGCTACTCCTGCGGCGGCTTTGGTCACATCCAGAAGTGCTGCGAGAAAGTCAAGTGCTACAGGTGAACTGAGGCTTGCGGTGAAGTTCCTCTAAAAGGGACAGGTTTTTACAAGTACTCCAGTCTAACCAGTGCGTCTGTTCGCTGCAGGTGTGGGGAGATCGGCCACGTCGCCGTGCACTGCAGCAAGGCATCGGAGCTGAACTGCTACAACTGTGGGAAGTCGGGTCACCTGGCCAAGGAGTGCACCATCGAAGCTACAGCCTAGTTGACACCCTCACCTCTGAACCACCCCCCCTTCTTTCTCTCTTTCTTTCTCTTCATTCATTCCCTCTGATGCTCCTCTTCTCATTGGTCCAGAGGCCTGTCACTCAGCCTCATAGCAGCCAGTCAGAGCGGGCAGAGGGAGGAGGAGGGGCGGACACTAAAAAGTTTCTTCTGCGTTTTTAAAAAAAATAAGAAACAGATTCTGTGTTTTTAGTTTTGGTAGCGGCGTCATGACGTATAAAGCGTTTGAGAATCCTTTCAGCCAAGCTGATTGGCTGAGAGAGTACAGCAATTTTTAAAAGCCCCTCCCCCAGTTGTAAAGTGGGCAGGGCTATAACAGCGAAAAAATAAGCACCGGAAGTTTTTATCTTCCGACATTAACTTTATTTTTCTGGATATTGTCTGAAAGAATTGTGATTGGTTCCACCTCCAGCAAACAGCCAATCACATCGCAGGATGAACAAGCCGATCAGAGTGACGAGAAATATTGATTATTCATTTTTAAAGGTGTATTTTGTTGCTGTTTGAATCTGATGGCACCGACTGAGACAAAAACTAATAATAATAAAACACAAAAAACAATTTTACGTTTGGGGAGAGGAGAATGTTTTCACAAAAGATCCAAATGTTATTTTTGTACAATATATCACTTAGAGCTACTGTAAAAATGTCTTTTGGTTGTTCTGCAGACTGTAAGTTTAATCTGACAATAAAAATGTGGTGGAGGAGGACGATAATGGAGCCAAGACACTTTTCTGTTTAAGCTGTTTATTTCACAACAAAGTACAAATAAAAATTAATAATAATAATAATAATAATTAAAAAGGGAGTAAAAACACTCAACCACTCTGAAATGTTACTTCGAATCCTGATCCCCAAACTTGGAACTGCACGGATGGGGGTGGCCGGTTGGGGGTTCAGTGTCTATCATAATACCAATACGTTCAATTCTCAATAATCACTGTGGAGGCCAGAAAATCTGATGTTCTACATCTTTATGATTATCACTTAACTTGACCCTGACTTTATGAGCCCATGTTGATGTAGAGAACTCGGTTGTAGGCCACATATAGAAGCCAGGACACGGTGCAGAACCACGGTGGACCCAGCTGCCTAGGATGCAGGGCAAACGAATCTAAATGTGAATGGCCCCCATCAGTACAGAACATCTCTGACACAGGTTTCTGAATTCCCCAGCAAGATATGCACACAGGATGAATGAATCACCCCCTTCTTCCCTTTTTAAGGTCCAAATAATCATTATGGGAAATGATATCAACACATACAACAAATTTCAATTCTGACAATCTGTCAACTTAAAATCAGCCGAATTTTATCAATCTGATCTAAATGAGGAAAAAGCCTTCACCAAAACTCTAAAGGAACCTTATGTGTGTTATGTGTGTCCAGCGTCTCAGACAGGTTTACTTCTTAGGACAATTCATATTTTCTGGTCGTTGCTTTTATGATTCCTGCAGTTTTTTCTCCTCGTTAGGAACTGATGGGTTCCAGTAGGTGGCAGCAGAGCAGCGGCGGCGCGTCAGCAAATCGGAAACCGGAAACAGAAGAAGAAGCCGGCGATCCGCGTCCGGGCGTGTGTTGGTCGTTTCTGCACTTTTCCTCCGGATTCTTCATTTCCCAAAGAAACATAAAGGCCCACAGCGAAGATGGTGAGCAGCCGGGAGGTTCTCAGCGCGATCAGTCGGTTTAGCACAGATAGTTAGCATGCTACCATGTTAGCCAGAGTTTAGCTTGTTTGTTAGCTAGAGGCTAACGGCTCCGTTCAGTAACGAGGAATCATTTTAACATCCGAAGTTTTGAGCCTTGTCGAAATTATTTAAGTCATAAAAGCTCCGACGAACCTTTCAGAGAACAGTCACTAACGAGTCCAAAGTCCAACATGTTTCCATTCAGTCTGTCTTGGAACTCAGGCGAACAGTCCGTGGTTAAGTCACAGATTTTCAAACGGGACCCGGAGTCCGGACAAAGTTACTGCAGTTGACCTGTGACCTTTCTGATCCATGTTCATTCAGTGCGAGTCACTAAATATTATAACTGTAACTCCAGTCCTCAGTCTACAGATTCTGAATGTGCGAAACGTAGATAGTCACAGGTGAAGAAATGTGTCAGATTCCATGTCAGTATCACTGAGCTGCTGGTGCCACAGTCCGTGATAAAGTGCCTGTTTTGTGAATGGAGTCTGGTGTGAAATGGCTGTTGCTGTCCTGATTATTTATAAAAGATTAAAAACAAAGATAAAAACGTTTTAATATCAGTGTTACATGTCAGTTTGTCAAGGTGCAGCAGTCATTATAAAAAAACAACCTTTTTTGGTCAGATTTTCCCTTTTAATACACATTGTGTGTTTATTGGTTTTTTGTTGCAGTTATGGCTGTTGGTTTTTTAATTTGTCTGTTCATGATCTAATCTGTCTGAATCACCGTCCTCACCATAACAGTTTGAACAGATATTGTCCTGGGTGTGATATGTCCTTGTTTTGAGCTTTCATGATACAGTGGGAACTGTGTACGTCTTCCAGTGTAGGAAGAGGGCAGCCGACGATCTTCTGGGCCGTGTTTTCTCTGAGCCATGGTCCGGCTCGTGAACCATACGCCCATGCAGTATGTTAGAATGCTCCCTATGGAGCACTGGTAGAAGGTCACCAGGAGTCTCTTGGTGAAATTGTTCTTCCTCTACATCCTGAGGAAGTAGAGTCTCTGCTGGGCCTTTTTCAGCAGCTCAGAGGTGTTTGTGCTCCAGGTCAGGCCCTCCTCTATCCGAACTCCCAGGTACCGGAAGTCAGCTACTCTGTCCACACAGTCTCCACTGATGTAGAGTCCTGCAGTCAGTGATCAGCTTCTTAGTCTTTGTCGTGTTGAGGAGCAAGTTGTTCTCCCTACACCATCTCGACAGCCGCTCCCCCTCGTCTCCTGCTCGTTCTACCCTTGGTGTTTACCTATTTTCTGGCTTTTGGAACTCTACAGGCCAAGTCTCTGCTGGTTTATGATCGTCAGTACCTTCTGGATCTTCGAAACAATGTTAAGGATCTATATGTATTTGATCCTTGTGGACATAAAACTCTGCCGCCGCTCCTGTTGGGAATTCCGACTCACCTGTTACAGGCCTCGGCTCTTCTCCCTCGGCGAAAACGTCGTCGCGGTAAACGCAGTGGTCAGCTGGTGAAGCTGAAGATGCGCCTGGCTCGATCCCCTCGTTTCTCTCGAACGGGACACGGTTTACACCTTCCCTTCGTTGTGCCCTGGCGTTTCCTGGACCCCATCGGAGCCTGCCTGACACCTGTTGCGGGCGGTGATGATATTGTCCAGCGTTCCCGCCCCTGCTCTCCTCGGCCACGCCAGCGCGGAGTAAACCCCCGTAACCTGAGGGCGCTTCCTCGGCTTTCCTGCGCCAAACCGCAGGCCCGAGTCCGAATCGGCCTGGTGAACGCCAGATCGCTGACCAACAAAACGTTCATCCTGAAGGATTTCTTCTGCTCCCAGGGTTTGGACTTCCTCTGTGTGACAGAGACTTGGGTCGGTGCTGGTGAATGCAGCGCTTTTGTCGAACTTTTACCGGCTGGATGTTCCTACTTTGACACCCCTCGGACGTCGGGCCGTGGAGGAGGAACAGCGACTGTTTTTAAAAACGACTTTAAATGTAAACAGCGCGTTTTGTCTGCTTCACCTTCCAGCTTCGAGGCGACTCTATTTGAAGTGGGTCGTTCTGACCCGGTACTGTGTGCTGTCATCTACCGACCTCCCAAATATAATAAGGACTTTTTAAATGATTTTTCTGAGTTTTTGGCTGAAATGATGCCTAACTATGACCGTCTCCTCATTGTTGGTGACTTTAATATACATGTGTGTTGCACTGAGAAACCGCTGGTGAGAGACTTCTTAGCCATTATTGACTCCTTTAATTTAGTGCAATGTGTGGCTGGTCCCACACACAGACAGGGACATACATTAGACCTTGTTCTCTCTCATGGCTTGTCTGTGTCAAACTTAAAGACCTGCATTAACGTGTTCTCTGATCACCTGCCTATTTTATTTGATGCTGACTTTTCCTGTGCAGCAGTCAAATCCTCTGCTCCTGCTCGTCTGTGTCGGATTTTTAACTCTTCCACCGCTGGTCAGTTTTCTGCTGCCTTTAACCAGCTGTGTCCTCCCTCTGACACGACTGCTGGTGACACGGAGGAACTTGGCTCCTGGTTTCACTCCACTTGTTGTGCCCTACTGGACACTGTGGCCCCATTAAGAACTGTGTTGCCTAAAGCTAAACCTGAGCCTTGGCTCAGCAGCAGTACTCGTGAAGCTCGGCAAAAGTGTCGAAAAGCTGAGCGCAGGTGGAAGAAGGATGGGCTGCAGGTCTCCTTTCAAATTCTAAAGGGCTGCTGGCATCAGTATCAAAACACTGTTAAAGACGCTAAAAAAGAATACCTCTCAAACATTATTGTGTCAAATAGACAGAATCCACGTGTGTTATTTAAGACAATTGATCTTGTTTTAAACCCTTCAACAAGATTATGCAGCCTGGAATCTTCTATTGAAATGTGCAATAATTTCCTGCACTTTTTTACCGAGAAGGTTGTCACCACAAGGGCGTCCATCTCAGCTCCTATTTCTGACCCATCTGATTGTGCTCCTTGTTTGGCTGTGTTTGATATGTTTGAGCCCGTACCACTCTCATTTTTGGAGGAAGTGATTAGCCACATCAAGCCCTCAGGCTCCCCTCGAGATGCTTTGCCTCCTCATTTTCTTAAAGAGGTTTTCCCCAGTTTAGGGCAGTTGGTTTTGCTTATTATAAACGGAAGCCTGACTTCAGGTGTTGGTCGGCAAATTTCAAACATGCAGTAATACAACCCCTGCTTAAGAAACCAGGTCTCGACCACACTGAGTTGGCTAATTTCAGGCCTATCTCCAAGCTGCCCTTCATCTCTAAAATCCTAGAGAAAATTGTTTATATGCAGCTGAAATCTTTTTTAGCTGAACAAAATCTTTTAGAAGTTTTTCAGTCCGGTTTTAAAGCCTTGCATAGCACAGAGTCAGCATTGTTAAGGGTCTTTAATGACATTCTCCTAGCAACTGATGCTGGTGATTGTATGATCCTTGTTCTGCTAGATCTGACTGCTGCTTTTGATACTGTGGACCATAACATCTTATTAACACGGCTGCACCAGCTGGTGGGCATTCATGGTACCGCCTTGAAGTGGTTTAGGTCCTATTTAGCGGACAGAACCATGAGTGTAAACCTTGCTGGTTATGAATCATCTTCAGCTCCCCTGTTATATGGAGTTCCTCAAGGGTCAATTTTAGGGCCTCTCCTTTTTCCCTGTATATACTTCCTCTAGGTTCCATCCTGAGGAAACATGGGATCTCTTTCCATTGTTATGCTGATGATACTCAAATTTATATGCCACTGAAGAAAAGTGATGACTTCAGTCTAAAATCACTTCTGTCATGCCTTAATGACATTAAGGAATGGATGGCAATAAGTTCTTTAAAGTTTAACAATAAAAAAACAGAGGTGATGGTGTTCGGTCCAAATGGCTCTGGTAAACCCTCCCTACTTGACCTTGGCCCTTTGGCACAGTTTGATAAGCAGATTGCTTCAAATCTAGGTTTTAAGATGGACAATGATCTTAAATTGCATCACCAAATTAGTGCCGTTGTTAAGTCTGGCTTTTTCCACCTTAGGCAGCTGGCTAAGGTAAAGCCTTTTGTTTCACGGCAGCACTTTGAAACAGTAATCCATGCCTTTATTACATCTCGGCTGGATTACTGTAACGCACTGTATTTTGGAGTACATCAATCCTCCCTTGCACGTCTCCAACTGGTCCAAAATGCTGCTGCTCGTCTCTTGGTTGGGGCACGTAAGAGGGAGCACATAACTCCCATCCTGGCGACGCTCCACTGGTTGCCTGTGCATTTTAGAGTTCATTTTAAAATTCTTTTATTTGTTTTTAAATCTTTACACGGTCTTGCCCCCACTTATCTTACCGAGCTACTTATCCCCTATGCTCCTTCCCGGTCTCTCAGGTCAGCTGACCAGCTTCTCCTGACAGTATCAAAGTCACGGCGCAAGCCTAGAGGGGATAGAGCTTTCGCCGTAGCAGCACCCAAACTGTGGAATGCCCTACCACTGCACATTAGGCAGGCACCTTCATTGTCCATTTTTAAAACTCATTTGAAGACCCATTTTTATTCTCTGGCTTTTAATTCAGCATGAGGACTCTGTGTTTGTTCCTTTGTTTTATTCTCTTGTTTTATTGTCATTTTATTTACTAGTCACTGTTTTACGTATTGTCTTGTTTTCTGTAGCTGTGTACAGCACTTTGGTCAGCCAAAGCTGTTTTAAAGGGCTTTATAAATAAAGTTGAGTTGAGTTGAGTTGAGTAGAGATCAGACCCACCACCGTGTTGTCATCTGCAAAAACTCTGATGTGCGGGGGTGCAGTCGCGGGTGTAGAGAGTGTAGCAGGGGGCTCAGCACACAGCCCAGTGGGGAGCCTGCGCTGAGACAGAGGGCCATAGATGTGTGTCAGCCCACTCCAACCCTCTGACTGTGAACAGGAAGCTGTTAATCCACATACAGGTGGGGTATGGAAGAATGGTGTTAAATGCAGAGCTGTAGTCTACAAAGAGCATCCGGACGTAGTGCATCATGGAGGGCTGTGGCCACAGCGTCCTCTGTGGATCTGTTTCCCCTGTAGGCTAACTGGTGTGAGTCAAACTCGGGGGCCGCAGTGATGTGATATGACTCCAGACTAGTTTTTCAAAACATTGGAAGTTTGGAATTATTTTTGGCAGGGGTACTGCGGTGCAGGATTTTCGACATTGTGGCACAGTGGGCAGGGCCAAGGACTTGAAGAGCTTGGTAAGAGCTTGGGTCAACTTGCCATGCTCCATATTGCTACTTACACATTTCAGTCAGTCACCAGACCCAGGCACAAAGGTTTCATCTCTGCAGTTTCTCTATAGTAATCTGTGAAATTAAACGTGATCAAATCTGTCGCGAGCTTTTCAGAAGATCTGAATGATGGCACCAGAAAGTTTTAAGTGTTGATTCAGGCTGTGAAAAATTTCTTGGTAATGAATGGGGTCTGGTGTGAGCTGTTATATCTCAGTTCGCTGAGCTGAGGCTCAAGTTTAGATTCTGACTCCTGCTGAGTTTAGTTCAGTTAAGTTTGTTGAAATTAGACAAACTGTATCAAGTATCTTTGACATTACAAAAAAAGTATTAGCAGATTATGTAGATCTGTTTATTAATAACCTTTGTGTCTGTTTGTGCAGGCGAGAAACGCTGAGAAAGCCATGTAAGTACTGTGTGTGTGTGTGTGTGTTGATGTACTCTGTAGTTCTCATGTTCTGCTGTTGTTCTGCTGTTGTTCTGCTGTTGTTCTGCTGCTGTTGTTCTGCTGTTGTTCTGCTGTTGTTCTGCTGTTGTTCTGCTGTTGTTCTCTTGTCTCTAACCATGTTCCCATTTCTCTCAGGACGGCTCTGGCTCGGTTCAGACAGGCTCAGCTGGAAGAGGGAAAAGTCAAGGTCAGGTTCTACTTTATGTTCTACTGTTCTTCGCCATTGTAATTCCCAAACTCTGGGCTATAGGCTGCTTTGGGGGCCACAAGTTTGTTGAAAAGCAGAAAGGCGTCTCCTCAGTCTGAGTTTAACCCAGTCACCAAAAACAGAACATTTGTGTCTGTTTCTCTGACCTCTGTCTCTCTTTCTACAGGAGCGGAGACCTTTCCTGGCATCAGAGTGCAGTGAACTGCCTAAAGCCGAGAAATGGAGACGGCAGGTATTTAATCTGTAGTACTCAGTGGAGTATAAGCTCCAGTTCCAATTACAGTTTTGATACTGATATGTCCTGCGTGTGTTTCAGATCATCAGTGAGATCTCAAAGAAAGTGGCTCAGATCCAGAACGGTGAGTTTAAACCTGTCTCTTTCTCTCGGCCTCGGTTTCTCTTAGTCTCTTTTTTCTCTTTGTCTGACCCCTCTCTCTCTCTCTGTCCCCTCTGTCTGCAGCTGGACTTGGGGAGTTCAGGATCCGGGATCTGAATGATGAGATCAACAAGCTGCTGAGAGAAAAGGGTCACTGGGAGGTGCGGATCAAGGAGCTCGGGGGACCAGACTACGCTGTAAGCGAAATAAATAAGCAGCCGCAATGAAAACCCGTTACTGTAGTTTATTTACAGCTCCAGTCTTTACAAGTGATGAAGCTTCAGGAAAAACTGCGTTAGTGAAAAAGTTAAGCTACTGTTTAAATTAAACGTTTTTTTTATTTGAGCAAACATTTTATTGTTTTTTAGCAAAAATACCAAAACTACTAGTTCCAGGTTCTTTGAGTATTTGTCTTTATTACAAGTCGTCAAAACCTCGTCAGATTGACTAATCTTTGGTTGTGTCGTTTCGTGTCAGCGCATTGGCCCAAAGATGCTGGATCATGAGGGGAAGGAGGTTCCTGGAAACCGAGGGTATAAATACTTTGGAGCAGCCAGAGATCTGCCTGGAGTCAGGGAGCTCTTTGAGAAAGAACGTACGTAAACTCGATGTTTACTGTATCAAAATGTCCGTGACTGCACCGACTGATCTTTGGTCCTCGCTGTTCATGTGACTTCCAGCTACCCCAGCACCAAGGAAGACTAGAGGGGAGCTGATGAAGGATGTGGATGCAGAGTATTACGGCTACAGAGATGAAGATGATGGAGTCCTGCTTCCTCTGGAGGCGCAGTACGAGAAACAAGGTGCTTTTATTTCACAACCCAGTGAGATTCATTTTAATCCATTTAAAATGGTTTAGAATCTAGTGGGTGTTTCATGATCCACTGACACTATTTTGCGATTGGGTGTTTACATTACCTTAAATCACTTTACGATCTGGTGAGATTGTTTTATAAAGAAACAGGGCTGAAAAAAATTCCCTCAGAAACCTAAAAACTTGATTACTACAATGTATCAATTCACATTCGTTTCATCAAAGCTTGTATTAATCATTTTCACTCTAATCATTTTTCTGTGTTTTGTGTTAATGACTGTGACGTCACACAATCTGCAACATGTGTGAGTGATGGCAGAGTGCAAAAAGGAAAAGGAGAGAGACAGTAATAAAGGGTGAAGATGTGAGACAGGCCAAAGAAAAAGACAGCGTCGTCTTAGCTGGTTCTCCGTGGATTAACTGAGACAGAAGGTTACTTCCTTCTTATTAACAGTGGTGGAACAGGCCAAGCAGCTAAACCGACTTTTGAATCAGAGATATTTTGGCTGCTGGAGGAAAATGTTTTGGTGATGAGGAGATACCGTCTGATTCCATAATGCTGCAGGTCGATGGAGCCGTGTGAACCTGTTGGTCTTTCTTAGCAGCTGACTCATTGTAAAGGCCCTATATTCTCCAAAGGGTCGTCATAAGAAGCTACAAGTCTGAAGCCAGAAAACTGACCCGAACCCATTTTAAAAAGAGAGAGAAATGATCGGAGGGAGACACAATCTAGATTGTAAATTACAGTTGCCTGCTACTTGTTGCTTTGGAGTCCTCTAAAACTGTGGGCTTGATGATTGATCTCAGATCTTAACATTTATATTCACTCACTCACGTAACGTTAGTATCTATAGTCTGTTTAACGCTTTGTCCTCTGACCTGTCATCTGAAACAGATGACATGAGTCGGGTTGGTCGAATTAATCACAATTTGTCACAGTATTTTTAACTGATTTACAGCCCTAATTAATTTCATTTATTTATGTATATTTTGTGTATATCTATATGCAGTCGTGATGGAGGCTGTGCAGAAGTGGAAGAAAGACAGAGAGTCACGTTTATCTGGAGAGAAGCAACAGGAGGAAGAGGAAGAAGAAGAGAGCATCTACACTGTCCACAATGACGAGGTGAGCTGTCCATTTGCCTGATCCTCAGACACCCGGGCAGTTGTGTGCTGACGTCATTGCCACACAACATTTTCTGATCAGCATTACAAGATTCGTGTGGGCTGTTTAAACTGGTTTAGGCTGCCAGACTTCACCTTAAGACGGCATGTTTTCATCTCGTTTGTCATGGTTATGAGGATACACAACTGATCTCAGACCAGGTGAACGGACTTCTCCTGTGGCTGGAGGGTTTTTATGCTGTGCTTGAAAACAGAAGGTTAGAGAGATGTAGTGGCCTTTAGCACAGTTACAGTTACAACCCTGCAATAACTAAAGCACACACAAGTTTTAAAGCTGCAGTGTAAAACATGCGCCATCAGTCCTCTGAGCTCGAGGAGATGCTGCAGTGGTAAACAAACTTCAAACAGCTTGAATATGAACTGCACCAATTTACACAGGAGAGAGGAAACGAGGAAACTTTGGATTTGTTGAAGAAAATCTGCCAGCAGCAGGTTTGGTGTTTAAATGTTCTGAAAAATCAGTTTCCCAACTGAGAATCCACAAAACCGTTATTAAACCTAAATAAAGTCTTCCCAGACGCCCGCTGACCTTTCTGGTGTCATTAAATGTGTTTTTGTTTTGTGTCCCTGTGCAGCCTGACGATGACGACGAAAGTCGGGAGGAGCAAGAGGGAGAAGAGGGGGGAGTCGCGTTCATTGCTCACGTACCTGTTCCCTCACAAAAAGAGGTGAGACACGCATGCCTTTGTTTTTCTGTCCTTCTGAGGATCCTGGTAAGTGGTTTAACTCTGGTCTCTGTCTGTCAGGTGGAGGAGGCCCTGGTGCGGAGGAAGAAGATGGAGTTGTTGCAGCGTTACGCCAGTGAGACTCTTCAGGCTCAAAGTCAAGAAGCCAGAACTCTGCTGGGACTCTGACCTGTGTGTCTTTCTGTCTTTAACCCGTCTGTCCGTTGATGTAAATATGAGATTTTGTACTCAACCTGTTTCTTAATAAACATACTGAAGTTCGTATTCAGATTTTTTTTGGTCACAGCACACTGCCTACATTACCCACAATGCAGCTGGACCTCCTGGACCAGATTCAGCTCACCCTTTCTTACTCTACACACTGAAGCTGGTTCAGTAGATGTCACATTTATCTAAAGATTAAAACCTCTGGAAACACAAATGAGTCACACAGTGAGCCGTCTGGCATTTTGGCTCTGCCATGCGGCTAAAAATCTGTAAATTTGTTGAAATCCATCTAAGTTTGTCAAAACTTAACTGAAGTTCCTGTGCAGCAGCTTTTCTTTTCCTGCATATTTAGAGTGTTGATGAAAGTTCCACATCATAGCGGAAATGGTTCTGTTTTCAGTTTATCCAAACACTTGTTTCATTTGAAGCAGACATGGAGTCACCAGGTTCAGACTCTGTGAAATTTTCTTAATTTCTTGAAGCAGTTTCTTTTACGAGCTGTGTAGATTAAATAAATGCTGCTAAAATCAGGTTTGATCGGATGCACAAAGACTTACTTCACTGTTCGAACCGTGTGAGACAACAGAACTGACCTTGTCCACAGCTGGTCATCGACCAGTGTCCTGTTGTGATTGGACATTTTTCCATTCCCTGAGCTCGGTCTCGTTAAACAGAAACTCTGAAAATGCATTTTCAAACGCTGTGTCAAACAGAAGAATGCGTCCTGTCTCGTGCTCTCAGTCTCGCAGCTGATTGGTTGATTGGTGGCTGCTGTTGCAGCATGTGATTGGCTGATTAACGGCTGAAGGCTGCATGTGAGAGAGAACGTCTGTCAGCTGCTCTCAATTAGTGACTGAGTGTACGTCTTTATATGTGGACACATTTTATATGTGGGAACTGAGGACGTTTCTGTCCAGGTTAGACTCAGGAAGTGTATTGTTCACGTTATAGAAACAAACGATGAGATACTTGTTTACAAACAGAAAATCTCATGGTTGCTGGTTTTAAATGAGTAAAACCGTATTTCTGTGGAACGTTCAGCATCTGCATCACTTGCTCTTAACACTGCTGCTGAAACACAATATGAAAGCTGATTACTGCTTTCAGAATTTCTGCTGCTGTGTTTTGACTTTGTTTCCAGCTCCTTTTGGGGGTTTCCTGTTTCTTCAGCTGATGGGACTCAGTCTGGATAGAAATGAGGATGAAAAGTTGTGATTTTTTTATTGATAATGAAACAATGACCCTTTACATCACTGTCCCGCCTCTGGTGACGTCACATCTGTCTCATTATAAATGAGCAGCCGCTCTGCCGCTCTGCCGCACACAGACATCATGTGGTGTCGAGGTTTCCTGCAGCAGACGTTCAGGCTCATGTCCACCAGCAGACAGGTCAGTGTGTGGTTTACAGGGACTCACCTGCTCTATGTGGTTCTGGGTTGTGTCCACTTTAGGTTTCAGGGTGACTACAGGTCAGATTACATCCTGGGGGACCAATGAGCTGCTGCTTATTGAAATATTTTAGGAACCTTTTTGGTCTCCGCTGTTCACTGGTGGAAAACATCGAAGTAAGTTTACCCAGGTTGAACATTTACGCAATATTTAGGCATTATATGTACTTCTAGTTCGTTATATTTGAGACAGAAGCGCTGTACTTACTATTTTTCCACATTTGTCTGACAGGTACTGTATAGTTACTATTTACTTTACAATTCAAATGAGAATATTATGTAGTAATCTTCTCATCCATTCATCCGTGAGTCCAAGTGAATGAAATTTCTAGAGTTATAATATAATCCTTGTTACCAATTGCATCAAAAAGTGGTTTTGCCTTTTAGAAAAAAAGGAACAATAAATCAAATTTGTGTTTTAAAGATTCTCAGGGGTGAGGTGAGTCCTAACAACTAGACTATTTTAATGTTGCAGGTTACGTTCTAATTAAAAAGAAAAGCTGTTCAGTTGTTGTGAGTCAGTATCCAGATGAATTTTAACTAAGAAAGGCTGCAAGCTTTTAAATTCTGAATTAATATGACAATCTGATCATGTATTACAGATGTAGTGTATAATACATGATTCAACCCCATTTGTTCTTCAGGAAAAGGAAGGGAAGAATTTTTGTCCAAAAACTTTATGAAAACAAACAAAAGAAATCTTTATAGCTGACTTATCAATTCTTTTTTTATGGACATGAAACAAACTAGGGAGTAAAAAAGTCACCTGGTAAAGTTGACCTGTGTCTCACCTGCGTGTCTCTATCCCACCTGTCAGGTTGGCATCCTCTTTGATGTGGACGGCGTCCTGCTCCGTGGCCGCTCTGTGATACCTGCAGCCCGGCGAGCTTTCAAGAAGCTTCTTGACGCAAACAACAACTTCCTGTTTCCTGTCGTCTTTGTCACCAATGCAGGAAGTTGTCACAGACATCACAAGGCCCAACAGCTGTCTGACCTCCTGGACATCAAGGTGGGACAGAGAGGAGACGACAGACATTTAACCGATAATGTGGCGCTCCCGCTCACCCACTCTTAATTTGCAATTCTGCAACATAAATCATTTACAGTTTATTATAAAATCCTGACTCTTTAAACTTAGTTGTCACTTTTTAAATTTTTAATATGTGAAGCTAAAAACTTGAATGCCACGTGTGTGCATGTCGTTTAGCCAAATGTTTCCCTCGATCTGAAACTCACTTTTTCTAAATTGCTCTTTCACCTTTTTAGATTTATTAAAATTTAAATGGATGTATTATCTCAACTAATTAGATAAATTGGTCAGTATGATGGGGTATAAAAAGGTCACAGCAGTCTTTCAGAGCTAAGGATGGACTGTGATAATGAAATGTCTCGGTTTCAACATTTGATGTATTTTTTAAAAACACGGTTTGTTTAGTTTTTTCCTCTTTTTGCTGCTATGCTGTGATTGGACCACCACAGTCATGTGAGCTCTTTCCGCTGTAGGTCACTCCGGAGCAGGTGGTTCTTTCCCACAGTCCTTTGCAAATGTTGAAAAGCTTCCACGATAAATGTGTCCTGGTGTCTGGACAGGGACCAGTGATTGACATCGCTAACACGTATCCTTCACGTCCAACCTTTGATCCCTCGCTGGTCTTTTCATTTCAAGCTCTGCCTGACTATTTCTGTGACAGTTTAGAAGTTGAGCTCCGGTTTTCTTTATACGTTGGGAGTTTAACACATAAAACCAAAGTTAAAATACTTTTTCCAGTTTGAATAATTTGTGTGTTTGACTGTTGAAGTCTTGACCGAGTTGTCGTCAGTTTGGGTTTTCAAAAGGTGGTGAGCATCGAGCAGCTCCGACAACATCACCCACAGCTGGACATGGTGGACCACAACCGGACATCCAGACCACCTGTGAGTAGGTCTGGGTTACACCGTCTGCTCATGAAGGCCTCACCCACTTTATAAAGTCCTTCCTAAGTTCTTAGTCAGCTTGTTTCAACCTAAGGATTCAATCAATCAGGTTCCACCACATAAAGTTATGTCACTTTTTTTTTTTTTTTTGCTACAGCTTCATTTTTACTCTTATCATCTTTGAATAAATATGTGAATGTTTGTGATGCACCTTCTAAGTGTGCATACGTTTTACACATTACTGTTGGACCGAAGGCTGGTAAAACCTACTGTGAAAACCGTAAGTAAAACACGATTTTGTTGCATTTTCTCCTTTCAGCCCACATCAGTCCAGGTCCACATCAAAAACCTGGACTTAAACTTGTCCGTCTTTAAGTGAAGTTTTAATTTGTCAGTAATGTAAGCGTGTTTTCTCTGTTTCAGTCGCCTCCTCTCCGCACTCTTCCCAAAATAGAAGGTAACACAACTACACAACACACATTGCTTATGGTTGTGTTATCAATGTTTTAATCAGGTATAAATTGTTTTGAAATGTCAGCGTGCCAATTTAAAGTGCTCTACATTTTTACAAAACTGAAACATATGTTCTATAGTGTAATAGATAAAATAAATTAATAAGCAAATAAAAAGGAAAAATGTATTAAAATTAAGAAAACTAAAAGACTTAAAGCAGAAAACTTGCACTGTCTTTTATTTTGTTGAATCTTTCACTGTTACGTCCTGTAGCGATCATCTTGTTTGGAGAGCCAATCAGATGGGAGACGAACTTACAGCTGTTGATTGACGTGCTCCTGACCAATGGCAATCCAAGCTGTGAGTACGATGCTCAGGTGTCGGCTCACCTACCGGTTCTCGCCTGCAACATGGATCTAATGTGGATGGCGGAGGCACCATCACCACGGTAACCATCTCAACACCAGTGTGTTTAAAAGCTGATCGTTCAGGTCGTGTAAGCTGTGTCCACATCAGTTGGGATGGTGGCTCCACGTTGACCCTGCTGTGCTGCTGTAGGTTTGGTCATGGGATGTTCCTTCTGTGCCTGGAGTCGATCTACCGGAAGCTGACGGGTCGGGAGCTGCAGTACCAGGCGGCGCTGGGAAAACCCAGTCTACTGATGTACCAGTACGCTGAACATCTGCTGAGGCTGCAGAACCAGAACCGCAAACTGACTACAGTCTATGCTGTTGGGTAACCAAACTTTCCATGTTATAGTCTCTGTGTCTGTGATGCTGTCTGCAATCAAACCTAGTCCAACCCAAACACCTGTAACCAAACTATCTGTAACCACAACCTTCTCCAACACAGTCTATAATCCAACTGTTCTTAACGTTGTATGTCTGTATATGAACAGTGACATTTTCTGTAATTAAACCATGTGTAACACTGTCTATGTGGGATAGTTTGTTTTTTCTCTTCCTGTTTTGCTGCTTGAAGAATCCAGTTTAAAATGGTTTTAAAACTGTGCATCAGTGACAAATTCTCACCAGGCAGAAACATGAGGGGCAAGAAAACAAGAACAACTCGAACATTGTTCCAATTACAACCAAAACATACAATTTTAGCAGGTGCATGACCGTATCTGTCTTACTGCTGAGCTACGCTGACATCAAACCAAACCTTCCTTTGTTGCTTAGTGACAACCTGATGACGGACATCTACGGTGCCAACCTGTACAACCGTTACCTGGCTCAGCAGCACACTGCCATAGCAACCAGCACCAAGCTGGTTGCCAAGGGAACGGGGAGTCACATGATGATGCAGGAGGAGCTGGTGTCGGCTGCTGCTCAGTGTCGCTCTATACTGGTACGTACAGTTTTTACTGTTTCTGTTCAGACGCCAATATCAGGTGCACAAACATGACTTCATGACACGTCATTGCTCTCACTCAGCAGCCTCAACATTCAGCAGTGAGATACTAACAAACTTAGATAATGTTTGCAGACCAGTCAAAAATTAGATTTCCGAAAGTCTTTGACAAAATGAGAAAACTCTGGAAAATAGAGTCCTTAATAAATACAGTGGAATATCACACCCCAAAACATGACAACAAATAAAAGGCCCAGAAGCTGCAGTGTTCAGTCAGTCACATTGTAGTGCTCACCCTAAAACCAAGTTACGCTTTAGAAATAACTAAGAAACATACAGTTGGCCTCCTTTATGTTCGGTCAGTTCCACAGCGTTTTCTGTGACCCGCAGCCAGTTCACCTTCAGGTGACCTTTAGAGCCCTGTGCTGTCACTCATTCCAAATGAGCGAGGACAGAGTTGATGAGAACGTGTGGTGGGAGCTACAACCCTTCAGCTCAGCACAATGTCCACAGTTTAGTTTGACCCTGCAGGAAACAATGATTCGTTGGTTCGACCATTGCCATTGTTTTACATCTCGTGCTCTTAATCAGTGAACATTTAGTGTAAATAACAATTTCTAGTCCCTCAGGAGCAGGACAGTAATCACAAACCGTTTTACCTGTCGTCAGGTGTGCACAGGTGTCTACAAGCCACGCTCGTCACTGTCTAGTGACCAGGCCAGCGTCGTCACAGAGACGGTGTTCCACGGTCACAGAGACCTGATTATGGAGCCAGACTTGGTGGAGCCAGACCACGTGGTGGAGGATGTAGAGGCTGCAGTCGACCTACTGCTAAAGGCGGAGGCTGTGACTTCTGACCCCTGACCTACAGGATGTGTTTATGCTCATTGTATTGTTCGTAGCCCAACCACTGTTTAACTCTTTACGTCTATGTGGTTATGAACCTGCTTTTAAATGAATGAATTAATCCCCTAATCGACACTGATTGTTTGGTTTATGTCAGGTCTGTAAATTTAAAAATGTCCAGATAAAACAAATATTTTGTATTATACTGAAATAAGTCGCATCATATTGTACATTTTTCAAATTAATATTAAATTGTATTATATACTAAATTCATATTTTATTTCTTAAATGTTTAATAATTTACTTATATTTGCTAATGTTATCAGTTTTTCATTTTTGGTTATTGTGTAAAGATCGATGGAAATTAATGAAACATAAATTGTACTTCATAAGGATAATAACCAGCTTATGTTCACTCGATTTACATCAATGAGACTAAATAAAGTTTCTGCATATTGTAGTTAAATCAACTGCTAGTTTTAACTTTAGTTTAAGAGAACAGTAGTTCAATATTAAAAACAAACAGCCCCATCCAGTGAGCGGATGGAGCCAATTAAAAACACAAACTGAATATAATTTTAAATAATAACTAAGCCAACTAGTATGATGGTAACTATGCGTGAAATGTAATGTTCCTTACATTTATGGTTTAAATGATATCTTACCAGTTATGAATGAAAATGTTTTATAACCACACATTTCACACCGTTAACCGTTTCACAGTTTTTACATTGTTCGATATTATTTGGGAACATTTAAAGAAAGTGGTAAATGCGTTACTACAGTCCAGATGTTTTTGCTGTTTTAACAGTTTATTTTGGGATGGTGATGGCGCTGAAAGGTAAATAAAGAAAATATATTTCCAGTTATATAAATAAGTATGGTTTTTAAGGCGCTTTGGATGACTTTTTTCTGAAACTTTTGACCTCTTCAAAATGGCGGCGAAAACGATGCCAACTCGGAACAGGAAGCGGGGAAGCCGCCGCGTCTGCGCAGTGGCTCACTCCGGGTCCCTGTAAAGATGTCTGAGCAGGCGGGGAGGGAGCGGAGCGGAGGACTCGAAACAAACGTACAGGACCCACGACTCTCCGTGACTTAACCGTTCAAGGTAAGGGAACGGGGGCACGTAGTTCCCCCCTGGCTGCGCCGACACGCTGCGGAAGGTTTCGGGCATCAGAATAACCGGGTGACCGGGGCGCAGGGCGGCTGAGCGACAAGTACGGAGCCGAAATGTTGTGCAGGACGCGCCGCGCTGTGGCAGGGGCGTGTCCGCCATCTTGTGCGAGAAGTGGCGCCGAAACGGCAGCTGCCGCCCCGAGCGGACGCCGAGCGGGCCCCGTAAAATGGCTGTTAGCGTGGCAGCTACAGAGAGCCTGGCTCGCTCTGCGGGTGTTGAGTTCACGCTAGCCCGCGTCGAGCCCGCCGTGCTGTGGCCACGACCGCGGCGGAGCCCGTGTGCTGAGCCCGGGCTGCGAGGTAGCCGCCGCAGCCTTTTGTTGTCCTCCCCCCGCCTTCTCCCCCGCTTCTTCTCCTCCTCCGTGTTTGTCGGGAAAGCCGGCCGGGCGCATGCGCGTAGCTATGGCGCCCGTTTCTGCGTATGAGAAAGAAAAACATCGGCGGCGGGCGAACAGCAGCTGAGAGGTTTTCCCGTTCTGCGTAGATAATTCCGAGCCGCTGCTGTGGACGCGGACGTGGCTCCGTGTGCCGCCTCCTGCCTCCTGCCTCCTGCCTCGAACCCGCCGCTGTTTACGGTGACAGCCCATCAACGTAAACAGCTCGGCCTCCACTTTCATTTTCACTCCTGCCTTTGACTGAAATCCCACATATCTGCCTTTTACTTTGTGTTTGTTCAGGAACAACGAACACGGTCTTTCCCCCAAAAATGCTATGAAAGACCTAAACTGTTTGGGCTTTTTTAAATTGAAAAATAACTTATTATTAGGCTTTAAATCTCCTGTCAAGTTAAATTCTATTTTTCAAGTTTAGATTGAAATGCAGCAGCCAGGAAAATCTGCTCGTTTACTACATTTATTGTACAATTAATCTGTAGGTTCTGGTTTCTCAGGTTTCTCATGTTTCTGGCACTGTCCCCTGAAAATGTTGAGCTTCCAAGCTGGTAAAATTTAAGGATGTTCTCTTGGGGACTGGAAAATGTATTTTAGACAACCAATAAAATAAATAGTCTCCCTGTGTACATCTGGTTACAACAGAATTAAGTTTCCCCTTATAAACTCAGGCATATGTGTATTTGCTAAAAAGATTCATAAGAAAGTAGAATTACAGTTGTGTGCATTTCAATAGCTCAAGAATCACATTTTCATATTTTAATTAGTACGAGATAATAAAATGAGAGTAGATCAGACAAGTTTGCCAAAATGCACAAAGGTAAACCAGCTCATAAACCAAATGGCTGCTAGTTTTCGAACAGCAGCATTGGTTTTGTGTTCCACAGTCTGAACAACAACCGCAGCAGTGTCTTTATTAAATCCATCAACACCAAATGAACTGGCAAAACCTTTTTTTTTTTTTTTTACAATAATCAATCAGTTGTTATACAAAAATGTGAGAATTTTATTAATTATTACATATTCTATTGATCAGTTTCATAGATGCTCTGTTGATGTTTAGTTTATCCAAAACCCAACGATAAAACTCAAGTTTATTTGCCCTTTACACTCTTAATAATTTTCTATTACAGACATGATATTGAACAGATGAGACATGACTCCAAAAATATTTGGAAGAAAACATTGCAGATAAAACCAGCCATAGGCTTAGAGCAGCAAAAGGAGCTGTTACTATGATAGAGAATGGAGGAATGTCACATACACCGCAGATGTAACTTACTTTACTTGAATTACTGCACGTTTCTGTTGATGGACATGTTAATTCAAATATTCTGTCAGTGCAGTTCACACATTTCATTATGACAGCAGTTTAACTTTTAATGTTTCATTTACTGAAAATGTGTAAATGTATTTTTAGGGCTTTTATGCATTTGATCGTAAACAGTATAGAGACAGGATACTAAGCCACAGCGAGAGGTTTAACATGCAACAACGTTCCACCGTTTGGACAGGAACAAGGGACATTGGCATTACATGGGACATCCCCAGCCACTCGACTACCAGCAGTCCCTAACACATTTGTATATTTTAACATTATCCGTGTGACGTCAGAATAACTTAAATACATTAGCTCCCTCCTGTCTTCTATCAGTCACTGTACACTCATGTTCTTGGGTTTTGTTTTGAAGGACACAGCATCTTCTCCTTCCCAAGCAAATCCATGTCCTTCTGACGAGCAGCTGAGATGTCCAGTGACAGCCAGGCATCTGCGAAGGGGGAAGCGGCCAGGATAATGTCTCCTTCTGGCCCCGCCTCCTCACAGGAACCGCCCCTCTCTCCACCCGCAAAGCCACCTGAGCTCCCAGGTACAGCTGCGTGTGTGCGTTTGTGTGTGTGTCCTCGTCTCTCTCTGTCTGTCTCTGTCTCTGACGTGTTTCGCTTTGCAACAGATGAACTAGTCCAGGCGGGCTGGTCTAAGTGCTGGTCTCGGAGGGAGAACCGACCATATTACTTCAACAGATTCACCAACCAGAGCCTGTGGGAAGTTCCAGTTCTGGGTCAGCACGACGTTATCGTGAGTCACTGAAATATAAACTTTACTTTGTTAAGTGAGGACTGGATCCTGGACTAAGACCTGTCTCTCATCTCTAGTCTGACCCGTTGGGTCTGAATGCAGCACCAGCAGAGGGTGGTGACAGTAACCTTGGTAATGGTCAGAGGAAAAGGAGGAGCTCCGAGGAGCAGGTGGCGGGGCCTAACAGCTTCAAACGAGCTAAGGTAAAAACACCTGCTCTGCCAATCATTTTATGATGTTGTCAAATACACATATTTTAGACTAAGTATGAAAACGTGACATCAGGCTCAGATTCAGAATCACAGGTCAGAGTTGTAGCGGTGATAACATGCCTTAGTTAGAGGAAGGGACTACAGATAAAAATTTTCACACTGACACGGTTCAATTCTTAATCACACTGTTTTTCCCTTCCAAGTCAACAACCTGGGATAATGTCAGAAAACTGGGGGTCATCTATGTTTACCAGCTCAGTGTTAGATTTGCCTTCTGTAGCATCAGAAAGATCAGACCCTGCCTTTAGGAAAACACTGGTCTTACTGCATCCTTCCTTCTGCATGCACCTTTTTAACTGCTAAAAAGGACACACCACTCTTCAGGTCTTTGCGCTGGCTTTCTGTAGCTGCCCACATCAGGCTTAAAACTCGGGCTCTTGCCTACAGTAGTTAACTCGACAGCACGTTAGATTTTTGCTGCTTTGTTCCTCACTGACGGCACAGGTGAAGTACAGAGAACGTAGAAAGTGATGGTGGAAAAAGTAATGACAGAAGTTGCTTATAATAAAAGCATCTGCCAGCTGAATAAAGCTCATGTCCGGTGCCATCTGTATGCACCATTGAACTAGTGACCAGTGTTCACCAGCTTATGGGAAATGGAATCCTCTAACTTCTTTAATCTGACCAGGTTTGTCTTTGGTTCTAGGTGGAGCCCACCACACCTATCTCTCCCAGCACCCCTGGGGTCAAACCCTGGAGCTCCACTCTCGAAGACAAACAGGCCCAATCAACTACGCCCATTACGCCCATTACGCCAAGTCCCACCCCCACCCCGTACAGGCCTGCAGTGTGAGTGCTGATGTCCCACCCCTTCCTAAAGGCATATATACTATTGTTTAATTTTCCCTCGAGGTTTAATGGTTCATGCGTTTTTTTAGAATATATTGGGACCTGGACATTCAGACCAACGCTGTGATCAGAGAGCACCCCCCAGCTAACCACCTGCCCCCCCATCCTGAGATTGAGCTGCAGAGAGCTCAGCTGGTCACCAAACTGAGGCAACACTACCACGAACTGTGCCACCAGAGAGAAGGTACCATTCTGTCATCCTGTAATTGTTTGCTGCCATCAAAGTGAGGAAATGAAATGTTGAATAAACCTGTTGAAATGTTGCTTTGGAACTTGTTGGATAATTGAGCTGGTTCAGGCTTTTGTTACTTTCTGAAAGTCCACTTGACTCGGTCTGCCTGTGGTTCAGGGATTGATCCGCCCCGGGAATCGTTCAATCGTTGGCTGTTGGAGAGGAAAGTGATTGACAAAGGTCAAGACCCGTTACTGCCCAGTGACTGCGACCCCGTCATCTCCCCGTCCATGTTCAGAGAGGTGATGAACGACATCCCCATCAGGTACCTACCTGTCTGTCTAATCTGGGGATGCACTGATTTGCTTGACTGTTAATACCATTGTCATGATGATGTTTATCTTGACTTGTGTGTCTCAGGTTGTCGCGTATCAAATACAAAGAGGAGGCCCGGAAGCTGCTGTTTAAATATGCTGAAGCTGCTAAGAAGATGATTGACTCCAGGTAGGTCAGGAGTGTTAACCAGGGTATGCATGGCGTCTCAAAAACTCTCCACGTTCAATTTCAGAACTTAGTTTTCAATCCTAGAAGTTGATTCAGAATAATTAAAGTTAAAATAAATACAGCAGATTTTACAAGTTTGCTTATAAAAAGATGGTATAAATCTACACACTTTACTTACAAAGAAAGTATCACAGAGCTGAGAAACAACATGAGGAGACGACAATGTGGGGGATTGAGAGTGTGTGTTCTACATGGGAGCAGCCACATTTTCTCATTTTTATAAATTTGTTACGCAGACCACGCACTTAAAATCTCCGCTGCACGCAAAAAAAAATCCAACCTGAATTTAAAATAAAATAAACACATAAAAAATGATGTGCTATTTTGCAGTGTGAGTCAGTGAGTGACAGGGGACTACCTTCTCCAGCCAATGATACGATTCACATACGTATTTACGCAGCTAATCACTGTCACTGACAGGCTGTGACAGCGTCCTTATATGTACTGCTTAAGTTAATAATTGCAAAATGAACGGGCCGTGGGATCCTGTCACTTAACAGGCCATGAACGTGATTTATGTAAACGCCATAATTGTACTTAATAAACCATGTATCTTGGATGGATGCGTTGCTCGCGTGACCACAGTGCACACATGTGATGTTGCTCACAGTGGTCAAAGGGACTGCTCGGGGAGTTTGTGTTTGTTCAGACACATGAAAAATTGGAGGGAACATTGCTGATCTAACTGAATGGAAGTGTAATCTCTTACCTCTGAACTGTGCAGGAACGCCAGTCCGGAGAGCAGAAAGGTGGTCAAATGGAACGCTGAAGATACAATGAGCTGGCTCCGCCGGGATCACTCCGCCAGCAAGGAGGACTACATGGTAACTGGACTCTTAAGCATCTGTTTTCTTTTTATTTGTAAATGATTGTAATTTTTTCTTACCTTGAACGCAGATATCAACATAAATCTGTTTTAGATCCTCCACAACTGAATTGTTTAGGGAGGTTTTTGAGACGTCTTTCTAGAAAACTGTAGGTCAAACATCTTCAAGTGAAGAGGAGCAGTGCTTTCAGCTGTTAATTAAGATTAAGGGGATTTTAGGAGGTCAGTTGATGTTACCAGGTCCACCTGGCATAGGAACACTGATTGCAGGGATCTGGGAGGATGTCTAACTGCCCTAAGGCCAGTGAAGTCTATGCATGAATGTTTAATCTCGGGCAGTGCCACGTACGGAAAGTGTGCTGATGTAACATAACCGGCTGTGTTCCCGTAGGACCGTCTGGAGCACTTGAGGCAACAGTGTGGTCCTCATGTCACCGCAGTCGCAAAAGACTCTGTGGAGGGAATCTGTTCCAAGATCTACCAGCTGTCTGCAGAGTACAGCCGTCGCCTGAGGCAGACACATCTGAGCCTGCTGCAGGACCCGCCCACAGGTACAAACACATAGCTGAACCTGCTGCAGGACATGCTCATGTCTTCACACAACCACCTGATGTGTGTTATTATTTACATGTGTGCTCCATCTGCAGAGGCATGTGCGTCCCCGCAGCAGTCCCGCCTGGTCTACTGTTACCCGGTGCGCCTAGCTGCCCCTTCGCCTCCACTCCCTCGGGTGGAGCTCCACTTTGAGAATGACGTGGCCTGTCTGCGCTTCAGAGGGGAGATGGTCAAAGTAAACCGGGGTCACTTCAGCAAACTGGTCAGTACTTAAGGTTGAACTGGTAGTAGTACGGGTAGAATTGGAGGTATTGTTGTACAGACACTACAGCTACAGTTGATTACTCTGATGAGGCTCTGCATTTGACGGCGTTTCAGATAGGCAGCTAATGTTGAGTTGAATGTTGAGTCTGTAGGTGAGAGTCCGAGCTTTGAACCCAGTGCAACGAACTGAAGAGTGGTGTACGTGAAATATAGATAAAACATGAACAAGCTAAATTTATACTGTATAATACATGAATAAAAACCCATTCAACAAAACATGTATTTCTCATTAACTAAGGCTATAATTATAAAGAAAACATTTCTTTTGACATACTTTAAACATTGTAAAGAATAATATGTGGACCAGCTGTGCAACATTAACACCCTGTGCACGCTTCCAAAGCACAGGTGACGTATGCTCTACTGAACAGCCAGCAGCACACTGTCACACAGTGTCACGTTTGCAAACAGCCTCTATGAACGAGTGACAGCAGCTGTGCTGAAATCTCGGTTTTTCATTTTGGGCATTTTTCACATCATTCAAAACCAAAAGATCTAATTAATCACATTAATTCAATAAATTCCCCAACCTTACATCCAGGAAAAAAGTTGCCTTAGTCTCTTTCAACTAATGCAAGAAGTGATCAGTTTTACAGACAGTACCTGAAGCAACAGAAGGAGATGCTCACCTTATACTCTCTCTATGCAGGAGCTTTTGTACAGGTACAGCTGCATTGACGATCCTCGCTTTGAGAAGTTCCTGTCCAGAGTTTGGTGCCTCCTGAAGAGATATCAGGTCAGCTGACTGTCTGTTCACCAACCAGCTTCTCACCTGAAAGCCCAAGTTTATAAAGAAGTTCATGAGCTGTGTGTCTGTGCAGGTGATGTTTGGCAGCGGTGCCAACGAGGGGACGGGCCTGCAGGGGGCACTGCCGGTGTCTGTCTTTGAAGCGCTGAACCGGCAGTTCGGAGTTTCCTTCGAGTGTTTTGCCTCTCCACTAAACTGCTACTTCAAACAGTTCTGCTCCGCGTTCCCTGACACGGACGGCTTCTTTGGATCTCGAGGGTGAGAAACAAGTGCCTACTGCAGGGCTTCACAATGTTTGCTTCATTGCAGACTATTTCTACTTAATGTATTTATTACAATAGGAAAAGTAACAGAAACCTTTTTCCACATGACTTAAAGAGCTCTTGTTGCAAAGAATTCATTGTAATTCTTTGCAACAATTATCTTCTAGTAATATTGTGCCTCTTCTCCCTTCGTTTATTCCGAAATATAAAGATCCTGGTGATGAATGTGCATATTGCAGTGACGGTGCTGAAGCGATGTACAGTGAAGCCCTGCCCCACTGCATGACTGCAGCAACAGATTCCAAATTCTGCCCTTAATTAGTATGTTTCATAGGTGATAACAAGGCTTTTTATTTTCAGGCCATTCCTGTCTTTCTGTCCAGTCAGCGGCTCATTTGAAGCCAACCCTCCATTCTGTGAAGAGTTGATGGACACCATGGTCACGCACTTTGAGGTTGGTTCAGTGGAAGCTGTAATTGTTTGTTAGTTGGTAACTTATTTATCAAGAAATGAAACTGTCTGAAATGATCATTAGGCAAAATGAAGTTCTGTTCCTAGTTACCTAAGGCAGATATTAAACACCAGAATGAATGTGGCTGATTGGTTTATACTAGTTGGTGCTAGTCTCTCCGAACCAGGACAGCTGAGGAAAGGTCTGTTTGTGGTCTGTGTCTCTGTCAGGAGCTTCTGAGTCAGTCCTCGGAGCCTCTGTCCTTCATCATCTTCGTCCCCGAGTGGAGAGATCCTGTAACCCCAGCGCTGACTCGCATGGAGACAAGTCGGTTCCTACGTCACCAGCTGACTATACCGCCTTACGAACATGAGTATCGCTCTGGAAGCCAACACATCTGCAAAAGGTACTAAGACTACTAAACCTACGACTGTATTATTCCGTGCTTCACACTGTACTAAGATAACTGCATTGTGATACTGACCTTTTAACACAGTATCACCTCCTGTACTCATTCAAACAGTCTGCAGGGCTTAAAGGCTGTGTGCTGCTAGGAAATCCACAGGAAACCCTATATTTGTATCAGCGAGGAAGATCTAATGGCTATTGCTTTTGATTTCATGTCGTCACCAACTGTTGGACTAATTGGCAATCAGCAGCACACCTGTTTTACCACACACTGTTTAGAGAGCAGCAAGCTTTGAAAATGGTAGCTCTGATATAATTTATGGGATTGAAAATTCAGCTTGGACTTGGATAGTTACCAGACTTTGGTTTCCTACTGAGAAAAGGGTAAGTGCATTTTTGTGATGCTACACTGTGAACTTAATGGGTTTTAACGTAAAAAAATGATTAGATTTTTTTGTACTTGTGTTTCTGGAATGACTTGTGATTTGCTGTGGTGTCAAAGGATTTGAAATTATCTCTCTTGCCAAATGAGGATGAACTGTCGCTCTGTTTTGCCTTCATTAAATTGCTTGGACCATCAACAGAATCCATAAGTGTTTGCGGTTTGAGTGTTTACTAGTGGGCGAATGACATTTTAATCAGTCAGATTAAATAATTGAATGAAGCTACTTAAGCTGATTGATTCAGTGCATCTCCAGTTTCACTACTACAGTACTGATATTGTAATACCACATCACAACACATAAACCCTGAAAGAAAAAATATGAAAGCTGAACAGCTGGTCAGGATGCACAGGATTAACCCTCTAACAAAAAGTACCCTAATTAGTAAAGTGAAATATACTCAAGATTTTCTGCTAATGTGAGAAGAATTGATGACTAAAGGACAGCAGCTCCCCTGTAATGGGATGTGTCAACTCCACCGCAGTCGAGAACCTCAGAAGTGATTGAGAAGTTATTAAGTTTTGGATTTGCACAGGACTTTGTAGTCAAGATTTCCCAGAACTCGTACTGCCCCTAGCGTGGTCTACAACTGACAATGCACAAATAATTATAATCTTATAGTACATATCATTCAGCTTAATCAGTTATTTTACTTCTGGTACATTTTTCTACATATTCAACCCCCCTCCCCCCAGATTTGGGCTCAGACATTCCCTTTTAAACCCTGAATTCAGCAGCGAGGACTTGTACTAAACCATACTCCTATCTACTGATACTTGACAATAAATGAAAAATAAGAAAGATATTTCTGAGTACCTCACTAATATGGACTTTTTTTTTAATTTTTGGCAGAGATGAGATGTACTACCGGGCAGTACACGGTACTGCAGTACTCTTCCTTCAAAATGATGCAGGTTTTGCAAAGTGGGCTCCAACCCAGGAGCGTTTGGCTGAGCTGATGGCGGCTTACCGCCCCTCCTCTTCCCGCACCTCCTCCCTGTCATCTTCTGGCCCTGCCCATATTGCACCCGGAGACAGAGACTCTGCCCCCAAGGCCTCTGACAGGACAACGACCGGTGTGACGTCACCGGGTGACCAGGACAACAACAACAGCAGTAGTAGCAGTAGTAGCAGTAGCAGCAGCAGTCCTCGGGACAAGACGGCCGCCATGTAGACGGGCAGGTTACAATGTGACCACACCCCCTCACCTGTTTGAGAGGTGTTTAAATTTTCTCTGGTTTCAGCCTTAGTTTGTTCTGATTGTTGTCTCGTCTGTTCAGACTGTCCCCCACCAGCACCTGTAGCACGCCCTCAACCTCTTTCAGCATACCTACAAAGCTGCTGCCACCGTGTGGGGGCGGAGCCCCAGCATGGAGCCCTGAGCATCCCTCTGACAGCTGACTTAATCTGTGGGCTTTCACAACATCCCCTTAATCAGCTCTCATCAGCTGTTGTGTTGTTGTTGTTGTTGTTTTTTTTTTGTTGTTGTTTTTTTCATGTCCGTGGCTATTGCTTAGCAACAAGCACTCCAGCAAATAAGAAATGGAAGTAATCAGTGAGCAGCAACGTGTTGGAGCTCCAGCAATAAAAATCTCCTCATTCACGTGTGATGTCATCTGTGATGTCATCAGTGGAGGATTTTCATCTGATTGATCCACACACCAACAACTTGGTGACTGGTTGATAAGGCAGCTATTGTTTATACTCGTCACAGAACCCAGCCGCAGTGCACCATGGGAAGCGGAGTTTCAGTGGGCAAGAGGAGGTGGAACGCTTGTGATGAGGTCAAATTTACAGGTGGAAGGAGACAGAATCAAAAATGGTTGTGGAGGATGGACCCAGACGTCCTGTGGGTTCCTAAAGTTGAAGTTGGTTCAGAGACACGGCAGCAGGTCCATTAGGGGCATAGTTCTTAATCAGGTGTGTAGCCAGGTGTAAAGTGTGGGGGGGGCGTTCATAATTCAGAGTTCCTGAATTGAACTCCTGGTTTGTGTTTTTATGTTCCACACAACCAATTTCATACACAGCACTTTTTCCTTAATTTGACCTTAACCTGTTAATGTGACCCCCCCCATTACAGATTTTGTAACAAAGTCAATAGTTCTCGTTACAACGGGGTTTTGATGACTTAACATGTTTATATTTTTCTCTAAATATTATGTCTCTGGCTTTTTCAAACTTAAATTTTATTTTGTCAACAATCCCCTTTTTTTTCCCACTGCCTCCGAGGCTGGAACATAAAGCTGTGGTGTGGTGACGTTATTCAGGAGATTTAGGTTTTACTAACATTTTGCAGATTTGGGGAAAAAAGATGCTCCTCCCACTTCGTACCCTTAACACTTTGTAACCCGACCATTGAGCGTCCAGCCAGCCGCTGCCCGTGTTCTCTGATTGGCTGATGATTCGTCCTGTTGCCGTCTGTTGCCGTGTGTAGATACTGTACAGTTGAACTTATATGAAGTCTCTTGATGTTATTTTCCTCATCTGCTGTTAAATTGGAAACGACAAATGTACTTGTTTAACTGTTCTTTTTTAAAATTTGATTTAATTTAACATTTTTTTAAGAGATGATTTGTTTTCTGTATTATAAAGCTTATGATAGGTTGTTTTAAACTAAACCAAAGTGTTATTAAGAAAATCTATATCTTGTAAAAGTAGAAGTGTGTATGCATCAGTAATGCTGACGTCTAACCAGCAGAATATTCCTCCACCTTATTTTTTATAATTCTCAGCTGTTCTTTTTTCTGTAAGTGATACGTTTGTTTCTATGGTTTTTGGGGGGTGGGGTTGGTTGTTTTGTTTTTGGGGATTTTGTTTTGTTTTGGGGGTTGTTTGTTTTTTTTGCATGAAATATTTTGACTCTAAACAATGTTCGTATTCCTGAATGTGTTTTTCAGGCTGAGTCTTCATCCTGTGCAGTGTCGTTCTTCATTCGGCCTCAGTGTTTTAATTAGACTCAAAGTAACAGTCCAGCATTTGGAGAAGTGGTGCATTTATTTCTGTGTTTGTAGAGGTAAGCTAACGCTTTCCCCCTGCTCTCAGTCTGCGTGCTCGGCTAGGATAATGTTGGACTGTGCCTTTAATATCTATAAAGTCGGAACCACATTATGTAAACGTGAGAAAACACTGGAGACGTAGGTAGGATTTTAAACTTATATATACATATATGTATACAACACTGTTCTTATTGATATATAGTTTTTCTAAATCTTTAAACATGACAAAACCTAACTTTGACTTAATTGGTTTTCTCATTTATGAGATGACAGTCCTATGTAATACAGTAACAAAACACTTTACAATCTTACTTAATGGCAAATTCTTTATATTTGACGTCTTTTTCTTCTATAGACCCTGTTTGAACCAAAACATCACTTTTGTGATATACAAGCACATGTATCTTGTTAAATACAAATAAAATTATTAAAAGGAAAGTAATATATGATGTGCAGCTGAAAGACCTTTAGCTCATAAAAAGATTACAAGAGAAAATTACAAGAGAAAGTTACAAGATGTGTTTTTTTATTATTTTTTTTATAATGACATAAGTGCAATAATTACAATTGGCTGTATGAACGGTGAGACGTCTCCAGTGTATTTCTGCTTTGACAGACAGATTCTGTGTTCACAGTGACTCCATCAGTTTGGAGAAGCTGATAATACACAAAGCAGAATCTTTCCTCCTTTAATCCCCCGAGTTTGAACATGAGGATGATGATGCGACGCTGCTGACAGATGAAGACTCTGCTGTTTGTAGTTGTCACAGCTGGAGAATGTAAAACTGTCCTTCATCCTGCTGCAGAAAAACTGCAGTAAAATATATCCAAACAAATACAGTTGGTACGTCTTCATTTACGCTGGATTCACACAGGAGATTCACTCGCGTCATCAAATCTGGTTACAGAACCTTACTTTTAATTCAATACAAAAATAGATTTTTTTTAAACATGTTTTAATTAATTTATTTGAAAAATATTTACACACACTTGTAGCATTAAAGATACAAACCTTATTAATGGAATGGAGCATATGAGACCGTGTGAACAGACGTGGTAGAAGTACACAAAGTGTTGGCCGAAAAAGAATTCTCAACTACAAGGACAACTTTAAATCTTGTACCCAGCTAAAAATACTGAGCAGATTATCAAGTTTTCATCTAACGTGCAAAAAGCACTTCATTAAGACAACTATTATAAACAATAGTGTTTATGGTAATTATGGCAAAATGTCCAGTAATAAAGGATCAGGGTAAAGGTCACTGTCGGTGGAGATCTGTCAGTCTTGCCTTTATGTGCATGTCCTCGTAAAACTTTTCAGATACTGCACCTGATTCCATGGTTTAAAAAAAACTGGGCGACAAAACCTGCAGTTTGGTTTATGTTATTTTAATTTAATATTCCTCCTGTGGATTTGACAGTCTGTTGTCTGAGCTTCTCTATCCAGGATCTCACCCTAAATCTTTGCTCATTTTTTCTTTTTGTTCTTTTCGGTGAATGTTGCTCAATTTAACACTGGTCTTTGCCACACTGCAATTGTTTTGGCAGAGGAATGAACGAGAATTCCGGTTCTCACGGGATTTGCTTAACTGCTGTCGATTAGTGGGGATTTTACACTCTAGCAGGAAAATAGTTTAGTACTTGTATCAGTACTCTGTATCTCTGTGCGTTTATACATTTAAGTTTCTTCAGCTTCGTAGCATTAAACAGTTTGGGACTTTCTCGTATCCCATTGATGGGTTCAGATGTTACTTTGCTGTTTGTAACATTGTTCTCCCTTGTCCTCCTTCCACCCTGCAACCTACTTTCTGTCTCTATCGGCTCGACCCCTGTAACACTCTGTTACCTGGTATCTCACACAAGCCCTAAACTTTAACTGCTGCAACTCCACCACACTTTTCCGAGCTCAAACACTCGATGGGTCTTCTTTCCATTCCTTCCTCACATTTGACTGCCACGGCCTTTAGGGCATTTAGCGACCGTTCCCCATCTCATCTTTAATAAAATGGCTTTTTCTCTCTGACTTTGTACCTACTATGGATAAAAACTGATGTAAATACAGTCAGTGAGTCAGACACTGCTGGCTCAGTTAAGCAGCAGCAACAGGAACCTCTGGCACGATTTCACCTTCTGTCAAGGTGAAAGTCAAAGTGCCAGCACTGGATGGATGGATCCCTATCCCTCTTGGATGGATCCCTCTTGGATGGATCCCTCTTGTGGTGGTCCATTGTATGACGTCATGTAAATGTTCCTGACCTATTCGTGTCGCTGTTGCACAGTTATGTTCTCACAGTCCTGTGTGTTTTCAATGATGAAATGTTGAACCCATAGTCACAATGACAAAATTTTTAGTTTCATAATTTTCCATTCAGCTTTTCTCCACTAAAGACAAAACCAAACGTTAAAGGTTAAACAGTTTTTTTAGGAAACAGCCCGGTGCTTTTATTTTGGAGTATGGCCGGATACCGTTTTTTCTTTTGCTGTCTTCCCACAACCGGATGTAATTTGCACATTAATTCGGAGGAAACAAACTTTCACAACTGTTGGCTGAATATCGGGTTATTAAATCAATAATCCTTCGTCCCACCGGCGTGTGTTAACGCGCTGCCCGACGGTTACAACCCCGTAACGGCGCTTCATTTCCGGGGGGAAACGTCCGCAGCTCCCGCTGTTGGATTTAGCTTCTGGTAGATTAGCCCTGCCCAGCAAAGTTAGCTTGGCTGGAGCCGAACCTGGACCGGTTAGCACGGATTTCAGCATGGGAGCCCACCGCAGTGAGGGAGGCCGGGACTGGCTGGAGCAGGACGGACTGGAGCCGCCCGAGCAAAATCCGGTACGAACTAGAAACTACGGCGGCTAACGCGTTAGCTTAGCTCGACGCTAACCCGGTTGTTTTTACATTGAATGTTTTCGATTCTTTTGTTACATCACATAGTTTTATCCTCTTCATTGTTGTTATTTTATTATTACATGGTGTTATTGTCTTCGACCATAGGGTTGTTATAGATTCACATAATTTAGAGCGTCAGGAATAATAAAAAATGACTGAGTCTAATATCTGTGACATATGAACGTGTGTGTGTGTGTTGTTGTAGAATCCGTGGAACCTGATGATCAAACACAGACAGATCCACAGGCGAGGACGTCGCTCACACATGACAATCAGGTTCTTACTGGTTCATACCTGTTGACAGGTTATTGATCTGCTGGTGGATGTAAACATAAATAAAAAATGCTGGTCCACTTGTGTTATTAACATGTTGTTGATTTATGTTTGCATGTGTGAAGCTACACGGATCCTCAGGTGTCTATGGATCTGTTGAGGGCGGTGCTGCAGCCCAGTTTCAACGATGACATCATGGCTGTGTTTAGGAAGTACCAGAAGGTCAGAGGGCACCTCTGGAACAGATGTTCCACAGAGATGCTCAGTGTTTCACACACGCACTCCAACATTTCACCTGACAGGGCAGATAAAACATGTCGTCAGCGTGTGTGCTGGAGATACAGAATTCTCCCAGCGTTGCTGTGTATACTGAGACCTAAAACGTGCTGCAACACCCTGCCCCTGAAAACCGTTCCTTTCTTTATGAGCATCAATATTAAAAGAATAGTAGCATTTTAAGAAAAACCGGCTGCATGTTACAGTGAGTGCGAGCAGTGCTTTGTCCCCATAGTACAGGCGCTCCTGCGCCCTCTTCAGCGTGACAAAGCGAAGATGGCATCATTTATTTATTTTGGATAGGCAAGCCCACAGACACCACAAGCCTATTTGTAAAAGACGTTTAGGACCTGTGTAAACCAAGGGAGCTAAGGCCTCAACTTGGCAAAACGTCCTGCTGGCACATGAGCAGCAGATGAGCAAATGTGATTAATGTGCAATCTTTAATTAAAATCATTAATGTGCATGTGAAAAGTCACTTGTACAAACTGGAGAGAGAATTTAAGTTTGATTTGTCAAACTGTTTAACCTTTAGCAACATTCCCACTTTAGCAGCAGTTTCTCCTTTTTAGCTGCTAAGGACGCTGTACTCACTGGTTCCAATGATCAAGTCCCCAAAAATGTTTAATTATGTTAAAACTCACCTGTACCAAAACGAAAACATTTGCAATGTTATTTCTATTTGCAGCTAAATATTCCAATTGATTGTATTGTTATCAAGATATTTACCATCAATATTTGTACTATTTACTATGAGCATCTCAGGCCGAACTACTTTATAAACTCAAGCTGAATAAGCATCTTCACAGTAGTGTCTCTGTATTACAGTTCTTCGACAAAGCAGCAGAGAACGTGAAAGAGAATGTTGGAGATGAGGTTCAGACAGATCTACTGATCAAAGAGACCTGCAGGAACGTCCTGGAACATGTGAGCTCACGTCTTGTTGTCTGACATCACGGCGCGTGTCACGTGACATCTGACCTCACCTGTGTGTCTGTGTCTCTGTGTGGTCGCTGTGATTACCAGGCCAAACAGCTGTTTCCAGAGGGGGAAGGGAAGAAGGTGGGACCAGAAATTACCATCAAGGTAGGTGCCCGCAAACAGCAGCAGTACCATCTCCAGGCCTGCTGCCTGGTTCTGGCCTGGTTTTAATGGTGCTCTTTGTGTGATGTCAGAGATCCAGACCTGTTGATGAAGACTGCAGTCAGAGAGGAAGTGCCCTCCTCAAGAAGGTAAAGCGACCTCTGTTATGAGTGAAAGTGACAGGTGGAGCTGGTACTGATGTTAATTCTGTGTCCTCAGAGGAAACCTCGTCCAGGTGCTGGCTTTGCCTCAGATCGACCTTTGACCTTCTCCTCTCAGTAAGTGCCTGACTTGTAGATGACATCATCAGTATCCCAGTAGATTATCATACCTGACCCCTGTGTCCTCAGGGTGAAGCCAAAGTCTGAGCCCATCAAGAGAGAAGGACCAAAGGTGAGTCGCCCCCCCCCGTAAGGTTTTCCCCTCCCTTGATTTGAAATTAACTTGTGTATACCTGTGTGCGTTGCAGTGGGAACCGTCCAGACTGAACGATGGCAGCACGTTTGTTCTTGGCTCCAGAGCCAACAAGTGAGTGATCTGTTTTCAAACTGAGCGCGCTCAGTCACCACATGTGAAACCAGCTTAGTACAGGTTAAATCTCCAGCCGCGCCTGGGTGTAAACTTTGGTTCACGTAAAACAGCAGATAATAAAATATTACAGAGGGACAGAGGGACAATCCAGATGAGAAGGAGACAGGTGATGTTAGTCTGATTCACTGCTGGGCTTGATTTCATACAGACGTTCTGTGACTGCAGTTTTATAAGCTGAACCTATAATAATGTTGTTGATGTTCTTGCCTTCAGAATAACGGATTATCAATTATTGTAGGGGTTGGGGTTTGGTTTGGGAGGGTGTATATTACTTAATATTTACTATGTAAACAGTGAAAGAGATGATCCAGTGTAGATTCTAGTCAGGGTAGTTCTAGCTGCAGTTGGATCCACACCTGTCAGGGTTAAAGGTCATCTGTCAATGTGACATCCCAGGGCGCTAGGAATGGGAGGCACCAGAGGACGGATCTACATCAAACACGCAGACCTCTTCAAGGTAACACACGCCCACATCCCATCGATAACATGTTGATGCTGCGGGAAATAATGACACTTCCTCACTGTTTAAATTCTGGTACGTTTGACATGTCAGTACGCAGCCGACGCAAAGGACAAGCAGTGGTTGGCAGAGAGACACCACATGAGAGCGACAGGAGGGAAGATGGTGAGAAACTCGTCATTCATCCCGACAGTGTGTGAATCGAGTTATATTAAAGATAGACGTACCTTTTTGATAAGGGCACATAACTTCCTCCATGCTAACCTGTAAATTCGGAGCTCAAAACCATCCGAACAGTGGATTGGGTCCCAGTAAGTGTATCTGAAGAGCTTGACGTCCCTGCCCCGCTATAACATCTGTCTGTATTTAGGCATATCTGCTGATTGAGGAGGACATCCAGGATCTGTCCCGCAGTGATGAGTACAAGTGAGTCACATGTCTCCATGTTTACTGTGAAGATTCTCATCCATGTCACTTTTGCGAAAACCTGTCTCTCTGTGTTAAGGGACTGTCCGGATGTCAGGATGGACGAGCTGAAGCCATTTTCTGTCCCAATGTGGATGGTGGAGAAGATGAAGAAAGCCATGGAGGCCCAGAGAGACCAGGACCCCTGACACCCCCCTGCAGCACTCACCCACCCTGAAAAACACAACCTTTGTCCTGTCAGCTGAAAACAAATAATTCTGTACTTAGCAACGGTGAACCAATCAGAGAGAAGAAATTGAACGTGTGACACAAGGCCCAGACCTGATTGGTTCCATCCACACTTTGTATTTTTGCAGCTCTTTTTATTGAAATAAAGTAAAAATTGACATGAGTAAAGAGAGAAAAAAAGTTTCTCTGTACCTGAACCAGATCAGAACTGGTTCTGACTTTACAAGGTTCAATGTTTTGGAAACTGCCAGTTGGTTCAGAAACTTAGAAAAAACAATTAGCTGGTGACTGAAATCACATAGAATTTTCAGATATCTTTCATTCTACCTCCTACCTCAATTAGTTTTGATTAAAAAATTATTTGAGTGTTGTCAGTGTGTTGCTAAGAGAGAAACTAATAACTTTACTCACCCTCTCACCATTTGCCTCTATAACTTTGTATCTCAGGGCTTGTTAATTACAGTGTTTCAAGTTCTGTTCCTGATACTGAAAACTAACTTTTTTTTTAATGAGGTCAGGTCCAGTCAACTTTGCAAAAAATACAGCTGGTAGAAATATAGTTTTTACTCCAAGTATATTTCAGGAATCACACTTGTCAATCTTTTTTTAACTTAATTTAAAAAATTATTTGCTTTTTAAAGAATCTGTACTTCTGCTTGAGTAAACATTAGCTGCACACCAGTTCAGGGGCTGCATCCTCTGAAGGACATGATATTGGTCTGGTTCATGGTTGATTTCTTCTTTATCTCACCGGTTGCTCCTGCATGGATTCAGGCAGTTGCGCTAGTTAATGTGATTCACATTGTGTCAGTTATGAAACCTTGAGGATTTAAGCCCCTTGGATTTGTTAGCATAAACATGTGCTACTTAGCTAGACACCAACCCCACTTTTGTTTGTTTGACGGCCAAAGGATCCGCCCATTAAAGCCCAACCACGGGAAAGTCGTTCACATTTGAAAGAGCCTTCAAAATGTGGCCACCTTGTCATGGGGCAGTTGGTCTGGTAACAGCTAATGTGTTATCTTCTACAAGCTCTGGTAACTGTGAACAAGATGATTTGAATGGGTCAGGATTCACGACCAGTTTGCTCCACCTCCAGCTGTCTCGCATGTGACCACATCTACATTACACACCACACCTGCTGCATTTGACATGAACATTTTATTTATAAAACAATAAGAAATCTGGATCTCAAGTGGAAGTGGCATGACCAGGGGACGACGCATCACTCAATCCCTTCCTGTTTGTCTTTGATGGCAACTCTGAATCGTTCCTCCAACAGAGACAGTTCACTGATAAGGTCGGTGATGGCATTTGTAAAGGCTTCCTGTCAACACACACAGGTAGAACAGGTGTGATTAGTCCAGTTTGACACACATTTACATTTAGTCATTTGGCAGAAACTCTTTTCCAAAGTGAGGTACAAAGCAGTAAAAATCTAAGTCAAAGGGAAAACATCAAAGCAAAGTGCTACGAGAAGGAATGTTTCCGTGTCATGAGATGTGAGTACAAGAAAGATGTGGAACAGTTCTGTTTTCAGCAGTTTTTTAAACGGTGGGAGTGAAGTCGCTGAGCGCGTGGAATCTGGCAGCTCATTCCACCATCGTGGCATCACTGACACACACACACACACACACACACACAGGTAGGACAGTTGAGCTGACAACGGGCTGTGCTAGACTTTCACGTAAACTAAACATATAATTCTATCAATATTACCAGTCATTTACATTTTTAAATGTCGACATTAAATTGCATTTATTTTTGATTCCTTGATTTAATTTTTTTACAACTGATATAAAGGGGAAGCATTTATAGAAGCTGAGAGAGATGATGAGAGACTGACTGTTGGGTCACTATTTACCTTGTTGCTGCCCTGGGTGAGTTTTATGTCTTTTTTTTATATATATATCTACTTTGGTGATTAGACTGTTGAGCTTGTACCACAAAACAGGTTTATGTTTTAAAATCAAAACTGAAACCCTGCTATAATGATCATCTTGAAACACCAGAAGCAACTGTGTGATTCTGCAAAGGAAACAATGATCTGACTTTTACTGGAAATTTAAACCTAACAAGATCTTTAATGGTGCTGGAACAACCCAGAGCGTAAATGAAAAATATTTGTTTGCATCATACAGAATATTTACATTAATGAATTGCTCACTGTTTTACACATGTTGGAGACACACACAGCCTATCAATCCAGCTAAACATATAATTTAAGTAACACTAATTTCTGCATTTGTTTGTCAGAATGAGACACTGTCTAAAAGCTGTAAAGTTCCAAGACAAACGTGTGGAGGACCGGGCTGCTTTCTGCTATGGCCTATGTTGCCTCTGGCACGAGCTGGACCTGCTTTACATCCGCTTTCATATTTTCCCCATTATTAATATAAAATAATTTCATCAACGGGACCTCTCTGTAGGACACGATGAGTTATAGTCCAGTTTGACACAAACATAAAGCTCTGTATCATTTTTGAAAGTTCCCAAACTTTAACTTCAACACATGTGTCTGATAATACTTTGCTCAGTAACAAATTTTATAAAATCTATTTTAAGAAAAAGAAAATACCACTTCTCTTGAAATTTTGGCATTTTTTTGGCATTTTCCCCTTCACACAGGAGGTTTGCTGTAGGAGTGTTGGATTATACTGCTTAGTTCCACTACAACTGTGGCGACTCGTGCACGTCCATAAAACTAAGCAACGTTCTCTTCCAGACTCATTAGTCATGGATCCACCCATGGCTGCATCTGCATTATTAGCAACGCTAGAACTTTCACAGGTATTTTAAATGAGGTTTTTCTAAAGTTCATACGTTTGTAAGTGCACAGCGCAGTACTACACAGTTCAGGCTTTTCACGTTTTCAGAAAAGAAACCAATCACTCTGTGTTACACAAGGCCCCAGAGGCCTTGACTTCATACATCACATCTTGTGAGTTTTGAGTTCAAATGTAGCACAACTCGGACTTTTCTGAACGATCAAAACTAAGACTGTCAGTAGGTGGACAGGTGAGTTACCTGTGGGCTGTAGTCAGGTGTGGTCTGGACTCTGATAACAATCTTGTGCTCCAGAGGATGAGGAACTTTATACCCAGCAAACAGAACCTGAGGATCTTTCAGCAGCTGCCTGTGAAAGCAAAAGACCCCAGGCAAAGTTAAGGTGATGATCACGGTTCTAGGCTTAAACACAACCAACTGAGTGAAAGTAAGTCATTTCCTGACATCATCTAATTACAATTAATCACATGATCGATCATAAGAGTTTTCAGATACAAGTTAACAACAGATCTGACGTTTGTTGGTTTGTATGAAATGTTTAAACCTTCAATTGGTTTGGTCGTTAAGTTATTTAATTATTAATTATTCCTATTAGCAGCGAGTCTATATGCCATTTAATATCTGCAGGTTAAAAGGAACAGAGCTGTGCTCGCTTGTTGTTAGCCTGCTGTTAGCATCCTTAGCTGTTAGCTGTGTGCTTTGACCACTCACGCCCGGATGATGTTCCCCAGCGTGTGGTCCTCCTTGTTCAGGGTGAACAAACATGCGTTGGGAACCTTCGTATCTTTGCTGATGCTGATCTTTTTCTCTCCTTCAAACAACAGAAACGACTCAAAGGCGGGAGGCGCGTTCATGTTTTCCCGATCTGAGCTTCCGCACCACAAGCGACTGACAGGAAACACGGCTTCAAAATAAGCCGGCGACTTCCTGTTTCTTCTTCTTCTTGACTGGATGCAGCTGTGACGTATTTCTGCCCCCCACTGGTCATTTGCAGACACCGACATGTAGAGTCCTTAGTACAGGAAAGACCCTTCAGCAGCTGTTGTCTCCCAGACCTTCTCTTGTCTCCCAGTCCTTCTCTCGTCTCCCAGTCCTTCTCCTGTCTCCCAGTCCTTCTCTCGTCTCCCAGTCCTTCTCCTGTCTCCCAGTCCTTCTCTCGTCTCCCAGTCCTTCTCCTGTCTCCCAGTCCTTCTCTCGTCTCCCAGTCCTTCTCCTGTCTCCCAGTCCTTCTCTCGTCTCCCAGTCCTTCTCTCGTCTCCCAGTCCTTCTCTCGTCTCCCAGTCCTTCTCTCGTCTCCCAGTCCTTCTCTCGTGTCCCAGTCCGTCTGTCTTTGCAGTTGCTGTCTCTCAGTCTCTGCCTCCTACATCATCACTCCCGACCTGTCCCAGTCGAGTTGTCCCAGAAGTGTCCCTCTGTCCATCTTTAAATTTAAAGCATCCTTTATTGTTGGTTGTAGTGAGTGTAGAGCTTCCTCCTCCCGTCCTTTATGCCACAGCTTTGTTTTTACTTCACATGTTATTCTTGGCGAGTTACAGATTAAAGAATAAACAACAGGACCTACAGTTGACATTATCAGACAGAGGTCACATCAGAATCAGAAAACTGTTTATTGCCAGGCGCAGTTAAGAACACTTAACAGTGCTAGGAATTTGTCTTGGTGTCAGGTGCAAACACAAAATCTACAGAAAAAAGGTAAAGTGCAAAGGTGTGACACAATATGAAAGATGTACAGAAATAGTATAATATAATCAAAATTAAAAAAAGATATGTGAATGTAGAATGTGAGGTAAAACATGGACATGGATAGTCAGTAGACACATTTCATGTGTAACATCTTCTGGAGAGTTACACCACTGCCAAATGTTTGTAGGTCCGGTTCCTATCTCCAACTGATTACTCATTACTTTCCTCTGTCTTGTATCATCAGATTTCTGACCAGATTCAGGACCTATCCCAGCTGTTTTGGGTGAGGGACAGACAGACATCCCATTTCCTGTAGCTGGATCCATGTTTCCCTTACTTGTCATTGGAATAATTTAAAGGGTGGATCCCAACTCCCTTGATCCTCGGTTGCCTCCATGTTGAAGGAAACCCAAAAGCCTCCAATTTTCCTCTTAGACTTCATTTCTATATTTAGCAAAGAAAAATGAGGATACGCAAAAGCGGGGCTACACCTAACGATTATTTGTTGTTGATTTCTTTTAATTCATCTTTTAATCTATAGAGTAAATTACCATTACGCTCCTTTTTATTTTTTAATTAATATAACAAAAAGGCCAGTCTTAGGTGGCGATCTGTGTTTTCACGTGATCATCCCTAGTTAAACTTCTTACGTCACAGTTGTTTAAAGGTGTCGCAGTAAATTTCAACATCAGATCTTCTGATTCTTCTTAGAGGTGCATTAAAACATATTTGATTTCGTTCTCATCGACGTTGACGTCATTTAATTCACATGTTCACAATTTGACCAGCAGATGTCGCCAAATGATTAAAACACTGAAATATTTTCATCCCAGTTTCCTCAGAAAGTTTCGGCTTCTCCACCGGCTGGAATCAGAGAAAATCTGTGACGAGGATCAAATGGGACAAAAAACGAACCGGCTGCTCGAAGTTTGACTAATTGAGTCGTTTCGTCTGGTTTTATAAATAAATATAACTCAGGAATAAGTAAACAGCATGAAGATTATTGCACTTGTAATATATATATTTTTTATTGCACTTGTAATATGAGATACTTCGTTCTCATTCTGTGACGTCACCGGTGAACGTGGTGCGGTTGCTTTCATCCCGCTCCGGTCGGGATAAAAGCCACCGCCAACTGTGATGTGATTGGCCCTCTTGACCAATCACATCACAGTTCTCTCCGCACACATTCTTCTCATTCGTCAGCAGGAGCTAGTGTGTTTTTGAAAATCGGACGCTGATTGGATGAGCGTGTGAGAAAACGCTTGTTTAAACCGGGGGGCGGGAGTTTGCTCAGTTTGAATCAGAGTGAAATCCGCTCCGGTTGGACCGAAGCCGACAGACGGTGAGTCCCGCAGGTACATTTAACACCTGTTTTCTAACCCCTGAATGTATTTCTACCGTGTTTACCCGTCAATCTGTAGCCGCTAGGTGTTTGTCTTCTCTGTGGTTTCAGTAGAAAAGTAAAAGTAGAATTATAACAGGCTAACAACAAAGCTAATGTCGAGTTAGCCAGCTGAGCAAATGTCGTTAGCATGAAGCTAAAACGGAACCTGAGCAAAACCAGCTGCTGTTACCGAGCCGGCTGTTCTGGAGGTCACCCGTTAGCCCGTTAACAGTCAGCGGACCTCGAAGCGATCGTATCGGTAAATGTTAAGCAGCGCTTCCTCCGGCAGCTAACCTTTAGCCACTGTTAGCTAACGCCGCAGCCGAACGGGGGTTTAGCCGCAGTGTGAAAGCTGCGCGTTGGTGTCCCGCTGAGGCCCGGTCCATCTCATCCTGTATCTCCTGTCTTCCTGTCTTCCTGTCTGTCTGTGTGTGTGTGTGTGTGTGTGTGTGTGTGTGTGTGTGTGTGTGTCCAGCAGTAAACCGACACTTAGTTTAGCAGTCATGGCCTCCCAGAACATGGACCCTGCAGCGGCTGCGGCTTCCTCCACAGCCGCTCTGAAGGGCAACGAGAGCGGCAGCAGCGCAGCCCGAGGCTCGGTGTCCAAAAGGTGAGACCGCGTCCTGTCCACGCTGTGAAAACTGCATGTGGTGCCGAATAAAATTAAAAATCAAACTCCATTTAATTTTCCGTGGATGACTTGGTCCAAGTTTGATTCATATGTGCCTGGTTGTCAGCTCCGATGTTGGAGTTGTGTTAACCAGCACAGACACTGTTGAATGAAAGTGACTGTGAGAAGATGCAGTGGACGATGTTTGACGTGTGTCTCTGTCTGCAGGCTGCAGCAGGAGCTCATGACTCTGATGGTGAGTTTATTCTCATTCTGCTTATTACCTGTCAGTGTTAACCAGACCACGACTGTTCCCAAAGTTACTCCTGTTAACTGGACAGGTCCATATGAAGCAAACCAGTTTTACTGCTACAATAATGTAGTTTAACAGTTTGTTTTAATAATCCTGCAATATGTATCTGAACTCATTAATTCAAGTAATTATTGGTTCTTAACTCTGCTTTGTGTCATGTAGGTGACCGGGCCAAACACATGGCACTGACTAGGTTCTGTTTGGATTTCTTATATTTTGATTTTTTTGGACTAATTTGGGATCTTACAACATTAAACACCACACTTTGGTGCTGCACTCTGAAGGTTAACAGAAGAACAAGCCTTGCAGTTAGATATGAGATGTTGTGGCTTGGAAAGTTGTAATTGGACACAATTACTAGACTGTGTTTTCCTACTAAGAAAACAGGGTTAGTGAATGAGGCGTCTTTCATTTATGTCCATGCAAAGCAGAATGTTCATTGTTCAAATCTGCTGGTTTGACAGCTGATACAGTGGCCTTATGATCCTAAACATTTTTCTGCACTGCAAACAAGTCATTTGTTGGATATACACTACAATCACAAGTTTTAGTGTTTAACCCTGCAAAATATGTTACTAATTTATCTTTTGCCTGCCTTTGGATGTTTCAAGAGGCGGTGGTGCCCTGGTGTCCTGCATTAAGCAGCCACCACTGACTAAACAGTTATTTTATTTTATTTTTTGCGTGTGTGTGTTGAGCTGATCTAAAAAGTGGGAAATAACCAAACCAAAACACTTTATATAAAACCTTTTTATTTGACGTTTTACAGATGTAATGTTTGGATTTTATTTAAACTCCTATTTGTACCTCAAAATATTAACCAACAACTCAGATCTCCTGTTATGGTTGAATACATGATTTACAGTGAAGGACAAACTAAATGTGTGTGCTGTCAGTACGGTCGTGGAAAAATGTGCTTCAATAAAAATCTGCTGGCTGTGTCAAAGATTGTCTAAATGCTGTAAGAGGTATCACTCTGTACAAACTCTGAACAACCATTGGATTAAGCTGACGTCCTAGAACAACATAAAAATAAGAGCTGACGATGTGCATGTAGTGCCGCACGCTCATTGTCTGAGAAAAGGAAAACGTCGTCCAGCAAACTAAACGCAGAAATGTTATAGGTTAAAGCTTCTTCTGATTTGTACGGCCTGTTGTCTTATGCACTGATTCAGCCTCATATGAGGGAACCACTGCCAGGCTTAATAATTCTGTTCCTCCAGAACATATGTCCTCCATTGTCTGTCTGGCGTATTGATGACATCATGCATCTCTCCCTCTCTGTGTGTGTCTCTCTGATGTAGATGTCGGGTGATAAGGGGATCTCAGCATTTCCAGAATCAGATAATCTCTTCAAGTGGGTTGGAACCATTGATGGAGCACAGGGGACGGTATGTTCTCACACAGGTGTCTCTGGAAAATCTAGAATGAAGTCTGTCAAACTGGCATATGATGAGGTCGTCAGTGTAACCTCAAGGTTTAGGATGACGTCTACATCTGTTTTATTTTATATTTTATCTCCTATTGCTGTTTATAACTGTTGTGAACAGCAGTTTGTGTTTGAATGTGACCTCATGTTCCAGCGCAGGCTGCTTCGGGTTCTTGGTTAGTGGGTGAATGTTGTCCTGTACGATACAATGCTGTCAGTGACATAGACTGTCTTGATTAGGTTGTCACAGGACGACATGTGTTCACACAAGCACTCTGTCTTCATGAGGACAGTCACTAACAGAACTCAGACCATAGGCTCTCACCCTAACAGTCATAACCAAGAAGACAAAATGGGGAAATGGCTGAGAACACGGGTTTGAACCAGTCTCTGTCCCACCTGTCTCAGGTGTACGAGGGTCTTCGGTACAGGCTGTCCTTGGACTTCCCGGCAGGGTATCCATATCAGGCTCCTCGTGTGAAGTTTATGACTCCGTGCTTTCACCCGAACGTAGACGAGCAGGGGTTCATCTGTCTTGACATCCTCAAGGACAAGTGGTCAGCGCTTTACGACGTCCGCTCCATCCTGCTGTCCATCCAGAGCCTGCTGGGAGGTAAATAGTTCGACCTAGAGTTCTAGAATTTTCATAAAAATGTGAAATTTTAGGTTCCATCTGTGTCCAAAATCCAGGGGCAGATTCCCCCTCAGCTGCAAAAAAAAGTTTCCTAGGGTTCAGATTACAAGCAGAAGCTAAACCACCGTAAACCTGAATGACGATAGTAAGATTTCTTTATTTTGGAATCCAAGACCAGCCATTATTTGTTTTATTTAATTTTGCTCATGCCATTATCTTGCGATCCTGGGAAAACAATTTTGTCGTCTTGTGACAACAAGATAATTTAGCAGAAACTTGTTGAGCAGTGAATACAGAGTATTTGTTATTCCACAACTGTAGTAATGTTTTACCATAGTAAAGTGGCATTTTGAGGTAAGTTGGTGGTTCTCAGTCCTGCTCCTCAAGCCCCTGCCCTGCTTGTTTTCCAACCATACCTTCCCTCCCCACTGCTGATTACCTGGATCAGGTGTGTTCAGTCAATTAGAATCTGCAAAATGATGATTGGAGGGGAAAGACAAAGTGAGTTGGTGTCTTCTAGTTTTTGATTAACTGAACACACCTGACTCGGGTGGGTAGGGCAGGGATAGTCCGGGAAACGAGCAGGATCAGGATTGAGAACCGCTGGGTTCATTAGTGACTGTAGCTGTGAATGTTAATATGAACGGTTATATCTCTGTTTCCTGCCGTTCGCCCGGTGACAGCTGGGACGGGCTCAGTGACAGTTCAAGATGCTTCACATTGGCATAAAGGCAAAAAAGACCACGTTATAAACTCAATAGATGTCAGTGTTAACATTTCAGTGGGAATCGCACCCTGAAAGGAGGAGCTCAGTTTTCACTGTGATGTGCATTAAGCAGAATCTGTTTCCTCTCCTCAGAGCCAAACAACGAGAGTCCTCTGAACACAGCTGCTGCCGAGTTGTGGGATGACCAGGAAGGTGAGAACATAATATTTTTAAGACAAATTTAGTTTAGTTTCTTCCCTACAATTAATGATCTGATTAATTTGCAGTAATGTAAGTAACGGTTGTTTGTCTTTCAGCCTTTAAAGCTCATCTCCACTCGACGTTCCAGAAGTAAAACTGCACTCAATTTTATTTTTCTTCTGTTTGTCGTCTGTTTGTACAATATTTCTATGTTTGTTCATCTTTGCTCTGTCAATAAAGTTCTTAATTCAACAGTCTGATTCTGGTTTTTTTTTTTTTTTAATAAATGACCAGTTAGAACAGTTTAAGCTCAGTTGTTCTGGTTTAAACTGACAGTGCCTTGAAGACAATAATTCCTTTTTTTTTTTTTTTTTTTTTTTTTATCTGTTTGATTCTTTGCTTTTAGCTTTAAAGCAGTTAAAGGAGCAGCAGCTGTTTGTCTTTCTGTTCAGTTCGGCCAGATGACAAACAGCATTTTAACCTGCAGATTTCTCTGCTAAAACACAACTTTATTATTGAAATACAATCACTGCGGACTATAGAAAATTAATTTAGTGTGCACTCCTTCCTCTAGCTGCTCTGATACAGCTTTAGTTCAGTCTTCATGCTTCTCCACACTCAGCTCAGGAGTTATTAAATTCACTAATAAACCTTCCAATCAAACCTTGTTCTTTCTAATTGCTCAGTAGAGAGAACTGTACTCAGAACAAATATCTGTTGCACTGCCAGTGGTGATCAAGGAGTCTGACAGGAGACTTCCACTGCCCCTCTCCATATTAATATTTCTATTAAAATGTGAGAAGTTGAATAAAATGAAGAGAAATCTGTTGTAATTGTTTTGTCTAACAGCTTTTCCAGGTAACAAACGGGAAATCTGTTGTTTTAGTGTCTGTATGGGGATTTTTGCAAGTTGTCCTTTGTCAACCTGTATTTAAACCTCATTTTAAGCGTCTTAATGTTTCAATGACCTGTTTTGTGAATTTTTAATGTTGGAACTAGGTGAACAACTGTTTTATTGTGATGCACTGGGAGTCAGGAAGACTATTAACTTTACACCTAGGGCAATTGAGAAAGCAGGTTTAATGAAATTAGGTTGATTATAGCCGAAATAGAAATTCTGGTTTTTGAAGAAGCTGATTAAATCCGTTCAGAGTTTGTTCATTCTTGTGTTTGCCGACTATTAAAAGCTGCTTTAAGGGAGTTCAGAAATATCAATAAAAACAATATTTCTAAGCTCATAAAACACAGTCAAGCATGCGCTTCCTCTAGCTGTAGCTGTGGATTAGAACCTTCAGGAGGAGTTCTTTGTCACAGAACAGGTTCAGCTCAGCCAGATTCTTAGGACGTCTGGTGTGAACGGATTCTTAGGTCATGGATCCATTACGCTGTTTAGGATTGTGACAGGGCTGGACCTCATCTCTGCTGTAATTAGGTGAGAGGCAGGGTCCAGCCTGGACAGGCCTCCAGTCCGTTTTAAGACCAGCACAGAGGCATATACAGACAGACAAACCATTCACACCTATGGACAACTTAGTCACCAATTAAAATTCATGACTTTATTTAATTATTTTATATATAATTTAATAACAAAGTTATTTCCAGAAAATCTACAGTTTTTTTTATTTTGGTTCTGTGATGTTTACAGATAAAATCAGTCATGGGTCAGATGTTCTGCATCAGTAAATCTAGTGTCAGCTTCGTGGTACCATTTGTTTAGTCTTCTGATTTTTGTGAATCTGACTTTATCACAATACTTTGACTTTATTCTGAAAATCACAGCGATTGTTAATAATAAGCTGTAGATTCGTGTTTATTATTTCTTAACCAACATTAGAATCATGTTTCATCCAGCCTTAGGGACAATCCTTTTTCTTCATGTTCACCCGGGTCAGATCACTTTGACTGCCTTGTCCACCCTCTATGCAACACAGCCGAGTCCGCAGCACGGCGGCCGGCAGCAGGCGGGTGTCCTTTTGTTGTTGGAAATGACCTCGACCTCCATCAGGTCCTCCAGGCTGTCATTCAGCTCATTCGGTTCCCTAAGAGCCTCGGCCCACGCTGGCTGGGTCGCCTCCACTGACCAGAATGGCACAGGAACCTGCAGAACACCCACAGGTGAGCCTCCCACCCAGCTACAAGGCTTGTTCAACTACAGGTACCTGGTAGACACGAGGTTCTTTGGCTCTGTCTCACCTTCAGCAGCATCTCATTCAGCATGGTCTCCAGTTTTGTGATGTGATTGGTCAGATCTGGGCTTGGCTCCTCCTCCAAGGTGAGCCATGGCACCTGGACAAGAGCCGTCCGAGCTGCCACACCCACAGCAGCATCAACACATCCTGGAGAGACAGACAGGTAGTTAGACAGGTGAATGGCTGGATTTCTTGTGATCATTAAGGTAGAACCGACCCCTGGAAACAATCCTGTCATGTGCTGCTGGTTTAAACAAGTTCTTCCCGTAGTCCTTGAAAATGGAGCAGAAGGGGTTTCATGAGATGCAGGTGCTGTTCTGGTAAAATGGATATTTGGTTTGTTGAAGGTGTATTTACACCTTTGTTGGTGCATTCATACCATTATTGGATCACTCAGGGGCGCCGCTAGCAGTTTTGGGCCCTATGAAAAAATTTGAAGTTGTGCCCTTTCACCCATTCTGCACCAAACCTTAAAACCAAGCTAGATCCAAAATCTTTGTCTGTGGTCCACAGCTGTGGACATGCGGCTCAGTGTCCACTGTGTCCCTCTGTCCCTTAAACTGTGAGCTCCTCTCATCTTCCTCTTCCTCACTTGTGCTGCTGCTTCTACCGATTCTCTCTTGAGCTTCATCTGCTGTTTTAAAAGCTCTTTCTACGTCCTCCCTGACAGGCTGATTGATGAGGATCCTGGATCTGGCGTGTCTAAAAAACTCATAATTCATTCAGAACATGTCTTCTGTACTACAGTATTCTGTTGATATAGAATAGAAAAAATTAAAATGACGTGTTTATTTATTATTACTCATTTTATTATATGAGTTAAGTTAGACCATGACAGAGATTCAAATCATATGAATCAGAATGTGACACACACGATTTGTAAAGGCAGTATTTCAGTGACAGACTGACGACCTGCTTCCTCAGCATCATGTGGAAGAGCAGGTGAGGCCGATGCTGCATCTGTATATGAGGTGAACAGACCTGATCATAAGTGAACTAACGATCATACATGTTACTAAATGACATTATTGTCATAAAACGAAAAACGTAAGCTAACGAATTATAGATTGTCGGCTGTGGAAGCAGCGCTAACGTTACACACTGCAAAGGAAGCTCCGTCCTCCATGAATTCAAAAACCTTTCTATTCATAAAAAACTTGTAAGTAATTGTCGGCCTTTCTTCTCTCTCCGCTTTGGCAAACTTTTCTTGTGGTTTCTGATTTATTCTGTCCTCATCGCGAGGACGTTGCTGCTTTAAACGTTGACGATCGGACTCAGCAGGTAGCAGATCGGATCCAGGTGGACGGACAGAATAATGCACTAAATGGGAGGAGGGTTGTCATTTGACCAGAGAGGCAGAAATAAGCTGAAATGTAGCCGTATTTGTAATTCTTTCTTAGATACATTTATTATATCTCATATATTACTGCTTATAATTTTATTATTAAAAAAGCTAGTCTCTGTGGGCCCCCAACGTTCGTGGGCCCCTCGAATCGTCCTAACTTTCCCCCCTAACGGCGCCCGTGGGATCACTTCTGCATTCAGGAGCTGCAGGAGCAGGAACAATCCAGGCAGGAGCAGGAACAATCCAGGCAGGAGCAGGAACAATCCAGGCAGGAGCAGGAACAATCCAGGCAGGAGCAGGAACAATCCAGGCAGGAGCAGGAACAATCCAGGCAGGAGCAGGAACAATCCAGGCAGGAGCAGGAACAATCCAGGCAGGAGCAGGAACAATCCAGGCAGGAGCAGGAACAATCCAGCCAGGAGCAGGAACAATCCAGCCAGGAGCAGGAACAATCCAGGCAGGCTGGTCTTCAAAGTGTTTTTTACTCTCGCAGTCACGGCCTCTCCACAGGTGCGTCACAGGGGTCAAGTCTTTTTTTGCCCAACTGTACTTCATCCCTGGGTTCTATCATCCACGCACAACACGTTTTTTTTTACCATTGCTATGCTGATGACACACTGCTTTTACCGTCTATGCACTGGATGACTCTTTCTCATCACACACTGAATTAAATGGAGGACACACTTTCTTTTAAAGAGAAAAGCTTAACAGGAAAAGAAAATTCATCTTGCTTGAAACTTATGATTTGCTTTTTTGTTTTATATGTTATATATATTATATATATAATTATATTATAACCTCAGCAGAACTGTACTTCTGTGGCATTAATATAACATAGCTTCATCTGTAGCGCAGATCCACATTATAATGGCTTCATAAAGTTATTGTGAAGTTAGTAAACAGGAAAGACAACAGGAAAATAAAATTCTATTCAACTTGTGGAGATACACCGCAGACCATCATATCTATTTTCCACTCTCCCAGTCATGGTCTTGAGACTTTAGTCTCTAGGGAAGAAACTACTAAGAACTTTTTGACTGAAATGCAGCTTGAGTTTCTATTAACCACTAAAGATGATTTTTGGTTCTTGAGGAGGTTTAAGAAAAAAAAGAGGCGTGTCCAAGAATCTTTAGAGGTACCATTGAGGAACAATCTGAATCCAAAAGGAACCAGAATCCATTTTTGTGGTTCAGTGCAGATTCATTTCTACAAAGATGTAACTTAATCGTGAACCTAAAGAGGTTGACATGGTGGTTTCTTGGAGTAGAGGGGACAGGTATTTCTTGGCTTAGCCAGCAGAGCTTACCTGTGTTGACCAATGAGCGTCTGTCACAGCGCTGAGTCAGAGGAAACCGTTCAATCAGAACGTTGACCTTACGCAGGACAGACAGGAAGTTCTCCACAGCAGACAGGAAAACAACCCAGAGACGCTCTGATGCCTGTCGGTTCTCCACACCTGATGTGGGGGGGTCAGAATCCGACAGGAGATGCAGAAGTCGCCTGGACAGACCTGCAGGCCGGCAACAGACAGGTGAGACAGGCATATTTTCAGGTGAATGCACAGGTGCACAGATGTGTAACAGATGTTGTTACCACTGCAGATCCGCTGAGCGAGCGCTCTGGTGCTTTCCAGCTCTTCTCGCAGGAAGCTGCCGTCAGCTGAGCTTCCAAGCGACACGGCCAGCTGCTGGAAACAGGAAGTGACACGGCTAAGAGCTTCCTGAGCACGTTCACACTCACGCAGCTGGCGCCGTGCCATCAGCTCATCCACTGACCGACGCCACCGATTCATGATTTCATCACCTACCTGACAGGTGTGGGCAGGACAGGTGTACGGATCTGAATCAGTGGTTCTGATCGGTAAAACTCCATCCATCTTTTATCCAATCCAGTATTGGTCTGCATTAAATTACTAATGCATTAAATTACATTAAAGTAATAATGTTATGGCTGATCGGTGTGAGTTCTACATTCCTCTATCATATATGTTTTTACGTTCATGATATAAAAACAGTAAAACACATTTCATTCTCACCTCAGGTACAGAGTGAATTATCGCTCTGGATAACTAATTTGCTTAATAACACAGTGTGGTCCCAGAATTGTTTGTTTAATTTTTCTTCTGGCCCTTTTTCTTGATAATGTTTAAATACCAAATTGAATTGAAAAATGTAATTACTTAAAGTTATCTAATAAATAATTATGTATTATTATGGATGAACTACCTGTCTGCACATAAGGTTATAAAATGTTATCCACCTTTACCTGCTGTTTCTATACTAACACACGTCATTGGCTTAGTGTGTTCACATTAATTACTAGAAAGTGTCTTGTACATTTAAGCCTAAATTTAAAGATGAAAGTCAAAACTAAAGCTCCCAACATATGTCTGTAATGTCTGACACTGTCTGAGGTGCAGCGGTTGATGTCATCATGTCTATAGCCGATGGAGCTGAAAAATGCCACAAATTGAGGTGTTTACAACAATCTAAATGTATTTACATTATCATTATTTAGTTTGGTCCACATCGTCAAAACTCCCCAGTGGTGTTTTCGAGAGACACTGGGCCTCATTAATTTTCACTTTGTCCAGTCTCTCAGACTTTTTCTCTCAGATTTTTGATTCACCAAATTATTTTGTTGTGCTCTTCATTACATCCTTATAACATCAAAACCATCCCTGAAATCACCACGTTAGGCTCCTGTTCTGCTTCTTTTGTAGAAAGGTTTGGCTCAGACAAACGTCAAACCAAAGTCAACCTCAGACAAACGTCAAAACCAAAGTCAACCTCAGAACGTGTCACAAATCATTCAACTGAACCTGCACTAAAGGCGGTCGGTGGTCGTGTCCCAGGAGCTACAGATACGATCAGATGTTAACAGTGTGATCGAGCTGCTGGGGCAGAAATAAAGAGGACAGAGGAGCAGGACACTGAACACAGACAGAGACAAGTTCCTACTTTCCTTCAGATGCATCTACTAACATAAAGAAACTCCAGGGACCTAATATGGTTATAAAATAATAAATTAAACAATAAGTTTTTTATAAAATTAGCATATTTTAAACACACGGAAACCTCTCGTCCTACCTGCTGGTGGCTCTTCTTCTGGAATGAAAGGCAGTGTGGGACGGGTTTCTATAAACACACTTCTTCGTCTCTCAGGAGACTGTCAGTGTTTTTAATTATTGCTCGGAGGCCAGCTGAGCCCGAAACCTCCGGGGGATCCTTGTTACCCTCAGTTCTGTCTCACAGGCAAACCTCCCTATCAGAGATTCACCTGTCCAGGTAGACTGCGTCATCTTGGAGTTATTTATAGATTGAAGGACTTGGCTCAGGTAGAAAGGTGTCCACAGGTGTTCTTTTCCATCCAGGAACTAAAATCTCACTGTGATGTTTCATAAACTTGTTATTATTCCACGCTTGCATATTAACCTGAATTAATTTAATCTTTGGTTTCAGTTGTAGCTTCTTTAGTATTTTAAGTCACACACTCTGTCTCCTGTGTTGTTTTATTAGATTTTGTAGTTTCATCGCTGAAACTAAAAACCACAAATCGTCCACATGCTCCACTCACCACACAGACAGGAAGTGACAAAACAGGTCAGTGGACTGTCATCATCATCATCATCATCATCACAAGGTTCGCTGATCAAACATCAAACAATGGCACTTTATCAAGACAAAAAGTCCAGCACATTAAGTCCTTCAGTAGAACAGAGCTTTTAGCAGAACTTCAACTACTACTTCCACTGTGTCTGCTAAGCTAGGCTAATCGCTGTGCAGCTCCCTGTACCGTCCCACAGAAACGCGTGAAACATCGCGACAAAAACAGAGAAATTTAACAAACAGGAACTGATTTCAGATGAGTCAGACACAGATTCACACGTTAAACATATTAAACTGTTACATGTTCGTTCCTACGTGTTTAATTAGCGTTAAGTCGTAATTTTTAAAGTCTCGGTCGCTCTGCACAGTACAGCGGTTCAGCTTTCATGTCCTCTGATTGGCTCTGAGCTGGCGTCCTCTGATTGGCTGACAGCTGGAACAAGTTTCTCAGTTTGTTCATCATCAGGTGACGGAAAAAAACACCAGTGACTCCACCTCTTCTGTGTGATTGTGTCATCACCTAGTCCTGTCTGATTGGCTGCTGCAGGAGGGGGGGGGGGGTAATGCTGGTATTTCACAGGGGCGGGGTCAACGTGAATAGGTTCTGGTTCCGTTGTTCAGGTTCGACTCAAGCTGGGATTGTTGTTGTTCAGTGTTCTGTCAGTGTCAGTTCTGATGGCGATTGTTGAGCCTCGTCGTCGTCATGGCAGCGTTCACTTTGGCACCTGATAGAATTTAATGTTGTGTGAAATGTCTTTTCGTGAAACTATTTGTTAGTTTAAGTCCCAGAAATAAAAACATTTTATTCCTGATGTGTCCACACGTTTTTCATGTCCCTCTGCTCTGATCCGGGAGCTGATTCTATCTCAACTGGACTGAAACTCTGTTCCTGGGTTTAGTTTGAGAGCAGAAGCTTATCGGTCGATAACATGAACACAGTGACATTTTTTTATCCAACATCTAGAGGAACATATGAAGTCACACAACAAACCTCTGCCCTTAATGACTCGTCTCAGCCGTTTTGTGTGTCTTCTTGTCTAATTCTCAGTGGATTGTAGTTAAATTTGGCTCGTAATCTGATTTCTCTGAAGAAGTGCTAACATCAGATGGTGGAGATGGACTGGACTGATTTGAGAATCTTCTCTTTAACTATCAAGCAGCTAAACCAACTCCTGGTTTTACTGATCACGAGCTACAGTTTGTGATTTCACGCATGTTGTACGTTGGTAAAGAAAACACTGATATGTCCAATTTTTTCTTTTCACATTGTTCTTTAGCTCTAATTGTACTTTGGTTTCCAAAGGTTACTGTCATCGTCATGGCAGCTCGTCGTCTCCGTTGTCATGGCAGGATGCTTGTTGTGGTGTTCGTTATGGCAGCGGGCATGTTGGGGTAGACATGGCAGCATTTTGTCTGTGACGTCACGGCAACGTGCGTGTGCGAGCGGCCAGCGCCTCCATCACCTCGTGGCACAGGCACTGGCAGAAGCCGTACAGGACCAGCAGCAGCAGCGTGGACGGAACCAGACTCACCAGGACCACGCCCAGCCAAAGCTGACCAATCATCAGCAGGTAAATGCCCAGAGGCAGGGAGCTGAAGTAAACCTGCACACACACAACAAACCTGTCACACACCTGACTGACCTGATTGGTTGGACTGGGGTGAACGGTGCTGCGTTACTGACCAGGCACAGCGCCCCCAGCAGGCAGCGGGGGAAGCTGCGAGATGTCCAGGTGTGACACTTCTGAGCTGGTAGATTGCAGGGCAGCGACTCCAGGCTGGGGGGGTGGTACAGACCCACCACATTGAGCATGCTCAGTGAGTCTGAGGACGGAGTTTCTTCAGGGAGCTCCATGATGGTGATGACGAGACAGTCAGAGGACCGGTGGGATGCGTCCACGCCTCCTGCTGTCAGAAGTACGTTACTCGGTCTGCAAACATTAAATTAAGATGTTTACCTGTAGGCAGGTCATTTTACCTGTCAGGCCACTAGGACTCAGCACCACCTCCCCCCCAACTCCTCCTCCTCGTCGGACTCGGTCTTGACATGACAGAACAGCCAGGATGTGTCGGTCGTCCTTCATCAGCCACACCTGAACAACAAAGACAGGGGGACTTTAGTCTGACAACCACAGGTGAGAAAGACAAATGAGGAGATGGAGCTTCTTTTTTATTTCAGGGGTCTCATCATCAACTACAAACCTCATCTTCATACATAAATTATTTAAATTTAACAAGTACATGTCACCTGATGATTTCATATAGTCTTGCCTGTTAGATAAGGTATCACATGTGCGTTAAATAAAGTCTTGCCTGGTCATTTAATACAGTCTCACCTGGTGGTTTAATGAAATCTCACCTCTTCGTCGGGGATGTAGGTCTCGTGGCGACAGAAGGGACAGCTGATAACAGACGGGGACGACTCTCCTGAGGACCATTCGGAGGAGAATCAAATTACATGCTAGATGATGCCAGAATCACATGACGTCACTGGTAAGTTGTGGAGCTGAAGCTCCTGGACAGACTGACAACAGGTGACCTGACAGGTGAACTCACCCATGTCGACCATCTTCTTTAAACACTTGGCGCAGACTCGGTGCAGACAGCCCAGCAGTTTGGGTTTTCGGCTGCGAGTATCGTAACGGTTGTAACAGATTTTACACTCCAGTTCCTCCAGAGTGTAAACCAGAGACTGGCCCCAGGTTTGCACCTGAACACATCACAACAAAGGAAATTCACCTGGAAACGCAGGTTTATCAGCGGAACTCATTGTGTATGAATGATGATGGGGAATCTCACCTTGCCTTCCATCTCCTGGTCTGGCTCTGCCTCCTTCTGCTGGCTCATCCTATTGGCTTTTGTCTTCACCTTGATCAGGGGAGGGGGCCACTTGGGTGGGTTTTAACTGGAGCTGAGGTCGTCGACGGCCTGAGGGACAAACAAACTGAGCTGCAGAAGAAAAACACGGTTCCGCCTGAGGGAGGTGCTGGTTGCTCCTCCAGGTCTGATGATCAGTGTGACAGTCTGAGAGGATGTCCATCTACAGAGAGACATAAAGAGAGTGGCTAATGTCCAAGTAGGTTGATAAAAAGTCCCATTTTGAAAGTTTGAATGACCTCATAACCACTAATAAGCCACCAGCTCTCACTGTTGCTCCAAAGGATCAGAGTGAATCTGGACTGTAACGGAGAAAAGCTGAGTTCTTAACTCAAAATGACCATCAATATTCTTTTTTCACGAGGACAGATTTTTCCTGATTTATTTTTGTTCTTTTACTGCAGGAAAGGGGCTCCATGGATCTACCCTGCGAGGTTTGGGGGAGCTGTAATATAGGTTGGTTTCTCTTTATGGTTTTATTCATTTGTTGTTTCTAAGTCTTCCATGGTTAGGAGGAAAACTACCATAGATTTTTTAAAGACACATGATGAATTCATAAAAGCTGATGTTTCATGGGGGAATAACCACCTGTCGGAACATAAAGTGGTTAAAATAAGCTCCACATTAACCAACAGTGACCTCTGAGCCCTTCATTACTAATCACTGCACATGTTTCGCCATAATTAACAAAACCAGCATTGATTAAAATGCATTGTTTTCTTAGTGGAGTACTTTTACTTTTGTACTTAAATGAAATGTACACACCTGTATTAAAGATTTAGCCCCTGTACTTGAAGTGGAGAATATTTTAGGCCAATACTTTCACTCGTACACAGTGTATCACATGTTGACTTGTATGGACCATCTGTTCTTGTGTTGTTCCTGATTAATGTGAATTTTATTGAAGAAGTGTAGGTTAATCTGCAGTAACAAACAAGTTTAAAGTACCTGAACAAGACATTTCTATTTGACTTTGATGTGTTTAAAAAGTCATAAGTTCCAGCTTTGTGTTGAATCTTTTGAATGTGAATTTTGGAACAAGAATAAAATTGCAGAGATCGTACATGTGATTTGTCTAAGAGCAGCTGGAGGAGGCTTCACGACGCAACACAATTTCCCTATGGGACCAATAAAGTTGTTTGAATCTTGAATCAAAAGTGACACGTCCAGAAGGGATTGAAACTGAGGGATAAGTCAGCCATGGGATCTTTGGTCTCGCAGACGTCCGCTGAAAAATGATGGTCTTTAAAAAGAACGCATCACTGTGACATAAATGTCTCACTCATTAAACGACACAGATCATATCCACAGAAATCTGTTTGGTAAATTAACTGTTTAACTAATACCTAACTGGTACCTAGTTACAACATCAGACATGGGTGATGTTTATTTCCAGCGTGTTAATATGTTTTATATTAAACCAAAATGCGTCACTCAGCATTACTCAGCTGCAGAGTTTTGTGCAGGAAATAAACAGAGCAGGCCCGTCTGCAGAGTTAAGGCCTCACACTGTTGCTGTTGACACACATTTAGCTTCTGAACGGAACAACAGCCAAAATCAAAATGCCGTCCTGGCTGTGAAACCATCCAGACTGAGCGCGAGTGAGGCCAAACACCGAACGCCACGTTTACAGGTTCTGGTTCCCTCATTAAACCTGTGCGCGTCGTTAATAAAGTTCAGATTCTGCTCTGATCTCCTGATTTTTCTTGATGTTAAATTGCTGAGCTGCGGCCCTCAGTAACAGCCTGAGCCCGGGTATTTATAGACTGCAGCTGTTATATAACTGTGGGGGAGGGGTGATCCTGTTGCTATGGTAACAGGTTTACCTGTGGCTGAACCTCATGTTGCCCAATCAGATAAATCAGAAGTGAACATATGACGTTTGATCAGCTGATTCACTGATGCACAATAATAAAAGACTAATGAAGTGATGAGTGATGCTAATACTAACTACCACTGTGACCCGCTCGGAACTGAGTGTTTCTACACTGTGACACACTTTTTTTTACTGAGTACGTCTTCGATCACAGCTGACATTTGTATGTGGAAACTATGTTCTGTTGACCTCCATAGTTGTTTTTCTTTAGCTGTAAACCAAAAACCAGGTGTTCCGGCTCTGATGGACCTGATGGATCGGTTTTCAGCCAACTGAAGTTTGTTCTCCACCAGAACCGGTGAAAAGAACTGCACACACCTTGGATCCGCAGAGCATCCACCTGTCACAGGGCAGACGGACAAGGACGATACTGTGGAAAAAACCCACGATTTGTCAGGAGTTCTGCAGTCTTAAAGCTACTGAACGTTTATTTGTCCAAACACTTTTGAGCCCCTGAAACTCGGATCTGTGGGTCTGTGTACGTCCTCCACAGATGATCATTCAATCAAACCACTCAATTAAAATGAAACCAATTCAACACCCTGTTCTGTTTCAGATCCATTGTCCAAATACTTATGGACCTGAGTGCTGGGCGGCAGGGGTCAGGTCGTGTGACCTCTGACCCGCACAGGTGAGTCTCCCCTTACTCACGACTCCCGTGTAATCCGATTACTCTTCATCACCGTGTAGCTGCTCACCTGACGTGTCACGCAGCTGGAGTTGCCGGTTGCTCTTCACGGGCAACATGTTGCCAATCCCGCACCAACAGGTTCGGCCGCCGTGGCCCGTCACAGTCCGGTTGCTGCGGCTGCTGTGTTTCCGCTCGGGTTGAGCAACATGATGGAGGTAAACATCAACAGTCGAGTTGCTGGTTGCTGGAGCCGCAGTTGCCTCACGTGATGGTCGCCCGGTTGCCGTGCTTGCAGCCCGTTAGTCCTCCGGTTGCTGTGGTCGCTGGGGATGAAGCGGCACCGCGGGACCGACGGCGGCACGGAGCTAACATGCTAACATGCTAAGCGGCTCCCGGAGCTGCCGGCTCCGTCAGTCGCCCGGTCTCTGGTCTCGGTCCGGGGCTGGTCCCTGTCTCCGTGACTCACCGTCTCTCCTCCGTCTCACTGCAGCGAGCTACCGGCGGGGGGAGGGCCGGGTTACCATGGCAACCGGCCCGCAGCGGGATGACGAGATCAGCTGGTCAGGGGAGTTCAGCGGGACCGTCGGATGTTTACACCGACAACAAACCGCGTCCTTCAACTGGGCCGGAACCAGGACTTTAGGAACTCTTTAACCAGAGGAATGTCGCCTTTAGAAGCACATTAAAATCAGAATTCAACTCATTTTCTGATGAATTTAATAATACAATTTGGAATTATTATTAATAATTAATTATTATTATTATGGGAACCACCAGGAGGATTAAGACAGACGGGGGTACATTATGAGTGACACAAAGATATTATTTATTTATTTTATTAACCTTTATCTAACCAGATAAAACTCAGCATACCTCATAATTGTTTTGTTTTTTTTACAAACAATATGTTTAAATGAACGAAGGGGGAGGTGTTGAAGATGTGCAGTAGTTTAAAACACAAAGACTGTCCAGATAATTCAATGTCACTTTCATTAACGTCCACCCAAAGTCCTAACACTCACAAATAAGTAATTTCATTTTTATGTCAATAAATCCTCAGGTTTATAAAATGGTTGATCTGACGCAAAATTTTCTAAGTTGTTTCATTTACCAAGTTGTAACTATCATCTTTCCTCTTTTTTGTCTCAAATTCTTCTGTATGTTTTCTAACGTTTTCCCCACACTATTTAAAATGAACGAGGGGTCCAAAACATTAGAACCACCTTTTCTTTTTAAACACTCCAGTACAATTCCACTTTCTGACAGTTTGAACCTTGTAAAAGTGAAATTCATGCTAGAGCTGCTGTACTGGATTATATTAACTTGCACAGGTGGTAATAATGTTATGGCTGAGCCCAGTGTGAACGTAAATAAATGTTTAATCCTGTGGACCATCTGACTGAAAACACTAACTTGTGAGTAGAGTAAAAAATGTATTACAATGAGGTTCAATATGAATTCAGGCATAAAGTGATGGAGTCCCATTGTTTCTTCTGACCTGGTTTTTGGTTCGTTTTTCAACGGTTTGTGGTCACTGTGTGCTCATGTGACCTCTTTACCCATAAGGTAATGGATGATTGGCTCGGCAAACTGATAATAAATATCAACCCCCCCATGGGAGCAGAGGAGGTTCAGGTCTTTCCATTTTTCAGTGTAAGACTGAAAAACGAGCAAAGACTGAAATAAGTAGCAGATGTTAACGGAGGATTCATCGAGTGAAGATTCTCTGCTGCTCACATTTCACAATTGCCCCTGTATTCAGTTTCTGCCTAAGCTGCTTATCAAATATTGTCCCCGGATATTGTAAGAATGAACATTTGCAGCAGCTTTATCACCAGTGCTGCTTTCTTTGATTTTGTAAAATTGAGGATTAGCTCTTTTGTTTAAGACACATTCAAGTGTAAAATAAAAATGGTTGGAGCATGTCCACATTAATCATTCTGGTCATTTTTATTCATACGTCTTCATCATCATCCAACGACTTTCCTTGCTGCCATCCTTCTGAATAGACCTTTGTCACACGTTCCTAAACCTAAAACAGCTGAAAGCGGGCAGCTTAACTTCCATTATAGGAACAAGGGCAGAACTGGAGCTTTTGCTTTTTGGAGCAAACTTGAATGTTCGTGTTTGGAGCAAAAACAGAAACGCTTGTACTTTTTCCAAAAAATCCAAAACTTAGAAAAAAGGTGAGGTGAGATTCTGTTGGCTCTAATGTAAAGCGAACACACTTAGCCTGTAGGATAAACTTTAAACTATTGCTCATAACAGTAATTATGTTCACACGTTTAAGGCAGCACATGACATAACGTTGAACATCCTTGTCTGACATTAAATCTACGTGTCTATATAGACGGAATCCTTCAATTGGCCGGAATTAAATTGATCAAGTACGTCACCTGAAAATATTCACATTCTCAGACTTCCGGTTTTTGTGAAAAAGGTCTATTCCTGTGATCCTACATCTGCGTCTGTGCAGAATTATCATTCAGCCCAGTGCTTCTTCCCCCCCGTTCCTGAACCCGACACCGTCTGAAGCCCTGAATCAAAATGAAGGTTCGAACGTGCCACAGCGTTTTGAAGCGTCTGACACAGTTAAAGTGGCGACACCTGCTGGTCGAACCTGCTGCATTACACGTGACAGCTGTAAGACGTTCAGGAAAGTCCGTGTCGTTAGGAAACTGCAGCTTAAACCGGCAGAATGACAAGTTGATCGGATACAAGTTCAGCGACGTATGAAAACTTCTGCTCCAAATATAACTTACCCTGCACAAACGCTCAATTTGATGGGATAATTAAAGCTATTCCTGATACAGTGAAATCAAATAAATGAATGCATAGAAACATCATAATCCATGTGTTTTCAGATTTAAAAGTCATAAAACGGATTATATTACTCACAGTGTAAGTGTAACCAATACTATGGTGTCCAAGAAATAAAACGACACACTGTGTTACAAACCCAGGAAGATTTATTTGGGGTCTGGCAGCAGTTTACTACATGAATCCAGAATTATAGAATTTCTGGACTGGAGCATTTCTATTCTCATCATCAGTAACAAAAGGTCTTTACCAGTAACCACAGAAGCGGGCAATGATAAAAGGAATGCCTACCTCAAAGGAAACTTAAACAAAATGTAATTAAACACATGTTTGAATATAATCCATACGCAATGTAACCTTATGAAAAGTAAAGCAAACTGAGGTAGTCCTCGATTTTCCAGGTGAGTGGCAATACGTATTGCAAAATAAAAAAAAAAAATCCTTTCACAGTTGTTTATAGCTAGCCAGCCAAAATAATAAAAAAATAAATGTGTAGAGTGTAATCAGGGTACTCAGGGCGTCCCAGCAAACAGGTCATCCATCGGTCCCAGCAGGTGAGTACAGCACCATGTCCCTCAGGAGTCAACCTAGCAGAAGGCAAGGTAAGCCGAACATATGAAGGGAAGGAAATGAAAAGTGCAGCAACAACTTCAGGAGCCTCGCTCTGACTCAGTCTACCATCTGAGCCCACGTTGTCTCCTGCTTATTAAACTAATAACTATTCTCAGAATAACATACCATGCTTAGCATGTCTTAATATACACAACAACTTAAACCCTTATTGTTAGAATAAAACAAAAAAAATAATGATGCCATAGTCACTGGAAATAAATCCCAATCCCACATATCATTCCAGTTTAAAACAAACCATTTAATATATAAATCTCACGTTTATATTTTAAACAAAGAGAAAATCATAACTTCTCATCAAAGTCCGATTAGCAATTAGCTACTTCATATATAGCTTAGCTCGCGATTAGCGATTAGCACTTATTACTTAATATGCAAATAAACTTATATTGTCTAATATTTTATAACCATAATACAGGTGACGTTACACAACTTCTAATCTCACCTAGCAGAAGGCAAGGTAAGCCGAACATATGAAGGGAAGGAAATGAAAAGTGCAGCAACAGGTTCAGGAGCCTCGCTCTGACCCAGTCTACCATCTGAGCCAACGTTGTCTCCTGCAGGTGCGCTTCTACCGTAGGTAGACTGTCGCAAACTTCTGCCGCAAATCTGAACTGTCGTAACCCTTAAAGGAGCCTTACACTCAAACAACCCACCAAAAGCACAGCTGGGTTACATCAGTTTGAAGACAAATGATTTGTAAAACTTCTTTTCTTCGTCTGTATTTCTCAGCCTCTTCTACATATAGAAGAGACATACAAATTTACAAATAAAATAAAACTTAAAATAAAATAAATAAATCACGTGGAAAAAAGGGAACATTTAAGTGTTAAATGCAATTTTAAGTGCAAACAGGGCTGTTCAAGTTGGTAAAGATTCTTCAGAACTTGTAAGAAGAAACTTTCCCTGTCTTTTCTTTGTCTCTCTCAAGGCACTTAGGTGATTGTCCACAAGGTCCATTTTAAAAAAATAGAGAATAGAGGTTTTTGTTTCCTCCTCTTGGAAGCGTGTATGAAAAACATGTTGTTCAGGAACGTATCACTTCTCTTGTCCTTCAAAATTATAGCAAAAATAATATTTTCTCTTGCAAGACGTTGAATTGTTCCGGATATTCAGTTCTGGAAATCCCAAAATGCTTCAGAGTACTTGCAATAAAAAAAAAAAAAAAAAAAGATCTGAAGATTCAATTTCATTCACAAAAAATAAAAATTATTGTGGTCGATGTTAAATCTCCATTTTAGCAGTTCACGGGATGGATAAATATTATTAAGTATTTTAAAGTGGATTTCTTTTGTCTTCTGACTTACCGGTTACATAATATTAGTTCTTATTTTTTTGACTTGTGAATCTGAAAACAACTAATTGTTTAACTGAGTCAGGAATAGCTTTGACTACCCCATCAAATACAGATACTCGAATTTAGCCACGCTAAATCATATTTGGAGCAGAAGTTTTCATACGTTCAGCAGTATCTCTGATCCTTCAGCAACTGGCAAATGTCCTCCCTGAAATCATTTTTTAATTTGAGCACAGTATAAATATCTCCATTACCTTTAAATAATATAAACACCAAAAGAGACAAAACGCACTGACGTTCACAAAACCCTCTGCTGCTTAATTAATTCAAAATTAAAAACTATTTTATTTCTGTGACTTCTATCTAACATATCACATCCTTTCAGTGGGTCTGGCTTAAAGGAACTCTCGACATTTCCTGTGTTCGGGACGGATCAGTTCTGCTGAAGCGCACGCTACCCTACGTCACTTCCTTTCAGTCGCTGATAAAGACGGGCCTGGCGGGAGCTCCGCGGGTCAATTTTTTGGGTTTGTTCGGTGAATCCGTCGGGAATCGGAGCCATCAGAACCGCAAACATGGTGAGTGTTTCGCATTTGAGAAGTCCATAGGATTCCCGTCACCGGAGTCTCGGTATGTGGCCGATTCTGTGCGTTATTGTAACGATGGCGGGAGTTTGAATGAGCGTTCGATTAACGTCGGCGCAGACCGACAGTTGATTGTCGAGTGAGACGGTTTAAAAGATTTTGTGTGAAAAACATCACGTTTATCCAGTTTATCACACGTCCGCTGTTTTAACTGGGTCTGAACAACGAACAGCCGGTAATTCAGCAGGACGCGACGCTCCGTGTGATTGTTGTGTTAGCGTTTAGCTAGCAGGCTAACTCCCGGTGTTCCGGCCAGTTCGGGCACGAACTTCTTTCAGAGCAGTTACTTATCAGGCAGAGTTCGGTTCAGACTGAAACTAACGTCTGAAGCCGCCTTAACGTGCCCGGATCGAAGCGTTGTACCGTTTGGTCCCAGACAAAATCACCAGGTTCTGCAAGAACACAAGTGGTCGGTTAATACCGTGTACCGTGACCGGACGGTTTCCTACGGTCACCGCAGACTCTGGTTCCTGTGGAGAGTCGGACCGTCCAGAACGATTGTGGCTCTGTGGGGCGGAAATGGTTTTAAAGGCTTTCAACGCTGCAGACCACCTGAGTTATAATTGCTGTATTATCCAGCTAACACGTTCATGGTTAAATAGGTAAGGCCCTGTTGTTGCAGGATGCTGGTGTTAGTTATTGTAGTGACGTCAGGCAAACGATTTGTAAAATGCAGCAAAATCTACAGCTTCCACAATGATCATTGAGGTGAAGGACAGACGACACGATGGAGGCTGCAGAACACCACAAATTGGAGCCATGCGTTTAAACATGGGGGCTCGATGGATGCAGTTCAGATGATGTTGGGAGCACGTCTCCCTGTGACATTTGTTTTCGCACTACGCCCAGGAGAATATCAGAATAACTGTACATGCGTGAACGGGCTTCAGATTGCTCTGGGTGTACCTAATGAACAGCACACGTAATAAACATTTGTATCTATAACAGCAAGGTCACAACATGGAGTCAATGAGGTCTTCTATAATTAAACGCCCAAAAATATATATGTAGGTCACTGTTGTGGCTAGGGAGAAAAGGTACTGACTGTATCCATCATAACATAACACCACTTTATTAAGCTGGAAAATCAGTTATAAATGAAACAATTAAGTATAATTTACTGTGTAAGGATGTCTCACTAATGGTTGTCTCTGATTGGCTGACAGACGGTGGGAAAGAGCAGTAAGATGCTGCAGCACATCGACTTCAGGATGAGGTGCATCCTGCAGGACGGACGGATCTTCATAGGGACGTTCAAAGCCTTTGACAAGCACATGAACCTGATCCTGTGTGACTGTGACGAGTTCAGGAAGATCAAGTAAGTTTAACGAATAGTTTGGCATTTTTCTGTACCCGATAGAAAGTTCAGTGTTTTTTTTCTGGCTCAGATTGAGCCTTTTCTTCACTAAAACTTTTCCCGCCTAACCTGGAATGTGACTAAGTAGTATTGAAGTACTTTCACTAAGAAAAGATGGTATTTTGTAATACTAATTATATAATTATTAAAAACTAAGGCTCCAAAATCACTGTTGGTAAAGGTGAAGCTTATTTTTAACCACTTGGAGAGGTGGTCATTTGAGCTTTTTGTGTTAATTATGTTAATTTTGTCTGAGTTTGGCATCAGGTTTCCGATAACTGTCAAACATAATAAGCTCAGCACCTGGAACCAGAGGAAAACCTGTTTTTACAGCCACATAGTAAATTCCCTGTTGCACAAAGTTAGACTAGACCACTGCATTTACTAAAGACAATGGGTGGATGTGGTTGCTGAAAGTCAGTGGCTTGAACCCTTTGTTGTTGTGAGATTGGAAGCTCTGAACAATTTAGACAGATGTGAATGAACATGAAAAAGCTATTTCAGCAATTGCAGTTCCACAAACGTAGCAGGAATGAAATCACTGAACACGTGAAAGGAAAATGTTTTTACATAATTGCATTTCTTAAATTTCCAGCAGGTGGCGCTGTGCTTCTATCAGTTTGGAGTTGTGGCATTTAAAGGACTGAATAATTTAGCAGTGGAAAATAAAGAATTTTTGTAATGTGCAGTTTTCAAGATATTTCTTTGGAAAACAAATGTTTGTAGTAGCTGAATATAAGTTTGTTTGTATTTTTGTTTTCTTGGATATGGAGGGAAAAAGTTAAAAACAGAGAAGCAAAAGTACATGAGAAAAAAGACAGAGTTAATGTCCTACAGTGAAGATCTATAAATGTGGGCTGAGAGGAGGAAAGTGTCTCAGTGCATCAGGGGTTGGTCCCCCAGCAGTCTGAGCCTACAGCAGCAGGACTAGAACTAACTGAGGTTTGGAGCCTAGTCTTAAAAGTAGAGAGGGTGTCTGCTTCCTGAATCTGGACTGGGAGCTGGTCGCACAGGAGAGGAGCTTGATAGCTAAAGGCTCTGCCTCCCATTCTGGGAACCACAAGTAGACCTGCATTCTGAGACCGAATTGGTCTAGAAGGATGATGTGGTACTAGGAGATCTTTTAGGTAGGACGGAACTTTATAGGTAAGAAGAAGGATTTTAAAATCTATTCTACATTTAATGGGAAGCTAATGAAGGGGAAATATGATCTCTTACCAATCCCAGTCAGTAATCTTGCGTTAATTGAAGCTTTTTAGAGAGTTACTAGGGCAGCCACAAAGTAGAGAATTACAGTTGTGGACCAGTTTTTCAGCATCACTTTGACGCAGGATGTCTGTGTGACATACATGTTGCAAGAAACTCAACAAAAACTCTGTTTCACGTGACTTTGCTCAATTACGGTGCGTGATTATATTGGTGTTTCTCAGAATTGTGTTGGTAGGTGCAGCCCTTATACTGGCTAGTCTAAGCTGCTGTGTGACACTTGGCAGGTTTAGGGCGTGGTAGAATTCACTGGATTTTGTTGATTTTTGTTTTTCCCCGTACAGTTAATTGCAGTTAATATTGATTAAATGCTCAATCACTGAGGCATGCTGGGTAATGTCTAAATTACCCCCCCAGGCCAAAGAATTCTAAGCAGCCAGAGCGAGAGGAGAAGAGGGTTCTGGGGCTGGTTCTGCTGAGGGGAGAGAACCTGGTCTCTATGACAGTGGAAGGTCCTCCCCCAAAAGATGTAAGTTTCATGAAATCATATATTTATTAAAATTATTCATGTTTCTTTATGAATGCTAATTATGAAGAAATTTAAAATTTGTATTATTTTCATTTGTAGACGGGCATTGCCCGGGTGCCACTGGCCGGTGTAGCTGGGGGTCCAGGTGTGGGCCGTGCAGCAGGTCGTGGTGTCCCTGCAGGGGCCCCGATGCCTCAGGCTCCAGCTGGACTTGCAGGGCCCGTCAGAGGTGTGGGTGGCCCTTCACAGCAGGTAACCTGCCGACCATGAATCTCCTCAGGGGTGGGTGGGGTGTGTGGGTGGGATGTTCAGGTAATGACAATTTCCTGTCTGTCTCCAGGTAATGACTCCCCAGGGCAGAGGAACCGTTGCTGCGGCAGCAGCAGGGGCCAGCATTGCTGGGGCCCCCACACAGTACCCTCCTGGACGAGGAGCGCCACCCCCTATGGGCAGAGGAGCTCCACCCCCAGGTGAGACAGAGAATGTTGTCGCCCAAACTTTTGTGAATGGTTGCACGTTCTAGCAACTGATTGGCTGTCTCTGTTTCCTCTTGCTGTGCTCTGATTGTCACCTGTCCCCACAGGTATGATGGGCCCTCCCCCTGGCATGCGACCCCCGATGGGCCCTCCAATGGGGATGCCTCCTGGTCGAGGCGCTCCGATGGGCATTCCTCCCCCAGGCATGAGGCCACCACCCCCTGGGATGAGAGGTAAGCTGTCACTATGAGAACAGTGGGGGTTTCTGTAGAGCCAGTCACATCTCAGTATTAATCATCTTTTCTGTTGTAGGACCACCTCCTCCTGGGATGAGACCACCCCCCCGCCCATAAAGACCCGCCCCCTTTATACTCACCTGCTGTATAGTTTGATTTTGTTTTTTAATTGTCCAGTTTTGGGTTTTTTTTTTTTTTTTTTTTTTAAATAAAGTTCCTTCCAGATGTTTGACTCAGCTGTGTTCAGTTTCCATGGTAATAGTAAATAAAGTGGAGGTGTGTTGAGATCAGCTCAATAATATTCAAACAGAAGGCAGAGCCACAAGTGATGGTGTATTAATAACTGCTCTAATTGATATCTGACCAGATTCATTTTCAAATGGATTTTTTACCTGCGGATGTTGATCTTCAGAAAGTGTGAAAGTGTTTCCATGGTATCACATACACTTGAAGTCCTCAAGGGAAATTGGTTTGTTTTGTTAGAAATGGTGAGATGGACAGATCTGTATGTCAACAGCTACAAAATTTAAACAGAACTTATTGAAAACTTTGTTACTTTACTGCACAATCTGAGTTTGTGTGTCAGCAAACACAATGACACGATTAAGAAAATGGTGCATCTGTATCACTGCATCAGGTAATTCATTCTTTTCTTTTTTTTATCTTATGGTATTTAAGATTTATTATAAATATGCATTAACTAGGCCATCTGAAGTTACAGAATGTGTGTTTTTTTTTTTTTTTAAGCTGATGGCTACATCCAAACACTGGCAGCACATGAAAGAAGTGTGGATTTGGACGCTTCAGATGTTCCTCAGCAGCTTCTTTTAACAGGAAGTGCTTAATGTCCTTTTAACATCTCACAGGAAGTGACTTTGGTCACATCCAGCTTGTGGCATCAAATTAATTCCACTACAGCAGATCTCAGTCAATGTCACTGCAGAAATGCTGGGTGAACATCCTTGATCCATCTTTACTGCTAAAACTTGTAGCTGCCTTTTGTGGGATTTCAAGGAAATCAAGTCAAAGCCTCAGTCTGAGCTCGATCATGTGAAGACATTCAAATCAAGGGAAACTTGCTGCTACATGTTATTTGATGCATATTAATACATCTCAATTTACTTAATTTAACAATACTGGCACAGCCTGTATAGGAGGAACTCGCTCCGTCATGTGACGCTTGTCCACGTGACCTGTGTCACATGACCTGGTCTTCGGCTTTATTGTCGCAGCTGCAGACACACGTTTACCTGCTGAACGCGGAACCCGGTGAATCCCGGAGGAATCAAGGTGAGAGGAGGCACCAGGTTGGAGGAAGCTCCGTCCACAGCCTGGTTTGATTTTTAGCAGGTTTTTCCCGCCGTGAACGTTGTTATTTGTGTTAGCAGTTAGCCGGAGCTAACGGGCTCAACGTTTCCGGGTTTAAACAAACAGAAACTAACCGTCCGATGTTCGTGAAGTTACGAGCAGTTTAACAACATATAGTTATTAGTTATTAGTGATCATTTATGAACAGACTAAGTAGCAAAGAAACTGTCTGTCCAACCGATCGATGTCTCTGTCATGTGTTTTCTGTCACATTTTATTAATAATTAACTTTTTTTTTTTTTACCAAGCTATGAACAGCTATGTTATAAAATTCATCTGAATATCATTTCTGAATTAAAGACTTTAAATCCAGTGAAGAGAAACGAAACCACAAACCCCTTTGTGGGTTAACACGTGACCTTATCAGAAGTTCTTCTGATAAGGTCACGTGTGTTAACTCACAGGTTTTGGCAGCCTCTGCTTCACCAAACTTCATTATCATATTAAAATACAATGATTTATTGCGATGAATCACTCACTGAATACCTCATCACTCAGACACATTAAGAATTATTACGTTTTTGTGAGAAGTTCTGCTCAGTAAAAGTGTTCAGGGCGGTACCGTTTCTGGTATGGCAGGGCAGCTGGAGCTCAGTTGGTAGAGTAGTTGTCCACGATCCACAGGGTCAGTGGTTTGACTCAAAGTCAAACTGGCTACATGTCAACGTGTCCCTGGGCAAGAACTTGTACGTTGCTTTGAATAGAAGTTTCTCCTAAATGACTAATTTTCATTGTTATTGTGGTTCCAGATGCAGGTGGTGGTGGTGTTTTATTTCCTATTGTCTCTGCTGGGCGGAGATGCGGCTCCGGACGCAGACGAGGTGACTTACTTGCCTGGTCTTCAGAAACAGCCGAGCTTCAGACATTACTCTGGATACCTGACTGTGGCTGATGGGAAGCACCTGCACTACTGGTCAGTAACTGTGACACGCTGAGGTGTCTTTTCTGTGAAAATGTTCTCATTAACTAACTATAACGACACGCATGTGATCTGATTTTCCTACATGAGCATGAGCCCATCACCTGGTTACACTGAGTGCACCACCACTTAGTTCCATCTGACTTTACTCATGATGAAACGCTTGCCTGCACTTGTCTCCAGGTTTGTGGAGTCCCAGAACAGCCCAGAGTCGGACCCGGTGGTGTTGTGGCTGAACGGTGGCCCCGGCTGCAGTTCGATGGATGGATTCCTGACTGAACACGGACCCTTCCTGGTAGGTGACTTCACCTGCACAACACTCACACCTGTGTGATGGCACCTGTTGACCTCTGACCTTTGTATTAGATCCAGGATGACGGCGTCACGCTGCAGTACAACCCGTACTCGTGGAACAAGGTCAGAATTTACTTGTATGCAGCCACGTGATTCAGGTGTTTTTGTGGTTCTAGAAAGCTCATTGGTCAACTCTTTCTGGTTAGATTGCCAACATGCTGTACCTGGAATCTCCGGCGGGTGTTGGTTTCTCGTACTCTGATGATCAAAAATATGTCACCAACGACACTGAGGTCAGTGACGCGGCTCAAATTATGCTGCTGATTGGCTTGAATTCCCTGGTGTTACAGGCGTGTGTGTGCTTTGTTTTGTTCCCCAGGTGTCAATGAACAACTACCTGGCTCTGAAGGAGTTCTTCCATCTGTTCCCAGAGTTCAGCAAGAACCAACTTTTCCTAACGGGAGAAAGTTACGGAGGAATCTACATCCCGACGCTGGCAGAGAGAGTGATGGAGGATTCCAGCCTCAACCTGCAGGTACACGCTGCTGAAAAACTCGTACTTTTGTTTTTTTTTGGCTAAACTAAGTCAGTCACAGAGGAGCTGCTGATGTGAAAATGTGTTTAGGCACATGCTGGTTTCAAAAAGATTATAGAACAGTCCATGGTTTAGTTTACTTTAATTTAAATACTGTGACAGCTTATATATCAGTTTGACTTCTTAAAAATTCATATTCATATTATCAGCAGATTTCTAGATCACTTCATTGTCACAAATACGTCTAAATCTTTAGCCCGTTCAGCTCTGTGTTAGGATACAGCAGTGAATCGCGCTGACATTGAGCTTTGCTTTAAGAGAAATAACCCACTTCAACTTGAACCTAAAGGTGATGAATCAAGAGCTTAACAGCTAGAGTAGAATCTGATATTAGGACCGATTATTTGGCTGCTACTGCATGTTTGTTTTTGGGTGGTCCATTATTTTGTCCACCACATTACGTACTTGGTAAGAAAATATTCATATCTGTAACAACAAAACTCTTCTTCTTTTTCTATGTCATTGATATCTCACAAAACGCAACCATTTCTTCTCATGTTACTTTGCTTTAATGTTTGCTCCCTGACTCGGACTGTTTGCTGCTCTGTATCTCATTTGTCACTGACTTTAGATGAAACATTTCTAAATGGAAATGTTATACTGCAGCCCCACAGTAACACTTCTGTGGAATACCGTAAAACCTAAGTAATAATGTAATACTTGTAGCACGATGCTCGTGAGGATTGTCCTATGCTAGCATCACGTTACCTGTGTATAACCTGTTCTGCAGGGTATTGCCGTGGGAAACGGGATGGCTAGTTACGAGCTGAACGACAACTCTCTGGTTTACTTCGCGTACTACCATGGTCTGCTGGGAACCAGACTCTGGGCTGACCTGCAGAACTTCTGCTGCAGGAATGAGACCTGCAACTTCTACAACAACAAGGATGAGAACTGTACCAACAGAGTGAGTCTAGGACAGTCTGAACTGGTTTGAACCAATCTGAACCAGGTTAGGTCTCCAGGTGGTTAAAGCTGGTCTGGACTAGTCCTAAAGTGACAATTCCTGCTTCCATCAGGTGAAACTATTGTGTCTCAGTTGTGCCATTTTCTCTGCAGGTGTATGAGGTTCAGGAGATCGTCTACAGTTCGGGACTGAACATGTACAACCTGTATGCCACCTGCCCAGGTGGAGTCGGTCAGAGAGTCAGGTGGGCTGCTACCTTCAAACTTCTGTAGCTGCAGCTGAGCTGAACCTTGCCTGCGGCATGTATAGTCTGACCTCAGAGATGCACTGATTGATTGATTTGATTGATTATCAGTGTGGATCGGGGAGTGCTGGTGATCAGAGATCTGGGAAACTCCTTCATTCAGCATCGCTGGACTCGCCTGTGGAGCCAGGTGTGTATGGGTCACCTCATTGTTTACCTTGAAGCTCTCAGCCGACAGGTGATTCACACTTTTTCCTCTGTAGAAGTTACGTAGTCTGGCGTCCTTTCATCCCTCTGTCCGTCTGGACCCCCCCTGCACGAACTCCACCCCCTCCACACTCTACCTGAACAACCCGTACGTCAAAGCCGCTCTGCACATCAGCCCAAAGGCCCTGGACTGGGTCATCTGCAGGTAAAACCACAACTGGAAAGACCTGTACAACTACAGGTGTACAGGACTGTGTGTCTGATTAGTCAATAAAGTTTTAAAAAATGCTCTGACCTGTGCTTGCAGTGCTGAGGTCAACATGAACTACGGTCGAGTCTACAAGGATGTGAAGAAACAGTATCTGAAGCTGCTTTCTGCTCTGGTCAGTGAACACCTGTAGTCATCACACCAGAGTTCATTCACATTACAGTATTTTTACCAGCTCATCAGTTATAATGTAACCAGCAGCATTCATTTATGAGCACAGCAGGTGGTTAGTTGTGTTCGGAAGGAAGTGACAGAAGCTGCCATCTGTTTCCCAGCAGTGTCAGCAGTTTATACAGGAAGTGAAAGAAAGTTTTACTTTGTTTGATCAAAAATGTGAAGTTCTGAAAAGTTCAGTTAGTTTCGGAGTTGAAAAGTTTACTAAAAGCACTCTGAGCTTCCTACGCTCTGTCACTCTAAGCCATTTGAAGCAAGTAGCTGTTGGACCATAAGTTCTTCCACAGTCAGTAGTTATGTAAATACACACAAATGGCATCAAATTTTGTACAATTTACCCTGAGCAGCTTCGGCAGTAAATAACGACACTGTTCACTGTAGAGCTCCACGCGACACTGCAAGTTTATGTGAACTCTTTGGGAAACACTGTCGCATTTTACCTGAACCAGACTGAACCAAACGAACTCGCTGAGGTACCAGGTGTATTTGCTTTAGTGGTTGTTCTTTTACTCTTCTCCTCTGGTGGAGAAATCTGATCTTTACAAATGATCTCAAACAGACAACCTAAAACCAAATGGTGAAACTGGGAAATTTGATCAAAGCGGGGATAAGAAGGGATTACTCCTCGTGTGCCACTAGAACGCTTTTAATGCAAAACATCTATAGGAAGAGTCATCAGCTGATTGGCTGAGATTATGTGGGTGTGGCCTGTTTTCTGCAGAGCTACCGGGTCCTGGTCTACAATGGGGACGTGGACATGGCCTGTAACTTCATGGGAGACGAGTGGTTCGTCGAGTCACTGCACCAGCAGGTAACTTTCAGTTCCGCCAGGTGTTTCACGCCCTGATCTGTTAACCTCTGGTATGTGTCCAGGTGTATTAACCCCAGGTGTCGCTTCAGGTGGAGGTTCAGAGGCGTACGTGGCTCTACAACAGTGAGGACGGGCAACAGGTTGGAGGTTTTGTTAAAGAGTTTGACAACATCACCTTCCTCACCGTCAAGGTAAGATCTTTCATCAACAGGTGACCTTGTGATGTCATTAACTGGGGGCGGAGCTTTCCTTCATATTTTCAAACCACATTCTGCTTGTGTTGTTGTTGATCTCTGACTTATTGATCAGTGACTTTTCTTGTTGTTAAACTCTGACCTCTGGACTCCTGCAGGGTTCTGGTCACATGGTTCCAACTGATAAACCAATTGCGGCCTTCGCCATGTTCACGAGATTCATCAAGAACCAGCCCTACTGACCCTGAACCCTAACGATAAATTACCACTCATTCTACTCCTTCTTCTGTTTGGAACTTTTATATTTTTTTACTGCCAGCCAATCAGCACCGAGCACATGTGCTGCCTGGGAAATTAAAAAAACCTCAGCTAATCACTGTCATGGCAACCTGTGGCTGCCATAGAAACGAGCACTGCCGTCTGTTCGTCCGTTGATTTATTGTGAAACTGTTGATTTTAAAGTGGAAAAAGTAGAAAATAAAATTCTAATCTTTATCCAGGACTCAACTCTGCTCCCTTTCTTTACATAAACCACAACTTCACTTACGTTTAATCTTTTGGCAGATGATTCAAAGCAGCAAGAATCTAAGTCAAGGAGAAAACACTGTGATGAGAAGTGTTTGTGTTTCATGAGAGAATATGAAAGAACTGAGGATTCTTTTCAGGATTTCACCTACTCAGCTCCTGCTGGTACCTTCACCATATTTTTACCCAAGCAAAACTCTTCAGCTCAGTTTTTCCGACGATGGTGGAACAAGCTTCCAAACTCTGCATGCTCAGCAGCCTCAATGCCACCAGATCTGCTTGCTAACAGTGACCTCAGTCTTATCTGGGGCTCAGAACATACCTTTAACATAATCAGGAATATTCCAAACATACAGTAAAACAGTTCTTTAAAAAGAATGGTGCCTGGTCGTTAATAAAATAAACTGTCTGTGTAGTGGGGTTGGTAGAGTTTACTGTGAACTGAAGATGAATCGCTCTACACCAGGGCTGTCCAAAGTCTGTCCCGGGGGCCAAATGTGGCCTGTTGTCAAATTTCATCCGGCCCTCGGCCTCTGTCCGTGCGCAAACGAGAATTTTGGGCTTCCGGGATTTTGCAGTTGTCGCTGTTTCTTCCTCGCCTTCTTCCGTGGACACTGATGATGTTCCGGACCATTTGCAGCTGGAGCCCATTGAGCTGCAGTGTGACGCCGAGAGCCGCAGTCGGCACCAGCAGCTTTCTCTCGCCAACGTTTACCGACAGCTGGATGAGGAGGTTTCGAGAGATTCGAGCATTTGCTAAGAAAATGCTGAGCTTGTTTGAGTCGACGTATTTGTGTGAGAAGACATTCTGAACTTAAATAAGAGCCGTGTGAGGACACGGCTGACGGACTCTCACCTGCGAGACACCTCGCTGCCTTTGAGCCAGACCTGGCCTTTAAGCTGCAGTCCAGATCTCATTCATGCAGACAAGTCATTTGTCTCTGAATTCATTTTTGTTAAGATCAAAATCGGTCATAAATTCAGACAAGTTGTCAGTTTTCACTCCAGAATAAACTTTTAAAAGTTCAATTAACATTTATATTTACTGATATGTCATATTTCAAATGAGCCCTGCAATCGTGGATATGTCTATTGTTTGCTAATTTCTCTGTTAGTTTATTCAAAAGTTCTGTGAACGTTGAACAGCCATGGTGATATGTTTCAGGTTTCAAATGTCATTTGCACTCAACAGTCCAATTACTTCTGTTTGGGAAAAAAGTTAAGTGAATATTCAATTACATGCTTGTTCAAATGAACCAAAAGACATGCTTAAGACTGTTAAAATTTAAATAAGGCAAATGTTAAACACAGAATGGCTTGCTAAAATTTGTTTAAATATATATATAATATATGTGTGTGTGTGTGTGTGTGTGTGTATATATATATTGTGAACGTCAGCCAAGGTCGACCCCACCACCATTTACACCATCAAATCTGGCCCCCTTTGGAAAAAGTTTGGACACCCCTGCTCTACACACACCTGTTGAGTTTACGGCACCATGCTGAGTGAGCCTGACAGTCACCGCGCAGAGAAAAAGAGAGAAGTAAGAAGTTTCCAAGCCGAACCTGAAGGCAGCAGCAGGTGGAGGTGAGTTAGTGCAGAGTTTTGACTTTCAGACTGACTGACCTGGTATCACTGTTTGTGTTAGCTCAGGTGTGTGTGTGTGTGTGTGTGTTGACTCTGTCGGCTCGCCTGTGCAGGTAGGACATTTCATTTTATCTTTGCAATTTCCTCAATAATGTTATTTTGTACTCGGAGTCGTTCTGTTTCTTGCACGATGCTTTTTAATTACTGCCATAAGAAACATCAAGGAAACAAGGAAAACACTGGGCAGGTTGGTCGGACCAGTAGCTTCGCACTGGAAAACTAATGATTTCTATCAGTTCTTACTGGAAACTTAAAAAACATCAAATCAGACTTTGTGAGCACAGGTTCACATCACAGCAGCACATGCAAACTGATGAAGAAAAATCTGAATTAAATTAAATAATAAATTAGAGTGGTGACCTTGCAATATTCTAGTAGTAATAGTCAGTTTATTAGGTACACCTAGCAGGTGTGATTCAGCTGCTGAAGATCTGCACGTGGGGACAGTAAAATAGTTTTGTACTGATATAATGAGAGAAATAAAAGACTCCAAAGTGATTACACGGCAGAATCAGCTCCACTTTGAAACAGTCTGAGCAAAAAACTTATTCACCTTCATGAAGGACGTTACGACAGGACTGGATCAGACGGGTTCCTAATAAACTGACCGCTGAGTGAGCGTTGCACAACTTAAAACGATGAAAGTAAAATAAATTAGCTGCATTATACGACTTACACACATACAGGACACAAACTGAAGTCACTCTTTATCGCAGAAGAATAAAATCATTAACTATCATTTTGGGCAGGGGAGCTGCGATTGGCCAACGATGGACCAATCACAGGCCAGTGGGCCGGGACATGTGAGCGTCCTCAGCTGTTTCCCACCTTCCGTGGGCAGAGATGTTGCTTTTGCTGTGGTGAAGCCCCTGAGGGCCAGCATGGGAAACCCCGACAGCCACAGCCTGCTGTGCACAGACAGACAGGTGAGTGGGTCACCTGTGTGGAAGGTGAAACACTCAGGTGCGTGAGTTAACGAGGAAATGATTCACTGACCTGAGGCGTCTCTCCTTCACATACGGTTTAACACAAGTTGAATGTGAAGCTGAGAATTTATCTCTAACACATCAGTTTCTAACTGGGCCCTGTGATCGCTTAGGAAATATTTTACCTGTGTGTCTCCAGGTGAGGTGGACCATGGAGGTGCTGTGTTACGGTTTGACTCTCCCACTGGACGGAGACACTGTCAGATTGTGCGTTGACGTCTACACTGATTGGCTGATGGCTCTGGTTTTCCCAAGAGACTCTATCCCACTGCCCGTCAGCAGAGATCCAAACCTGTACATCCAGAAGATCCTGCGACACCTGTACAACCTGTTCCTGCCCAGGTAAACCGTCACAACTGGACTCAGCACTGATCTTAAACCCGATCCACACAGAACCTTTCTAATAAACAGAGAATCTTCAACAGGTTTCTTCCAATTATTATTTGAAGATGCGTTTTAGATTCTGTGGGTTCCTGAAAAAAATCTGGGGTTGTTCTAAATGGTAAAAGTTCTGCACTTTTCTACTCAAAGTACTTTACACTTCTCATTCTGGCTTCTTATTCACACACACACACACACACACACTAACACAGCGATGGGGGCCAACACTCACCGGGAGCAGTTAAGTTGGGGTTCAGTGTCTTGCTCAAGGACACGAGGCCAGAGGAGCCGGGGATCGAGCCAATAAATGTAGGACTGGTGGATGATCACGCTACCACCTGCGCCACAGTTGTTCTAGTGTTTCTTCATGTGTAATTGTTTTCGAGAAGGTTCTAGATATGATGTGTGTAGCTGCAGTGGTCACCGAGGAGGATGGAAGTTTAACTGAGGAGGTTCTGTTGGAAATCGAGAAGAACTCCAGGCAGTTGAATGTGTGAGCTCTCCACTCCAAATTTTAAAACCCCAAATGAGTTAGTAAAGGTTCTAGCAGTTACTGATTAGATGTTCTTGGTCCTTTGTGTGTCTCTAGATGTGTTAACTGTGCATCACATTCTGATGCACAGTTTAGAAGTTTTTTTTCCAGATGTTCAGTAGCTATTAAGCCATATGTCTGTGTCCTTTGAAAGGTTCTGTTGGTCCTTTAGGGAACATTTACACTGTTAAAGACAGTCAGTTACTGCTCCATTTTTTCTGGGTTCTTGTCTCTGTGGTGGTTCCACCTGCAGGTGGTTGTATTCATCTTTTTTTATTTTTTATTCAAAACAAAAGAGGAATGTGATGCAAATGTATGTCAGTGTCTCACCTGATGTCCCACTGGTTCATTTATTAAACTCCCCTCTCCCCTCACCTGGGCAGGTCAGACCAAGGGAGTCCAGTCTACCAGTCTCTCTGTCAGCAGGTGTTGTGTGCAGTGCAGACATTGGCCAGAGAGAGCTCCACCATGAGCAGAGACACCTGGGAGTCTCTGCTGCACTTCCTACTTCGCATCAACCATGCCATGCTGGCCCCACCCACTGCTGCAGGTGAGACAGTGGCCCTGCCCCCTTTGTCCCCACCTGTCTCTCACCTGTCTGTCCTTAATGGACTTCACCATCTATACAACAGAGACATCACCTGTAGTCGAATCAGATTAAAATGTCTAATGGAACAAGTGGAAGAAACCTTGGAAGAGGAGGATCCTTCTCCCAGGACAGACAGAAGTGCAACAGATGCTCTTTTAACAGGACAAAACAACAAAGCAGATTTACGTTTTACATTACAGATTTACATAACGTGTAATGAGGGCAGTAATTAAATTCTAGGACTCTACACAGTCAGACTGCCTGAAGTCAACAGTGGGTTATTCCAGGGGAAAAGGAGCATGATGGGAAAAGTCCTGCAGCTTCCTTATAACTCTGCACAAGTACAATAGGGATTATAAGGTTGAAGGAGATCACAGCACCTCAGTTTATGATTTTAAGTGATGAGAAGCACCTTATCATCTGATCGGACATAAACAGGTGAATGAAAGAAGCTAGACTTTAGGTGATTTTTGTCTCAGTCTCTTCCACCTGTCTGTCTCTCAGCAGGCGGTGTATCTCACCTGTCGATGGCCGTGCTGCTGGAGGTGTGGTTGCTGTCTTGTTGTCGTTGTTTCCCGTCTAGATCTTTGTGGCAGACCTGCAGACGGATGTTGAGCGGGTGGAGACATCAACCTGCGGTGGTGGAGCAATGGAGCCGGGTTGTCGCTGCCTTAACCTCCAGGTTACGTCACCTCCTGTTAATCGTGGACCGCAGTGACACGTCACACTGTTCACCTCATCACAGGTGTTTTGTGTATTCAGGTTTTTGCTGCTGAGCTTTGGTCCGTTCTTTCCTGCGTTTAAAGTCCCAGAAGAAGACGCTGCTCTGATCCCTGCAGACCTGGACGACGACAGAGTCCCGGAGACCTGGTTCAGGTTCCTGCACATGTTCGGGTAACGCATCCTTACATCTGAAACGCGTCTCTGTATCTTGACAGTGGAAATGAGGTGTTGGTTGATCCCCCTGCAGTAACCCAGTGGACCTCAGTCGTCCGGTGCTTGTGTGTTCGACTCCTTCCGTCCAAGAGGAGCCATTAAGACACGGAGATGGTCGGCTGCCGAACATCTTTTTCAGGGCCATGAGAGGAGTCAGCACACTGGTCGACGCCTTCCTAGGTACTTTGACCTATGACCCCCATCTGACCCCCAGAATTACCAGATTTTTTACTCTCCTCCCTCCTGAAACAATACCTATACCCTCTACTAGCAAACCCATATAAATGTATTAATCCTTAAACATGTAGTCAGCTGCCCACACTCCTTGATATTTTCTGAGACATGGATCACTGTCATCATGTCTGCTGTGTTAGTAGCTGACCAGTCACAGGTGTTCCCACAATGACGCCACACACAATAAAGCGGTCAACTGCCACGTGCACGTGCAGCCATTTTCTGCCCGACATTTGTCAGGTTATCGCCCCACATCGGCTCGGTGGTCTCACCATGGTGGAGCAGACATTTCCTCTCTGTCCTGTCTTGCACTTGTCTCATGAAATGGAGACATTGTTTTCTCCCTGACTCAAACTGGCATTAAAACCTGGATCTTATTTAGTTGTTTGGAGCAATGTCTAAAGAAACACTGACGAGTTAAAGTTTCACTGATTCTTCAGGTGTGACTGTGGTCAACAAAGAACCAACAGAGCTGCTGCCAAACACAGGTACACGCACATCATCTGTATAAACCATGTGTAAATATTAGAGCAAAATAATTGATGTTAAATCAGTGCAAACCTTTGAACCCCCTTAATAAATGAATTAGAAATTGACTAATTTCTGACGGAGGAAAACATATTGTACTGTACTACCTGAATATTGTGTTAATGATTTTTTTTTTGCCGTTTCAAAGTAAGGGGACGCAAACCTTTGCACCCAACTATGTTTAATGTGTAAATATTCTTATAGTTATAGGCTGTTATACTTTACTGTTGCTATATTTTCTCTAATTGCTTTTCCTGTTGCTGTTGCCGCTGCAGTTTTTTTTAATCGTTGCTCTAGTTTCCCTTATTGTCACTGTGTCCCCAGGACCATCAGCCAGGACCCATTTCCGAGACCGGTTGCCTTCATTTGGTAAACAACATTAACACAATCTGATCCATAAATGAATCCAGGCAAATCCACTGTGGGTCCTGTGAAAGCAGACAAATTCATATTTAGTCGGCCTTGACATGCATTTAAGTGACCAGGTTAACGACAGCAGAGACCCGCTTCACCTGCTCACCTTACAATCAGAAGACATGTCCAAATATGGTGAAATAAGTCACTAACATAATTACTGTGACAGGCCTGTCCCCGGGTTTTGTTTCACCACATCTCTCCTCTGGTTCACATCTCCACCATGTTCTCAACTGGAACGTCAATAGGCGTCGCAATGGACCAATCAGCAAATGGTGACAAGACAAAACACAGACGAAACAAAGACAGAATCCCTCCAAAATTGTATTTGCACATTTGATGTTGGACACAGCTGTTTAGAAACCTGGTTACACACACATACGTGGTGGAGATATCAGTGTAGATCGAGTAGAAATCTACCTGTGGAAAACGGGTTTCCTGTTTACATGACAGCAGAGATAAGCCCTCCCAAGAAAACCCGCTGTGACCTGGTCACTTAATTGCATATACATGGACTGACTGAGGCAAAATCAAACCCTACGCCTACCTGTGACCTTTGGTGTTTGCCAGGTGTCGCTGTGACCAAGAGCGCCTTCAAAGACCGTCTCCCCTCTTACGGTAAACCAACCCCCATCCTCTCATCTCTCATTTACAGCATACACACCTGTACACACCTGTTCACCTATTTCCTCAGGTTTCTCTCGTCCTCGCTCTGGCAGTGCTCCACCCACCCCCGTCAACATACTGAGCATGCCCAGTGCACCTCCCTCCACCAACACCACCCCTTCGCACAACAGTCGACTAAAAGCTGCGAATGTTTCCAAGGCAACCAGCAAACCGCCTGCGGTACAACATCTTTACCTGTCCAAGTTTCACCTGTCCACTTCTTGTCTTGGCGTGTTTCACACAAACCTCCTTCTCCTTTCAGGTGTTGTCCTCCTCCCATCACTGGAAGTCCAATTCTCCCCCTTCAACTCCCTCTCTGTGCTCCTCCCCCCGACCCTCCCCCTCCCCCCTCAGGTGTAAAGTGGACTCCGTCCTCCACTTGTTTGGCTTTTGGCTGTTTGAAGCTGCTCTGGTCCATAGAGACTCCGGTCTGTATCAGCACACACAGCCCAGTGCATTCATGCAGCTGCAGGTAACTGTCCACATGACGAACTGTGTCTCCTGCAGCTGGTCGGGATGATGTCACTGTGATGTCAGAAAGGTGGGGGCCTGGTCGTGCCGAGGCCTGTGGGACACTCTGCAGGATCTTCACCTGTAAGAAGACGGCAGAGAATATCCTGCCCGTGTACCTGGCCAGGTATGTGCCTGTCTGTCTGTCTGTCTGTCCATGTAACTGTGTGTTTACCTGCGTTTGACTTGAACCAAGCCCCCCCTGCCTCCATCAGGTTCTACCTGGTTCTGCTGCAGGATCTCCAAGTGTGGGAGGGGTCGTGTCCTACTGTTCTGGCCTCCATCCTGTTGAACTCCACCCGTCTGTTCTGCTGTGACCTGCCTGGGGTCAACCTGCTGTTTCCCTCGTTTGTCTCAGCTCTAGAGAACGTGTTGCTCAACAGGTAAAACCCCCCACACTGACGTAATGAAAGCAGAGCTCCTTGTTAGCGCTTAACCATCCCATCAGAATCCAGAGCAAAGCCAGGGAAAGTTTGTTACTGTGCTGAGAATCGGGACAGAGCTGGTCCCTGCTGATTCACACATTCACAGGAGTGATGCACTGAGGACATGTTTTGTCCTCGTCTCCGTCTGAAGGAAGCTGCCACATGCACTGGTGCTCAGTGGGTTACAAGCATCCGCTGTGTTACTGGGATTAAATCAGGTGCAAAGATCAAAATAAAGACCTTTACACTGTAGCCTGTAGTCAAACAGACACGCAGACCTTTATCTGGACTCATGTTCACAGTGACAAATCATACGTGTTTGCATCAACACCAGGTTCAGGTTTAGGAGACGTTGTTTTAATGGACTTTGACGTGAGTTAATTTGACATTCATTAAGACTCATTTTACCTCATTTACTCACTTTACATTTAGTAGATTTATGTCTGAAAAAGACTGTTCACTCGGAAGCAGAAGGACCAATTGACACTATGTCTGCACCTGGTTTCGTGAACCCAATCTCAATAGTGATTCATTTAAATAAATTAACAGGAAAAAGTGGTAAAATATGAAACGTGTAATGTGTAACATATAACTTTGATGAGAAATGTAGTGGAGTAAAAGTCAAATCACTCATAAATAAATTTAACTGTAAGTGGAAACATGTACTGAGCACAGTGACAAAGCACTTCCCACCTCTTCAGGAAGGTGTGACTGTAGGCGACTTCCCTTTTTTGTCTCTGGTCCAGAGAGCTGCTGAGGTTTAGGAGTTTTGTGAATCTGGTGGATTTGAGACGATCCTCCATCCAGGTCCTCTTGTCTCTGCTGCCCCTTCCTCTGCAGTTTGGGTCTGTCCAGTCCGAGGTAACGTCCCACACACACGTCTGCGCAGTAAGAAATGAACATTAACATTCACCTCCACGTCTTTGCTCAGGTGTTACCTGACAGGCAGGTCAGTGGTGATGACGTCACAGCAACTAGCTTCCTGTCTCTGAGGCCCCGCCTCTTCAGTGTTCTGGTCGGAGCCCTGCAGACTGAGACCGATGCCTCCAACACTCAAGTCATCCTGGGTCAGTCCCAGATCCTGGTGTCTGTTTACACTTTACACAACATTTGAGACAGGCTGGACTGGCTTCATTGTTTGTGTCTGTGCAGCTGCCATGTTGAACCTGGTCCAGGATTCAGCTCTGGTTCAGGCGGCAGGACACACCCAGCAGGTAAGCCACCTGTCAGCTACCGACATCCATAGACTCTGCTCATAATTACCAACTCGTTCTTGTGACGAGATGCACAGGATCTTTAGTTCACTAACTCGGTGCACTGCTTTGCTTCTTCTGTGTGCGATGTTGCTCGCTATGATCTTTGACACTGTGAATGGACAGAGGAGGCCTGACGCAGATTTTCTGAACAAAGGAGAACACGACCTGAACCTGAACCTCTGTGTCACATGTTAAAGAGCTTCGTCTACATTCTTCCCCGTTAAAATCCAGAGAGTCTCCTCGACAATTCAGTCATATTATGCGTTTGTTGTGTGGTGGGCGGTCGTCTGCTTCAACCGATTCTGGAGCGGAAAGTGGAGTGAGAAGGCGAAAACTAAATGTAATCAAAGAGTGGGATTGATAATTAAGATTTCAATGAATTGAGAGACTCTAATTTGGTCAAAGCTTTTTCAGGTTTCCACAGGTCCCTGTCCAAACTGCACAGTCCAGGAAGGCCAGTCTTTATTACCTGGATCTTGAATTCCACCCAGGTGTCATCTACGTCTATGATCCACTATGTTGGTGCTGTTCTCAGGAAGAAGTGAGGTGTTTTCTTCCCACTTCCTCCATGTACAGATTAGCAACAGTACATGAAAGTCAACCTGCAGATGATGAATGTGGTGTTCCGAAACAGGTCCAGGGGGGAGCAGATCCAAGGTTGAGGTTTTTTTGTGTGCAGGGTGTTGTCCTCTTCTAATCTCCTGCTGGATTTTAAGGGATAAGGGTCAGAGATGAATGTGACCCTCTAACCTGAAAATGTACCACGGTAACTTCACAGGAACTTTTCCCCTGAAACCTGTTCAAGGTTTCTGTCACGATTCAGCCCTTCATCTCCACATCCCTTCCTGGACTTTCATTTTGTTGCCCTTTTCCCCACATCCTGTTTCTGCTCCACTGGTTCCCCCTGCCTATTTACATTTACATTTACATTTAGTCATTTAGCAACGCGACTTACAGAGTAATTTGGTACATACACGGTGGTGATGGCTGCCACGCAGGGTGCTCATCACCACTGGGAGCAACTGGGGGTTCAGTGTCTTGCCCAAGGACACTTCGACATGTAGCAAGCAGGGACTGGGGATTGAACCACTGACCCTTTGGTCCCGGCCTTACCAACTGAGCTACTGCCGCCCACACACATATTTATACCTGCTTCTCACTACAGCTCTCTGCTGGTCTCCCAGCATGATCTCCTCACCTGCCAGTCAACCTGAGTATCTATAATTCACAGTGAAAGTGAATTTTGTCATTTGTAATGAAGACAAAGACCTAAAGCTAATTAGATTGAGAGCGAGGAAACACAAGACAAAACAAACCAGCAGCTCGACGACTGATTCCCCAGCTGTGATTGGCACATGGTCATCTTCTTTTTCTTCCAGGAAACTGAGTCCTGGCCTGGTGTAGCCAGAAGAAGAAGATGGACCAGTGACACAAGTGAACTCAGTGGAACTAGATGGACAACAGGAACCAGTAGTTAATTGTTTAATATGAATGTTTTTGGGACATCGTGTCTGTCAATAAACGGTGTGTGTTACTGTCTTAACCAACAGTGTCTAATTGTCAGATGCTGCAGGGGTTCTGTGGGTCCAGGTTGTGCGCCTGCTGACTCAGCGTCTGACTGCTCACTGGAAGAATGAACCAGCAGTTTGTCTGTCTGCGCTGGAAGTACTGGGAGGACTGGCCAAGGTTAACATACACAGACATGCACACACAAACCCAACCCTCTCATAGCTGTAACCCCGTCGTGTGATTCCGCAGATCGAGGTGGAGGTGGAGGAGGCAGAGAGGAGGGGAGCAGTCAGTTCTGTCTGTGGTCACATTGTGTATCAGTGCAGTCGTCCTCCTCCTCTGCACTCCAGAGATCTGCACTCTGTGATCGTCACTGCATTCCACTGTCTGAACGTCTGGTTAACACAGCACCCCGCCCTGCTCAACCAGCAGGTAACTGAACCGTAGACTGGAAAAGGACCCGCAGATAAGTAGATGACTAACAGACTGTGAACTGACAAAAAGACGAGTCACTGACAGACAGACTGGGAACTGACCCAGAGACTGGAATGGACCCGCAGCCAAATGTGGACATGTGACTTGTGCATTGCATTGTGGGGGTTTTCAGGACTGCTTGCTGGAGGTCCTGGAGATTGTGGAACTGGGGATCTCGGGCAGTAAGTCCCGGCAGGGACAGGAAGGGACGAGCAAAGAGGACAAAGAACTAAACCCGGCATCTCATCGGGTGAAGGAGGCAGCGGAGGCCACACTAAGCTGGTGAGAAAAACAACCCGAAGCATGAAAACATCTTTGTCATTTCTGCATATTCAGAAACTCCTACATGCTAATAAAACCAACCCGAGTCTCTTCTTCAAATGGCAGACGGAACTCTTAATCCGTTTCTACCCTTATGACCAAATAACCTCTGAGCTATGTAGCACTGTATTGGGGACTTTTAGAATGTGGCCTTTCAAACGGATGTTGTGGCAGGTATTAAAAATGATCTAATATCACAGTTTATCCAGTATTTACATAATAGTTTGTTTCAGGTTTTAAAATCACAATTCTACAGAAGTTTTTAGGATTCTTGTGCGTGGAGGTAGCATGTGCACGTCATTTTAAAGACCATATGTTCTTTGGTTCACAATCCAATAAACCAGAACTGAAGCGTTGAAGAATTGAAGCGTCTAACAAAAATCTGGTCTCAGCGTTATGCAGGTTTCAGGAGGGTTCTTGACTGTTGGAGATTCGCCGAATGAAGACGCTCTCGCTGGCCTGAATGAAAACCGTCTGAAGAAGTTCCGATATTTTGCAGTGGACGGCTCTGTGATCCTAGCCATGCTGGAGGAACACACTGGACCGGGACAGGGTTGGTCCTCACTCACTGATTCAGAACCAGTTCTAACACTGATTGTACGTTCCATCACATGCTCGAGCGCCCAGCTGACGTGCACGCTTCTGTGTTCGTTAAATAAAATCAAATCTAATTTAATATATATTTCAGCCTGAATATGCAGAAGTGTTTCGTGTTTGTGCTGTAAACAGTTAAACACATGTAGATGTTTTAAGTCATACTTATTTTAGACGTAGTTATTTTAGACGAGGACTTTAATTCATCCTACCGTCTTTGATTTTGGTCTAGCTTAAATGAACCATCTGCCCTATAGTTAGTTTGAAATATGTCTGCTACTAAACGTAAATTAAATAAAACTGAGGCTGTGGAGTTTATGCAGGATGTGGAGCCACTGGCATTTGAGGACCCACTCTCTAAAACCTTACCCATACTATCTGCTTCTTACGTGATGATGTTTCACCCCAGGGATGATAACGTTTCCATGTCCAAACTTCGGTTTATTCTCCACAGTTTATTAAACAATAATGTTGCGTGTTGGAATCAACCAAAATCCCCTGTCAACTGAGATTTAACTGCTTCACTTGCCTATGGAAGAACAAAATGCATTGGGTTCATCAGGCTGATTTTCTTAAATGAAAGAAAAAAATAATAACTTTTTTTTATAGTGCTAATTTACAACAAAGTCATCTCAAGGCACTTTACATAATAAAGTCAAAACTATACAGACATTTAGAGAAAACCCAACAAATCCCCCTTGAACAACAGTGGAGAGGAAGAACTTTGACTCAGATTATTGTGTGCAGGACATGGATTTCTCATATGTCCATCGTACTATTAAGACCGCTGCTCTGAGGCAGTTGGACCTGGAGGTAACATGTTTTGTCAGACTTAACGAGTGACAGTGACCTTTAATATCCGTAGGGTCGATCACGTGGTCCAGTGCCCGACAAATAGAAGAATACCTGTGTCAAACTGTAGTTCGCTACGGGAACTGCTGTCTTCATATTCCATCATGAAATTTCGGATAATGTTTTTTTGATCGTGTTTCACTGATTGGCAGACGCAGCACTGTGTCCGTCACTCACGGTGGTGATCAGAGGACCATCTGGACATCACACCTGGACTCTGCAGCTCCACCTGCAGCCCAGAGATGGGAGAATACTTTCACAGGTAACCATCTACATCACGGAGTACACGACAACCTGCTCGATAATAACACGCTCCACCTGTTGACTTCCCGCAGAAAACTCTGATCCCAGACCACCAGGGTGCAGTCCAGGACGACGCAGGGATACGATGTGGGATCAAACATTTGCTTTTCCCTGAAAACACAGACAGAGTTCTTCCAGTTGACGCAGATCTGAGTATTCCAGCTCTAAATGAGGAGGTTTCTGAGGAGGTAGGGATTCGAACCAGCTCAAGATTGTGGTCCAGCCCAGAACTAGTCCTGGCTGAATGTTTGTGTCAAACGGCGACGTTAATGTCAGACAGGCGTTCTGTACCTGACACGTGGTGTTTGGTGTGAGTAAAGTCAGACCCAGTCCCTCTTCATAAGGTGCAGCAGCAGTTGGACCGTCTGCGAGTGGCGCTGAGGACCCAGCGGCAAATTGAGGCTTGGTTACGGGACAGTGGTTCTCCTGTTGTCATGACGACCTGCAAACCACCACCGCCTGTCTCCAACTTCCAGACAGCGAGACTCTTCCTGTCCAACCTAGGCCTGTTGACACCTGAGACTCTAAAGGTAGTGAGGACACAAGGAAAGGACAGATATTTAGTTAGTGCTACACCTGTCTCACCTTCCTCACTCTCACCTTTGTTGATGCAGGATCCAGGTACCAGCGGGGTCCCGGCTCAGCTTGTGTCTCTGGACCCGTCTCTACCCGGATTCTCAGAGGATCTGAGATGTTTGGACCAAGTGTCATCCAGAACCTGTGATTGTGCCTTCATCTTCTACGTGAGAGCTGGACAGAGAACATCTGCAGAGGTCACACGTGCTGTCTGTCTCACCTGTCTCTTACCTGCTACAGTCATACACACCTGTCTCACCTGTACGTTTGTCTGTAGATCTTGAGGAATGTAGAGTCCAGGTGCAACATCCCATCCCACTTCCTGGACTTCCTCTCGTCTCTGGGTCGGCCAGTGGAGGCAGGTCAACCTCAGAAGAGCGGGGTCAGTGCCAGCGGTGAGCTCTCTGATTGGTGCACACAATGCTCACCTGAGGTCACTGCCTGCAGCTGATTGGTTGTTTCTTTCTCCCAGAGTTTTCCACTGTGCTGGGAGACAGTGGAGGGGGTTCGTTTAATGGAGAGAGGTTTGTTCTGAAGTTCACAGACGCTCTCACAGAGGTGACCTTCATCATCCCATCATCGTCATCGTCATCGTCGTCACACAGTTTGTGTCAAACATTAACTTAATTTTAACAATGAAATTTTAACTTTTTCATTTATTAACCTGTGTTTTGTTTTGTTTTTTTTTCAAAGCGTTTCAGTGGTTGAAGAGTCCAGAGGAAACAAGGTTGGAGTCGCAGTCAAACCTGCAGTTTAGCCCAGACTTCACCTCTGAACCCACAGTAGGCACCTTCTACATAGAAGTGTTTTCACCGGAGTATTACTGTGTGTGTCTCACCCGTCTCTCACCCGTCTGCCTGTTCAGAGTCCTCCAGATGAAGACTTCAAGCCTTGTTTTGCAACGGTCGCCAGTTCTGAATGTAAAGTCCTGATAGTTTGGGTCGAACACTTCGAGGACATCGGTAACTTTATACAACTAACACACTATTCGACTGATTACATAACTGTGAAACTAGTAAAATCTAAAATGATCAAACCAAAAACAAAACTTACATTGATAAAAGCTCTAGTTTAATACTCGGGAACTAACCCAATGAAACGTGGGAATAAAAATCAGACTACGAAGTGATTATAACAAACCATTAGACATTGTAATAATAACGATAAACCAGCAACAGAACAGCTTTTTGTCTGGTCATATTCATACCTGCAGGACATATGACTAAACTCTGACCGACTGTGTTTCAGAGAGTTTCCCTCTGTCGGAGCTGCTGTCAGAGACAAAGAAACAAACTCCAAAACGGTAAAAACACAAACGCTCGTCACACAAACGGCTCAAGTCCTATGCAATAAAAACTGAAAACAGAAATTTGCCAAACAGGTCACTTAACGTCCAAGTGATCTTCATCCATCCTCTGAAAACTGGGCTCTACCGGATCTGTTACCGTGGAAACGCCACCAGCAAGGTCAGCGTGGTCGTTCCATTGGTCAACGGGAGCGTGGTCAGCAAGAGAAGCCTTGGTATGTATGTCTGTATGTGTCTTTGATTTATTCTTGATTGATAACGTGTATATCATCTCAAAACTTTATTAATCAATCTGTTCCAAACATATCACAGTAAAAATTACACTAAACTTTATGGGCAACAATAGTGATTATAATAAATCTGGCAAAATATGTACAGAAACTAATAAAAACTTAGGGTCAGAGGTCACTGTGGAGGCGATTTATGCGCTGACATGTAGATAATACATAATGAGACATGAGCATTTATTAGTTCGTATTTTTAAAAAAAACGGACAGATTTATCTGTCTGTGGGTCTGTCCCGGGCCCGTTTCAGCTTGTGCTTTTTGTCTTGTAATAAAACACGTTGACGTCTTGTCCGTCTCCAGGTTTCCTCGTCAGGGAGACGGTGATCAACTGCTGCCATCGACGACGTTTGGAGAGCGACTCGGCCCCTCCACCTTACGTCAGGAGGAAGCACATGATCAGTGACGTCATCCTTCGTTACCGCAATCGCTGCTCCGAGCCCGCCTTCTACTCTGCCCTGTTCCGTGACCTTTAACCCCCTGCTCCCACTCAACCAGCTGCACTGTTACCGTGGCAACATGGTGTTTAATTAAATTCAGCAGTATGAAAGTTTGAAATCAGCCAATCAGAGGCACCGGTTACTGCTGCTTCATGATCATGTGTGTTTTAGTTTAAGGGTCAGAGGCAGATTAAAAAGGACCAGTTTTTGGAGGAAAAAGTATTTTGTTGTGATTATAATGTTCCAGAGGGAAAAATTATTTAACACTGTGATATCAGAAACAGTTTTGATACCAGATCCGGCGTCAGCAGCGACACTGACGACTCACAGAAGCTGTTGTTGGTGCGACACATTAACTGAGCTTCCTACTTTCACTTCCTGTGTGTGTCCTGCTGAAGGGGACAGTCTTTCTGCATTTCTGATTAAAAACATGAGGAAATGTGTGTGGACCAGGTCTGACTCTGGCCTTCCAGACTGGACTCAGTCCTGCTCAGAACCAGGATCAGGTAAAGTGAACATCCCATGTTCAGGTCAGACACTGGAACCGGGCTGAGGCCCAGAGTCGGCCTCAGGTTTTCCTGTTTCTGTGACAGTTTTTATTAGAATCACTCGTGTCTTTATCAGCTGCCTCATTGATAAAAGCAGAGTTTGATTTTTTTTTTTTTTTTATGTAAGCTTCTCTTTGTCTCTCAATTATTTTTTGTGCTACTAAAATCAGGAACGCTCCTCGCCTCCCACCCCACTATAAAAATATGAACCACGTGATTTTGTTTTTAATAGAGGGACCCCCCCAACCCAGTATCTCCGTCCTCCTCTGCTTGTTGCCATGGGTACTGCCTTCAGATTAGCCAGTTGCCATGGTAACACAGCTAATAGTAATGTTGATCTGTCTCAGATCAATCACCCGATTGATGATTTTTTTAAAAAATTATTTCTCCGCGTCGGTGACGTCATCGTGCTTCCTGTTTGTGCGGGAAGTCGGTGAGCAGAAAAAGCAGCTGCTGTCCGTCTCCCTGCGGCTTCGATCCTCCTCCATCCTCCATCCTCCGTCAGCGATGCTCCCGCCGCGTCTGCCCGGCCTCGGTTCTCTGTTCGCGGGCAGCCAGTAGATGTGCAGCTCGGCGCCGGTCGCGTCTCTCCGTCATGATGCAGAAATCCCGTAACGGCGGCGTGTTCCCCGGAGCGCAGGCCGACCAGAAGAAGCTGAAGGTCGGCTTCGTGGGTTTGGAGGCCGGCGGGACCGAGTCCAGCAGGGACGGAGCTCTGCTGATCGCAGGTAAACGCCGAGAGCCGCCGGTGCCGCGGCAGGTTCGGTACCGGTTCACCGGGCTTGTGATGCCGTGATTTCTCGTAAACACAAGGACCCGGGAATGTTCCGGATCATTGTGTGTTCACGTGTTCAGACCGAGCAGCTTCAGCTTCTCTTTTTTTCACGTGTTCATCACGGATATCGTGCGTGTGTGTGTGTGTGTTCAACTATTTCAGTAGAAATAACCTAAACCGGCCACTTTATTAGGTACACCGTGCTGGCAACAGCTTGGACCTCTGGCCTTCAGACCTGCCTCGTTCTTTGTGGCATAAATTCATCACTTAGAGATTTTTGTCCACGTTCGCATGATGGCGTCAAACAGTTGCTTAAGATTTCTCGGCTGCACGTCCAGGGTGTGAATCTCACATTGCAGAGATTCTCCATAGGAGTCAGATGTGCCGACTGTGGAGGCTGTCTGAGTAAAGTGAACTTACTGTCACGTTCAAGAAGATGATGATACTTTCTTGACATGGTCCGTCATCCTGGTGGAATCGGATGGTCCACTGTGGTCCTAAAGGGACGGACGTGATCGGGCAGCCTGTGGAATTTAACTGATGCTCAGTGGGTACAAAGGTGGCCCTCACCCCATGACACCTGAACCACTGATACAAGGGAGGATGGACCCATGTTTCTTTGTTTGACTCTACCATCCAGATTTTTCACAGAAATCAACATTTTCCCAGTCTTCTATTATGCAGTTGTCGTGACCCCTCGTGAAGTGTATCCTTGTGTGTTTGCAGATGCTCTTCCTCATACCTGAGATGTAACCAGTGGTTATTTAAGTTCATGTTGACTCTATAGGTTCCAACCAGTCTGTCCTCTGTCCGTCAATGCGACATTGTCACGGACCGAACCGCTTCTCACCGGGATGCAGAATTCTGTAGCAGGTGTGTCCTTGAGCAACACGCTCAGCACTAGCTCTCCGGGTGCAGGCTGTCGCCGTCCACTGCTCCCCAGGGGAAGGAGTTAAATTTAGAGAGCAAATTTCTTTGTAACACATAACTGTGCTCAGTGGTGATAATAAAGCCTCTATTTTCAGACCAGTGTGTGAAAATCCCAGTAGATCAGCTGTTTCTGAAAAACTCAGACCAGGCCATGAGATGTTTAAAGTCGCCTAAATCATTTTTTCCCCCCGTTCTGATGCTTAGTTTGAACTGAACCACGTTCTTTTAACCATGTCTATATGCTACGTGCATTGAGTTGCTGCCGTGTGATCGCCTGAATAGATGTTTGCATTAAAAAACAGTTGCACACGGTGTACCTAATAAAGCGGCCGGGGATGGTATGTTTGAATCAAACTGGGAGCAGACTGACATCCTGCAGCTGCTAGAACAAGTTAATCACATTAAGTGACTGGGAGCTGCAGGAAATCTGTTCTCAGCACGCAGACAGACACACAGACAGACAGTAGGTGGGACCTTCACTGGTCCACAACAAGCTGCAACATTAGCTTTAGGATATTTATATTAGTCTTCAGCAATCTTACACCACCTAAAGTAATTAATGAGTTAAATGAGCTGATCTCAATTATTGAGCACATTGAAACTCCATGTGTGGTTTTATATACGGTATTTATAAGATTCATTTTATTCACATTTCACAGATGAAATCATATCAGAGTTACTTCACTTGTGATGCGGCGCAACCTTAGTGATTCGGACGCTTCTGTTGCTGTTTGAGATATTGAGGTTACAAACTTCTCTTTACCATTAACCCCCCCTGCCCCCATCAGTGCCACTTCCCACAGGTTGTTCTGTGCTATTATTGACGTGCATGAAGGTGAAAAATGCAGAAAACGGACAATTCATGGGTCGAGTGGTAAAAATGCCTGTGTTCATTAGATAAATCAATATTTATATTAATCAAACATATGTTTGATCATTGTACAACATCAGAAGAGGCTCAGTCAGTTCACTGCTCCCATATAATCAAATATCCACTTCTCTGCCTTCAGGTGAGGGGGGTGGCCCTCGGCGGCAGCGCAGCAGCGTCTCGGGAGGGAAGAAACCCCCCAAAAGAAACGCTCTATACAGACGACTTCAGAACTTCCTGTACAATGTCCTGGAGAGGCCGAGAGGGTGGGCCTTCATCTACCACGCCTATGTGTACGTACCTGCCTGCACTGTCTGTACCTGTCCACTAGAGGTGGGATGTGCACAAATTCACTTTATTAGACACACCTACTTTAATTAGACCGACCTACGACAATTTATGACCTAAAAAGTAAGTAAAAGTAGTGTCAACGCCTACTGTGTTCACGCAGTCACATCACAGCTGGTAACGACTCCGCACACACTTGGTCACAACAATAAAACAGTGGGTCACGTCGGACCCCTCTCGACCCCTCTGCCAAAGTAAAATGAGACTCTGAGTCCCCCAGAACTGAGACCACCCAACACGTCCAGGCCAAAGCAATGACAGAAAAAACACGCACGTCTGGTATTTCTGTTTATTCCAGTAGATGCTGCTTTTTTTTACATACTCACACGTTCAGCATGTCTAATGTTCACGCCCACATTGTTTATGTCCATACTGGGTTTTGTACTTGGCAAATAAAGGTGATTCTGCATTAATTAATAGCTTTTATAACTTGTTGTTGTTGTGTGAAGAGGCGGTTATCTGCAGCAGGAACATCAATGTAGCACATCTGATAAAGACCTAATGTATGAATCACATTATAAAATGAGGTGCAGGACTTTAAATGTGCTGTTCTGTGCGCAGGTTCCTGCTGGTGTTCTCCTGCCTGGTTCTGTCTGTGTTCTCCACCATCAAAGAGTATGAGAAGAGCTCAGAGGATGCTCTCTACATCCTGGTAAAACACAAACACTTTAAACAGCAATCTGAGATCCCAGGGGCTGGACCCTATCCCAAAAGGTGGGGGACAGGTCTCTAGTCTGTCTCGGGCCCAACACAGAAAGACATTCACAGACTGACACTTATTCACGCTCACCTACGGGGAACTAAGCGCCATTAATTAACCTGACATTTGTGTCTTTGGACTTTCTGCTGCCCTCACACATCAACATATGCAGGGTTTAAATCTCATACATGTGTGCAGACTTAGAGAAAGTTTTATTTAGGAATTATCCTTTTATGCAACAGATTATAAGCTTAAACATTATTTTTCCTTTGTCTTTGTCCTTTTTGCTCTTTTCTGTGTCCATGTTTGGACTGTGGACCTCTGAGACCACTTGGGAAATCTTAAACATTTTATATTCAAACCTGTAAAATCATTAACACCTGCAGAGAATTTCGCCATTTGGGACAGAAGTCCACTTGGATTCGTTGATGAAATCATCTGAATATGAGTCTGGACAAACCAAATTTTTACTTGTGCTCATGGAAAAAAGTTTTATGATTCTAAAGATCCTCTTCTCTGCAGTTTTTATATGTATTCGTTTTTGCCCACATGCACCTTTTTGAAAATCCTAGATCCAAGACACAAAAAACAGCCAATGAAAATGTATAGATGTTGAAAAAAAACATTAGCTGCAGTTTTGTACAGCTGTTAACTGAGAGTTGTTGTGTAACAGGAAGTGGTGACCATCGTGGTGTTCGGGGTGGAGTACATGGTGAGGATCTGGGCTGCAGGTTGTTGCTGTCGCTACAGGGGGTGGAGAGGACGACTCAAGTTTGCCAGAAAACCGTTCTGTGTGATCGGTGAGTGTCACTGGTAGTCAGAGGTAAATCAGCATAAAACCAAAGGGCAGTCTACAGGAGAAAAGCAGCGATTTTGAATCTGAAAAATGGAGGGACAATCAGTCAACAGAGGGCCAACATTGGTCAAAGATGGTACAACAAGTGTGAAGAAAGGGTAGAAAGAAACCACTGGTGCACTGACCATCATCCAAAAGCTCATGACAAAAACACCGTGAAAGCTGTGAACAGTGAGTGACAACAGCAACAACCTCCACTGAGCAGGACTGACAGTACCATGATCCACCACCCGAAGAAAATGTCACTGGCAGAAATACAGAGGTTGCACCAGAAAATGGAAACATCTCATTAGATGATCCACAAAAGTTCTGAAAAAACTGTATGTCCTGGTGAGACCAAGAAGAAAAAAGAGAGAAAGAAAAGGAGCTGTTCATGATCGGAACCATCCGACCTGATCTGTGAAGCACAGTTCGGGCTGCTGACTGCTTCTGCACCAGACGCACTGATCTTGATGATGGAAGTCATGATGGCAGTAGCAGAAAGAATTCACAGGGGAACACGAACATGCCTTCTGCAAATTTACAGAGAAATGCATCAAAACTTATGTGGAGGAGTTTCATCATGCAGTGGTGATCCCAGAAAAAGTCTGTCATGGAAAAGTGGAAGGTTTTAGTCTGACTGAATCGACAGTCCTTAAGCAAAGTGAACATGGCTGAAGAGACTAAGGGGGAACCTCCCAAAACAAACAGCAACATCAGACAGAAACCTAGACTCTGGTAACGTCTGCCAGTCACAGGCCTGGTGTAGTTGCTGCAAATTTGTAAAAGTTTTATTTACTTTTAAAAAGCTTTTACATTTGCTCACCTAAATTTAGCCGATACCACAGGTGTTACGTTCTCTGTCGACATTTAATATCATCAAACAAAAGCAAAAATTCAGCAGTTTAATGTCATATCCGTATTTAGATTTTCTTTTTTGTTTAATCTCTCTGACCCATCTCGTTGCAGACATCATGGTATTGATTGCGTCCATCTCTGTCTTGGCTGCGGGGACTCAGGGAAACGTCTTCGCAACATCAGCAATCCGGTCTCTTCGGTTTCTCCAGATCTTGAGGATGATACGGATGGATCGAAGGGGAGGAACGTGGAAATTGTTGGGATCAGTGGTCTATGCGCACAGCAAGGTAACCTGGGAAACACCGGCCTGGCTCTTTACCTTTGTGTCATGATTTATCAGTAAGACACAAAATAGCAAAAAAGCACCAAAATGAATGTAAGAGTTCATTAAAATCCATGGGAAGTCGAAGATGGAGAGTTCTGCCTTCTGGTTTTTTTAAATGTTGGGACGGAGGCTGCTGAGCGTACAGAGCTTAGTGTCTTACTCCACCATTTAGCTGAACCACTTAGCTGAGGTGGTTTGCTTGGGGTCAGTTGCTGTGGTCTGTAGTTGACTTGACCACTCGGAAGCTAATGATGGTCTGTATGTAAGTTGTCCAGCCCCCAGTCCCTCCTGGGACAAGCCAAACTGTCCTTGGACAAGACCGTGAACCTGAAAGTTACAGCTCATGACTTGTACTTTGCTTTGGGATATTGCTTTGCTTTGTGTCAGCAGTATCGCCTCCTTTGTATCATCTTCCTGACATCTGAGCGTTTGTTATTGATTTTGATCTGTACAGAGCAGGGTTATTGATCAGATGTGTTTAATTTCCAAACAGAACAAATAAAACTGCTGTAATCCAGACAGGACAGACCACCTCTGTCCCAATATAACCCATTGTCTGCCTGTCTCTGCAGGAGCTGATCACTGCTTGGTATATTGGCTTCCTGTGTCTCATTCTGGCAAGTTTCCTGGTTTATCTGGCAGAGAAAGAAGATAATGAACAGTTTGAAACGTATGCTGACGCCCTTTGGTGGGGACTGGTGAGACAAACCCACACTGATAATACACATAAACACAATGGTGATGTTAAAGACTATTTGTCTCCTGCTCTGTGATGGGACAAGCTCGGTTGTCTGTTTCAGATCACCTTGACAACCATCGGTTATGGAGATAAGTTCCCTATCACCTGGAACGGACGACTGCTGGCAGCAACCTTCACTCTGATCGGAGTTTCCTTCTTCGCTCTGCCTGCTGTAAGTCACGTCCCAGTTTACCAGACTTTACCTATGAGGCTCCACCTGGTCCATTCAGGTCACCTTATCTCCTGTTACCTGTCTGTGTGTGGGTCTTCAGGGGATCCTGGGTTCTGGTTTTGCTCTGAAGGTTCAGGAGCAGCACCGGCAGAAACACTTTGAGAAGAGACGAAATCCAGCAGCTGGGCTCATACAGGTGAAGTATCACTCTGAGGATTCTAACATTTAGTAATATATTGTTAAATATAATATATGCGTTAAATAGACAATGTGTAGTTGACATTTTGACATGACCCAGTTTATATCTGGTTTGGGAATGAAAAGCATCTGAAAATATCAGTTTGTTAGTTGAGCTTTTAGTTTGAAAATTTGTCAGCTTCTGATTTGTCATTGAAACATTTCCCCCGTTTGTCTGCAGGCGGCGTGGCGGGTTTACGCCACAAATCTGAGCCGAACTGATCTGACCTCAACCTGGGATTATTACGAGAGAACAGTCTCTGTTCCCATGTACAGGTGAGACTCCACCTGTCCACACCCGTCCACATATAATGATTATATCATCTAAATAATTGTCTGTTTCCAGGTTGATTCCTCCTCTGAACCAGCTGGATTTACTGAGGAACCTCAAGAACAAATCAGGACTCTCATTTAGGTCTGAACACACTGTAACTCCTACATGAATAACTAGTGCAGTGTTCTAGTTCACGGCACTATTTTAGTTTACTACAATATTTCTGGTGATTCTTCGTTAAGGTCAGAATGATCATTTCCTGTCTTTGTGTCCCTTGGTCTGTCTGAAGGAAGGACGTCCAACCTGAACCATCACCCAGGTCAGTCTCCAACATTAATAACCTTTTATTGTGAATTTATACCTCTGACATTTGACCCCACGAGTACAGACACAGGCCACTGACTCATGATCTGGATTCATTCATTCATGGGGTTTGCTATGGACAGGCCAAAACTGGAAGAGGCCCAATAAGGAAACATTACCCTGCTTCAGATGAGAGGCCGACATTGATGTTCCATCATTTTCAAAAGAGAGACTCAAGGAGGACCAGAATCCTTCTGTTCTTATGTAGAGGCCAGCTCAGGAATCATATTCTAATGGAGTTTTTGTCTGTCTGCTCTCTCTGTTTTTCTTTCTGCAGTCAGAAGGTCAGTCTGAAGGAGAGAGTCTTTTCATCTCCCCGGAGTTCTGGAACCAAAGGGAAAGGTTCTCCTCAGCATGGTAAGTATGGGAACTAAAGCGTCTGTAATTGTTGTAATCAGAACATTTTTCTACATATGTCCTGTAATGTGGCAGATGGACAGCAAATGGGATTTTGAGGTTTGTTCCCTCTGGCGAATTCTCTGAGGAGGACTTAAGGTTTTTGATCAAGAAATCCGACAGTTTCACACATTTGAAGAAAGAAAAGAAGAAGAACAAGAAGTGACAACAAAACATCGGGCAAAGAGAGGGAGACGGAGAGGGTGAAGGACAGCTACAGCAGGGAGAAGACACAAAGTTAATGTCAGGCAGTGGTGACATAAATAAATGTGAGGAGCTGTGACTCTAAGCCTTATCAAAGAGGATTTAAGGCTAGTCTTAAAAGCAGTTTAGCTCCAAGTTTAGCTCCCAGTTCAGATTCTGTCGGCCTCCAGAATCTGAACTGGGAGCTGGTTCACCAGGAGAGGAGCTTGATAGTTAAAGGCTCTGCCTCCCATTCTGAAGTGGTTTCTCGAAGTGGTCTATTAGAATGATCTGGTACTACGAGTTAATGATAAAGTTCAGCAATGCAAAATATGATAAATACTTCACAGATAAAGCTGGGTTGTAATTAAGATGAGGGGTTCTTGAAAGATTTCACCTTTTATCCAAAACGCTTCATCAGTTCTGATCAACTGGCTTAGTGAAGCAGGTGTAAAAACCCTGTGGAGTCATTATTTTATTATTTTTCCACCTAGCTTTAATGTGGGTGCTCTTGGAGTCACATGTGTTTGTGTGAATGACTGAGTGTCTGTTTAGTGGGTTCAAAGGTCACCTCCTCAGCTGATGTATACTTACAGGAGTCATGGCAATGGATGATGACTACTGAATGGTTATACTATGAACCGCATTTGCAAAAAAAACGTGCAGCGCACTCACTGGGATTTTGCAGGTGTTGACAAAGCAGTATGATATGTTGAACGTCTGCCTGTCAAAGAGAATATTTTATCGCGACTTCTTGAGTGTAGAAGTCGTGATAAAATACGACACACAAAAGGTGCAGCACAGTCCACAACATACTATCCAAACATGTAGTCCACTATTTTGTAGTGTAATATTTTAAATTTAGACTTTTTGTACTTTTAGCAGGCTCTACAGTACCTGGTGTGGGTGCTAGTCCTGGTTTGGGTCCTGGAGTTCCTGGAGGTCCTGGGGCAGGACAAGCCTTGCGACGTTCCCCCAGCATGGAGCCCAATTTAGAGGAGAGTCCCAGCAAAGTTCCAAAGAGCTGGAGCTTTGGAGAACGATCCAGGACCCGACAGGCTTTCAGGATTAGAGGAGCTGCCTCTCGCCAAAACTCTGAAGGTAACTGTTCAAAGAACTCTTGAAGACAGAACTCTTCCATAACTTCCTGTTTCTATTAAAGCCCTTATACAAAAGTCTTCTGTCTTCTTTCTGGGACAGTGATGGTACCTGACTTCTCTGTCCTTCACTGTAAGCCCCTCTGGATAAAAACTGACTATTGACTAAGTGTAAAAGATGAGACAGGTCCCCTTTTAGTTACATTTGCTGCCCATAAATGTCCTAAAACCAAAGCTATAGAAAACTGGGACATCCAAATCATCAGCTCGCTCCGGTCACGTGGTTTTCGGTCCACCCTCGGGGTTCAGTGACCACCTCTGTCAGGTACCATGTACCAAGTGAGTTTCACTCTAGATTCTTGCCATTTTCAAATCAACTCATCCCATCATCTCAAGACACTTTAGATGGCGAGTTCAAGTCAGGTTAGGCAAGTACTAGAAAAAACACTAGATAAAACACTGGAGAAAACGGAATAAATCTCATTAATCGTAACAGATTTTCTTAGTTTGATTTTATTGGATGTGACTAAGAAACTGCATGGAGGGTGAGGAGGACAGAAGGGGAGGTGGGAGGAAAACGTCTTGAGAGGACCCATCAACTCATCATTATCTAGGAAGGACTGGATTTTACTGAATCTGCCGCAGTTTCCCTGCTAAGCTATGCTAACAGTTTCTCTTGCCTCCAGTCTTTGTGCTAAGCTATGCTAACCATGTCCCCCACCTCCAGTCTTTGTGCTAAGCTATTTAAAAGTTTCCCTGCCTCCAGTCTTTGTGCTAAGCCATGCTAACAATTTCCCCCACCTCCAGTCTTTGTGCTAAGCTATGCTAACAATTTCCCCCACCTCCAGTCTTTGTGCTAAGCTATACTAACAATTTCTCCCACCTCCAGTCTTTGTGCTAAGCTATGCTTACGTTTCCCTGCTATCAGTTCCTGTTTCCATTCTTTGTCCCAAGGTGTGCTGTTTCACCTGCCTCCAGTCTTTGTGCTAAGCTATGCTAACAGTTTCCCTGCCTCCAGTCTTTGTGCTAAGCTATGCTAACAGTTTCCCTGCCTCCAGTCTTTGTGCTAAGCTATGCTAACAGTTTCCCTGCCTCCAGTCTTTGTGCTAAGCCATGCTAACAATTTCCCCCACCTCCAGTCTTTGTGCTAAGCTATGCTAACAGTTTCCCTGCCTCCAGTCTTTGTGCTAAGCTATGCTAACAGTTTCCCCCGCCTCCAGTCTTTGTGCTAAGCTATGCTAACAGTTTCTCTTGCCTCCAGTCTTTGTGCTAAGCTATGCTAACAGTTTCCCTGCCTCCAGTCTTTGTGCTAAGCTATGCTAACAGTTTCCCTGCCTCCAGTCTTTGTGCTAAGTGAAGACGTATCCGTAGACGAACTTATGTAATAAATGCTGTACTGCTCCTTTAAATGTGTAGCTGTCGTGTTAGCTGCCAGTTATTTGCTTGTTTTCCTTTGTTGGTTCTGATGATGACGGGTGTGATGCTCCTGATGAAGGTTTGTCTCCTCTCTCCTTAGTGCTGATAGAGATGCAGGATGAAGAGTTCAGACAGAAGAGCTCCCCAGGTCAGCACACTCCCATTATGATATACAGTGACACAAGTGTGCAAAGACAAACACGTTTGTTCTCGTCACACTTTGCTGTAAATGTCTGACTACGACTGTTGTTTTTGAACATCAGTGTTTCTCTGGTCCCGCAATTAGTCATGACACAGTAAACAGACGAAGTAGCAGAAAGTATTTACAGAAACCTTTGCATGAATCATATCAAGTACAGGAAACTAAAACTGAAGAATCCCACAAACATAGTCACCGTGTCCATTTCAATCCATTCGACAGGTTCACAGAACCTACAAACCTTCCTGCTAACATTAGCAGTGCTTGGTGCAGATGTCTGTCTTTTATTTGCTGTCTGTGTTTCCGCCGCGAGCAAATGTTCATTAACACCAGCACATACTGTGAGCTGCTTCCTGTCTCCTGCATGTTATCCGCTGTGGTGTTCAGTAGTTCAGTCGGCTGTAATAAAAGGGGGCCAGGCTATGAAATGACTGGTTTCGCTTGTCAGAACGGATGTGCTCCAGGACTGAGGAGTTAACAGCAGAATGTGAAATCTGTCATGAAAATAATGTGACACAAGCTTGCGTATGTGTGGTACAGGTGTCCACCGTAGCCCTTTGTCCACAAACAGGTCCACAGCTACAGACCGGGACCAGTTAACCCACATTAGGAGCTAAAAACGGTGTCTGGCTCAAGAGAGGTACGACATTAGCTACCGAAAGAATAATCCTGATACACACAGCGACGCAGACTCAGACCAAGTCACTTTATTCAGGTAAACTTGCTGGGTTCCCAGTCAGCGCCACGTGACTAACCCCTTCACCTCAGGAAAACCAGACTGGGCATTATGGGAGTCCTCTTTGAACTTCATCTAGACTTATAGAGCGGTTAGGAAAATCATGTGACTAGTGACAAGTCCCGAGCCCCAGAATATCTAATATGGATAACACATACAGCAGGATCCGAGACTGGACAAGACTAGTCCACAGGTCCTCAAATGGGTTTAGGTAGAGGGGTGAAGTGATGGTGGTGATGATAACAGTTATGAAGATGATGCTGTTGCAGAGGCCAGCCTACCAGGAGAAGACATGGCTGATGACAACAAGAGCTGCCACTGTGAGTTTGTCCCCCAGGACCTGACACCGGGGTTAAAGGTCACCATCAGAGGCATCTGGTACGGATCGCTTCTTCTCACTATACCACGTTATCAGTTCGTCATCAGCCATCGCTTTACTTCTTTATTTGCTGTTTGTTTTGCACTGATTCATTGAGTTTTATTCACATTATTGTTTGTTTTTATTTATTTGTGCTCACCCAGGGTCAAAGGTCACCATCAGCTGTTGGGTAAGACCAGTTAGTCTGAGCTCCAGGTAGCTTCATGGTTTTCTGTTGTTTCTGTTCTCTGCTCCTCTGTCACGTTCTGTCATATCCCTTTTATTATTATTGTTCCTGTTAGTGGTGTTCTGTCCACAGCTCCTCCTGTCAGGGTCAGGTCCACTTCTGTAGTTCATCTAGAGACGGGGCCACATTCCTAACCAGCTGTACTGCAGCAGAACAGGGGTTAATCCACAAAATGCATTTTTGAGGCCCAGCTTATACGTTGAAACTGAAACAATTTAAAAAAGCAGCCTGCTGCACCTTATTTTTACTCTGTAACCACAAAATACACAAAGGGTGTTTGAAATGTTGGGTGTGGAGAAATGTGAGGTGCTCTGCAATGCGAAACGCTTCACTGTTAACAATTACTTAACAGCCACCCATGACTGCCAAAATGCATTCTGGCCTTAGTTTGTCTGGTCTCCATTGCTGTTCCCTAACTTGGGTCTGTCCTGGTCCTGGGAACCAAAAATCAAAAATCAGCAAAAATCTGCTTTGACATAATAACAAATGGGAACTGTTTCAGTTACAGTCTGGCTCAGCTGGTATTGTCAGGGATATGCTCAGTCTAAGCCAAGCTACCTCTATGTTTGTGAGGTAAAACTGACCTAGTTCATGTCCCCTGGGTGAACAGTCCATCTCCCGACACACACACTGGATTAACTCTGTCATCGTGTTCCTGCTCCTTCCTTAAAGTCAAAGATATGTGAAAGAATTTGTGTGTTGGTCGTGCAGCCTTCAGTGGTCTGCAGATTTGTCTCAACCTTAAACGAGGTCCATCCAGATGTTCAACCATGGTAATCTATATGGACCAGTCAAGACCCAAAGTCAGACAACTCCATAGGTTTCTGAGGTTTATCCAGTCTACGTACAAGTCAGACGACTGTAGGTCTGTCACATGAATCTAGTCTCCAGTTTGGGATTGTTGATATCTGACATATTGTGTTCTCTCTCTCAGCATCATGCGCTTTATGGTGTCTAAGAGAAAATTCAAGGAAAGTCTTCGTCCCTATGATGTCATGGACGTGATTGAACAATATTCAGCTGGACACCTAGACATGCTGGCCCGCATCAAGAACCTCCAGTCGAGGTAAGACCCACAATGTCCCTGAACAGTTATATCACTGTAGTTATGTTACTACATTTCTTCCTCTTAAATGGCAGGGTGGATCAGATTGTTGGCAGAGGAACACCAATCGCAGACAAGGATCGTCCCAAAGCAGCCAGTGAGGAGCTTCCTGAGGACCCGAGCATGATGGGGCGGCTGGGGAAGGTGGAGAAGCAGGTAACATACAACTGTCTGTAATGGCCCTGAAGTCACTGTTAACACTGAACTTGCTTTCATCTGGTGTCTGATTGTTCCTCTACTCAGGTCCTCTCTATGGAGAGAAAGCTTGACTTCCTGGTCAACATTTACATCCAGCGGATGGGGATCCCTCAGGCTGAAACTGACGCATACTTTGGATCCAAGGAGCCAGACCCAGCCCCCCCTTACCACAGTCCAGTGGATCATCTGGAGAAGAGCCAGTCCATCTCCAAGATCCTGCAGTCAGTGTCTTTTTTTTCAAAGCCATGAGACTAGTGTCAGACCCCAACCAGTATCACAACTGTTCTTGTCGATTAAATGCTTTGGATCAGCATGTTGAACCTTTCTTTAAACTTTTTGCAGTTTTCGTGTAGCCGATATACAGCTGAAATGTTTTCACGTTTTTTTGGCAGGGTGTTGCCTGGTGACAGCGAGAAGACCCGTTCCATGACAAAGATGGTCCGCTCTAGCAGCTCCACCGGACACAGGCACTACAATGCCCCCACCTGCCCCCCCTCCACCTCCTGGCAGCCAATCAGTTCCCAACTGCACCAGCAGGCTCCATCCCAGCGTAGCCATGGCAATACACCAAGTCCAGTGGGGGATGGGTCGTTGGTTCGACTCCCCCCTCCTCCAGCTGGAGAGAGACACGGTGGAGGCCGATCAAACCGACACAGTGCTGGGGAGCGAGGGGGAGCAGAAAGACCTGACAGGAGAGGAGAGGGGGCCAATAGTACAGGGGGCGGGGGGGCAGAAGAGGTGAAGCCTGACAGTGACACCTCCATCTCCATCCCGTCTGTCGACCACGAGGAGCTGGAGCGCTCCTTCAGTGGCTTCTCCATCTCCCAGTCCAGAGAGAACCTGGACTTCCTCAACAGTGGTTTCTACCCATCTTCCACCAATCTGGGAGACCACCAAGGAGGGGGGGCCACCACCTGCTGCGCCACTGTACGTCCTTACATTGCAGAGGGGGAATCCGACTCTGACTCCGAGCTCTGCGCCCCCTCGCCGCACTCAGACCAGGCCTGGACTGGAACCAAATAGTCAGAGGTAAACTGATCCAGGTCCAAGTTACCAGACTTAAAACACCCGCTGCATCACCACACGTTTTAACATGTGTCCCCTGTCCTGATCAGTTCAGTGCTGGGACATGCTCGTTTTCATTTTTAAAGACAATCATCATTTACTCATTCTTATATTCATTATAAAAAAACATTATGAAAACTGGCACATCACCTTGTCACGAACTAAGTTTTCAGCTGAAACCCAGGACTTGACTGCAGCTGTTAAACTCTGTGCCGTCAGTTTATTGCTCCCCCCCAGCACCACACATCTTTTTATTCTAATAACTTTAATCTGAAAACCCAAAAAGCTTTTATATGACCGTCCCTGACAGATTGTGCCGGCTGTAGTTGGGTCACTAAGATAACGTTTTTTATTTTTAAAAGTTTCCTGTTGTTTTGAACCCCAGTATGTACGACACTAACTCACAGGTTACATTAGAAACACATTTATTTTTTTTACCCCCCTCCCAAACTGAGCAATATGAACATTACTCTGTATTTATGACATAAGCAATCAAGTTTATTGAGGCATAGCAAATATTAATGACATGGACGTTAACCTTACAGCTTTTCTCCCATTGGCTCATGGAAGCGACTTGTAAGTAAATTGAGAAAATGTTTTATTGAATATGAGGCTCCTGTCGGTCTGTTTCCGTCGAGTTCTGCGTCACTGAGATCCTCACACAGGACGATCTCAGTGACGCAGCAAGTTTTGCTTTCAGCATAAATTCCCAGTTAAACCTAACAACTCATTTGAATGTATAGACACTTTGTCTCCGTGGAGACATTTCTCATCCTTTCTTTGTTTCCTGAAAAAGGAAAAATGTTCGTTGTCTTCTGAAGTTAATTATATTGAAAAAAGTCGTCAATCTGTTTTCAGACATTGAAGGATGTGCATTTTCTGTGTCCAAAAATGTTTAACTTGTTTTGGATCCGTTTGTACAGAACCATGTCGAATCTGGTTTTTGTCACAACAATCTTTGTATTGATCTTGTCTGTGCAGCTTAAACTCAAGCAAACTGTATTAATGTTCAGCACAGATTAAAACCCCGATGCCACTTCAACTGCCTTCACTATGTTCTCTGCTCAAACTTAATGGCACTGGTTTTAAAACAACTTTGTTGAGTAAAACTTTACAGTTAACAAATATGTAGAGAATTCACATCTGGTCCAGGTGAGGTCACTTCTTCTTGAACCTGATGGAAAGAGCAGAGAGTTAGTAGAAGGCAGAGAGAGAGGTAGAGAGAGAGAGAGAGAAGGCAGGCAGAGAGAGAGGTAGAGAGAGAGAGAGAGGTAGAGAGAGAGAGAGAAGTAGAAGGCAGGCAGAGAGCGAGACACCGCATGTAAAACTCACCTAGATCCACCAGATCGCTTCCTGTCCATACCGAGCCGCTTCCTGTCGGCAAAAGATGGCCTGTAACAAGACAGGTGAGACAGGTGAGGGGACAATAGGTGATCAGTGAGACAGGTATGAAGACACGGTGTCGGGTCTCACCCAGCTCTGTAGTGTTTCAGAGCCTTCCTGCTGGTGTTGGTCAGCTCCTTATCAAACACAGACTTCCTGCCGCCTGTCTTCCGATCGGCCGCTGTAGAGATGCTTCAGTTCAGTGCAAATATTCATATGATCATGTTTCAGTTTTCTTCAGAAAAAATATTACTTTTTGTTTTACGCTGAATTAAAATAAAAGGGAAAATGATTTCTACAAAATATTTAAATAAAGACTAAATAGAAAATTATTGACTTCATAGATGTTCACCCCGTGTCTAAAAACCTTTAAGAAGCTGCAGGATAAACACACCTGGATCCGTATCAGTATCTTCACAATCTACAGATGTTAACTTGAATATTGTGATAATAAATTTACTGAGTTTTCAAACTTTAGCACTGATTAGTTTTTTATGGTAATTTGTAAATGTTAGATAAATCAACCTCGATTCCGTGTCACTCTAAAACAAAAGGTGAACTCTCCCTAAAGACTCCATGTGTTTGTTTGTGTGGACCTGTGCTCGGCGTCTCATCCTCGGGCATCGCTCTGGCTCTCTTCTGTCGTCTGTCTCTCTTTGCCGCTCGCTCAGCGAACATCTGGGCCTTCAGGATCTCGAACTGACTGCGCTCCTCAGACTGAGACAGATGTACAAAATTAAAAACCGAAATAAAACATTTTTATGAACAGTGTCCTTAAAAAAAATCACACAGCTCCAAACGTCGGTTGGGGACCCCTGTTCTAGCACCTACTTGATCCAATTTATCAGCTTTAGTTAATTAAAGTATAAGTCAGAATGCGAAGACTTTCTGGGGGTTTTACTGATAACTGATGGATTGTTACCGTCAGCTCCTTCTTCCTGCCGTCCTTCAGGAACTTCTCTCTCTTCTTCTTCCCTCTCAGAGCGAGATCAAACTCCTGTAGAGCCTTTGACACTGGCACAGAGGGATGAGAGGTTAGAAAGCTGCAGAGCACGTACTCGAAGCCTTTGTGTTACTGTGTATTAGTACGTACTGCGACTCTGTTTTCTCTCTTGTTGAGTCTGAAACCAAACTCTCTGGGTTTGACTGGTGGAGCCGTCGAGACGCTTCTGAGCCACACTCAACTACACACACAAATGCATTGATTAGCGTTAGCGTGTCTGTCCATTAAGTTTAAGATGTGTTACCACGTTCTAAATAAAGCTGGTCAGAGCACACGCTCAGTGGTGTTCGGATGGGCCTCGTACCTTGGCCTCGGACGCAGCCAGCTCTCTCTCCTCTCTCTCCAGCCTCATCACAGATTCAACGTCTTTTTCCAGTTTTGAGATCAGATCTCTGAACTTCAGGATCACCTCTGCATGGGAGAGAGAGAGACAGTGTCAGCTCAGCTTCAGAAACCATCACAGGTGCTGCTCAGAGCCCAGCTCTTCCTGTCTCTGCACCGCTGCCGTTAAGCATTTCAGTATTTCTTCATTATAATGAACACATCTGTTATTCTTGAATCTGGCGTCTAATGTATTTGCTGTAAAATAAGTTTATATTCTAGTTTTTTGAGGGTCTGTTTTACCCATGGGGTACGTTAACTTTGTAAAAGTATACTGTGTATTTGGGAATATTATCTTTATACATTTGTCCATCGATTCCATTTGAAAGACTTTTTTTGCCTCCTCTGATGGGTGATAATTATTGAATTTTATTTATTTTTATTTCTTTTTTAACAGGAATTCATGCTCTTTGTTTTAGCTCTCTACAGAAAACTATTTAGAATATTCTAGCTGAGTGAAAAAAATGGCTTCTCAGCATCCACACTTATCACTAATGCATTAAATAAATATTTTGTATGTGTTATCCTATAAGATTCATCATAAATTATTGCTTGTCTGATCATTATCTATCAATATCAATATGTTTTGATCCCAATTTACAGTGGGTGGATTAAGGGAGTCTGGGTAAGTGTTGATTTGGGTTTAGAATATAGAGTTTTATAGAACCTCTCCTGGTTTTAGGGTTCATAAACTTTTTGTTCACCTCAGGCATTAGCCAGCATTGTTGTTAGATTCTTTCGTTTGTTGTTTTGGCCTCGTTTAAATTGTCTGAAAAATTAATTTCTACAAAATAAGAACAGTGTCAACTGGAATCCAGACGTAGTTTACCTGGTGGCAGAACTCGAGCCTTCACGCTCGACCTGGCCGACTTCACCACATCTTTCAGGATCTTCCTCTCAGATTCTCCGACCAGAGACACAGAACGTCCAGAACGTCCAGCTCTTGCTGTGCGGCCGACACGATGAACATAGTGTTTGATGGTGGATGGCATTGTGAAGTTGATCACCTGGGGGCAGTAGATAACAAAAGGTATTATGTCACACAGGTGCCATCTTGTGAGGATCCTCCTGCCCGTTGGTGACTTGGAGTTCAGGTTTCTGTCAGGATTCTGAAAAAAAAGTGCCTCTACAGCCGATGGTGCTATAGCAGCTCGGTGGATCAGGGCAACTTACCTTTGTGAGTTTGGCTGGACTTCAATTCAGTAAGTCAGTGGCCAACACTTGCTCCTCGAGGGCTGCAGCCCTGCTTGTCTTTCCAACTATCCCTGCCCTTCCCAGTGCTCCCCCAGCTTCTGATTGACTGGGCACACCAGTTCCAAGTAATCAGCAGTGCATAGGTAGGGGACAGCTGGAAACCAAGCAGGACTGCAGCTCTTGAGGAGCACGGGTTGTGCCACTGATGTCTTTCCATCTCCACCAAATTTAAAACTTTCAGCCAAACAAAAGATATACGATTCATCCCCTTTTAACTGCTGGAGTGGGGACAGGTAAACACACAGTGTCCCCTATTGCTTAACGTGGGATGACATTAATTCACAATTCCTATACACATACATCTATAACTTCAGTTTTCCTGCAGTACTGTTATTATTCCCCTGCAGGGGAAAGTTGAAAGAAGTGACTCACAGTTTTGACTCCATCGATGTCAAGGCCTCTGGCTGCCACATCCGTCGCCACCAAGATATCGATCTGTTCGTCCTTAAAACGCCTGCAGAACAATGAGAACAGAACACCAGATCATTAATGAAAAGGAAAAAAAGAGTGTTTACCTGAGGTTCTCCATACTCTGAGTTGTGTGTGTGCACCTGAGGTTCTCCAGCCTCTGGCTTTGGCTCAGTTCTCCATGCAGTTCTCCAACCTTCAGGCCCATCAGTCCCAGTAGTATGTGCAGTCTGTGCGCCTGTTTCCTTGTCTGAGTGAAGACCATCACGTGATCTTGGAAGGTTCGAGTCAGCAGAGCTGGCAGAACACAACAGTTAGGACCAGAACAGAACTACGATCACCGGTACTGCAGCACTCTCAGTACCTACCTGCCACCACAGCCTCTCTGTCTCCTTCTCGGTTCGGTCGGATTCTCACAAACTCCTGACGCAAGAACGGAGCCACGTCTGTGTTGCTGTTAACAAAGATCCTGACTGGTTGCTTCAATGACACTGCGGCCAGGTCCTTCACCTGGGGAAACAGGTGACACGACGTTCCAAAACAGGTCAAGACACTGACACACATATTTAATGATCACAGACCAGGTACGTACCTCGTCTGTCATGGTAGCAGAAAACAGCATAGTCTGTCTGTTGTAGGAACACAATCTTATAATCTCTTTCATCTGTTCCTCAAAGTATTCATCCAACATCCTGAGAGACAAAACCACACAGGTGAGTTTCCACAGGTGAGTCTTTAACCTCCTTACCTAGAGGGGTCCGGGTTTACCTGTCGGCCTCGTCCAGGATCAGGATCTCAATGTGAGCCAGCTCAAAGCCCGGCGTGTTGTGGAGGTGATCGATAAGACGCCCAGGTGTGGCAATCAGGACATCTGGCCCCGCCCTCAAAGCCGCCTCCTGAGACTTTAGATCCAACCCACCTGGAGACAGAGACAGACCGAGACAGGCCATCAGGAAGGAGGACCAGTCTGAATCCAGAATAAGTCTGAAGTGGAGAAGTCTATGGTGAACTTGATGTGAAGTGTTAAAATGTAGTAAATAAAAGAAACTGAAGCTGAGTAAGAGCAAACTAGTCAGGTACCAATTATTAAAGAGTCGTACCAACAGCCAGGCAGGTGGTGATGGATGTAAACTGGGCGAGCGACCGGGCCACAGAGTGAACTTGAATCCCCAGCTCTCTGGTAGGAACCAGAACCAGGACCCGGGTCAGCTGACCTGTCCTGGGTTTATAAACCAGACGCTCCAGCACTGGCAGCATGAAGGCAGCCGTCTTTCCTAGGTAGAGAGACAGGTCATTTGTAAGTTTGTCCTGTTCCAGCAAATTCTATGAAGCTATTCTAGATTTACTGGCTTCCCATTAAATGTAGAACAGACTTTAAAACCCTTCTTCTTACCTATAAAGCTCCATCCTACCTCAAAGATCTCCTAGTACCAGATCATCCTAATAGACCGCTTGGGTCTCAGTATGCAGGCCTACTTGTGGTTCCCAGAATGGAAGGCAGAGCCTTTAGCTATCAAGCTCCTCTCCTGTGGAACCAGCTCCCAGTCCAGATTCAGGAAGCAGACACCCTCTCTACTTTTAAGACTCGGCTCAAAACCTTAGAGTTAGTTCTAGTCCTGCTGCTATAGGCTCAGACTGCTGAGGGACCAACCCCTGATGCACTTTCCTCCTCTCAGCCCACATTTATATGTCACCGCTGTATGACATTAACTCTTTTTCTTCTTGTTTTCCCTCTCTGTCTCCTTCTCTCTGTCCCTGTCCTCAGGTGTCCCCAGCTTTGGAACTACTGGTCCTACCAACCTACCAACCTGTTTAAGGCAGATGTCCGCCCACCCTCAGCCTAGTTCTGATGGAGGTTTCTTCCGTTAAAGGGAGTTTTTCCTCTCCACTGTTGCCTATAGCTGCTCAAGGGGATTTGTTGGGTTTTCTCTAAATGTCTGTATAGTCTGGACTATAATGTAAAGTGCCGTGAGATGACTTTGTTGTCATTTGGCAACATATAAATAAAGTGGAATTGAACTGAATTGAATGGCTGTTGGGTATTTTTTGTTAATAATAATCTTTTCTTGAGAAATTCGGTTTGTTGAGAAACAGTGATACCTGTCCCTGTAGCAGCACAGGCACACAGATCTCTCCCTAGTAGACCCACAGGAACACAGGCCTTCTGGATGGGGGTTGGCTGCTTGAAGCCCAACGCTGTGATGGCCTAACAGAGACAACAACACAAACATAGATCAGGGCCAGTTGCATCTGAACCTAGGTTGAGTTTTAACACCACCCACACGGTTGTTTGTGAGATGGTTTGTCAGTCCACCTGGCACCAGAGCACTCAAGACCAAAGTTCAGACTCTGTGCTCATCCGTTAGATATTGGACACTCTTGGTAAAGATCTGTCAACTGATCAGAACCTTGTTGTGCAGATGATAGATAAAACAAAACAATTAAATATGATTAACAAAAAGGGACTGGAGACTTCAGACAAGACTGAGACCAAGAACAGTGCCCACAGAGATGTCGGTCTTCTGGCCTGAGAACAGAACTCTAGTCACTTATCTGCTGATTAGAGAGTGTTTTACCTTCAGAATGGGTCTCGACAGGTTCATGTCATCAAACGTCAGGTGGTCGTTGTACTGAGATGCGTCTTCATAAAACGCTTCTGCAACCTAAAGACAAACACAGCTGTTACATCAATGTGTGGTATGAGGCTAGTTTGAGATGAGAGGTTCAACACCATCTACTTTAATTTGAAACATTTGGTTCGATTATTGTAGCACTTTAGTTTTCAGAATAGGGTTAGATTGGCGGACTCATTAATCTATACTCATTACCCAAGAATGAAAATGAAAATAGTGTAAATATATTTTCAAAAACAAACTAAAATCTCTTATTGGCCTAATATTCAGACCCTTTGCAACAACATTTGACATTTCAGCTCAGGTACCTCCCATTTCCTTTGATAGTTTGCCAACTTGTTTCTACACCTGGTGTTAATTTAAACTGATTAGGCATTATTATTATTGATTATTTGGGAAGGCACACCCCTCTCTATAGACGTCATCACAGCTCACAATGCTACTGTGTCACAGCAGAAGCTATGAGGTCAAAGGAACTGCCTGCAGAACTAGGAAGCAGGATTTTTGCATAGCACAGATCTGGGAGAGTCTACAAAAAAAAAAAAAAAAAAAAAAACTCTCCTGCACTGCAGGTTGCAAGAGCACAGTGGGCTCCATAACTATAAAATGGAATAAGTCTGGAACAACCAGGAATCTGCCAAACTGTCAAACTGATGGATTAGGGGGAGAAGGGCCGTAGTTAGAGAGGTGACCAAGAAACCCAACGGTCACTGAGCTCCATCTGTGTGCAGGTGGAACCCAGTCCAGGAAGTACAACCATCACTGCAGCCCTGCACCAATCTGGGCGGCTGTAATCGCTCTTAAAGGTGCTTAAAGAGACAGAGCAAAGGGTCTGAAGACTTGAAAAAAGTGTGTTTTTTGTCATTTTGGGGCATCGAGTTTAGATTAGCAACAAACAAATCAGGCTTCAACATAAACTCATGTGAGCTGGTCTGAAATCTTTTCTGATCTCACTGTAGATCAGAAAACTGATCTAGATTAAAACTTGCCAAACATGCTTCACTGACATTAACCCATAAGCACAGATCACCTGTGTAGTATTATGTACGTCTGTCAGAAGAACAGACAATGTACAGAGACTGAGTCCATGACTTAATAATTGTCTAGTCATTTTTAATGGATCAGACTTTACGGAACTTGTATGTCACTTCCTGTACGGACAATGATTTGTCTTAGTTGCAGCTTTGTCACTGATGCACTTTAAATGTTCCCTGCCTCACCTCCTCTCCTGTGTTCTTCTTCTTCCCCCGTCGTTCTTTCTCCCTCAGAGTGTCTGACACAAAATGAACTTCAGTTACTTTTCTCATTAGATTTATGTTTAACAGTTTTCATTGTTAATCATTTTTTAAAGTTTCTGTTACCTATTACAATTGAAAACTACTGGACTCACCTGATTTGGTGAGAATCTGTTCTTCGCTTGAGTCAAATTCTTCATCGTCATCTTCCTCTTCTTCGTCACTAACCTCATCATCGTCATCGTCATCATCATCATCATCAACCTGTTCTGCAGGTGGTTTCACATCCTGGTCTTCACAATCATCATCACTTGGGCCCTGGCTCCTCTCTGCAGGACCTTCAGCAGCTTCAGTCTGAGCCAGCTTCTCCTGCAAACCAAACTGAACCTTACACAGGAACCAGGACCTGAGCAGACACAGGAACCAGAACCTGAGCAAACACAGGAACCAGAACCTGAGCAGACACAGGAACCAGAACCTGAGCAGATACAGGAACCAGGACCTGAGCAGACACAGGAACCAGAACCTGAGCAGACACAGGAACCAGAACCTGAGCAGACACAGGAACCAGAACCTGAGCAGATACAGGAACCAGAACCTGAGCAAACACAGGAAGGAGAACTCACCTCAGCTTTCCTCTTCTTCCTGACTTTCTCTATTTTTTGGTCCAGAGTTGTCACAGTCCTCTGCAAACAGAACACAGTTACACTCTGGCTGAAAAGGTTGTCAGGTTTGTTTTCTCCTGGCTTTCAGGTGTTGGAAATGAGACTATAAAGTTTTGGACCATTCTTTGGAAAAGTTATACAGACACTGAACTTTCCGGTCAAACCTGAAGTTTTTAACTGTGTCTGAGGGCTGCGTGATATCCTGAGTTTGACTGATGGGAACGGTAAATGTTCTGCTTATATATCACTTTTATTTAAATTGTTGCTTCTCATTCACCCGTTCACACACCGACGATGGCGGCTGCCAAGCATGGTGCCCTTACCTAACGGGAGCAATACATTGCTGATGGGTCGTCGTTAATGCTCATTAATGCACGTGGGAATTGAAGGACTCAGAACTGACTCAGAATGTACTGTGCATCACTTGTTGTTGCGTGTGGAGGCTGGTGTCCTGTGTCCATTTACACACAGTCTCTTGACAGATGCTTTTATACAACAAAGCAGCAAACAAATCCAGGTACGTGAGGTCCGACCTTCAACTATGTTCACCACTAAAAGTGCCAGCATCAGAAACGGGCCACAGAGCAACGGAAGAAGTTGGCCGTCTGTGTGGTCGTATGGAAGTATGGTCATCTGATGTAAATATGTTGGAAAAAGAAATAACATCATAGTGCCAGTTTTATCCATGAATATGCCGCCCTGACTGTTACGCCCTTAAACTGAACATATGAAGAACATCAGAGACAGAACCGTACTCAGCTTTTCAGTCTGACTAAGCTGAAGAAAGAAGTGACTTAAAACCATTTCATTAACTGAGAAAAGATCTCACTTATTCCAAACCTGAATCACGAAAGTCACGTATTCCTGAATCGAAGAAACCTGCTGTTTTACGATGACCTTGGGGACCCGCATCAGACTTCAGCTTCTGGGTCACATCTTTACCTGTTTTAAGTCTTTGAACATTTCACTGCGTCAGGTTCTAAAGGTTCTACTGTACCTTGTTCTTCAGCTGTTTGATGACGTCGGCCATCACCCAGTCATCGTTGTCCTTTATTCCGTCGCTTTCTCCAAACTTAAAGTCACTGTTAAAGTCCCTCGACCCCGACACCTTGAGCTTCTTCTTCCGGTTCAGGACAATTGGCCCTTCCTAACACACACACACACAGAGTCCAGAGTTAATTAAATAAAATCACAAGCTGATCGTGTTGAAACTATCAGTAATCTGGTTAAACTCCACTGTTTTACAGGAAAACCTCTGCGAGCAACCACCTGGTTCTGTGAAGCCTGGCATTTCCTGACAGGCTGCGACCGTGTTCATGTGACATTCATCAGCAGAATCATTATTCACGTATTTGATTTAAGATGAAGCAGAGAATTTCGGATATGGTTGGACACAAAGTGATACTCAACTGTAAACAACGTAAACAATGGAATAAAAAGCTGATGAAAAGCAGTAAAAACTGCTGAAATATTTCAGAAACGTTTAGAATATAATGTAAAATGTGCTAGATTATTATGATGGGTGATGAAGTATTATCCAACATTTGCCAGAAGTCAGTCTGGCTGGATTGTTGTTCTAATTAAGGGAAATATTTTACATGTGCAGATTATTTTTCTAATAGAAAAAACAGAAAGTGTGTAAACAATTCCAGTTTTTTTCTGAATAAAATCTTGTGTGTGAGAGTAAATGATTGTGCGGCTAGTAGTATAAAACTGGGCTGGTCCATGGAAAACAGACTGCAGGGTTCTGGGTCAGTGGTGGCTCAGTGTTTTCACTGATCTGACTGTCAGTGTTCGGTTTGTTGACAGGTTTTCATCCGATCCTCTGCTGCACAAGAGCGGGTAACAGGAAACGCCTGTTACCGTGGTGATTCAGCTTGATTAAAAGTGATGCTGCGAATGAAAAGCCTCAACTAAAACCAAAGACAGCGCGATAAACCAATAATCTGACCTCTGACTAATCCAACATTACTTATAGAATCAATTATAAAGAAGTTTTGAAGGCCCAAAAAGTGTGTAATATTTGAATGTCTCAAATGTAAGTAAACAAAAATATTATATGAGCAAGAGGTGACGTCCACCCTGGACATGTCTCCAGCCTGCGTCAGGGACAGGAAATAAACATTTCGACAAAATTATCTAAATATTAAATTGAATTCTCTGCATAGTTGTAAGTTAAACTATAATTGTCCCGTTGGTTTCCACAGAAACAGATCAAACCTTTGAAATATTTACACTCTTCAACCACTTCAACACCTCAGCTTATGGTTTGTAATACATATTTATATGCTGCTGACCGTTGATCTGATGGGTTTTTATCTGGTTAGATCAAATGAAATCGAACTGTTCCGGCGTGGACCAGCTCACCGACACGTCCAAACCCGAACATTTGGCCGGACACTCTCACCTCCGGCTCGGACTCGGTGTCGGGTTCCTCCGGACTTTGGTCCTCGTCCCGGATCGTCCCGATCAGTCCCAGCTGCTCCAACATCGCGAAATGCCAAGTCCGCTCCGGGTCCAGCAGGGTTCGGATCAGCGCGAGCGGTGTAGTTTGTTCCACACGTGCGTTGATGGAAACAGGAAGTGAGTCCTGTTTATTTCCGGCTCTTTGTTTTCGCCCCGCCCCCTGGCGGACAGGAGGATGAACGGAACCAACTCGGCAAGAATTGTTTACAATAAACTTTACTATCACAAATGTCGGATTTACAATTTACATACAAATATGTAATTTAAATATTTTTTAAACATTTTACATTTATGAATGTTTATGACCTTTTTTTGCAGTTTTCATTTTCTAAATGCATAAATTTTCCAAATTAAAACCAGTGTTAATACAGGATCAAACATCTTTTTTAAAGGGGAAATGGAAAAAATAAATGAACAGCAGGTTCCAGCGAATTGCAGCAATAAGTACAATCTACGTCAATCTTCATTATGATTTTTTTACAATATGTTTTAACTGGGCAGCGTTTAAGATATTTCTTTAACTTTGTTAGTTATCAGATAGATAAAAGCTGCACTTTTTCTCATGATTGAAATAAGAAACAACACTTGGTATTGTGCTGATATCTCTGACATAGATTTGTTCTTGCTCTATGGGTTGGAGGAGGGTTGAGTTTTCACCAACTCAGTAAGAAATTCTCTAAATGTATTTAAAAATGATGTGAAAGGAGCAGGAGATCAATATAAACAACCACAATTTAAATTAAAAGGCAATTTGCCCGGGGCAATTTCTAGGCAAGAGCGATTTAAAACCCAAGAGGGTGAGTTTAAAACAAGAAAAAACATGAATCGTGAGCATTACATATCTGATCATGAAAGTAAATGATGACAAATTTAATGGGAATTAATTAAAAGACATTTCTTGGACATTTGTAACACAAGAAGAACCCAAACCTATTAGAAACCATGAGGTGATGTGCTGGTTTGGTCTCGGGCTTTGAGGGGTTTTTATTTTTAGAAGCCACCAAATGTTGTGGTGCGTTTCCCCCTTGAAGTTTCGAAGCTTTAAATTAAGTCAAATGCTCAAAGGCTTCAGCTGCCCACCACCAGCTCCACCCACTGCACCTCACTAATGCCGGTTCACATGGACACACAGGAGCTCAGACTTTCACGTTGCACCATGGCAGACTATTGACTGGTTTGAACTTTGATTGGTGTAATGTCAGGTCCGTTTCATCCACACACATCATGCACTGATCAGGCATAACATTAAAACCACCTGTGTAATTTAACGCAAATACAGTGGCCCTGCCATTAATTCTACTTTTTCACGAGGTACAAAATGTTTTTGTTTCTCAAGAACCGAGTCCGGAAACAGTTGGGTCGACCTGACATCTTCACTTTATGCACCTGGTTTTCTTGTGTTCACTGAATTTCACTTAGTTAAAATCTAATTAACACAATGTGACTGACAATGATTTTATCTTTATTACCTTTCTAATGTGAAGAAACTGCATTAGGTTGGCTTAAATCTCATCTTTTAGACTGATTCCAGTTTAATAATTGTTTTATTTGATTTATTTCTTTATTCATGTTGATGAAGAATCTTCGAAGGACATAGAAATTAGTTATGGAGTCATGCAGGGCTCCGTGTTAAGACCAATACTTTTCACTTTAGAAAACACTCCATCAATTTAGTAAATTTAAAATGCCACAGCAAGAGTAGGGACTGAAATAGGGAGCCATCATATTTTGCCTTCAATAACTTCTCTCCATTTGCTTCCTATGAAATCTAAGATAGAATTTAACACCCTCCACCTCACATATAAAGCTCGTAATGGTCAAGCTCCTGCATATCTAAATCATCTCATAGTGTTTTCCAGTGTTGTTTGTTTTCCACTCAGCCCAACGGGTCAAGGCAGAACCGCCCACCCTGAGCCTGGTTCTGCTGGAGCTTTTTCCTCTCCACTGTTTCCTTTAGCTGCTCAAGGGGGATTTGTTGGCTTTTCTCTAAATGACTTTATTATGGAAAGTGTCTTCAGATGACTGTTGTGTCATAGAAATAAAGCCCCTTACGCTGCTGCTCATTCACACTCACAGTCACACACTGAACACTGTAAAGTTGGGGTTCAGTGTCTCGCTCAAGGACACTTCAACATGTGACAGCAGGAGCAGGAAATCAAACCAACAAATCAGTGCACCGCTGCTCCACTTCCTGAGCCACAGTTTCCCCCGGTTGAATTGAATTTAATGAGTTCTGCCAGAAATCTGCAGATTGGACCAGAACTCCACAGGCAAGAGCCAAATTAATGAGGGGCCTAGTTTACTGAAGCAGCCAAGGGCTTCGGGTCCAGTGGAAGAACTCCCCCCGTGTGGAAAATCTCAGTTTGTTAACGAGGCCCTTGTAATTAAAAAAGACAAATGCCGTACAGGAAACAGCTTGACCCCAGTTAGTGAACTTTTACTACAACACTGATTTCCTGGAAACCGTCGGAGTCAGGTCACAGTCAGGCCACAGTGTCCTCACTGACAAACAGAGATGACAAACATCTGAGTGATAAGAAATTAAAAGATTAAAGGTTTAAAAGATTCCACTGAGGATGTGGTTTGGCTGTCACTCAGAAAACAACAGCAACAACAGGTGAAAAGACCAACTCCGTCACACGTCCTGAATCCACCCAAACAGTTTTCACCTGCTGAAGGTAAAACCACCAGGAAGTGAAGAGCGAGAAGGGGAGATACCTGCACCCGGTGGTGGGTTTGGGTTCAGGGACTGTGACGGATTTACGGGAAAATGTCTTTTTTAAGCCAGTTCACCAAAAATACCTTTGAGTCCCTAAAACTGTCAGTCTATTAGTAAAACATGTCATTCCTCCAGAGTTCGGGGAAAACTGTGTGAACAGGAACACGCACACACTTTCCCACAGGGGGCTGGTGGGGGGAGGAGTCAGTCCCTGGGGATAAAGCTCTGCACCGGGACACAGACGGACAGAACAAGACTCACAAGCTGCAGAACCAGCAGACCTGAAGAACCCGGGACAATCTGACCCTTCACTCCACTGATCTGTGAGTTTCATCATTTTCCCTCTTTCCCTCAGTCAGAACAGGGGTCACAGATTCTGAGACGTTTCTAAGACCAGACACAGAAGCACAAACAGGGACAGACAGAGACAGAGACACAGAGCGAGGTAACCACGGAGACTGACCATGGACAGGTGAGTGGTGACAGAACTTCGGACCTGTTTGCGTGACTCGAATGGACCAGGCTGAAAATAGGAGATTTGTAGCTGTAAGAAGCTGTGAAGGTTCTATTCTCAGCTGCGGGTTGGGACGTTCTCTTTGAGTCCTGCAGGAGTTTTATGAGGCCCAGATTCAGGTCTGTGGACTGCGTGTCAACAATGGACCGCTGTGTCAGTGAGGTGATTCTGTGGTCACGTGTGTGTATTTGATCGTAAAGTCAAATTTACAGTAAATGTCTGTATGAAACTATCAGCTGTTTTACCGTTTTATAGACAAAATTGTTTTAATCAAGTACAAAGGGATTTCTTTGTCTGACTCTGACCTCAGAGGTCAGAGGTCAGGCTGGGTGGGGACCTTTTAATTAAAGGTTAGCAGTTAGCGGTTAGCTGGATGTCCAGATGTGGTCCTGCAGCAGCAGCTGGATCGGCTGTAATTATATTTAGATTACAGGGTGTGTGTGGCCCTGGATGCCCGTGTTTGTGAGGACCTGATGTGGGTTTTCTGTGTAAGTTCCATCATTGTGAGGACCACAGACAGCAGCTGTGTTCAAAATGAGTTTAAGGACCGTTGGACTAGTTGACTATAGACACACCAGGACATAACATGTAACAACAGGAGCTGAAACAGAAATCCGGACGAGTTCAGTGAAAGTCTCGGAGTGTAAGGACTGAGTCCTCAGTTACAGCGACACATTTAGTCTGTGTGTCTTCCTGTCTCCATTTGTTTTAGACAGAGAAAAACAGGGTCAGGACACTGCTGGAATTAAAAGACGCCCGGGTGGGGGGTGGGGGGTGTTGTGAAACTGAGGTTACTGCAGTTCAAACGAAGCAGTGTTTATATGGACAACACAGTCTGAGAATGTCCAGCAACAGGGACTCAGGTGGGACAAAAACCCTAAATCTGTCTCAAGCTGCAGCTTTCTGTTCACATCAGGAGACACTTTGTGGACATTTTTGTCTCTGTGTCTTCAGTTGGACACACTGATGATAAGACCTTTAGACACAAACAAAAAGGAAAAGTTAAAAAGGTCTCGCATCCATCGGACACGGACCTGAAGCCCGTGAGTCTCTGTCCACTGTCTAAACCAGCTGCATATGCTTCACTGCTTCGCAAGGCGCAGAGTAAAACCGATTAGTGTCTTTGGACTAGGATCAGACTTGCTGTGATACGGGGAGTCCACTAAGAACCAAAGACAGGTTCTTGGTAATAGGGGGGCACTGGTGGACAAATGTCCCAGGAAGCTTTGTGGACCCTCGTGGTTCTGTTTGCCAAAGTGCTGTGAACCGGCTGATGGTCGGGATGTTCACCTAATAGTGATTTGTGGCAAACGCACATTGTTATCCAGTCTACAGTGTTTTTTAATCTTTTCAGATCACGTCATATTTTCACTGCGACACCTTTTGTCTTACAGAATAAATTATAGCAAATGTAGAAACAGAGCCAGTAGCAAATTAGCAGCGTTGAGCCTCGACTCACACTCCCAATGCGTTTGGGAGACCCCAGCACACAAACCCAAAAGAACTTCTGTTCCAGAACCCAGACTCCAAACTAAACTCCCAGTTATGACTCAATAAATAAAGCAACGTTCCTGTGACAAAATCATGATACAGAGACTCAAACAGACGTCACACGATTTGTGTGATGTGATCTGACAGGAAAGTAAACGTCACACGTTGGACTGGTCAGTTTGGTAGATTCAGAGTGAAGATGCTTCATTGTACAGAGTAGCCGGGTCCTTCCCCTACCTGAGCTGAAACAGGACAGGAAGCATGAGGCCAATCCACTCACCAAAACTGAGAAGGAATATTGATATGCAATAAAAACTGAACCCAAACTGAGCGGAGCCAGAACCACTGAACCAACTGGACAACACGTAAACTCTTCATCGGTTTGGTTTAGGTTTAACTTTGACTATTTCTTCTTTGTCTTCTCGTTCTTGTGTTTCAGATTGACTAATTCTACTTCAGGATGACTTCCTGTCTGTTGTCCCTGCTCTTCGTCTTGTCCCCTGTGGTGTTGTCCATCATGGCCGCTGCTGAACCTGCTGGCTGCAAAATTCGCATCACCAACAGAGGACTGGAGATGTGTGAGTACATGGAATAGAAGTTTTAAACGAAATTAAACTTTAATTTAAACGGCATTCCATCTGTTTCCATCACTTGACCTGAGCTCAGTGGAAGCAGGATTAACAAACTAGTTCAGATGTCCTTTCCCCAGCAGATAGTACCAATTTCTTCCAAGATCCAAGAGGATTGTTGGATTTTAGCACGTCATCTTTTACCTGTAGCACATCTGAAGATTAGTATAAAGACGCACTGTTGAATAATTATTATTTTGAAAACTCACCCCGACCGGTCAGGGCAGATGACCGCCCACCCAAAAAGACAAAAGAGTGCAAAGAAATACAAAAATAACTGGGGTGGCTCTTCCTGACAAAGCAAAAAGCAAAGATACTTGGTGACAAATTCACCAGCTTTGTTTAAAAAAAACTACTGTAGAGTGAATGCAGAAATTTGAACGTACTACTGACTGTTTGATGGACCGGTCTGGGCACGGACTAACTTAGGGCCGGACACGTCTCACGGATCGCACTCTGTCTCCGAAGACAAACAACTGCACTGATCCACCACAGAATTCGTATCGGTTCTCCCATCAGCCAGCCTCTTCTTTGAGTAGGTGAACAGACTGACACTCTGGTCCTCCACCATTCTGGTGTAACTAGTCTAGTCCACAGGAACTGTGCCTGATCTCCATTAGTGAGGCCAGACTGACCCGTCTGGTGGATGTCAGTTAATTCCACCAACTTTACAGCCGGGCTCACTAGTTCTTCCTGTTGGGAACCCGTTGCAGTGAATCCTTCTCCAGCTTCCTGAGTCTTGTAGCAGTTTGCAAAAACGTCCTTGAGACCAACTGAAAGCTTTTGACTTCAGCAAACTGCTCCAACTCCATGTTTTTGATACAGAAGAACCTGCAGTTCTGGCCTGAATGTGTCGCCCACCAAGTTCTTCGACTGCTGAGCACAAATCTCACAGTTTTAAAAGCATTGTTAGTACTGAGAGTTCCAGTAGTCGTAACTGTGTATTTTGTGTTCACAGTGAAGTTTGAGACTCAGAAGTTTGTTGAAGAGGAACTAAGTAACATCACTATGCCAGAGATGAAGGGCCATGAAGGACGCTTCCAATACACCATCACTGAGTATTAATACTACTTTATAATACTATCATTCCTCATATTTAGCATATGTAAAAACACTAATTCTGATCTCTCTGGTCAGTGTGAAGGTAACAGAGCTAAATCTGACTCATGCCGACCTGCGATTCATACCTGACGTTGGTTTGTTGTTCGACGTTCAGAACTCGTCGATCACACTGAGTTTCAATCGGCAGATCCTCTACTGGTTCTTGTGAGTTTTCCTTCAGAACCCAGATTTAACTGTGCACTAGGGATGATGATGACGATGATCACTGACGAAGAGCCTGTTTCCGTCTGTCAGCTATGACACAGGGAACATTAATGCGTCAGCTGAAGGCGTGAACATCAACACAGCTCTGAACCTGATCAGAGACGATGAAGGTCGACTGAAGATCAATAACATCACCTGCGATGCCAGAATCGCCAAAATGAAAGCAAAGTTCAGCGGAACACTCGGGTAATAACACTGAGAAAGTTATTAATAATCAGTATTGATTGATGATTTAGATTTAGATTTAGAACAATTGTCAGTATTTCTTACAGGCAATTGGACTGATCAGCTGAGCATAGCATAATCTTTCCAGTAATACCAGGTCAATTATCATTAATCACTGATCAATTATGAGCTGTGTTCCTCCACATTGTCATGTGACGATACTGTTGACCAATCAGAAAATATCTTTCTTTTTTAGGAGGGTTTATGACTTCCTGGCTCGTTTTCTGACGACAGGCATGCGCTTCCTGCTCAACAAACAGGTCTGTCTCCTGTCTCTCTGACCTGTCTCTGTTGGACCCAACTGTCTCCAACCCTTCTGTCTGTGGCTCATCTCTCACTCAGATCTGTCCAGCTCTGAACCACGCTGCTTTGGTCCACGTGAACTCGATGCTAGAGACCATCCCAGTGAGGTCAGAGGTCAATGACTATATCGGAATTGACTATTCTCTGATCGATGACCCAGTTGTAACATCCCAGAGCCTGGACATGCACTTCAGGGTCAGACCCAAAGTCCTGATTCAGTCAGTCTTGATGGTACCGGGACAAATTTGGTCTAATGTTACCTGTGGTGTGTCTGCAGGGGATGTTCTTCGCCTTGTCTCATCAGAACAACACGCTGGTCAACTACGCCGTGGACCCGGTCATCAGAGAGTACGACAGGATGGTTTACCTTGCCCTGTCCGAGTTCTTCTTTGACAGCGGCTTGTTCTCGTACTACACGGCCGGGATCTTCCAGATGCACATTGTCAATGAGAAGGTCACCGCAGAATAGACACCCCAAACTTCTACAGATACCACAAACCACTACAGACCTCAACAACCGACACAACCTCCAAAACCACAACAGAACCAACATAGATCCCAAAAGAGACACACACTTGAACCACCACAGACACCCTGTAATTGTGAAGCCACAAACAGAGAACTGATCCCATGTGTGTGTGTGTGTGTGATCTTTCAGATGCCCAAAGATCTGGAAATGTTGCTGAGAACCACTTATTTTGGAGCCATCATGATGCTGGTGAGTAACGACACAGTGACGGCAATCACAGAGTGGAGACAGCAGACAGTGTTGTAGGGCTGTGTGTGGACAATTGTCTCACCAACTGAGCTGTTTCTACTCTGATAGAAATGAACCAGTCTGACCAGTTTAACCATTACTCTTAGGGACCAGTCTGTTCTTCATGTTCTGCCCAGAACATGAGGAAGTAGTATTCGTTCATTGTTCTGCGCAGAACCTGGTACCGTTGTGTGTCATATTGTAGCACTGAGTAGTCCCTGTCACGCTCCATGTTCTCTCTGCGTGTTCTCGGTAGAACCCAGCTCTGGTGGATGCTCCCATCTCACTGCAACTCGCGGTCAACTCGCCTCCGAAAACCTCCATTAAAACATCTGGAGCAACGGTCGTCATGACAGCCACAGTCAAGGTGATGGTGCTTCCTCCAGGTCAGCCTCCGGTCCAGCTTAGCAGCATGACGATGGTACAAATACAGAGGCGCACACAGAACCACATTCAGAACCATTTATGTTTGTTTGAACAGTTTGAACAACTATTAACAGTCTGCGTGAAACCCTGATTTCCCTTCTGTTGCAGGAAACAAAGTTTAATGCCAAAGTGTCAATGAAAGGAAAACGTCTGGCTGTTCAGGCAGACCTCCGCAGGTACAAACACCGGCGTCCGTTCTTCAGAGAGGGGCGTTCACTTATCCGGTTCCTCTCCTCACACTTGCTGCTTTTAATGGTTTGGTTTCACTAACAGAAACTGTTTTCATCTCTCAGATTTAAAATCTACTCCAACCAATCGGCTCTGGAGTCTCTGGCAGTAAGTGCCGTTCTTCATCTTTTCCTACTAGTTCCTGTTTTTACTGGCAGTTACCACATGTGAGTCTGAGTCCAAACCTCTGTCTGTCTGTCTTTGCACCAGCTGATTCCTCTTCAGGCTCCTCTGAAGACGATGTTGCAGATGTCTGTTGTTCCGTTAATCAACAGTAAGCTCCTGTGTTGATGTTACCACGGTGACACTGGTTGCTCTGTCCATGTTTCCGTGGTGATAGTAATATCCGTGTTTGTGCATCCAGACTGGACGAAACGAGGCGTTCGGATCCCTCTGGCAGACGGCATGGACTTTGTCGAGGAGGTGGTTGAATATCACAACGTAAGTCTGAGCTTGTATTTTCACTGGCTGTGATTCTGAAACTCCACACACACGCTGACAGCGAACGTGTCGGTCTCTGCAGGGTTTCATTGTCATAGGAGCAAATCTTCACTTCAGCAAAGGACTGAGGGAAATGATCGCAGGCAGCAACACAACAGAGACCGAGACCAACAACATCTGAATAAAACACAAGTTGAAAATACATGTTTACACGTAACGTAAATGTACATAACAATGTGAGAACATATATAACACAATGTGACAATATTCAAGCACAGCGGCCGAAGGGTGAGAGGAATGACAACACTCAGAGACGGAGTCATAGGACCAGTGTGTACTTCTATGGGTTAGGCCCAGATTTCTGCAGGTTTCAGGTCCTTCGTGTTCAGACACCAGTCGGACACTTCACACTGTGACCCGGTGAATTACATGTTGACAGTAGGTGACATAAACACTAAAAGTTCATCTAAAACTTAAAATTCAATCCCAGTGTTGAACTGGGACCAGTTTGACGACTTTACAGCTTGTTGTTGTGGTGTTTGACAAGAACTCGTGATGGACCGCTGTCAATCAGTGCTGCCGGTCTCCGGTCAGGTTTAACTAAGACGGCGAATATCGTGCAAAAGAATGTGACCAGGAACTCCAGACTACTAATAACACAAATAACCTTCACAACCTGAATAACAAGCTACACATGTGATAACGGACTGTGTGTGTGCAGATTAACGTCACCAAATCTAAATATTTAGTCTCTAGCTGTTAAAATCCGAATCGTGAATCATCGTGCTACTCCTCACCTCCTCCGATTACACTGTACGAGCTCTGCTGCGGCCACAGTCAGACCAGGTGGAGGTTGACCACAACTGACAGCAAGGCAGAGACGTCGGCAGCCTGCGTGAAACATGTCACTCACCAGGTGACAGTAAAATAGTGGCTCATCAGAAACCATGTTCATATTTATTACCTGTTCGTTGTACTGTAACCATGGCAACATGGCCCACCTTCATGTGACACCTGTATGTGCTCACTTCGATTCTATGTTCAAACATCATTAACCTTTTAAACAAATAAAAGAAATGGAAATGTTGTGTGAATGTGTGTGTGTGATTGTAAGTACAGTCTAAAGTGCGTTGGGTACCAGTAAGGTAAAAATATGCAAGCCTCTAAAAATGATTTTCAAACATACAGGGGTCACGTAAAAGACATGGGAACATTTACCTTTAGAAATGACACGTTATTCCAGACAGGAATATATGTAACATCAGCCTGAAATTTCAGTTCAGGCTCATTCACATTCAAAAATTTTGGGATCTGAGTTAACCGTGTCAAATAAGGCATAAAATAACTTCATTTTATTTGTTAATTTAAAAAATACAGCAGTTAATTAACACTTCACTATTATTTTCTAAGCAGCTTGTTAATAATTACATCTGTATTAGCATCTGTATGCATGCACCTCCTTTTTTTCTTATTCTGAACTGATTATTTATTTATTTTTTTAATTTTTGAACGTAAAAGTTCTTTTCTTCAGTGTTTATTTAGCTTGTCTTCAAGTCTCAGTTTTTATAACTTGTCAGTTCTTGGAATTTTGCGATGTCTTCATAACCATGGAAACCACACTTCCTTCCAGCGACTCTGCAGCCAAAAGTCAGAGCGTCTTGTAGGCTTCCACCTGGAGACGGGGAAATTTTTTTTTTTTAAATCAGTTGGACAGATTAAGGCCGGACCTTCAGACAGATTAATGTCTCACCGTTGGACAGGGTGTGGATGACAGCAGCATTGAAAGTGTCCCCGGCTCCGAGCGTATCGACAAGACTTTCAGGAGGAAATGCATCAGAATGAATGATCGAACCATCTGGACCCAGAGCGTCAGCTCCTTTTTCTGCCCAGGCACAGACGAGGACAGCTCTGAGAGACAAAAATGTCAAGGGTGGACACAGGTTAGAGAGACAGACAGGTCAAAGAGCTGAGGACACCTGGTCTCCACTCACCCCGCTTTGACTCGGCTGTATAATCCTCTCAGAGCAGCTTCGGCCGAGTTAAACCCGAATTGACGAGCGACGTCTTTACTGATAAAAACCTGAGAACCCGACAGAAAACAAGTCAGATTCCACGTTAAAAATTATGTATCATACAGCAGAGTTGTCTGTCATATGTCAAAGGTCTGTGTTTTTTTACCTGGGATGATACAGCTAAATTATTCCGTATGTAAGGGACAAAAGCTGTCCCTCCCCTTTATTGAAATGGCAGGTAAGGGGATGCGAACAGAACTGTAAACCTCACATAATTATGCAGTTAGCTAGTACCAACAAATAAAAAGAGTCATAAAACCCATTTAAAAAAATGTGTTCGTCAATTTTCATTTTCAGACGGGGCATTTCCTGCTTGGGGATTCCTGTTAGTGACTGTGGGTCAAAGAAAAACGTTGTCCTGAATATCACTGGCAGCGGTACTAACCAATCAGAGACGAGCAAAGATTTCTTCTTATTAAGTTTGGTAGATTCTTATTATATTCTGATAACCAGTGTGTGGAGGGCTGTTTCAGAGCAGACAGGACTGATTAACACTTATCTCTCTCACATAAGTTGCACACTGTAGCTTCACAGATCTCCGTCATGTGAAAATACTTATTAAATGACTGAAAGCAGCCGTACCACATCGCCGTGAGGAAACAGCTCATACAGCGGCTCTCTGGTTTTCTCTATCTCCACGGAAACGGTGATCTTCTGCTGTGGTAACGAGCGGTTGTGCGCCTCCACCTGCTGGATCATCTTCACCTGCTCCTCTGCGTTTCGTCCCTGCAAAGATCAAAGACACGTATGGACAAAGTAGTACCGATGCTGTTGACTCTCGTTCATTCAGATAGAGAACTTTTCAAATCAACATTCATCCTAATTCTTTGGTTTGAGGGTTTCTAATTTGGTTTAACATTTATTTGGCCAGACATGTTGATTTAGTGCGATTATCTTTATCGTGTAGGTCTTGCTCCGTCTATTCTCTGTCTGTTTTAGTTTGGTGGTTTCTTCCTCACCTCCCAGTGGATCCACTTGAACTGATGCAGGTCAACTTTGGAAAAATCTGCTGCTGAGACATCAGGAAGGTTTCTGATGGACGGAAATAAAGGTTAGAGTTAATCGCTCAGGAATCGACACAGGAGGTACTGGATAAATGATTAAGATCCTTTTTTATCAAAGACACTTCAATTAGTAACAAGGTCAATTAAAATTTGTAGGACTTTAGGAAGTTACGGAAAATTCACAGTTTAGAACGGAAACAACTGATACAAGACATGCTACCGATGGATCGGAGTTCTTTTATCAGTTGTGTTTGTTGGACATAAAGAGGCAATTTTGTCTTTCAAAGTCTGATTCAACAGAGGAGATAATAATAAAAAAAGAATCATCATCCCGTTAAGTCAGACGACATTTAGTGACGTGAAAATTTAGAGATGACCAAATCAAATGTTTTGACCCGTGTGCTAAGACTTGGAAAAAAGTCTTACTGCAGATTAAAAAGACATAACTGAAAAGATTTGATCATATTTCACTGGGAATGTGTTACTCATCAGATATTAATTTAAACAGTGATGATGAATTGACCCAAAACCACTGCAGAGACTGTGACTGACTAAAAACATTCAGACATTTTGATTGAGTTGAGTGAACAAACTGAAAGCAGCTGAGACAGTCCAACATTTTAACCACTAAGCCTAAGCCAGGCTCGACAAACTGCAGTGAAAACAGTCGCAGAATATGTTGAACTTTCCCTTTAAATGATGAACAATATCAATAAAATATCAACAATATCAGGTGATGTTGTCTCCTCTCAGAATGTACAATGTCATGTTCCATTTGTAACGGCGTTTCATATTTGTATTCGATCAAACCGTGACGGATGTCAATGGCTTCACCTGTCAGCAGAGAAGATGATAAGGAAGTAACGGTTCTAACTGTTGAGTCACACGGGTCCCGTCTTTCTGTCGGTGGGATCTGGTCAGTGTTTGGGGGGGATTCTAAAGAGCGTTGCACACAACCGTATCCTGTCCAACTGTAACTTTTTAAACAACATGTGAGGGTAACTCCTGGTAACCACGTCCACCAGCAGTTAACACAGTGCGACATAACTGCAGACTCTCTATAAAACAAAGTATAAAACCCCTTTATCTGTCTCCTGCCCCCTAATGTCGAGGTGAGTGGTGGATGTGATCACGTTCGGGACCTCGATCTCTGCAGTGGGTCGTGACACCAGCTGATTCGGGATCAGGTGTTCTGTCGTGCAGGTCAAACAGTGTTCACTAAACACCTCGGAGCATTAGTTTTCTCTGCGTGGGCCTTTAGAAGGGCGGGGCCCAGCCAGGAAACACAGCTTTCGGCTTTGGTTCGCTGGATTTAACTGTCAACAAGACAGATACACAATCTTGATCTGTCGATAACACCGAACTTCATAAAAAAAAAAAACAAAGTGTGGTTATAACTGAGGACTTGAACAAATTAAAAACAGCAGCTCAAACATTGGAAGTTTATTTTAAGAAAATATTGACAATATTGTAAATAATTACAGTGAGCGGTAAGGAGTATTTGATCACTGCAGCTAACTGTGTTTGAGGAACCGGGTTCATCGTTGTATCCTGCTGATACAAGGATGACCCGTCTCTGCGGTAACAGTGTTTCAGTGAACAATGTTTGACCCCGGCGGCTCGTCAGACGTCTTACGTGTCGTAGAGAACTACAGTTCGTGTCCCGTTGGATGGACAAACCACACAACATGCACACGGAGTTTGACCTTCGTCCTGGAAGACCACTGCTGACACATCTACCGCACGCCGCGCGAAGTCAGCCATGATGAAACTGATAAAGAGAGACAGGAAACACATCACCTCTACCCTCCACAGTCAAACTACAGTCAGACAGGAAGCTGTTGTGATTTGTTGACCAAGAGGGGGGGGGGGGGGGGGCAGGGCTGTTCCACGACGTTGATGTTCCTGAAACAGAAGGGGGGTTAAGGGTTAAACACTTGCACAGCTGTTCGCACCTGTTCATGTGGAGAATGGTGCGACTTCCTGTGCTGATGTTACTGATGACCACAGACGCTGGAGTGACACACTGAGCGTACTGAGAAACCAGAGACACATCGATGTGGAACTTCTGAAAATCCTCCAAAATAAAGCTACAAACAGGAAAGTATTCACATCTCCTCTGTCCTTCAAAATAAAACTACAGACAGAAATCTTTCAAATCCGTGTTAAGTGTTTCTGTACAGAACTCAAGAAAAAACAAGTCATTTCAGGAGTTACTGGTTCTAATGCACAGCAACAAGGCGACAGTGAATTACAGAGTATACAGGGTTTTTAGATCACTCACGTTTATGGGATCACGTTTGTGCAACCATAAAGTAAAGTATGTATTAAAATAAAACTAACATCTTAAGAGTTTAACAAATGAATTGTAGAACATAAGATCAATAACTTCATAAGTTCACGAACACATTAGGGTGCCGTTAAATGTAGTAATTTACAAATGTTCTATTATTTGAATATGTGTCACCTGAAACAATTCTGACTGACTGGTTGGGAGTCTCACCTGTGGTTGTTGTTGTAATATAAGCGCTTATAAATGTAATAAAATTCTACAGGTTTTTATCAATCACTAAATCAAATACACTGGAATTCAGAGCATCACCAGATGATTTAAAGGTTTAACAAAGGCAGTAAATGAAAAAAACAGTCAAAACAGTATTTTGATGCCTAAAAATGTAAAGAAATACAAAAAGAGAAGGTGGCCAGCCACAAAGAACCACGAGGTGGTCAAGCCAGTCTAGTGATCCCAACATCTCTCTCGCACTAAACAAGACATTTTAGTCCTTAAAGGTTGGCTCATTTAGCTAAGCGGACCATCAGAACCACCCTCGCTAAACTGCAGGACATCTACATCTACAGCATGTGTGCTGTGTGCGTATATATGTATGTGCATGTGTATATGTACAGTTATGTACATGTAAATATATGCATAAAAATGGGTGCATGCAGATATGTAGGTGTATGGAGTTATGAGTGTATATATGTGTAAGTGTGTTTGTGTGTGTGTGTGTGTGTGTGTGTGTGTTTGTACTGTATGAATATGTGTATGTTTGTAGGTATGTGCATGTACATAAACGGGTATATGTAAATGTGTATGTAAGCATGGGTGTATGTTGCATGTTTATACAGTTATGCTGCATATTTTCACTTTTTCTGAATATGGAGAGATAACACTGTTGACTCTGACCCTGACCTTCGGTTTCTCTTCAGTTTCTGTTCTACCTTGTGACTGGATGCAGGTTCACCAGCTGTCCACTGTCCACTGTACAACTGCACATGTGACAAATAAAACAACGTATCTTATCTCTGTGCACACATCCTGCTTCTTCTTCGTCTTCTTTACTGACCGGCCTAGCGGTCCGGTTTAGGTGGTACTTTGTCTCCTACAGGGGTTGCAGCGTGAGTTTTAACTGTTAGAACACTGAAGAATCCCAACACAAGTTCATTCGTTTGGTTCATTATGTTTGAATGTTTGTTGTAACTCTGTGAATTTCTGGAAGCAGTTTCACCTGCTGCCCTTTAGTGACAGACGAAGGTCCAATAGAAGCTATTTGAAACCAGGCTCTCTCATAAAATACTTCCAACATAGTAAAAAATATATCCATTTTGTAGTGAACCTTTTGCTTGTTTGGAATATTGAATCAACTGAAGCGTGTATAGATCAATACTCACTCAGCCACAGGTCCATGTGACAGGGATCCCATAAAGGCGCAGGAAGCTCCAAGCAGCGACAGCACCGTGCAGGAGTTTGAAGCATTTCCTCCTCGCTGCCATCGCTGGGACAAACACCTGGACAGAAAAAAATCATTTTCAAAAACACAGAGACGACAGCTGTGGCTGAAGGGGCAGAGAGGTTGTCCTGCAGTCGTGTGATCCACAGTTCAACCCTTGGACCCTCAGGGTCCTCGGGCAAGTTCCTCCTGCTGAACCAGACAAGCACTTTGCACGACACCTGCCTTATCGTGCACGAGTGTGCGCGTTTACATTCACGCTTTAAAAGCACAAGAGACAAGGGAACGTCCCTCAGACTTCCCTGTATTACAGAAGGCTGCAATCACGGTCCATCTCCAGATGACATCACCTGAACCCCTAAGGATGAAAAACTGGAGGAGTTTTTCGGCTAAAAGCTTTAATGCACATTTACAAACTGAATCCACAGAAACAGTTTAACGGGTCGAGGAACAATAACTGATCCGCTATGTGAGATAACGGGCTTTAAGCGCACAGTTAGCATGTGCTAACACGCTCACCTGATGTCCGTGTCTTCTTCAGGGTATTTGTCCACCACGCTGATGATGTCCAGACAAACCAGGCCCACACACAGAATCTTGTCCTGCTGTCGCTCCATGTCCTTCCAGTCTGGGAGGGACAGACACACGGAGCCGCCGCGGCTGCACTCTGGACTGTGACACAGGCACTTCCTGGTTCTTCTTCTTCTTCTTCTTCTTCTTCCCCTTCTTCTTCTTCTCGTTTCTTGACCAGCCTAGTGACTGCTACTGCCGCCTTCTGGATGAGACGGTGGAACGCAGCAGGAGAACAAGGCTGTAGAGGTGGACGTGGCGATCCCAAACGACAGCAACATTGGGAACAAGGAACATGAGAAGCTCAAGAAATACCAAGGGCTGAAAGAAGAGAAAGGATGTGGAAGGTGAAGGTACAAGTGGTACCTGTAGTGATGGGAACACAAACTAGGAGAGTAGATCCAGCAGATTCCAGGAACAACATCTGAGAGGTGCAGGACCTTCAAGCTCCCAGGCCTCTGCTAGAGGACCCGAGCATGAAAGAAGGAACAAGAGACCGCACCATAGAAGGAAGGGGCGAGTGGGGAAAAAAATAAATATATAAATCCCCAACAAAAAAGATCATTTTTTTCTGTGGGGGATTTATATGTATATAAATATATTTATATACATATAAAATATATTTATATACATATAAAATATATTTATATACATATAAATATATGTGTATACATACACATACACACACACACACGCACACACGTATATGTCCCCACTCGCCCCTTCCTTCTATGGTGCGGTCTCTTCTTCCTTCCTTAAACCCTGGGCGAGTTTACATGAAATGAAGAGGATGTGGGATCTCTCTCTATATATATATTTGTTTATGTTGAAACTGACTCCTCACCCACACAAAAAAATATCCTTTTTTTGTGTGTGTGGGCGAGGTGACATTTCAGTCTAAAAACTGAGGAATGAAAAACTCGTCACAGAGCGGCTGTATTGAAGGATACTGAATTGTACAGGTGACATGTTTCTCTGAGGTGACGTCCTACATCCTGTTTTGTTTTTATATCACAGATTGTCCCTCACATGCTTTTACTTAAGTTCTTACATTCATTCAGTCACATTTGTTGCCATTTACAACATAATTTATCATTTTACATGAAGCACCAGCAGCACTTTAAATGACAGAGTGGACTTGAATTGTTGGCTCAGTGTAAAAACCTCTGATAGACACATGAAACTTTATGATGGTTCTGATTATGATGGCTTTTTTTTTAAAGCTTCAGTCATTTCTTCAATACCACAATAACCTATAGCAGCTTGTTGGCAGAGGTTTTTTATTTTTTTGTCCAGTTCTAGTGTCCACGCTGACATTTCTGTTCATTTAAAACTCATTTAAACTATTTTTAGTACAGCAAACATGTTCTTCTGTGATTAACATAATGAGGACACATTCATTTGTGTAGAAAAGTCACAAATGTCCTAAAACTGAACATTTCCAAGAACGTATCTTTGTTAAACTTCTCGTTAGTTTTTTAAACCCTCGTAGTCCATGTTCTACTTTAAACCTTAAGCAAAACCCACGTTACCAAAGTGGCTTTGTTGTCTAAACTGAACTAACCTATTAATAATTTGTGGTGTGATTGTTGTTCACTTGTTGTTCACTGTTCTTCTCCTTTCAGTGCAGATTCACTGAGTAATAACCACCACACCTACAGAGCTGTGGCCACTTTTGCAGAAAATAATGTTTTGGCAACAGTTATTTTTAACACATTACTTTATTGGACCCTGAATCCTCTCACTTTTTGTTCATCAAATCACTGTGCATGTGCATTTAACTCTGCAAACAAATAAATGAACCGGAGCTCAACTGTTACTGAAGCAGAGTGTCAACGGTGTCGCCTAAACCACTTCTGAACCAGACACAGCAACGATTCCCGTGAAGCCGACCAGCCACTGAGCGCTGAGCTGAGAGGGAGGTGTCATCAGTTCAGCGGTGAACGACAGCCTGGACATGTCCATCATCAGTTAAGACGTTATGAAATTATCTGTAGACAAACCAAACAAGAACCAACTGCTTTTACACATTTTCACTGGAAAACAGTGTTTGGAACACAGTGATCAAACCAAAACCGTTAGAAGTCACCTGGATCAAAATGTGTTTTGCGACAAAGTCGGAAACAGATGGGGTTTCTCAGGACAAATCTAAACTGAGCTAAGCATTTGAAATGTGCATCCATCCAAGCACACAGAGGAACCTCCTGCAAGCACAGGGACAACATGCAAACGCCACATGGAAATCCTGCAGGTGGGTGGGATTCAAACCAGTGACCTTCTAGGTGTGAGCACTAACCATTTGACCACTGTGCTGTTTAAGAATGTACCAAAAACACTAACACTAATGTTAGGAGAGCACAGGGGTGGGGTCAGAGGCGGAGATCATTCTACGATGCATTTCTATGTATTTACACCAGGGCTTAAAAAGGATAATCACAACCAGCCATGACGTGTTCGTATATATATATACGTATATATACGTATATATGTGTGTGTGTGTGTGTGTGTGTATATATATATATATACACACACACACACACACACACATATACATATATGTATATGTATATATGTGTGTGTGTGTGTATATATATATATATATATATATATATATACACACACACACACACACACACACACACATATACATATACATATATGTATATGTATATGTATATGTATATATATATATAAGCCATCTTCATAAAAGTTAAAAGCAAATAAATCTGCCAAAGAAAACACAAAAATGTGGCACATTTACTTACACAGTTACACACTGATGGAGGAACAGGACATTGCAACCGCTCTTGTACTTCAACAATATCTGATGTTGGTCTGAGGCTTGGTCTAATTTCTACTGTAGCTTCCCCATTTTGACTCCAGGTCATTTTGAAATGTTCTTTCCATTGAATAAATTGGCCCAGTGGCTCAGAATGTCAGCGGCCTCCTCTCTCAATGAAGTTCTTTGATTGTTAGAGAGTTGTGAAAAACTAAATCACGACCGGGCGCAAATTTAAAAAAGAAAGCTTCCCTCAATCTGAGCAACACATTCTTTGCCTACACAGTGATGGAGAGTCGAATGATGTTTTCCAATGAATCAGACTTGATTGGACCTGAAATCAGGAGCAATTAATGGGGCGGAGCCGGTTGTGAATGAGTGTGTGAGGCTGATGGAGGGTGAAGGAGCGAAAAGGCAAAACCCAAACAAAGTCTGAGGTTTGACCAAGGGAGGCACCAAGACACCTGTGACTCCTCTGAGGGAGAACAGGGGAGGGGAGATGGGGAGACTGTGCATAAAGCAACCGATGCTGGTTAACTTCACCACTTAAAGTTTTATGGGAGAGACAGGAAACAGCTTGAATTACCTTTCGAAAGACACTTCTGTTCTGTGAGATTTAGTAATCCTCAGAGATCAGAAGCATCGTGTTTCCAGAAGGAAGGTAAAAGTTAACACGTCACATTATGTGACAGCATGTTCTCATCCCTAGGAGTCAAACTATGTTTCTTTTTCACATCCTTGGCCTATCATATTCATGCCACACATACAGTTTTGTGTCACCATCATACCTTTACGTGCACTAAAAACCGTGTTCGGGTTTGGGAAAAGGACTTCAGAGACAGTTACGTTAACAGACATGGGTCAGTGCATAAAAACTTCAGGGACCAACAGTCGCAACGACACACTCAGATGTTACTATCATGTACGGCACATGCTCCTGCACAATATATTCAAACAACTGCTATTATTGTTGTTGTTATGGAGCATTGTTGTTCTATGAAAAAAATTCAGTTACTCGTGTTGGAAGAACTTTTTATTTGGAGCTCTGGTCATTTCAGTCCGTACTGTTCCCGGTTTTGCTCTCCTTCGTCGCCTGTTTGCCTTATTTTCCCCTAAGATCTGCAACTGGTTTTTCTTCACAGAGAAGGAAAAACCTTCTCTCCTCCTCGGGTCCAGTCCATCTCTCCCATACTTCAGGGTTTCTCCTTTCTCCTCATCTCCATATTTTACACAAATCAATAAATTGTTTTCCTTTTCACTTGCTCTCCTGTGTTCCTGGGTGCTCACTAACACCAGAACGTTAGACTTGAAGGGGGTAAAACCCGCTGTCACTTATTTCATGTCTTGTATTTTACATCCACGTTGGAAATAAATAAAATCGGGGAAACACTTTTGATAAATGCTGTGTGCATACACACACACATATACATACATAAACATATACAGTATATAAAGTAGAAGAAGAGACCTTTTAAATCAGGTAACAAAGTAGGGCTGAGAAATGTGCAGAGAGACCTGAGAAGGAAGATCAGGGGAGGAAAGGCGAGCGACAGGAGGAAGATGGAGGACCAGCTGCAGCAGAACAACGTGAGCAGAGTGTGGAGGGGCCTCAAAACCATCACTGAGGGGGCTCACGAGTGGATGAATGACTTAAATCTGTTCATCAATAGATTTGAGTCGTTCCAGCATCACCTCTCTCCGCTCTCCCATTACTGCCCCTCACCAAGGCCCAGATGAGGAAGGAGCTCAGCAGCTTTACATTGTATATTCATATTTGCAGTATCTGCACATTCTCTGCTGCTGTAGCATGGAAATTTCCCAACTATGTGACAAATAAAGGTTTACCTTAACTTATCTAATTAGGCAGCACACTTAAACACAGTCTGTGGAAATGTGAAACATGAAAACACCATGCGTCACAGCAGCTTTTTAAAGCATCAAATAAAAAAAAATGAAACTGTGGCATCATAGACGGTGCAGGAGGTCATGTGGTCGTGACAAACGTCATCGTGTTTTTGAGAAAAGCAGGAAAACACAGAGGGACACATGGACGTATGTGTTAAACTACTGCACATTAAACCATTTGAAATAGTTTAATAATCAAACCTGATGACACGATGTGTTCTGCGGTTTGGTGAAGTGGGCAGTTAATCATGATGTGATACGTGTTGGTGATTCACTTCCTGTCTGTCAGGCTGCATGTTAGAGAAGGTTGGTGATGCAATGCTGTAAAAATAGAAATCACAGACGTCAGGGAAACAATTGTTTAAATTTTTAATGTTAGACGTTCATGTTATAGGTCACAACTTCTACATGTACAGGAGCCGATTTAAAACACAAACAGTAATTACACTGCTGGATTCTCATTGGTGCAAAAAGTTACTTTATTTAATACTGTGATTCAATTATTTCTGGATTCTTCTTTCTGTGGTGATTTCCTGTTATTTGTTTTACGACTTTTTATTCACGTATTTCTTGTTTCTGACTCAGGACTGAGGAAAAAAGGGGAAGGACGGGAAGTTGGAGGCGAGAGGTTTTAAAGATAACCAACGGCAGAAATTCAGGAACAGAACGCTGAAAACGAACGGACAAGAAGAAAGAGAAATCACCAACTGAGGATCAGCATAAAACCAACATGATGAAGAGTTTTCTTCTGCTCGTCTTCTCAGTGATGGCAGGTAAAATATTCACGCAGCATCTGATTACTGATATCACAGGTTGATGAATGTTGCATATTACACGGGTCCTGAAAAAGGTTTGTGTTTCTGTGGTTGATTACGGGCAGAAAGAAGAAAAGTCCTTCAACAACATGATGCAAATGTTCGAGTTAAAACAGAATAGTTGGAGGGATTTGAACCAGCAACATGAAACAATTTTTGAACCAAACTTCAATTTAACTCCAAGTCATTAGTTCCATGTACAGAATTCTGCACATTATTAATAAGAGATTATTAGTACATAAGGTGAACAGGCAGCTATGAAATGTGTTTGACTATTAAATATGAAACTTTTTAGTGAAAGTTTCAACCGAATTTCTATTTATATCTTGAATATTAAAGCCAGTTGGTTTTGATAAGTTCAAACTTTGGTGAAAGTTTAAAACCAAGTTTAACGTTAGAACCAAAGAAATAAATCAGGCTCAGCTGAAGCAGGTACAGGCAGCTCATCAGTCATAATTAACATGCTTCTGTTTGATTAAATCTTCATATTATTCATATCAGATTATGAGTGGTGACACAAAATATCTATTATTTATCAGTAAATTTGACAGTCTCTGTTTCCTCGATGGACAAAGAGAAAAACTGATTATTTCAGATTCTGATAAAAGATGATTTTTTTCTCTTTCTGATAAACAGGTTGTGATGATGATATATTGGTGTGTGAAGATGGATGGGTTGAATTCACCTGTGTCTATCCTGGAGGACAAAAAAATTATCAAAAGATTGATGTAGTTCGTGATGAACAAACCATAACACAGAGCACAGAGAAGAACAAGTGGGAACATAAAGGCAGATTTTCTCTGTATCATAACACAACAGGGAAATATCTCAGGGTGGTGATCAAACAACTGAAACGGGAGGATTTTGGAGACTACAGGTGTAAATTTGACCCAGGTGGTAAAAAAACCAATGAAGTGGATCTGGAAAATGGTAAGAAAGTCTGCGTGTTTTTATTGTTATTAATATTCATCTGTTCCTTTGTGAAATGACTGTTTATCTGCGTTAAGAAAATAGCTGCACAAACAATGTCATCATTATCAGAGCTATTTTATTAATAAGATTACTATTGTTATTAGCAGCAGTGAAAGACGTTTCTTAAATGGATCATTTAACATTATGAAAACATTCAGCATAAGTTCTCAAAAACAAACTATACTTGTATTTCTTTCCGGACTTTGACATAAATATCACATCCAGAAAGATACATGTCTATATTTTGTTTGTTCATTTTTTCCCCATCAATCTGACTAAAGCTTATTACATGGAATAAATGTTTGATGTTGTAAAAAAGAAATGAAATAATTTCTCTGATCTGTGAGCAGAATCCCAACAATGACATGGTACAAACTTCTCAGTCCATCTGAGCCGTAATGATTGTCAGTATGAATAAGAGCAGTTCTGTTTCAGAAATAATCTAAACAAGAATCAGTTAGAAAAGGTTGTTACAGAAAATTAATATTTCTGACGAGAATGAGAGTTTGTCCTATAAAATGTTTAAACTACCTCAAACGGTGATAGGTTCACATTTTTCTGTAGTTTATGCACATGAACTAATTTCCATCCTGTGTTAACACAATATTTCAGTGACATTTCCAAAGGACGGCTGTCAGAAACCCTTGAATATAACGATGAACAAAACAGATAAAACCATCATCACATGTGGAAACTTTGAACACATGTACGGAGTCAAGTTTTTGTGCAAAGAGAACGGTTTCATCTGTGAAGACATTTTTTCAACTAAATCATCTCCGCCGTCAAACGGGAGCTTCACTCTCACTCCCGCCAACCCTGGATTCAGCGTGTCCATCAGTGACGTGTCCTCAGAGGACGCTGGTGTCTACTGGTGCGGAGTGAAACCAGATGGAAACTACCGTGTAACTTACAGAAAAATACAGCTGCAGGTTCACAGTGAGTTTTAGGTCAAAAATGTTTTTATAAAAGATTCATTTATGTTGTTGATCTTCAGTTTCTATGTGAAATAAATCAGTTGATCATTTCTCTGTATTTTCTACATTTTGTTAATTGTGATCTGTTATATTTATATCCACAGATCCTCCACCGACACCAACACGCTCATTTACGACTTCGGTTCCTTCAGTCCAGACAACAACTGCACCTGCTGAGACTGACGGTGAGAAAAGAATCATTTATGTCATTTCTCTGTGAAGTAAATCATTTGAATGATGCAGCAAGTTTACTGACCGGGATCAGTAAGAAAGATCATATTTAATCCTTCATCAGCTTCTCTCCATTGGCTTCCCATGAAATGCAGAATAGAATTTAAAACCCTTCCTCTTACTGATGAAGCTCCATCCTACCTCAAAGATCTCCTAGTACCAGATCATCTGTCACAACACGGACGCTGATATGTGTTGGCCTGGTACCTGCTCTCTTCCACCCCTCTCTCCTGTCATTAGTCTCTGCCTCCCTGTCCTCCGGTGCCAGAATATCTTTCTTCCTCCCATGTGTGAATTCATGTCTGCTGTGCTGCTGTTTCAGGCTTTTCTTTCCCTGCCTGGTGTTTTTGAACAAATTTCTCTGGCCATGACTGTTTTCCTTCTAGAACTCCTGACACGTTAGTGAACTACTTCCCTCTGGAATAACTTGAGATCATTTGGGTTTTGCACAAGTCTGGATTTTTGTCATGGGACTGTGATTAACTTTGGTTGTTTATTTGATACTTTTGTTAAGACGGAGCTCCGGACACTGTTCAGAGCCTTCTCCCCCTCTCTGGAAGACGTTTCCCTTGGTTGTTACTTCGTTTTTTGCCACCCGCCTTACATTTTCAGCCACCTTTAGTTCCCGGAGACTCCCCTGTACTGTCCACTCACCTCTCCTGAACTCCAGCCCGTGTTCCATCTCCACTGCTCAGCAAGACTCAGACTTAGTGTTTCTTGCGGTAACTTCCCCCCAAGCACCTGTTGTCTCCTCTGCCCAGACTCGCTGTCGCGCGTGTTGGTGAATTAGAACACCCAAAAGAACAACGAGAGGGAGTTCGAATGGGACGTGAAACTTTAATATAATTAAACAAAAAGGGACAAAAACACCATGTAAACATAACTAAGTTAAACTACACTTTCAGCTCGAGGGGAACACGAAGAAAACCCGAGAGAGGGGGAAACAGGGCAGGCTGAAAATGACGAGGGAAACACTTGGCAGAACTGAACACGCAGGAAAACCCAACGAAACACACAAGGAGGCAAAACCAAAAACGCAAAAGACCAGAAATCAAAACCATGGGCCATGGGAGCAACGACAAGAATCTGGAAGTGAGCTGTGGTAAAGGGCAGGTATAAATAGGCAGGTGGTAACAGGTGAAAACAATCAAGGTGAGTGATTAGTTGATATTGGTAAAGTTGACTATGGTATGGAAACAGGACGTGGGGAAAAAATGGCAACAAAATAAGAGTCCAGTTCAGGAAATGGAAGTGAGGGACTGAATCATGACACTCACATGCGTTTACTACCCTGACCGCTCCACGTGTCTCTCCCCGAACCAACTCCCCATCATCTATTCACTTTATGCAATAAACTATTCCCTCCATTCACTCGTGTAGCACTTTCCTGGGTCCACCAAAACTACTCTTCCTGATAGTATATTCTTGCCACCATGGTCCCAGCCTACACGAGTGAGTGGGAATCCGGATTACAGTGTGCGCTCACTCAGTATGATTTCAATCTAGCTAAAATTCAGGCTGACTTTCCTAATATGACACGGGCTGTCACCTGCCTAGCCACGACCTCTTCCTCTGCTACACCCACTCCTCCACAGCCGGTAGCCACCGCCGTGGAACTACTCTTCCTGATACATCCTAGCAGACCACTTGGGTCTCAGAATGCAGGACTACTTGTGGTTCCCAGAATGGGAGGCAGAGCCTTTAGCTATCAAGCTCCTCTCCTGTGGAACCAGCTCCCAGTCACCACTGTAGGACATTGACTCTGCGTCTTCTTTGTCCCGTAGTTGTGCTTCTCCCTCTCTGTCTCCCTCTGTCTGTCCCTGTCCTCAGCTGTCAGTGTGTCTTCCAGTCTGCAGCTACTGGTCCTACCAACCTGCCCAATGTTTTGCTGTTGCCCTTTTCTTTTCCCTCTCCACTGTTGCCTAAAGCTGCTCAAGGGGGATTTGTTGGGTTTTCACTAAATGTCTGTATAGTCTGGACATATGTCTGTAAAGTGCCTTGAAATGATTTTTTTTTGTGAATTGGTGACATAATAAAGTTGAACTGAATTGAAATTGAATCGATCATTTCTCTGAAAAGCACCAGGCTCATAAAAACTACTTTGTTACATTTTTAAAAACCTATTTTTTCCTACATTTTGTTAATTGTGATCTGTTATATTTATATCCACAGATCCTCCACCGACACCAACACGCTCATTTACGACTTCGGTTCCTTCAGTCCAGACAACAACTGCACCTGCTGAGACTGACGGTGAGAAACCTGCTGATCAATGAGGAAAATGATAATTGCTGAGGGTGAATACGTGAATAAATTGTCAAGTCAGTTACAGAAACAAGCAGAGAGGAAACAAGTCCAGACAGAAGACAACAATCAGGTTTACTAAAGTCCAGGAGAACAAGTCCCAGGTGGGACGAATTCAAGACAAAGTCAGAGATGATGAGTTGATGAAGACAGAGTCCAAAAAGACACGGAGGAGGTGAAACCAGTGGCAGGTAAAAACTGGTCCAGTCAGAGACAGGTGAGGAAACTGAGGGAGTCAGAGCTGGATAATTAGAGAGTGAAGGACAGGTGTGCAGGAGGACGTCAGCTGACTGAGAGTGGAGGGAAAGTGCAGGGAGACAGTTCATGGACACGTCCCACAACCAGCAGGGATCTGAGGAAGCCGCCAACAGGACCTCAGGACAGGATTCATGAGGGTTCCAGTCTCAGACTTGTGAAATCTGAACTTATATTAAACACAGGATTATTTTCAGTTATGTTTGTATCAACTGTTCAATTTTCTACATGTGGATTTCGTTTCAGTTCCATCAGAAACATGGACGACTGTTTCTTCGGCCCAGTTAACCACTGTGTCTGCTGGGAATGATGGTGAGGAACCAGCAGCAGACGACTGAGGGCTTCACATGAACAAACCAGTTACACTTACATGCTCATAATGTGAAATTTTTGCAATTTTTTTTATAAACTAAATATAATTTTGTAAAGCCATTTTCATTGCCAGTGTTTTTTTATCTCATTTTTGACTTCATAAAATAATAAAAATGATATTATATAGTGTGGACATCTCTAACTCCGTCCTCAGTGTCTCTGTCCCCTCAGTCCTGTCGAGTGCAGCACTTGCCCGTTTTTTTTTCCTGGCGCTGATAGAAAAAGAGTTGTTGTTCATGTAGGATTAACTCTGGAGGATATTTGAGTGTTTTTGATGGTTTAAATCTTTGGCCTGTTGTTGTGTGTTTCGTCTTGCAGCTGGATTTGGGGGTAATGTCACAGCTGGAGTCGTCTGTGCAGCTGTTCTGGTGGTTGTGATCCTGCTGGTTTTCATCTACACATGTAAGAGGAGCATTTCCAGCTTTACACAGCGTGAAAAACATTTGAGTTAGTGGCAGCACACGGGGCTGGAAGCAGCGATTTCATAAACTCATAGAACAAAAAGAGAACAGATTATGTCTGAGAATGATTTGTACGTTCTGTTTTTCTGCCAGTGTCAAAAAGAAGAAACAAAGATGAAAAACCGAAAAACAAAGAGGTAAGTTAAGAGATTTGTCTTAAATGTCTGTATTAGTCCAGTCAATGACAGCGGTTCAGAAAGACCTGTGGCCTGCTGTGGATGGTCCAGATAAATCACACACGGGGTGAAGTTCACTTGCTTTCTTTACTAATCCATATTTACATTTAAGCCACAGCAGGGACCCCCTCAAGTTATTACATACAGTATTATAGAAACCCAAAGTCTGCGTCTCAGTGAGAGATTAATTAGATTAGATTAGATTCAACTTTATTGTCATTACACATGTACAAGTACAAGGCAACGAAATGCAGTTTATGTCTAACCAGAAGTGCAATAAGCAGCAAGTGCAGGATATAGGTTATAAGTGCAGGATATAGGTTATAAGTGCAGGATATAGGTTATAAGTGCAGGATATAGGTTATAATGTCAACGAGCCTCATCATTAACTATGTGTTTCCAACACAAACTGTGTAAAGATTAACTCCAAAGTGCTACACATAATTTGTGTTATTATTCTACACATTCCTTCTATGAGTGAAAATTAGTTTAGTAAAAAAAGACTTTCACCGATGGTGACGTGACACAGAGCTGCACTGAGTGAATGAACACGAGCTGTGGTGACGTCGAACCGTCTCTGAAGAACCTCAGTGTGATGTGGTGTGTAGCGTCGGGTCTTTGCTCACGTCGTAAACTGTTCATCCCGTGTTTTTCTTTGTGGAAGGATCATAGTTATGCAGAGATACAAGAGCGTCCCCAGAACAAAGACTCCGGAGCTGCAATGAAAACCGTTTACGTCACTGCCAACTTTCCCACAAACCCCTCTGCCTCTACGGATTACTCCGAAATCACCTTTGGAAACGTCTCTGGTGAAGTGAACGGTGACATATATTCTACGGTGACGGACAACGAGCAGCCCCCTGTCTACTCCACAGTCTCCAACCCTTCACTTTAAAGTCTGTCCCAGAGGGAACAAACCCTCATTATCCGTTAGATATTTATTCATGAGCGACAAACCCACAAACCGAGAAATGACGGAGTTATAGAATAAAGGGGTTAATTCAGAATGACGAGAGAGAAACACGGCAGAAACATTGACACCCTTATAAGTGCATCCCTGAAGGTACTCGTCTATAGAAAGAAATTAAACGGCATTAATTTGTTGTCTGCAAGTTCAAAAATGATGTCATATTCTTCTGTCAATTCTGTACATTACACATACATGTTACATATTCATGCACACATTGTAAACACCCACACAGGTACGTAAACGTGATCATATGAATTGTAAATTAAGACCAGATTAATGTATGACTGAATTCCTAATAGTTGTATGATTCTCACTGTGTATTAATGGGTATTAGACGAAGCGGATTTACTCTGTAATAATCATTGGATGTCGTCGGTTTCATTTTTCCAGGTGGACTCACACATGTGTGTTACGTAGCAGATATTGTGAACTTTGTGTCCTGTTGCGTCGTTAAGTACGTGAACGTTCATGATGATTTGAGTGGTAAAGGAAATGTAACGTGTTACTTTTCATGGTGTGAAACACTTTTGGGCTTGATGAACAGAGAATTAGTTCATTTAAACTTTGGATGAATTTAAACTAAATGCAGGAGGACGGTTCAGCCCGGGAAGTTTAAACCACTTCCTTTGGAATCTCAGGTAACGCCTGACGTACAAACGGAGAAAACGTCTCTCTGTTAGTCTCTTGGCCCTTTTTTTCTTTGTTCGCGTTTCTTCTGTCCTCTTCTTCTCCGCCGCTCGTCTCCTCTCGCCTCTCTACTCTTTATTTTCTCTTTGACTTTGCGTCGTCCACAGCGCGATTTTGCTTAACGTTTCACTTCGAAAACGGAATCCCAAGCAAACTTCGATTTTTGTTTTTTGTACAAATACAAAGACATTCCAACTATTCCAGCCGAACCTCACCCAGATTTTTATTCAATATTCAATTTTCTTTTTGACTTTCTGGCTGAATTACTTGGATTCAGTATCTGGGCTCCAGCCGCTCTCTTTTTGGCTAAATGAAAGACGGGTACAACCAACTGACTCCGGACTCCTCCAGGTGATCTAGGCTGCCTGGCTGACCAGCTATCAGCTACCTGAAGTGAGGGGGCACATCTTGCCCTTCGGCCACGGAGCGGTACCGACTTAAGCCGAACCCGGCAGACGACCTGCAGCAGCTCCAGGACTCAGACCTCTTCTTTGTGAAAAGTCTGGTGTCCTCACAGCCGCTAAAACAAAGGAGCCTTTCGAAAGTTACTTCCATGTGGCCGAAGTTTTTCCGTTACTTGGAGGTAAATATTAACTAGACTCCTTTCTCCAGCCCAAAAATGATCCCACACACCTGGTTCATTTATCCGTTTGCCTAGAATTGGTTATTTCATGTTTTGTTGTCTATTCATTTATTACATTTATTCCTTATATCCATATGCATACTCACATGTATCTATATTTTCTGTAGTTGTAGATTAATAAATAATTGAAAAGAGCTGCTTCTTTGTTCGTGGTTCTTCAGAGAAACAGACAAAGTCACTGAAACGGTGAAGAACTCATGACGAAAGACTGATCTTGGCTCAAATTCAGTTGGAGATTTTGGAAATGAACAGATTGCAAACAGTCTTACTGTTTGCAATCTGTTCATACTTACTGTAATAAATGATTTACACGACTTCTTACTGACCCATTCACACTCATACACTGATGGAGGACACACACAGTGTCGAAAAAGAAAAAAAAAAAAGGTTACCAAGAAACCGGGAGCTGCTGCCACTTGGAAGGGACACAAACAAGTAAAAGTCCAGATGAAGGTGAAGAGAAATATCAGGTTTTTATACTGAGATGTGTTGAGACAAAATGGCAGCCAGGTGTGTGGGATTGGTGGAAAAGAGTCAGGTGGTAAAATTGGAGGGAAAAGGATATAGACGCAGCAGGAGGGGAGGGGCTGGTGAGCAGGGGACTCAGGGAAAACAGGGGAGGCCTGAGCCATAAATTAAGATGGAGCAAGAACAAAAACGTGCATCTGATCAGCTGATCTGTTGAGTTGTGTTGGTTTCCGCCGTAAGTTTCTCCCACTCCACTCTGGTTTTGGTTTCTTTCTTGTCCGTTCAACGTGAGCTTTTGTTTTTTGCTCGCTCCTGTTTTCTACGTGTGGACTTCCTTTCTCTGTGGAGACTCCACGTATTTTTTCTTAGGATTCTTGTAAGTGACTTTGCTCTTTATTTCTGTGGACCCCACGGATTGTGATCAATTGAATGATGCGGAGTTTTGCGCATCACCTCACATGTTTTTATGACGATTCTATGAACTGTTATAATTGACTAAAGCAAAGGTTTTTTGCACCAAGTTGAATATTGTGAATTCTGAGCATTTCTGTTCTTGGACACTTTTCGTTCCCGTTTTCTGTTGGTACTTTATTCCCTGTGTTTCTTTTTCCCTTCCTGACTTACGCTGCTGCCCTTTATTCCCTCATTCATTCCGGAGACTCGCCTGTTTTACTTCACTTCATAGATCTTCTCCTTACCCCCAGTAATCCCCCTGAAAATATTATGGATTAACTTGTTATTGTTATTATGCTATTACTTACCTTTTTTTCCCCATAGAATTCCCAATTGGTTGCAGTCTTCCACTGTTCTTCGGGTTCCCACCATTCGCCCCTTCCCTCTCCTTACATCGACATTTCACATACAGTATTTACTACTTACGTTCCAATTCCTTTCCCTGTTTGAGATTTATTTCTGGGTCTGATTACTACAGTCATAACAAGGACGGCTGGAGGACACAGGAGGATGCTACTGTGTAAGAAACTAAGAATTTTAAAATTCTAATACAGGAATTAAAAGCAACATTAGGGTGAAATTTGTCAGACTGAAGTCGCGTGTACGTCTCAGTCCTGGTTTAACTGATTAAGTTTGAGGACAGAGCATCAGTTTATATAAATTATTAGGAAGACATGTAAAGTCTTTAAAAATTCATCTACAAACAGAAAAGTCGCGATCTGTCCTGTTTCTGTGCACGGCTTTGGTCACTGAGTGACCCGCCATCACGTTCGGCGTGGACAGGTCACCGCTGTCCCTCAGCGGTTGGACAGAGTGAAATCACACGTGCATCAGAAAACACCAACACTAAAGACTCCCACATTCTGCTGCAATATTTCTTAACTCACTGTTGTAATTCCTGCGGGTTCGCTGTTTTGGCACTTCTTCTGTGGTAACGGAACACGCGACCAAACGTGAGCATCGATGCATCGAATGAAGGGTTTTGTCAGATCAGAGCTTAAACGCTGCGTAAGAGTGGAAATGTGAAACAAGAAAACATCATGTGTCACAGCAGCTTTTGAAAGCGTCAAACAAAAATGAAACCGTGGCCTCATAGACGGTGTAGGAGCTGTAGATGTGTTAAACTACTGCAGACTGAATCATTTAATTCTTGTTTCTGACTGAGGAACAAGTTACAACTCAGACAAAAAAGGGGAAGGACAGGAAGTTGGAGGCGAGAGGTTTTAAAGATAACCAACGCCAGAAATTCAGGAACAGAACGCTGAACACGAACGGACAAGAAGAAAGAGAAATCACCAACTGAGGATCAGCACAAAACCAACATGATGAAGAGTTTTCTTCTGCTCGTTTTCTCAGTGATGGCAGGTAAAATATTCACGCAGCATCTGATTACTGATATCACAGGTTTATGAATGTTGCATATTACATGGGTTCTGAAAAAGGTTTGTGTTTCTGTGGTTGATTACGGGCAGAAAGAAGAAAAGTCCTTCAACAACATGATGCAAATGTTCGAGTTAAAACAGAATAGTTGGAGGGACTTGAACCAGCAACATGAAACAATTTTTGAACCAAACTTCAATTTAACTCCAAGTCATTAGTTCCATGTACAGAATTCTGCACATTATTAATAAGAGATTATTAGTACATAAGGTGAACAGGCAGCTATGAAATGTGAAACATTTTAATTAAAGTAAAGGATGGAGCAAAACAACAAAATCAAGCGAATTTCTATTTATATCTTGAATATTAAAGCCAGTTGGTTTTGATTAATTCAAATGTTGATGAATCTAAAAAGAGCAGGAAGCAAAACCAACTTTAACGTTAGAACCAAAGAAATAAATAAGACAGAATTACAAAAACGATTCAGGCTCAGCTGAAGCAGGTACAGGCAGCTCATCAGTCATAATTAACATGATTCTGTTTGATTAAATCTTCATATTATTCATATCAGAATATAAATGGTGAAAGATAATAGAATTTTTGTATCAGTAAAGACATCAGTCTCTGTTTTGTTGATGGGGAAAATAGAAAACAACATTATTTCTGATAAAAGATGAATTTTTTTCTCTTTCTGATCAACAGGTTGTGAAACTGATATATTGGCATGTGAAGATGGATGGGTTGAGTTCACCTGTGTCTATCCTGAAAAACAAAAAAATTATCAAAAGATTGATGTAGTTCGTGACAGACAAACCATAACACAGAGCACAGAGAAGAACAAGTGGGAACATAAAGGCAGATTTTCTCTGTATCATAACACAACAGGGAAATATCTCAGGGTGGTGATCAAACAACTGAAACGGGAGGATTTTGGAAACTACAGGTGTAAATTTGACCCAGGTGGTAAAACAACTGAGAGAGTGGAACTGAAAAAGGGTAAGAAAGTCTGCGTGTTTTTATTGTTATTAATATTCATCTGTTCCTTTGTGAAATAACTTTTTACTTGCATTGAGTAAAGTGCTGCACAAACAATGTCACATTATCAGAGCCGTTTTATTAATAAGATTATTATTATTATTAGTAGCAGTATTAACAGAAGTGAAAGACGTTTATTAAATGGATCATTTAACATTAAGAAAACATTCAGCTCAAGTTTTTAAAATTATTCTTCAAAACTAAAATACTCATTCTTTCCGGACTTTGACATAAATATCACATCCAGAAAGTTACATGTGTATATTTTGTTCATTCATTTTCCCCATCAATCTGACTAAAGCTTATGACATGGAATACATTTTGTTATGATATTTTGAAGTTGTAATAAAAAATGAAATAATTTCACTGATTTGTGAGCAGAATCCCAACAATGACATGGTACAAACTTTTCAGTCCATCTGAGCCGTAATGATTGTCAGTATGAGTAAGAGCAGTTCTGATACAGAAATAATCTAAACAAGAATCAGTTGGAAAAGGTTGTTACAGAAAATTAATATTTCTGACGAGAATGAGTTTGTCCTATAAAATTGTTAACCTCTTGGGACCTGGCGTAAACATACGTGTACATCACATTTTGGCTAATATTACCACTTAATTCTGCATAACTGAACCTTGTGGCCACGTAAATTCCTGAAACTGTTTGCAACATTTCAGTTGAGCCACAGTGTAGCTGTGACTGTCCAAATGGGGCAAAACTGATGTAATTTTACTTCATTGCACTGAGGTTAAAGACATTTTCTAATACATGTAAAAGGAATCAGGGGAAAAAATCAGCTGTTCAGGCTGGAATAAATATTTTTACATTTCATTACACAAAAATGACTTTATAGTTTTTTAGGAAAGTGTCCACATTTATGTACATAATTTTTCTCTAAAACTACATCATGTGAACAGATGAGATGTTTAGTTTTTATACTGATCAGGTTCTAATAAGCCCAAATAGCAAAGAGAAATAAAAAATGCATATCAAACTAGAGCTCGGGTCTTTAGACGTTAAAATACACGAAACACTGATAATTAGTTCACACTTGTGTTTAGTTTATGCAGGTGATGTAATTTCCATCCTGTGTTCACACAGTGTGACAGTGACATATTTGTGTGTTTTATTTCTGTGTTTCATTCGCAGGAAATAACAGATGTCTGGAACCAATTATTAAAACAATGAACAAAAGAGAAAAAAACACCATCATATGTCAAAACTCAAAACACATGTCCAGAGTCAAGTTTTTGTGCAAAGAGAACGGTTTCATCTGTGAAGACATTTTATCAACACAATCATCTCCGGTGTCAAACGGGAGCTTCACTCTCACTCCCACCAAGCGTGGATTCAACGTGTCCATCAGTGACGTGTCCTCAGAGGACGCTGGTGTCTACTGGTGCGGAGTGAAACCAGATGGAAACTACAGTGTAACTTACAGGAAAATACAGCTGCAGGTTCACAGTGAGTTTTACTCCTATTAAGTCAAAAGTGTTTTTATAAAAGATTCATTTATGTTGTTGATCTTCAGTTTCTCTGTGAAATAAATCAGTTGATCATTTCTCTGTATTTTCTACATTTTGTTAAATGTGATCTGTTATATTTATATCCACAGATCCTCCACCGACACCAACACGCTCATTTACGACTTCGGTTCCTTCAGTCCAGACAACAACTGCACCTGCTGAGACTGACGGTGAGAAAATAATCATTTATGTTGTTTCTCTGTGAAGTAAATCAGTTGATAATTTCTCTGAAAAGTCCATGTAAATATGAGAAAAATCCTGCAATGTAATTGAGCAAAGTCACGTGAAACAGGGGTTTGAGTTTCTGGCAGCATGTATGTCACACAGACATCCTGCGTCAAAGTGATGCTGAAAAACTGGTCCATGCATTTGTTACTTCTAGATTGGACGACTGTAATTATCTACTTTCTGGCTGCCCCAGTAACTCTCTAAAACCTTCAATTAATCCAAGATTGCTGACTGGGATTGGTAAGAGAGATCATATTTCCCCTTCATTAGCTTCCCTCCATTGGCTTCCCATTAAATGTAGAATAGATTTTAAAATCCTTCTTCTTACCTAGAAAGTTCCATCCTACCTCAAAGATCTCCTAGTACCAGATCATCTTAATAGACCACTTCAGTCTCAGAATGCAGGTCTACTTGTGGTTCCCAGAATGGTAGGAAGAGCCTTTAGCTATCAAGCTCCTCTCCTGTGGAACCAGCTCCCAGTCCAGATTCGGGAAGCAGACACCCTCTCTACTTTTAAGACTAGGCTCCAAACCTCAGTTAGTTCTAGTCCTGCTGCTGTAGGCTCAGACTGCTGGGGGACCAACCCCTGTTGCACTGAGACACTTTTCTCCTCTCAGCCCACATTTATATGTCACCAGTGTAGGACATTAACTCTGTGTCTTCTTTTTCGCGTCATTGTGCTTCTTCCCCTCTGTCTCCCTCTCTCTGTCCCTGTCTTCAGATGGCCAACCACCCTGATTCTGGTTCTGGAGGTTTCTCCTTCTTCTTCTTTTTCTTTTTCTTTTTCTTTCAAGGGAGTTTGATCCGTTATATTTATATCCACAGATCCTCCACCGACATCAACACGCTCATTTACGACTTCGGTTCCTTCAGTCCAGACAACAACTGCACCTGCTGAGACTGACGGTGAGAAACCTGCTGATCAATAAGGAAAATGATAATTGCTGAGGGTGAATACGTGAATAAATTGTCAAGTTAGTTACAGAAACAAGCAGAGAGGAAACAAGTCCAGACAGAAGACAACAATCAGGTTTACTAAAGTCCAGGAGAACAAGTCCCAGGTGGGACGAATTCAAGACAAAGTCAGAGATGATGGTCAATAACAGGTAGTAAAGTAATCAGATTACACAGGAGTGAAGAGTTGATGAAGACAGAGTCCAAAAAGACACGGAGGAGGTGAAACCAGTGGCAGGTAAAAACTGGTCCAGTCAGAGACAGGTGAGGAAACTGAGGGAGTCAGAGCTGGATAATTAGAGAGTGAAGGACAGGTGTGCAGGAGGACGTCAGCTGACTGAGAGTGGAGGGAAAGTGCAGGGAGACAGTTCATGGACACGTCCCACAACCAGCAGGGATCTGAGGAAGCCGCCAACAGGACCTCAGGACAGGATTCATGAGGGTTCCAGTCTCAGACTTGTGAAATCTGAACTTATATTAAACACAGGATTATTTTCAGTTATGTTTGTATCAACTGTTCAATTTTCTACATGTGGATTTCGTTTCAGTTCCATCAGAAACATGGACGACTGTTTCTTCGGCCCAGTTAACCACTGTGTCTGCTGGGAATGATGGTGAGGAACCAGCAGCAGACGACTGAGGGCTTCACGTGAACAAACCAGTTACACTTACATGCTCATAATGTGAAATTTTTGCAATTTTTTTTATAAACTAAATATAATTTTGTAAAGCCATTTTCATTGCCAGTGTTTTTTTATCTCATTTTTGACTTCATAAAATAATAAAAATGATATTATATAGTGTGGACATCTCTAACTCCGTCCTCTCAGTGTCTCTGTCCCTTCAGTCCTGTCGACTGCAGCACTTGCCCGTTTTTTTTTCCTGGCGCTGATAGAAAAAGAGTTGTTGTTCATGTAGGATTAACTCTGGAGGATATTTGAGTGTTTTTGATGGTTTAAATCTTTGGCCTGTTGTTGTGTGTTTCGTCTTGCAGCTGGATTTGGGGGTAATGTCACAGCTGGAGTCGTCTGTGCAGCTGTTCTGGTGGTTGTGATCCTGCTGGTTTTCATCTACACATGTAAGAGGAGCATTTCCAGCTTTACACAGCGTGAAAAACATTTGAGTTAGTGGCAGCACACGGGGCTGGAAGCAGCGATTTCATAAACTCATAGAACAAAAAGAGAACAGATTATGTCTGAGAATGATTTGTACGTTCTGTTTTTCTGCCAGTGTCAAAAAGAAGAAACAAAGATGAAAAACCGAAAAACAAAGAGGTAAGTTAAGAGATTTGTCTTAAATGTCTGTATTAGTCCAGTCAATGACAGCGGTTCAGAAAGACCTGTGGCCTGCTGTGGATGGTCCAGATAAATCACACACGGGGTGAAGTTCACTTGCTTTCTTTACTAATCCATATTTACATTTAAGCCACAGCAGGGACCCCCTCAAGTTATTACATACAGTATTATAGAAACCCAAAGTCTGCGTCTCAGTGAGAGATTAATTAGATTAGATTAGATTCAACTTTATTGTCATTACACATGTACAAGTACAAGGCAACGAAATGCAGTTTATGTCTAACCAGAAGTGCAATAAGCAGCAAGTGCAGGATATAGGTTATAAGTGCAGGATATAGGTTATAAGTGCAGGATATAGGTTATAAGTGCAGGATATAGGTTATAATGTCAACGAGCCTCATCATTAACTATGTGTTTCCAACACAAACTGTGTAAAGATTAACTCCAAAGTGCTACACATAATTTGTGTTATTATTCTACACATTCCTTCTATGAGTGAAAATTAGTTTAGTAAAAAAAGACTTTCACCGATGGTGACGTGACACAGAGCTGCACTGAGTGAATGAACACGAGCTGTGGTGACGTCGAACCGTCTCTGAAGAACCTCAGTGTGATGTGGTGTGTAGCGTCGGGTCTTTGCTCACGTCGTAAACTGTTCATCCCGTGTTTTTCTTTGTGGAAGGATCACAGTTATGCAGAGATACAAGAGCGTCCCCAGAACAAAGACTCCGGAGCTGCCATGAAGACCGTTTACGTCACTGCCAACTTTCCCACAAACCCCTCTGCCTCTACGGATTACTCCGAAATCACCTTTGGAAACGTCTCTGGTGAAGTGAACGGTGACATATATTCTACGGTGACGGACAACGAGCAGCCCCCTGTCTACTCCACAGTCTCCAACCCTTCACTTTAAAGTCTGTCCCAGGGGGAACAAACCCTCATTATCCGTTAGATATTTATTCATGAGCGAAGCTGATTTTCCAAAACTCACTAAGACCAACTGAGGGGGTTCAGTGTCTTGCTCAAGGAAACTTTGACATGATTAAACCAACAACTGTAGGATTGGTGGACGACGGCGCCCTGTATGTAATGTGTGCGGATCTAAAATGCTTCGAAGCTGTTAGAAAGAAATTTGTGCGATGTTTGTATCTTTATCATTTGATAAGCTGGTTACTGTTGTACTCATTAAAATATGCATAATTGAAAAAATGTAGACTTTTCTGTGACCTGCAAAATGGATGTACATAGGGACGAGTATTGTTATCTTTGGTTTGGGAGTATTATTAGCGTGGAGCAGTTGTGGATGGGGCGAGGCGGCTGGGTTGATGGTTGTATGGGAGGAAAAATAAAGTTGTATGAAATAAGAATGATATTGCATCAATTTCTGAAATTATATTTTCAAAACATATAAAACCTCCACACAAAGCAAAATTAAAATAGCTTCCAGTTAGGTGATTTTTAGATACACAGTTTTGACACCCGCGAAAATGCGCGAAGAGATTGTGGGATAATGTCATCTGCCTGTATAATGTCCCACATTTTCCACATTCTTTTAGTTGCTAAAATGTTAAATAATTCTAAGCTGAAAAAAAATTCTAGATGAGCATCTACTGTTTTATATAGTCAGCTAAAAATATAACTTCTAATGTGTCTTGCCTTTTTTTATATAAAAATATATTTTTTGACGCGTGTACGTCTCAGTCCTGGTTTACTGAGTGACCCGCCATCACGTTCAGCGTGGACAGGTCACCGCTGTCCCTCAGCGGTTGGACAGAGTGAAATCACACGTGCATCAGAAAACACAAACGCTAAAGACTCCCACATTATGCTGCAATATTTCTTAACTCACTGTTGTAATTCCTGCGGGTTCGCTGTTTTGGCACTTCTTCTGTGGTAACGGAACTGCCCGAAAGGGGCGTGACGGATTCACAACACGCGACCAAACGTGAGCATCGATGCACCACAGAAAATCATTAAAATGTAACTATGAAATCCAGTCACAAACCCCTCAGGAGGTTCTTGTCATGTGCGTCTCACCACTGTGGTTGCAATTAAAAACTGAACACGGCTCCAGTTTTTGTAGATTTCTGCACAAAGTCTGTGCAGTCGGGTTCAGGCAAGCGCACAGATTTGATACGGACGAGCTGCAGGCGCCACGAGTAATCAGCACACAAACACTGACCCTGTGTTTTGTGGATCTCCAGCTGAGCCACAGCCTCCTATTTATTATTATATTATATTCATAATGCAACACCTGCCTCTTTTTATTGAATCAGTGTTGGAGCTTGTTTCCATGAAGTTATATGTGAAGAAGCTGCACTGTAACTTCATCAGAGGCAGTTTTCTGTGTTTCAGTGTCCGTGGGCCGTTAATGTGAGTGACTCACACGCCGTCCGTCAGTCAGTCTGACTAGACTTAGATTAAATGGGGAAGTTTGATGAGGCAACAGTGGATCATCATCGACACTGCTGCTTCCTGTTGTCATACACTCACACAGGAGCTGCTCTACATATTTATTGTGCAAATATCATTTACTTATTTACTTAATATCCCAATAATGTGCACTGATCAACACCCATCCATGTTTGGACAGTATATAAGATGGAAAGAGCCTATTGTCCCAGAGACTGTCAGGTGCAGCTGTGACGTATATTTACACCGTGTTAAACTGAAAGCAAGCAGCTTTCAAACACATGTTAAAGTGCAAAAACCCAAAATCCCTGAAATAAAGTTCAAGCATGTCGGGAGGCTGCTGCTTTTGACGAAAGTTCTCAAACAGTCAGGGATCCCAGGGCCACAGAATGCACAGGTATCTGGGACCTACAACACAGAGATCACTGGAAGGGAACCGGGGCTGAGTTCTGCAGCAATCGGTGCACAGGTGGACGGGCGTGTGGTGGGCTTAGCCGGTGAGTATGAGTAGACAGGTTACCAGACGAACAGACGAGCAGGCAGGGTAACAGTAGACAGGTTCGCAGAGGAGCTTAGCAGGACATCGCCCAGTAGAAAGGTTACCATGGAAACAGGGAACCGAGATCCAGAGCCGATGCGAGAATGGTGTTGAGTTGTAGAGCAGTCGAGCAGAGAAACAATCTGACAGAGCCTGTGGTGAAGGTGAGGTGTAAAAGACAGAGGGAACCGGTGAAAACACTCAAGGCCAGTGATTGGTGGTGAAGATTCAGAATTAACTAAAGGGCGACAGGACGTGGAGAAAACAGGCAAGAAAATAAAAGTCCGGGCCAGGAAGTGGAAATGAGGGGCTGAATCGTGACACCGAGCCATCAAGTGCCACCGTGGTAGATGTCCCCTGAAAGGACAAGCTGGACGCCGTTGATCTTTGGACACAAATATCAGAGTCACAAATGGTGATAAAAATGACTAATACTTTGATTACTTCTGAAAAACCGTGTGTGACACAGCACTGAAGCTGATGTGCCAGAACATCTGTGCGTTTCCCTGGTATGAATCTTGGTCTCCAGTTCTCCCATTCAAGCTTCTTTCTCTCCCACTCGACTTTGCCTGATGGTCTTTGAGCTGTTCTCCCTGGACTCCCACTCGTTTCTCTGGTCGTGTCTGTTTTCCTCTTGGACCCCTCGTGAACGGCCTCCCTCTGGAGTTACGCCGTCGGCCGCCTTCATTTCCTGGACACTCCTCTGTACACTCCACTCACCTCACCCGATCTCCACCCGTGTTCTATCTCCGCTCTGCTGTAAACCTCTGCCAGACTTCGTGTTTCCTGTGTTACTCATGTTGTCTTCTCTCCTCAGACCCCACATGTAAAAATATCCAGCAGATCCACCCTCTGTGTGGACTTCCTTTTTTTTCCAAAAAGCTTTTTCCTGTGAATTTCTAGCAACACATTTCCTTTTAAGTACAGAGGGAGGATGTGTGATTGAGATAAAAAGGACAGAGGGGTGTGAGAAGTTTTAGCAAAGTGCTGTAATTCAGGAAACACTGAACACAACAACCAACTGTGAAGACAGACAGAGATTAATAATCAAAGACCTGAGATTTCAGCATCCGACACAGTAAGTATTGTTTTATAGTATAATGTAAGTATTTTGTAACTAAGGCGCATATTTTCTACAATTGTGTTGTGTGTGTATGATATTACTTCAACAGTCTTGCTTTTGAAGGCATAAGAGTGAGAACTTATGGTGTAAGTCATTTTGAATTATGAGGTTTCTGTTCAGTAACTAAAGACTACAGAGTATAACTGAGCAACAAAACGGGAACGTTTGTGCTCTCGTTTTATATTAAATGATCATACAGGCTCCAGATTGAGTGTATTTCCATTTCCATTTAATTAAATTCAATTCAGTTTTATTTATATGTCACCAATTTACAGCAAATTCATCTCTAGGCATTTTCCATAATAAAGTCCAGACTATACAGACATTTGGAGAAAACTCAACAAATCCCCCTTGAGCAGCTATAGGCAACAGTGGAGAGGAAAAACTCCCTTTAACGGAAGAAACCTCCAGCAGAACCAGGCTCAGGGGGGACGGACGTCTGCCTGGACCGGTTGGGCTGAGTGGAAATTGAAAAGAGAAAAGAAAAGAGCAACATCAATAACATCAGCTGGTTTTGATAAGTTCAAACTTTGGCGACTCCTGGTGCTGGAAACCAAAAAGAGCAGGAAGCAACACAAAGTTTAAAGTTAGAACTAAAGAAATGAATCAGACAGAATTACAAAGACGATTCAGGCTCAGCTGAAGCAGGTACAGGCAGCTCAACAGTCATAATTAACATGATTCTGTTTGATTAAATATTCATATTATTTATAGCAGAGATTTTCAGGCAAAAAAGAACAAGAGTTGAAAGAAAAAATTCCAGAATCAGGATCCAGAAAGTCTGTGTTTTCTTTGTGGACAAATCGAAAACAATTAAGATGATTTCTGACTCTGAAATATGATGTGATACGTGTTGGTGATTCACTTCCTGTGTGTCAGGCTTCATTTTAGTGAAGGTTGGTGATGCAGTGCTGTAAAAATAGAAATCACAAACATCAGGGAAACGATTGTTTACATTTTTTACGTTAGACGTTCATGTTATAGGTCACAACTTCTACATGTACAGGAGCCGATTTAAAACACACACAGTAATTACACTGCTGGATTCTCATTGGTGCAAAAAGTTACTTTATTTAATACTGAGATTCAATTATTTCTGGCTTTTTGTGCTAAACTGTTTCTGTGGGGATTTCCTGTTTTGCATTTCTATTTCTATTCTATTCTATTTGACTAAGGAAGAACTTACAACTCAGACAAAAAAGGGGAAGGACAGAAAGTTGGAGGCGAGACGTTTTAAAGGTAACCAACGCCAGAAATCCAGGAAACCGTGAGGACATTTACTGAGACAAACGGACAAGTCTGGAGGAGCTGACGTCCCAACATCCAAAGTCACGATGATGAAGAGTTTTTTTCTGCTCGTCTTCTCAGTGATGGCAGGTAAAATATTCACAGCCAGAAATACAAAAAGTCCCACAACAATATACTGTACAGCAAAATTTTAATTCAAATGTTCAAACAACAAGAACATGCAATTGTCGGAGTAACTCAGCAGGTACAGGCAGGTCATCAGTCATAGTGAAGATGCTTCTGTTTTTCATATCACAGATTATTTATTAAAAAAGAACAAGAGTCGAAACAAAACTTCTATTATCAGGATCCAGAAAGTCTCTGTTTTCTTTGGGGACTAAAAAACATTTAAGATGATTTCAGACTCTGACAGAACATGAACTTTTCTTTCTGATCAACAGGTTGTGTTGATGATGATATATTGGCATGTGAAGATGGATGGGTTGAGTTCATCTGTGTCTATCCTGAAGAACAAACAAATTATCAAAAGATTGATGTATTTCGTGAAAGAGAAATCATAACACAGAGCACAGAGAAGAACAAGTGGGAGCATAAAGGCAGATTTTCTCTGTATCATAACACAACAGGGAAATATCTCAGGGGGGTGATCAAACAACTGAAACAGGCGGATTTTGGAAACTACAGGTGTAAATTTGACCAGGGTGGTAAAACAACTGAGAGAGTGGAACTGAAAAAGGGTAAGAAAGTCTGCGTGTTTTTATTGTTATTAATATTCATCTGTTCCTTTGTGAAATGACTGTTTACCTGCATCAAGAAAAGTGCTGAACAAACAATGTCATCATAATCAGAGTTGTTTTATTAATAATATTACTATTATTATTAGTAGCAGTATTAACAGCAGTGAAAGACGTTTCTTAAATGGATCATTTAACATTATGAAAATGTTAATAATGTTAAATGATTATTAATTTTCCCTATCAATCTGACTAAAGCTTATTACAGGAAATAAATGTTTGAAGTTGTAAAAAAGAAATGAAATAATTTCACTGATCTGTGAGCAGAATCCCAACAATGACATGGTACAAACTTCTCAGTCCATCTGAGCCGTAATGATTGTCAGTATGAGTAAGAGCAGTTCTGATACAGAAATAATCTAAACAAGAATCAGTTGGAAAAGGTTGTTACAGATAATTAATATTTCTGACAAATTTGTTCTATGAAATGTTTAAAATACAGTGATAATTAGTTCACACTTGTGTTTAGTTTATGCAGGTGATGTCATTTCCATCCTGTGGTAACAGTGTGACAGTGACATATTTGTGTGTTTTACTTCTGTGTTTCATTCGCAGAAAATAACAGATGTCTGAAACCAATAATTATAACAATGAACAAAACAGATAAAACCACCATCACATGTGGAAACTTTGAACACATGTCCAGAGTCAAGTTTTTGTGCAAAGAGAACGGTTTCATCTGTGAAGACATTTTATCAACACAATCATCTCCGGTGTCAAACGGGAGCTTCACTCTCACTCCCACCAACCGTGGATTCAACGTGTCCATCAGTGACGTGTCCTCAGAGGACGCTGGTGTCTACTGGTGCGGAGTGAAACCAGATGGAAACTACCGTGTAACTTACAGAAAAATACAGCTGCAGGTTCACAGTGAGTTTTAGGTCAAAAATGTTTTTATAAAAGATTCATTTATGTTGTTGATCTTCAGTTTCTCAAATAAATCAGTTGATCATTTCTCTGTATTTTCTACATTTTGTTAATTGTGATCTGTTATATTTATATCCACAGATCCTCCACCGACACCAACACGCTCCTTTACGACTTCGGTTCCTTCAGTCCAGACAACAACTGCACCTGCTGAGACTGACGGTGAGAAACCTGCTGATCAATGAGGAAAATAATAATTGCTGAGGGTGAATACGTGAATAAATTGTCAAGTCAGTTACAGAAACAAGCAGAGAGGAAACAAGTCCAGACAGAAGACAACAATCAGGTTTACTAAAGTCCAGGAGAACAAGTCCCAGGTGGGACGAATTCAAGACAAAGTCAGAGATGATGGTCAATAACAGGTGGTAAAGTAATCAGATTACACAGGAGTGAAGAGTTGATGAAGACAGAGTCCAAAAAGACATGGAGGAGGTCAAACCAGTGGCAGGTAAAAACTGGTCCAGTCAGAGACAGGTGAGGAAACTGAGGGAGTCAGTGCTGGATAATTAGAGAGTGAAGGACAGGTGTGCAGGAGGACGTCAGCTGACTGAGAGTGGAGGGAAAGTGCAGGGAGACAGTTCATGGACACGTCCCACAACCAGCAGGGACCTGAGGAAGCCGCCAACAGGACCTCAGGGCAGGATTCATGAGGGTTCCAGTCTCAGGCTTGTGATGCCAACGGAAATTTGAATTTATATTAAACACAGGATTATTTTCAGTTATGTTTGTATCAACGGTTTCATTTTCTACATGTGGATTTCGGTTCAGTTCCATCAGAAACATGGACGACTGTTTCTTCGGCCCAGTTAACCGCTGTGTCTGCTGGGAATGATGGTGAGGAACCAGCTGCAGACGACTGAGGGCTTCACATGAACCTCTGTCAAACTCACAGTTTCTTTTGTCGTGTGTTTCGTCCTGCAGCTGGATCTCAGGCGGCTGCAGTCGCAGCTACAGTCGCCCGTGTAGCTGCTCTGGTGGTTGTGAACATTCTGATTCTCTTCTACACGTGTAAGACGCTTAAAACATAAAACACACACACACATTTGTCATTGGGAGTCATTTAATAAGGTTGTGAATCTGTGAGGTGTGTAGTTTGTAGAATGTCAGCTACACCAGTGATATGAAACACAATTTCTAAAGGATTCATCTTTACTAAAGAGTCAGCTGGGGCCTGAGCATCAGGTTGGGATGAGGAGATGGATCCTTTCCTTTGTTTGCCACATTCATACTTTTATGTTTTTCTCTTTCAGGCTCCAAAATCAGAAGGAACAGAGAAAAACAGAAAAACCAAGAGGTAAGTTCAGTTATTTGTCAAAAATCCTTGTGTTTTGTGGGGAGGCCTTTATATCCCCAGTAAAGAAGAACAACCCTTATTCATCACCGACATGTTACAGTGAAATTTGTCCTCTGCATTGAACCCATCCCTCTGGGGGGAGCAGAGCTATTAATGCTCCAGTATTAATCCTGTTTTTCTTTGTGGAAGGATCATGTCTATGAGGTTCAGGATCCACCCAGAAGACGGACTCAGGACCTGCAATGAAAACTGAAGAAAGAACGTGTTCGAAGAGACTCTACACCCTGGTCAAATATAGAAGGAGAGGACAAAAAAACCCAGACAGGCTGCAAGAAGCAACAAAGACATTTAGATGAAGCTGAGTTGATCAGGGAGACGGAAATCTGACAGGGAGGGAAAACCAGGCTCAGTCCAGAGGGTCAGAGTCAAATGCAAACGAGTCCAGCAGGTAGGAAACAAGTAACGTCCACGTACAAAATTCCACATGGATGAAGTTTATACACAGAGAATGAAAGAAAACTGAACAGTGCAGATAATCAGTTAGTGAACAAGAGGAAAACATCGTGTTGAGACAAAATGGCAGCCAGGTGTGTGGGATTGGTGGAAAACAGCAGGAGGGGAGGGGCTTGTGAGCAGGCCTGAGAGAATACTGGACTCGGTTTAAGAGGAAGTCAGTGATCACAGGCTGTGCCGAGGACCGAGGAGCAGTTTATAGAAATGATTTGTGTCTGAGTTTCCTGGTTTAAACTCTACAACCAACATGTTAATGCTTTGTCTTTAAAAATGGGTTTATGAACAGAAAGATCAGGTTCTTTCCTGTTTATCTGCACAACTTTCATCACTAAACGACCCACAAATTCGGCGTGGACCGGTAACCTGCTCTCACACAGCAGGTAACTGAACTGCCGTGAACGAACAGGAAGCCAAAATCATCCAAATTTGATTAAAATCCCAGCACACACCCCTCAGTAGGTTCTTATCATGTGCTGTGCTGCATCTCACCACAGTTTTTTACAAACTGAGCAGTTTTCTCAGCTTCACCTACAAACTGATGTGGTTGTGTTCAGGCACAGACATTGGGAACAGATTCAAATGCTAAAACACAACTGTCGATGGTTTTTAAATCTCTAATCATATCGGAAATTATTGCATGTGCACAAGCCTCATTTTCACTCCATAAACATCCATTTCTGTAACAATCCTGTTCTGTCAGTCAGCAGATTAGTCTTTGTGAAGAAGGGATTCATTTTTTTAAATTCGATTTTATCAGTCAGGCTGAACTTTAAGGTTTTGTTTGAATTGTTGGTTATTTGATACTGATGAGCTGTAACTGATTAAAATGTTTTATTTCTATATTGACTCCAGAGAGAGAAGTTGCTGCCTGACTATTTTTAAAATAAAATATATACTGTGTTATTGCAAGACCATGTTTAAGCCCCCAAGAGACAGATTAATCAAAAATAATGAAAGATGATTAATAATTAGGCTGCAGTGATCTTCACAGTTCAGGAGCAAATTCAAAAGTCACTGACAGGGAAACTACACGTTACTTAGTCACAAGCAGTTGATTTCATTCAAAGCTTGTTAGAAGTGAACAGCACACGCCAGGGGAACGTTGGGGTTGAGTTTCCCCCACATCCACTTTGATGTCTGGCCGGCAGTAATTGGTACTCGAACCACTGACCCTGTGTTTTGTGGAAGATTTTCCACTAGCCGGCCCACAGCCCCCATTTAATAAGCTAATATATTTACATTTTAATATTTCAACACCACCCTCTGTAAGTGGATCCTGGACTTGGCAGCAGATCCTCAAACAGCACAACAGTGAGCAGCGGTGCTCCTCAGGGATGCGTGCTCAGTCCTCTACTGGTCACCCTGCCAACCCATGACTGGATCCAGTTCAAACCTCGTCATCATGTTTGCCCATGACAGTTGTGGGGCTCATCAGAAAAATGATGACGATGGACCAGCAGGAATCTGTCCCTCAGCGCAGGGAAACTCAACACTATCCCCTATCAGCAAATTCTTGGGGATGAACATTGATGTGAACCTCTGCTGGACCACCACCATCAAAGAACTCTCAGCAGAGCCTTCACTTTCTACACAGGCTGACAAAGACAAGTGTCCCCTGTTCAAGGACTGAGCATCAGCGTATCAGCTCAGTCCTTCAGATTTCTAGATAAGATAAGAAAAGACAGAACTTTATTAATCCCACAGTGGGGAAATTCTTGTGTTTTAGGAGCCATAGACAAAGAACACAGAACAATGTGCATTATAGTTTAACTGAAAAGGCATTTAGATTTAAGGGGATAAAATCATCACACTCTGCACGGCCTCACACGAAGTCGTAATTATTGAATCACAAGAAATAACGAGCTAATGAACTTACTAATCAATGCTCTTCTCTGATTGGTCAGTAGGGTGAGCCTCATTTTAAACACTAATATGAGTGAATATCTCTGCACTGTTCAATGATGGAACAATGTTGGAGCGTGTTTCCATGAAGATATATGTGAAGCAGCTGCACACAAGTTTGATTTCCATTTCATCAGAAGTTTGATGAGGCAACAGTGGATCATCATCGTCACTGCTGCTTCCTGTTGACATACACTCACACAGGAGCTGCTCTACATATTTATTGTGCAAATATCATTTACTTATTTACTTAATATCCCAATAATGTGCACTGATCAACACCCATCCATGTTTGGACAGTATATAAGATGGAAAGAGCCTATTGTCCCAGAGACTGTCAGGTGCAGCTGTGATGTATATTTACACCGTGTTAAATTGTAGAATAGCCACAGGGGTTGCAAGCCAGTAACTTCTGTGCCGGTCCCAAGCCCGGATAAATAGAGAGGGTTGCGTCAAGAAGGGCATCCGGCGTAAAATTTTGCCAAGTACAACCATGCGAGTCATCCATACCACTTTCATACCGGATCGGTCGAGGCCCAGGTTAACAACGACCGCCACCGGTGCTGTTAACCTACAGGGTGCCGCTGGAAATTGGACTACTGTTGGTCGAAGAAGGAGAGGAGGCAGAAGGGTTCGTGGTCAGAGAGAGAAGGGGAAAGGCAGGAGCTTAGATTTGAGAGTAGGGACTCTTAACGTTGGCACAATGACAGGGAAAGGTAGAGAGCTGGCAGACATGATGGAGAGAAGGAAGGTAGATGTACTGTGTGTGCAGGAGACGAGGTGGAAAGGCAGCAAAGCACGTAGTATTGGAGGAGGATACAAACTGTTCTACCATGGTGTGGATAGGAAGAGAAACGGAGTAGGAGTGATCCTGAAGGGGGAGTTTGTGAACAATGTTCTAGAGGTGAAAAGAGTCTCAGACAGGGTGATGAGCCTAAAGCTAGAAATCGAAGGTGTGATGGTGAACGTAGTCAGTGGGTATGCTCCACAAGTTGGCTGTGAGTTAGAAGAGAAGGAGAGATTCTGGAGTGAGTTTGATGAGGTTGTAGAGAGTATCCCTAGAGGAGAGAGAGTAGTTGTTGGAGCAGACTTCAATGGGCATGTTGGTGAGGGGAACAGAGGTGATGAGGAGGTGATGGGCAGGTTTGGTGTAAAGGACAGGAATCCAGAAGGACAGATGGTAGTGGACTTTGCTAAGAGGATGGAAATGGCTGTAGTTAACACTTACTTCCAGAAGAGAGAGGAACATAGAGTGACATACAAGAGTGGAGGTAGGAGTACAAGGAAGTGCAGCGCAGAGTGAAGAGGGAGGTGGCAAAGGCCAAACAGAAAGCTTACGATGAGCTGTATGACAGGTTAGACACGAAGGAAGGAGAGAAGGACTTGTACAGGATAGACAGACAGAGAGATAGAGATGGGAAAGATGTGCAACAGATAAGGGTGATTAAAGACAGAGATGGAAAGGTGCTAACAAGCCAGGAGAGTGTGCAGAGAAGATGGAAGGAGTGTTTTGAGGAGCTGATGAATGTGGAAAATGACAGAGAAAGAAGGGAGGAAGATGTGGTTGTTGTGGAGCAGGAAATAGGAGAGATTAGAAAGGATGAGGTGAGGAAGGCTCTGAAAAGGATGAAGAGCGGAAAGGCTGTTGGTCCTGATGACGTACCTGTGGAGGTGTGGAAGTGTCTAGGAGAGACAGCAGTGAAGTTTCTGACAGGTCTGTTTAACAGGATTTTAGAGAGTGAGACGATGCCTGAGGAATGGAGGAGAAGCGTTCTGGTGCCGATCTTTAAGAACAAGGGTGACACGCAGAACTGCAGCAACTACAGAGAGATAAAGCTGATGAGCCACACAATGAAGCTGTGGGAAAGAGTAGTGGAAGCCAGGCTTAGGAAAGAGGTGGAGATTTGTGAGCAGCAGTATGGATTCATGCCCCGTAAGAGCACCACTGATGCCATTTTCGCTTTGAGGTTGTTGATGGAAAAGTACAGAGATGGTCAGAAGGAGCTGCATTGTGTCTTTGTGGATTTAGAGGAGGCGTATGACAGGGTGCCGAGGAGGAGCTGTGGTACTGTATGAGGTTGTCGGGAGTGGCAGAGAAGTACGTCAGAGTAGTTCAGGACATGTATGAGAGAAGCATGACGGTGGTGAGATGTGCCGTAGGTCAGACAGAGGAATTCAAGGTGGAGGTGGGACTACACCAAGGATCGGCTTTGAGTCCCTTCTTGTTTGCTATGCTGATGGAAAGGTTGACAGATGAGATTGTGATTTGCAGTGAGAGTAGAGAGCAGGTGGAGGAACAGCTGGAGAGGTGGAGGTTTGCTCTGGAAAGAAGAGGCATGAAAGTCAGTCGTAGTAAGACAGAATACATGTGTGTAAACGAGAGGGATCCAGGTAGAAGTGTGAGGTTACAGGGGGCTGAGGTGAAGAAGGTGCAGGAGTTTAAGTACTTGGGGTCAACAGTTCAGTCTGATGGGGAGTGTGGAAAAGAGGTGAAGAGGCGAGTGCAGGCGGGTTGGAATGGGTGGAGGAAAGTGTCAGGAGTGTTGTGTGACAGAAGAGTGTCAGCAAGACTCAAAGGAAAGGTGTACAGGACAGTGGTGAGACCAGCTCTGCTCTATGGGTTAGAGACAGTAGCAGTGAGAAAGAGACAAGAGGCAGAGATGGAAGCAGCAGAGATGAAGATGTTGAGGTTCTCCTTAGGAGTGACAAGGTTGGACAGAATAAGGAACGAGTTCATCAGAGGGACAGCACACGTTGCCTGTGTTAGCAACAAAGTCAGAGAGGCTAGACTGAGATGGTTTGGACATGTGCAGAGGAGGGATAGTGAATATATTGGTAGAAGGATGTTGGAGATGGAGCTGCCAGCCAAGAGGGCGAGAGGACGACCGAGGAGGAGATATATGGACGTCCTAACAGAGGACATGAGGTTGGCTGGTGTCAGAGAGGAAGATGCCCAGGATAGAGTAAAGTGGAAAAGGATGATTCGCTGTGGCGACCCCTGATGGGAAAAGCCCAAAGAGACGTAGTAGTAAACTGTAGAATAGAATAAGTAGATTTCAGAGCCGCATTGCCGCCATCTTGGCTCCTTATATAAATGGCCTTCATCTGCAGACAGCCAATCAGCTGCCACAGCTGAACCACCATTCTCCTCCTCGACCTGACACACACCTACAGATGAACACAATTTGTCCCACATCAGTCATAATGACACGTGGAAATATTGTAGATGGGATATGAATATGATCAGGGGGCCTGGTGGCTCAATGGGCAGAGCATCAGGTTGGGATAGTGAAGGCTGCAGAAAAGATTATTTTCAACCAAAAATATCCAACAGCCACGAAATGTGTTTGTTTCACAACTGAACATAAAACTTTTTAATTCTAGAAAACAATAAATGTATTTCCATTGAATTGAATTTCCATTTCCATGCAATACAGTTCAATTCAGCTTTATATATATGTCACCAATTTACAACAAAATCATCTCAGGCCACTTTACATAATAAAGTCCAGACTATACAGACATTTGGAGAAAACTCAACAAATCCCCCTTGAGCAGCTATAGGCAACAGTGGAGAGGAAAAACTCCCTTTAACGGAAGAAACCTCCAGCAGAACCAGGATCAGGGTGGACGGACGTCTGCCTGGACCCGTTGGGGTGAGTGGAAATTGAAGAGAGAAAAGAAAAGAGCAACATCAATAACGTCAGCTGGTTTTGATAAGTTCAAACTTTGGCGACTCCTGGTGCTGGAAACCAAAAAGAGCAGGAAGCAACACAAAGTTTAAAGTTAGAACTAAAGAAATGAATCAGGCAGAATTACAAAGACGATTCAGGCTCAGCTGAAGCAGGTACAGGCAGCTCAACAGTCATAATTAACATGATGCTGTTTGATTAAATATTCATATTATTTATAGCAGAGATTTTCAGGCAAAAAAGAACAAGAGTTGAAAGAAAAATTCCAGAATCAGGATCCAGAAAGTCTGTGTTTTCTTTGTGGACAAATCGAAAACAATTAAGATGATTTCTGACTCTGAAATATGATGTGATACGTGTTGGTGATTCACTTCCTGTCTGTCAGGCTTCGTTTCAGAGAAGGTTGGTGATGCAATGCTGTTAAAATAGAAATCACAAACATCACAGAAACGATTGTTTACATTTTTAACGTTAGACGTTCATGTTATAGGTCACAACTTCTACATGTACAGGAGCCGATTTAAAACACACACAGTAATTACACTGCTGGATTCTCATTGGTGCAAAAAGTTACTTTATTTAATACTGAGATTCAATTATTTCTGGCTTTTTGTGCTAAACTGTTTTTGTGGGGATTTCCTGTTTTGCATTTCTATTTCTATTCTATTCTATTTGACTAAGGAAGAACTTACAACTCAGACAAAAAAGGGGAAGGACAGAAAGTTGGAGGCGAGACGTTTTAAAGGTAACCAACGCCAGAAATCCAGGAAACCGTGAGGACATTTACTGAGACAAACGGACAAGTTTGGAGGAGCTGACGTCCCAAAATCCAAAGTCACGATGATGAAGAGTTTTTTTCTGCTCGTCTTCTCAGTCATGGCAGGTAAAATATTCACAGACCGAAATACAAAAAGTCTGACAACAATATACTGTACAGCAAAATTTTAATTCAAATGTTCAAACAACAAGAACATGCAATTGTCGGAGTAACTCAGCAGGTACAGGCAGGTCATCAGTCATAGTGAAGATGCTTCTGTTTTTAATATCACAGATTATTTATTAAAAAAGAACAAGAGTCGAAACAAAACTTCTATTATCAGGATCCAGAAAGTCTCTGTTTTCTTTGGGGACTAAAAAACATTTAAGATGATTTCAGACTCTGACAGAACATGAACTTTTCTTTCTGATCAACAGGTTGTGTTGATGATGATATATTGGCATGTGAAGATGGATGGGTTGAGTTCATCTGTGTCTATCCTGAAGAACAAACAAATTATCAAAAGATTGATGTATTTCGTGAAAGAGAAATCATAACACAGAGCACAGAGAAGAACAAGTGGGAACATAAAGGCAGATTTTCTCTGTATCATGACACAACAAGGAAATATCTCAGGGTGGTGATCAAACAACTGAAAAGGGAGGATTTTGGAAACGACGACTACAGGTGTAAATTTGACCCAGGTGGTAAAACAACTGAGAGAGTGGAACTGAAAAAGGGTAAGAAAGTCTGCGTGTTTTTACCTGCATTAAGAAAAGTGCTGCACAAACAATGTCATCATTATCAGAGCTGTTTTATTAATAAGATTACTATTATTATTAGTAGCAGTGAAAGACATTTCTTAAATGGATCATTTAACATTATGAAAACATTCAACTAAAGTTCTCAAAACTAGTGATATTTCCCTGCAGGCTTTGAAATAAATAGCACATCCAATAAGATACATGTCTATATTTTGTTCATTTATTTTTTCCTTATCAATCTGACTAAAGCTTATTACAGGAAATAAATGTTTGAAGTTGTAAAAAAGAAATGAAATAATTTCTCTGATCTGTGAGCAGAATCCCAACAATGACATGGTACAAACTTCTCAGTCCATCTGAGCCGTAATGATTGTCAGTATGAGTAAGAGCAGTTCTGATACAGAAATAATCTAAACAAGAATCAGTTAGAAAAGGTTGTTACAGATAATTAATATTTCTGACAAATATGTTCTATGAAATGTTTAAAATACAGTGATAATTAGTTCACACTTGTGTTTAGTTTATGCAGGTGATGTCATTTCCATCCTGTGGTAACAGTGTGACAGTGACATATTTGTGTGTTTTACTTCTGTGTTTCATTCGCAGAAAATAACAGATGTCTGAAACCAATAATTATAACAATGAACAAAACAGATAAAACCACCATCACATGTGGAAACTTTGAACACATGTCCAGAGTCAAGTTTTTGTGCAAAGAGAACGGTTTCATCTGTGAAGACATTTTATCAACACAATCATCTCCGGTGTCAAACGGGAGCTTCACTCTCACTCCCACCAACCGTGGATTCAGCGTGTCCATCAGTGACGTGTCCTCAGAGGACGCTGGTGTCTACTGGTGCGGAGTGAAACCAGATGGAAACTACAGTGTAACTTACAGAAAAATACAGCTGCAGGTTCACAGTGAGTTTTAGGTCAAAAATGTTTTTATAAAAGATTCATTTATGTTGTTGATCTTCAGTTTCTCTGTGAAATAAATCAGTTGATCATTTCTTTGTATTTCCTACATTTTGTTAATTGTGATCTGTTATATTTGTATCCACAGATTCTCCACCGACATCAATACGCTCATTTACGACTTCGGTTCCTTTAGTCCAGACAACAGCTGCACCTGCTGAGACTGACGGTGAGAAAAGAATCATTTATGTCGTTTCTCTGTGAAGTAAATCAGTTCATAATTTCTCTGAAAAGTCCATGTAAATATAAGAAAAATCCTGCAATGTAATTGAGCAAAGTCACGTGAAACAGGGGTTTGAGTTTCTGGCAGCATGTATGTCACACAGACATCCTGCGTGATGCTGAAAAACTGGTCCATGCATTTGTTACTTCTAGATTGGACGACTGTAATTCTCTACTTTCAGGCTGCCCCAGTAACTCTCTAAAACCTTCAATTAATCCAAGATTGCTGACTGGGATTGGTAAGAGAGATCATATTTCCCCTTCATTAGCTTACCTCCATTGGCTTCCCATTAAATGTAGAATAGATTTTAAAATCCTTCTTCTTACCTAGAAAGTTCCATCCTACCTCAAAGATCTCCTAGTACCAGATCATCTTAATAGACCACTTCAGTCTCAGAATGCAGGTCTACTTGTGGTTCCCAGAATGGGAGGCAGAGCCTTTAGCTATCAAGCTCCTCTCCTGTGGAACCAGCTCCCAGTCCAGATTCAGGAAGCAGACACCCTCTCTACTTTTAAGACTAGGCTCCAAACCTCAGTTAGTTCTAGTCCTGCTGCTGTAGGCTCAGACTGCTGGGGGACCAACCCCTGATGCACTGAGACACTTTTCTCCTCTCAGCCCACATTTATAGGTCACCACTGTAGGACATTAACTCTGTGTCTTCTTTCTCGCATCATTGTGCTTCTTCCCCTCTGTCTCCCTCTCTCTGTCCCTGTCTTCAGATGGCCAACCACCCTGATTCTGGTTCTGGAGGTTTCTCCTTCTTCTTCTTTTTCTTTTTCTTTTTCTTTCAAGGGAGTTTGATCCGTTATATTTATATCCACAGATCCTCCACCGACATCAACACGCTCATTTACGACTTCGGTTCCTTCAGTCCAGACAACAACTGCACCTGCTGAGACTGACGGTGAGAAAAGAATCATTTATGTCATTTCTCTGTGAAGTAAATCATTTGAATGATGCAGCAAGTTTACTGACCGGGATCAGTAAGAAAGATCATATTTAATCCTTCATCAGCTTCTCTCCATTGGTTTCCCATGAAATGCAGAATAGATTTTAAAACCCTTCCTCTTACTGATGAAGCTCCATCCTACCTCAAAGATCTCCTAGTACCAGATCATCTGTCACAACACGGACGCTGATATGTGTTGGCCTGGTACCTGCTCTCTTCCACCCCTCTCTCCTGTCATTAGTCTCTGCCTCCCTGTCCTCCGGTGCCAGAATATCTTTCTTCCTCCCATGTGTGAATTCATGTCTGCTGTGCTGCTGTTTCAGGCTTTTCTTTCCCTGCCTGGTGTTTTTGAACAAATTTCTCTGGCCATGACTGTTTTCCTTCTAGAACTCCTGACACATTAGTGAACTACTTCCCTCTGGAATAACTTGAGATCATTTGGGTTTTGCACAAGTCTGGATTTTTGTCATGGGACTGTGATTAAGTTTGGTTGTTTATTTGATCCTTTGGTTAAGACGGAGCTCCGGACACTGTTCAGAGCCTTCTCCCCCTCTCTGGAATACGTTTGCCTTTGTTGTTACTTCGTTTTTTGCCACCCGCCTTACATTTTCAGCCACCTTTAGTTCCCGGAGACTCCCCTGTACTGTCCACTCACCTCTCCTGAACTCCAGCCCGTGTTCCATCTCCACTGCTCAGCAAGACTCAGACTTAGTGTTTCTTGCGGTAACTTCCCCCCAAGCACCTGTTGTCTCCTCTCCCCAGACTTCCCAGTTTACTACCCTGACCGCTCCACGTGTCTCTCCCCGAACCAACTCCCCATCATCTATTCACTTTATGCAATAAACTATTCCCTCCATTCACTCGTGTAGCACTTTCCTGGGTCCACCAAAACTACTCTTCCTGATAGTATATTCTTGCCACCATGGTCCCAGCCTACACGAGTGAGGGGGAATCCGGATTACAGTGTGCGCTCACTCAGTATGATTTCAATCTAGCTAAAATTCAGGCTGACTTTCCTAATATGACACGGGCTGTCACCTGCCTAGCCAAGACCTCTTCCTCTGCCAGACCCACTCCTTCACAGCCGGTAGCCGCCGCTGTGGAACTACTCTTCCTGATACATCCTAGCAGACCACTTGGGTCTCAGAATGCAGGACTACTTGTGGTTCTCAGAATGGGAGGCAGAGCCTTTAGCTATCAAGCTCCTCTCCTGTGGAACCAGCTCCCAGTCACCACTGTAGGACATTGACTCTGTGTCTTCTTTGTCCCCTAGTTGTGCTTCTCCCTCTCTGTCTCCCTCTGTCTGTCCCTGTCCTCAGCTGTCAGTGTGTCTTCCAGTCTGCAGCTACTGGTCCTACCAACCTGCCCAATATTTTGCTGTTGCCCTTTTCTTTTCTCTCTCCGCTGTTGCCTAAAGCTGCTCAAGGGGGATTTGTTGGGTTTTCACTAAATGTCTGTATAGTCTGGACATATGTCTGTAAAGTGCCTTGAAATGATTTTTTTTTTGTGAATTGGTGACATAATAAAGTTGAACTGAATTGAAATTGAATCGATCATTTCTCTGAAAAGTACCAGGCTCATAAAAACTACTTTGTTACATTTTTAAAAACCTATTTTTTCCTACATTTTGTTAATTGTGATCTGTTATATTTATATCCACAGATCCTCCACCGACACCAACACGCTCATTTACGACTTCGGTTCCTTCAGTCCAGACAACAACTGCACCTGCTGAGACTGACGGTGAGAAACCTGCTGATCAATGAGGAAAATGATAATTGCTGAGGGTGAATACGTGAATAAATTGTCAAGTCAGTTACAGAAACAAGCAGAGAGGAAACAAGTCCAGACAGAAGACAACAATCAGGTTTACTAAAGTCCAGGAGAACAAGTCCCAGGTGGGACGAATTCAAGACAAAGTCAGAGATGATGGTCAATAACAGGTGGTAAAGTAATCAGATTACACAGGAGTGAAGAGTTGATGAAGACAGAGTCCAAAAAGACATGGAGGAGGTCAAACCAGTGGCAGGTAAAAACTGGTCCAGTCAGAGACAGGTGAGGAAACTGAGGGAGTCAGTGCTGGATAATTAGAGAGTGAAGGACAGGTGTGCAGGAGGACGTCAGCTGACTGAGAGTGGAGGGAAAGTGCAGGGAGACAGTTCATGGACACGTCCCACAACCAGCAGGGACCTGAGGAAGCCGCCAACAGGACCTCAGGACAGGATTCATGAGCGTTCCAGTCTCAGGCTTGTGATGCCAACGGACATTTGAATTCATATTAAACACAGGATTATTTTCAGTTATGTTTGTATCAACGGTTTCATTTTCTACATGTGGATTTCGTTTCAGTTCCATCAGAAACATGGACGTCTGTTTCTTCGGCCCAGTTAACCACTGTGTCTGCTGGGAATGATGGTGAGGAACCAGCAGCAGACGACTGAGGGCTTCACATGAACCTCTGTCAAACTCACAGTTTCTTTTGTCGTGTGTTTCGTCCTGCAGCTGGATCTCAGGCGGCTGCAGTCGCAGCTACAGTCGCCCGTGTAGCTGCTCTGGTGGTTGTGAACATTCTGATTCTCTTCTACACGTGTAAGACGCTTAAAACATAAAACACACACACACACACACACATTTGTCATTGGGAGTCATTTAATAAAGTAATAAATCTGTGAGGTGTGAAGTCTGTAGAATGTCAGCTAGAGAAGCAGCTGCAGAAAGGCTGTGGTTTTGAATCCCACCCTGCCCAGCCACTAAAGGCCCAAGCCTGGATCAAATGGGAGAGTTGCAGCAGGAAGGACATTCGGAAAAAAGACTCATTTCAAATCAATGTTCGAAACACATTTCGCTGCAGTGACCCATGAAGGGACAAAGTCAGAATAAAGTATCTACATAAAAAACAATAAAAATATCTGGACAAAAAACTCCCACGGATAAAGGATGAAACACACACGTAAGCAACACACACACACAAATACAATCCATGACCACTTACTCCAACACTAACCCTCAGAACTACATGCCCTCATCTTAACCTAAACCTTACAACCAAGTCTTAACACGGGCCAACCCCAACCCCAACCCCAACCCCAACCCCAACCCCAACCCCTTCCCCGTCCAGGCCCAAATGGAAGAAGCAAAAAGAATCGAATCCCGAGTCGTGACTCCGGCCCGGATCCTTCTGTCAGCATTTAAACCTGCAAAGCCTCTTTCCAATCCCACAGTTTGTTAGTTTCACTTGCAGGTGTCAGAGATCAGCAATGGGAGCAGGACATAAAGTAAAATGAAACATGCAAGAAGACATGATTAAAATAAAGTAATAAAGCAATTAAACATTAAAATAAATGCAACAAAAACTAAAACTAAAAAAATCATTTAAAAAAGTAACTTCATATCTGAATTCAACTGGATCCAAAAATCAACTGGTTTCACTCTTGTCAGTTTCCTCATTCTTTGTTGTACAGTTTGTGCTGGTTGTTCAAGTCACATTCTTTCCTTTGTTTCCCACATTCATACATTTTTTATTTTTTTTCTGTCAGACTCAAAAATCAGAAGAAACAGAGAAAAACAGAAAAACAAAGACGTAAGTTCAGTTATTTGTCTAAGATGCTTGTATTACAGGGAGGCCTTTATATCCACAGTAACATCATAATCCTGTTTTTCCCTGTGGAAGGATCATGTCTACGAGGTTCAGGATCCACCCAGAAGACGGACTCAGGACCCGCAATGAAAACTGAAGAGACCCGAATCATCACCTCTGAACAATTTTCACTTAAACAAGTGTCACATTTCTAACAGCACATGGAAGGAGAGGACGACAAATATCAGACAGGCTGCAAGAAGCAACAATTAGTTGAAGACTTAGCAAATATTGAAATGACTGAAATACTAAATAGTGAAATATAAACCTTCACTGCTTTGATTCCCTCCTGTCCACCTTGCCTACACGCAGGTAAATTTAAATCCCTTTGTTTTGATTTTTGGATAAATATTTTATTTCTAGGGACTCTAGAAAGAGTAGTTAGGGTGGATTTTATTCAAATAAATAATATACAATGTTATTGCTAGACCACTTATAAGCCCCCGAACCACAGATGTAACTCAATCGTTTTAATAATTAGTTTGCAGTGATTTTCATAAAACAGACTTTACTAAGAAACTTTTTCACAGTTTAGGACCAGATTCCAGCATCACTGACCGGGAAACAGTGACCAACATCACGTTTGTCTCTGTCTCTTCCAGCTCTGCTTCCTTTAACTGGCTTTTATTTTGGTCCTTTCACCTCTTTTCCTGTTCATTATCACTCCTGATTATTTTTACCTGTGACTCTGTCCATTCAAACCCCCTGAAAGATCCACTGTCTGTCTGTTCACAAAGACTCTACACCCTGGTCAAATTTAGTTTTTGCTGAAGATTAAAATATATCTATATATATATATATGTGATGTTCCAATGTACATGATGTTTTACTGTCTGTTTGTTCAGTGAAGTCTGTGTTATGAAATCTAATAAATTTTAAATAGACTCATAGAAGTTTATCTGATGTTCAAAACGAGAGATGTGGCTTAGAGACGCAGCTCGGTTGCTAAGGCAGTTGTCCACAGACCACAGGGTCGGTGGTTTGATCCCTCCCGGCTTTTTCTCCTTCCTTATCCTTTGGGTAAAAGCTCTATATAAGCAGCGATAAATATTCAGTTTTCAAACTGATTCATGTTTGGTTGTTTTCATAAACGGTACCTCTGTGCTCACACATAACTTCAACGTCTTTATTAATTATATTTCTCATCTCAGCTTTTTCATTCCTATTTGTTTCTGCCATCAGCAGTACCTCTATTTTCAGGACTGACAGTTCCTGACCTAATCTTAGTCTCGATCTTAATAGGAAGAGTGTCGATCTCCAGAAAAGACTCACAAATAGACGCATAAATACACTGTGGGTTTCTGTGGCTTTTCTTATTTTGTTTAAGATAAACTGCAGCAGTCAGTTTTTCATCACGGGGAAATTTAATCGTCGATAATCGACAGGTGTCAAACACATACAGGCTGCTGCCTTCAGAGCCGTGCGACTACATTGGCCATAGTGACCATGACTGGGTGGTATTAATATTGTGGCTGATCCCACAAACTACTTTACATCCAAAAACAATAATCTCATTTAACTTGTTAATATAAATTTAATTCACCTTCTCTGTTTTGCTCTTTCTCTGCACATGCAAAGAACTTTGAATTGCAATAATCTCTGTGAACAGTATAAATAAAGTTTGAATTCATTTATTGACTGAATTTAATTTGACCAGAAGGTAAATGAGGGAAAAGCAGAGGCCTAATATGCTCTGTATTAATTCCCAACAATGCTGAGGAAGTATTAAAATGAGCACTTACATAACGCCCTCATTGACGAGAACAACATGCTTGTGGTTTTCTAAGTAACTTCAACGTCACACAAACAGACACAAACACTCACCTTCTCTCTTTTATGACTTATTTCCTTTTTTTATTCTACTGTCAATAAGAAGATACGATGATGAAAGGAGGGAGTCTGAGGAAACACGACACTGTCCACAAACCAAGTGTAGAAATAAACCAAACGCGGAAGCTGAACCAACCGAGTGGAGTCGAAGAAGTGAGCTCTCAGGATCCAACAGCACCAGGATGAAGAGCGTTCTCTTCCTCATCCTCTCACTGACGGCAGGTAAAACAAAATACTGATTATGGATATTACAGATTAATATTCGATTCAAAGAAGTGCAGATATGACTGAGCGTGTGCATGATGTCACAGATCTTCAACAAGTACGTGTGTGATCATCCGCGCAGTAAAAATAATCCGTGTGAGTAAGTGCAGTAAATAGTGTAAGTTGTGCAGTGACTGAGGCGTTGTCACTGTGGGGCACAGTTCCACCTCAGTCGAACCTTCTGGGTCTTAAAGATCCACTGGTGGACCGGGTGGAGATACAGAGGGACACGGATCTAAAGCAGCGCTGCAGTAAAAGTCGACACATGCAGCAAAAAGACCAAAGTCGGGCTTGGACTTTTACTCCTGTGTGTCTGCAGCACACGAGAACAAATCCTAAGAGACAATCAGTGAGTGGAAGTGAGTCAAAGTCACTTGGATTTGAGAGAAAACAGCAACAACAGACAGAACCAACAGAAGAAGTTGATTATTAGATACCTCCTTTAAAAAATCTTTGGGTCTTTCAAGGAAAAAGATAAAATATGTTTGAATGAAACGATCAACAGTCGACTGTGTGATCAGACATCAGGGAATATTTCAGACTGATCAACATTTTCTTTCTCATTGATCTACAGGTAGTGAAGCCTCATCTGAGATGAAGGGATGTGTTGATGGATGGATCGACTTCACCTGTGGCTACAGCAACACACAAATCACAAAATATCATGTGATCGATGTAGTTACTCCAAGAGAAACTCTACGAAGTTCTAAGACAGACGAGTGGGAAACAAAAGGCAGAGTGTTTCTGTTCCACGATACAAGAAACAAAAATCTCAGAGTGATCATCAAACCACTGGAACAGGAGGATTTTGGGAAGCACAAGTGTGAGTTTCACACAGACAGTGTCTCAACCTCTAATACAACTGAGATGGAATTGGATTTAGGTAAGAAAATCATCATATTTTTTACTGTCTCTGTCTGTTGTTAAAGCTCTTTGTAACTGTGTTTATGTGTCAAAGTTTTTCTTATGATTGTTATTGACAGTAAAGTTTGTGGGAAAAGCAGCAAACATAATAAACACCATTTATTGAATATGAGCATAACAGCGTAAACGTTTAAATGTGTTTGTACAATGTTGATTTTAGATTGTCATTTTCATTTTAGATGACGACTGCAACCCGACACAATCTACTCAAACTGTGCACACAACCACTAAAACCACCATGACATGTGGAGACACAGGAAAACGATCCGGGTTTTTCTGCAAAGAAAACGGTTTCATCTGCGAAGACATTTTATCATCAACTCTGAAATCGAACGGGACATTCAGTCTGACTGACACCTACAGCGGCTTCAGCGTGTCCATCAGTGATGTGTCCTCACAGGATGCTGGTGTCTACTGGTGCGGAGTGAAACCAGCTGGAGGAAATTATCGCACAGCTCTCAGACGCATAAAACTGCAGGTTCACAGTGAGTCATTCACAACTGAGACAGATGTAGTTTCCTTCTAATGTTCACGATGATCTCGTCAAAAATATTGATGTTATGTGAGCAGAGTGATCATGGATTTAATAAATGCCGTGTACATATAGTGTCCAAGTAAATAAATGAGAAAATAAATTTGTTTCCACCTACAGATGTTGCTGTCCACAAAATGTCCTCAGCTGTTGGACGGACTCTGACCTACTGGTGCAGTTACTCAGAAGATGCTCCCACTAACAAATTCATCTGTGCGGGAGAAGATCCAGCTGTATGTCAGCAGCTGGTCAACAGCTCACAGACAAACGTGGAGACTGGGAAGTTTTCCATGAAGGACGACAGGAAACAGAGAAACATCACAGTAACAGTGAGAGACCTAACGACAGACGACACTGGGACATACTGGTGTGGAGCAGAAACCGCTGACGAGAACCGAGGACTCCGACTTTTCAACAAACTTCTTTTGACTGTTGGTGAGTTGCTTTAAAAATTCTTCCTCAAACTTATTATAACTTGTATTGTATTTATTGTAACTTATTGTAGACGTCTTCCGTTTGTTTCAAAAAAGACCAGCAGGAGGTCAAAACCTTTGTAGGCAACTGTGGTGGTTAATTTCCTTCGTGTATATTTGTATTATTTCGTTTCAGTTCCATCAGAAACATGGACGACTGTTTCTTCGGCCCAGTTAACCACTGTGTCTGCTGGGAATGATGGTGAGGAACCAGCAGCAGACGACTGAGGGCTTCACATGAACCTCTGTCAAACTCACAGTTTCTTTTGTCGTGTGTTTCGTCCTGCAGCTGGATCTGCAGTCGCAGCTACAGTCGCCCGTGTAGCTGCTCTGGTGGTTGTGAACATTCTGATTCTCTTCTACACATGTAAGACGCTTAAAACATAAAACACACACACACACACACGCACACACACACAAACACACACACACACACACAAACACACACAGAAACACACACATTTGTCATTGGGAGAGTTCCCTTATAGATTTCTAAGGTGACTCCGTTCATATCAGCCGGCTGCAGCCCAGCTCCTCAGAGGATCTAATGTCCGCGGGGGACAACAGACTGATCTCAGTAAAGTCTGTTAGTTTTACCAGCAGCTCTGTTGTCAGTGGCATTTTAATGTTAGTATCCACTTTGGAAGAAAAAACACATCTTTAAAAATGTTTTTACATATTTTATTGGATGTTAAAAGTTACACACTGATGCAACATAGAAATGCATCATCTGTTTTTGCAGCACTTCAGAATTTTTATACCACTGCTACTGTGTGATCATCATTACTGAGCTAAGCTGCTGCTGCCCCAATTCTAAATAGTTCTCCCGTCCTCGGGGTCCGGACTCCAAAGTTCCAAAGTCTGTACTTTGAGTTGAGAAATGCCCGTATTGTTGCTCCCAGAGAAATTTCTGTTTTGTTGTGGCTTTTTGCAGCATTTTTCCTAATGCTTCTGTCAGCATTTAAACCTGCAAAGCCTCTTTTCAATCCCACAATTTGAAGGTTTCAGTAGATCAGCAGGAAATAAAGTAAAAAAAAAAAAGCAAGTAGAAATGATTAAAATAAAAGAAAGCAAATAAACATTAACATACATGCAACAAAAACTAAAATCTAAACACAAGTGAAAACACAAGGCTCCAAAAATGAATTATTCAAAATAAAACACAAAAACACACGCAAAGATAAAACTCTAAACTATTAAAATGTCAGATCTGCGACAAATGCACTTTTTAAAAAGAGAACTTAAAATCTGAATACAACTGATTCCATATTCTATATACATTTTAGATACAGTTTGTGTTAGTTGTTACATGAATTCAGGTCCTTTTTTTCTCTGTCAGGCTCGAAAATCAGAAGAAACAGAGAAAAACAGAAAAACAAACACGTAAGTTCAGTTATTTGTTTAAAATGCTTGTATTACGAGGAGGCCTCAATAAACAGAGTAAAATATTAATCCGGTTTTTCTTTATGGAAGGATCATGTCTATGAGGTTCAGGATCAACCCAGAAGACGGACTCAGGACCTGCAATGAAAACTGAAGAAAGGACGTGTTCACAGAGACTCTACACCCTGGTCAAACTTAGTTTTTGCTGAAGATTAAAATATATCTATATCTATACCTATCCCCCCAAACCACAGATTTATCACACATCTTATGTAACTCAATCATTTTAATAAAATGTCTGTGAATAATTAGTTTGCAGTGATTTTCATAAAACAGACTTTATTAAGAAACCTTTTCACAGTTTAGGACCAGATTCCAGCATCACTGACCGGGAAACAGTGACCAACATCACGTTTGTCTCTGTCTCTTCCAGCTCTGCTTCCTTGTCCTGGCTTTTACTTTGGTCCTTTCACCTCTTTCCCTGTTCCATCCTGACTCTGTCCATTCAAACCCCCTGCAAGATTCACTCTGCTGCTGCAAACTGTTTTATTTACTCTGGTTTATGTTTGATTATTTAGTTAATGAGCCAGAATTATATTCTTTCATTATTTAGTATATATCTTATTGCTTGTGTTCTTGTTTTAGTTGATGTAAAATATTTAATTGTGTATTCCTCACTATTTAAGTTCCTAGTGATTCTTTCCTTCCAGAGGGATTTTCAGTTACATTTGATTCTATTGTTTATCTGAAATTAATGTGGTTCATTCTTGCCTTTTGTTGCCTTGCTGACAGGTCTCATCTAGGGTCACAAGTGGAAATGTTAAACTTTTAGACTAACATTGACATAAAAAGCAGTTTGAACGCATCACTTTTTTTGCATGATTTCCTATTATTTTACAGATTAAGTTTTTAATAAAATTGACTGACACTGTATTTGCAGATCTCATCGTGGTCCAGAGGAAACCAGAAACTATGGTTTACAGAGAATTTTGAGCGTCATAATAGTAAATGTGTCCAGCAGCGAATCAGGTGTGATGCCTGAGATTTGATGTCGCTGTGGAGAATCTTCCTGTCATGAATGTGTTGGAGGCCCAGGCAGATCGAAAGGATCTAGTCAACGGTCTGAAGGAACACACTGCTCAGTGCTACTCGGCAAACTATGTGTGTCTGTGTGTGTGTGTGTGTGTGTGTAACACAGAAGAACACGTTCACTACACAGTTACACCTTTTGAATGACGTGATGAAGGCAACAATGTTCGGATGTTTCAGATACATCACTGTTGCCTCCTGTTTGGATTCTACGCAGATGACACATTAATTTATTAATAATGTTCAAAAACTTAAAATTAACCCACAACTGAATATGTGTGTTTAAAGCTGATTTTATGTAAGACAGGTGAGTCTCCTGGGAATCTAAGTGAATCCAAAATCTGCTCAGGGTGAAGGACAGTTGGACGATTAACAGTATCTGAAGACTGTTGTGGGAAAGTGTGAGCGTGGTTATCTAGTGAGTACAGATCAGCCTTATTTGGAGCTGTAAAATTCACATTTTCATAGAATAAAACACATAACTAGGTATGAACTTCAACTAAAATATGAAAAATGGGCTAAAAAGTGAAAAGGAAAATCTTTAATGAAAATTCACAGTAAATAAACTCACACAGATCTTTGTCTCTAATTCCTTTTTTTCCCAAGAAACCAGCAAGAAACTACTTGAATATTACTTTCTAGTAGAAACTACTAAAACATATTCCTAACAAACACCATGTGTCACCGAACAGAAGTTCAGTTTGACATTTTCAAAGGTACCACAGAGAAACCGCTTGCTGTTAGCTCCCTGTCTAACGCTGATCTGATCCCACTGTCTGTCTCCACCTTTGTCTCCGACCAAAGAGCCTCCGACAGATAATCTCATAACTGTTCATAACACCTGAACCACAACAGAATAACTTTCATACACAAAATGTCTGCAGCCAAAGTACGTGTATAATATCGTAGCAGCTGGTGCAAAGCCGCTAAAATTAGCTAAGCTAATTTGACAAGGCTAAGCTAATCGAAAACCTCTGGCCGAAGTAAACTAACGAGCATAAAATGGCAGGCGGAACAGAGAACGTTCGTACCCCATACACCACCCAACCCCGAGTGTCCTGACGTACAAAGTACGGCCACTGCGAGGGTCGACAAAAATGCTAATTACACACATTTAATATGTATTTACATGTCTTAACCCACAGCATAAACTCCCCCGCTATGCTAATCCGCTAGCTGGTTAGCTGGCCGAGCCATTGACAAAAAACCTGAATCTTATTTTTACAACTTAGACACTAATGATATGGAGACAAGACTTTCATTGGGGACCAATATGGTAAAAAATCTTATTAATAACAGCAGGGTAGAGGATGAAAAAAACCTATAATGTAAAAAGAAAAAAAACAAGTTGCGAAAATTGGCATTTTTATTAATGTAAATCCAAAATTCCTGCGTATCAGCGGTTGTGTGTGTAGATCTCGTCTCTCCTCAGCCTGGGATAGAACATCAGTGAAACAAAAAACTTAACAGCTTTTTAAACTTTTTAAAATATCAGATAATTTGATCATTTGATTTGGGCCTCAGGTTGATATGAACATAAACAAGATTTTAAAGGGAAAAAGTCTTTTGGCGTAGAACTGAAAACAGAGACATGACACAGACAGAAACACTGATCGCTGGAGGGTGTGTTTATATTAAAAAAACAAAAATTTTATTCTGAAAAGTAATTAAAGCTGTCAGTTAAATTTAGTGGATTAATCATAATTTACCTTTGAAGAGCAAATGTAAAAGCATCAAGGAGAAACATCTACACATGTAAATGTAATTTTAACCAATGTGAAAATTATTTTTGGGGTATGAGCATATGGAAGCACAGTTTGTGTTGTAGTAGGTTTAAACGTACGACATGTGAAAGTATGATTTTAGCCTTTTTTTAGTTGAATTTAGAAAAGTGTTTATCAGAGGGACGGTTGCTGGGACAGAGACTTGTTTGTGGGCGCTGAGGATTGTGGGAGTTCTGTTCTGGTGCTTGTTGTGTGGCTGCGGTTTAGCCAACGCAGGCACCAGCGTCTATGCTAAGACGCTAACGTGCTAACGACAGTTCAGTGTCAACAAGAAAAACCTCATTTTCGTCTCTTTTTTCAAGCCAGATAACAGATAAAACCCTCGTTTAGTCACTGTTCTCAAGGTCAAAGAGGAGTGGAGACTGTGAAGTTTTCCATGAAGGACAACGGGAAAAACAGCGAGAGACCCAAGAACGGACGACACTGGGACATACTGGTGTGGAGCAGAAACCGCTGACGAGAACTGAAGACTCCGACTTTTCAACAAACTCGTTCTGACTTGGTGAGTTCCCATAAGTTGCTTCTTTGTGTGTGTTGGTATGAACAGCAAAGTGAGGACCGACTTGAATTGTCCTCACTTGATGCCTGGTGGTAGAATCTCTAAAGACACTGAGCGAACATTATCACAATGTTTTAGGTTTAATTTTCAAAGATGAGTGGCGGCAGAAATCCGATGTGGCAAGGCTGTGCGGGCAGGTTGACCGAGGGACAGGCGGACAGAGGAAGTCCAAACATGAAATCCGGTCTGGCGTGAAAACCTCCTGGAGGGCTGCAGGGCCGTCATGTGGAAAGACGATCTGTGGTGAAACCCAAGTATACGTAGACAGGGGAGAACAGGTGAAACCAACTGAGGTCAATTATAGGTGGTGAAGTTGGCTGAGCCGTAGTAGAACTGGACAGGAAGTGGAGAAGAGCGGGTAGCAAAATAAAAGTGCAGGGGAGGAAGTGGAAGTGAGGGACTGAATCATGACGGCGAGATCCAGCAGACCCGTGTGCGGCACCGACACCCACAGCTGCTCTTCCTCAGCCTGCTCCAGTGATTCACTGTACATCACACTGGTGATGACTGTTACCAAATCTATGAAAAATAATAATCTCTTTCAGCTAAGTTGAGCAGAATGTCATCTAAAAGCATGACATAGTATTATGAATATTTCGATCATAGATTGATCATTATGTGACTCTAAGAACAGCACAAGCATTTCCTGGTTTTTACTGTCATGACAAACAAATTGGAAGAAGTCTTATCCCACTTTTACTGTTAGATGACAGATGTGTTTCTACAAAGGAATGACCATGAACTCATCATCTACTTTCTGACAACTTATCAATTGAAATAGTCTAATTATACTTATACTGTAATAATGAAGAATGTATCCAAGGTGATGCTGCACAGTCACAATATACAAGGCATTTTGTAATTTATGTGAATATAATGTAACAGGTGAGAGATTTGACAAACTTTTTGGTCGACCTCCACTGGAAATTGGTGAAGTCTCAGTCGTCCTGCACTGTTTGGGTCCACAGTCCAAAAACTAGTCCAGGTCTTATATAGCTGAAGCCTCCTACAAGGACAAACTACTACAATCATATTTACATTTAATACAATCAATGCAGACAATTATTTGTTTTACACAGAAACTATATAAATGTCCTCAACATATTATTCTAATTTATTTGATGTGGGAAGGCAACATGAATTGTTATGAAGGTTACTTTTGAGACTACCCCACCCTTTCACCCAGGATGGTACAGCCTCATTTGCTGCTGTAAAAACCTTTCAGACCTTCCACTTCCTGTTTAAAAGTCCGGACCTGTGATCTGTTCCTGGATGCAATGGAGCACCTAAAAGTTTGGTAAGTATCACAGTGACGTTAATGGGTTTGTCTGTGTCACTGGGTTCGTGCACAAACTAAAGAACTCAACTCTATCCTGCACTAGAGTGAGAAAACAAATCTGCACCTGTTCTCTACAGACCGTGGGCTCGTCCCCTGACAATCATCTCACAGTTCGGACTGTAGAGAAATGTAGAGGGATGAACTCAAGGCAGAGCCAGCGTGTTGGGTGGTCATATTGTTCTGGCTGTTCCGTGTATGATATGGTTGTGCTGATGGGAGATTCTGCACAAAATGATCCAGACAGCAACAGCGACTGAAACCATGTTGTATCTTTAAAAGCTGCTTCTCCTTATCTGCACATCTGTCATTTCCTCTTTCTGAACTAAAACCAGGCCTGGTGGTGAATGAAATCCCTTCAATGTGTCACACCGAGAGTGACACACGGTGACGTGGTGATAACTGATATTGTGACACAGCCAACAAGCTGACGAGGAACAAACAGTCTGAGCAAGTATCAAGCTGATGAACTAAAGACTTAACATCCATCGAATTCAACTTCACGTGAATCTGAACAGGTTCGTTTCAGGAAGCCCAGCTCTAAAGTCTCACCAGGCCAGTAAATCGGAGATTTCCCAACATACTTTTGTGTTTCTTGCAGGATTTAGTGGATTATTTCCTGAGTTTACTGAGCAACTTTAATATCACATATTCATACACGCACAAACTATCAGAACTGTTTCATCAGCTTCATTGTTTGATTTCACGCACCTTGAACTGAATTGTGAGTGTTTGCAGAGCGTCAAGACAGACTTGAATTAATATTTGGTGCAGGGAGATGGAAATGGTCATAATCCATCAACAAATAATGTTCTGTTGGCGACTTTTCTTCACCTCACAGTTGGATTCACACTGAAGTTAAACTGCAGCAGTTAGTTTTTCATCACGGGGAAATTTAATCGTCGATAATCGACAGGTGTCAAACACATACAGGCTGCTGCCTTCAGAGCTGTGTGACTATATTGGCCGTAGTGACCATGACCAGGTGGTATTAATATTGTGGCTGATCCCACAAACTACTTTACAGCCAAAAACAATAATGTCATTTAACTTGTTAATATGAATTTAATTCACCTTCTCTGTTTTGCTCTTTCTCTGCACATGCAAAGAACTTTGAATTGCAATAATCTCTGTGAACGGTAAAAATAAAGTTTGAATTCATTTATTGACTGCATTTAATTTGACCAGAAGGTAAATGAGGGAAAAGCAGAGCCCTAATATGCTCTGTATTAATTCCCAACAATGCTGAGGAAGTATTAAAATGAGCACTTACATAACGCCCTCATTGACGAGAACAACATGCTTGTGGTTTTCTCAGTAACTGTGGCATCGTGGGAAACGTGTCACACAAACAGACACAAACACTCACCTTCTCTCTTTTATGACTTATTTCCTTTTTTTATTCTACTGTCAATAAGAAGATACGATGATGAAAGGAGGGAGTCTGAGGAAACACGACACTGTCCACAAACCAAGTGTAGAAATAAACCAAACGCGGAAGCTGAACCAACCGAGTGGAGTCGAAGAAGTGAGCTCTCAGGATCCAACAGCACCAGGATGAAGAGCGTTCTCTTTCTCATCCTCTCACTGACGGCAGGTAAAACAAAAATGATTATGGATATTAGAAATTTATATTCGTTTCGAAGAGGTACAGATATGACTGAGCGTGTGCATGATGTCACAGATCTTCAACAAGTACGTGTGTGATCATCCGCGCAGTAAAAATAATCCGTGTGAGTAAGTGCAGTAAATAGTGTAAGTTGTGCAGTGACTGAGGCGTTGTCACTGTGGGGCACAGTTCCACCTCAGTCGAACCTTCTGGGTCTTAAAGATCCACTGGTGGACCGGGTGGAGATACAGAGGGACACGGATCTAAAGCAGCGCTGCAGTAAAAGTCGACACATGCAGCAAAAAGACCAAAGTCGGGCTTGGACTTTTACTCCTGTGTGTCTGCAGCACACGAGAACAAATCCTAAGAGACAATCAGTGAGTGGAACTGAGTCAAAGTCACTTGGATTTGAGAGAAAACAGCAACAACAGACAGAACCAACAGAAGAAGTTGATTATTAGATACCTCCTTTAAAAAATCTTTGGGTCTTTCAAGGAAAAAGATAAAATATGTCTGAATGAAAAGATCAACAGTCGACTGTGTGATCAGACATCAGAGAATATTTCAGACTGATCAACATTTTCTTTCTCATTGATCTACAGGTAGTGAAGCCTCATCTGAGATGAAGGGATGTGTTGATGGATGGATCGACTTCACCTGTGGCTACAGCAACACACAAATCACAAAACATCATGTGATCGATGTAGTTACTCCAAAAGAAACTGTACGAAGTTCTCAGACAGACGAGTGGGAAAAGAAAGGCAGAGTGTTTCTGTTCCACGATACAAGAAACAAAAATCTCAGAGTGATCATCAAACCACTGGAAAAGGAGGATTTTGGGAAGCACAAGTGTGTGTTTCACACAGACACTGTCTCAGCCGCTAATACAACTGAGATGGAATTGGATTTAGGTAAGAAAATCATCATATTTTTTACTGTCTCTGTCTGTTGTTAAAGCTCTTTGTAACTGTGTTTATGTGTCAAAGTTTTTCTTATGATTGTTATTGACAGTAAAGTTTGTGGGAAAAGCAGCAAACATAATAAACACCATTTATTGAATATGAGCATAACAGCTTAAACGTTTAAATGTGTTTGTACAATGTTGATTTTAGGTTTTGCATTTTCATTTTAGATGACGACTGCAACCATACACAATCTACTCAAACTGTGCACACAACCACTAAAACCACCATGACATGTGGAGACACAGGAAACCGATCCGGGATTTTCTGCAAAGAAAACGGTTTCATCTGCGAAGACATTTTATCATCAACTCTGAAATCGAACGGGACATTCAGTCTGACTGACACCTACAGCGGCTTCAGCGTGTCCATCAGTGATGTGTCCTCACAGGATGCTGGTGTCTACTGGTGCGGAGTGAAACCAGCTGGAGGAAATTATCGCACAGCTCTCAGAAGCATAAAACTGGAGGTTCACAGTGAGTCATTCACAACTGAGACAGATGTAGTTTCCTTCTAATGTTCACGGTGATCTCGTCAAAAATATTGATGTTATGTGAGCAGAGTGATCATGGATTTAATAAATGCCGTGTACATATAGTGTCCAAGTAAATAAATGAGAAAATAAATTTGTTTCTACCTACAGATGTTGCTGTCCACAAAATGTCCTCAGCTGTTGGACGGACTCTGACCTACTGGTGCAGTTACTCAGAAGATGCTCCCACTAACAAATTCATCTGTGCGGGAGAAGATCCAGCTGTATGTCAGCAGCTGGTCAACAGCTCACAGACAAACGTGGAGACTGGGAAGTTTTCCATGAAGGACGACAGGAAACAGAGAAACATCACAGTAACAGTGAGAGACCTAACGACAGACGACACTGGGACATACTGGTGTGGAGCAGAAACCGCTGACGAGAACCGAGGACTCCGACTTTTCAACAAACTTCTTTTGACTGTCGGTGAGTGCTGACAATATGTGATCGTTTCTATATAATCAAGATCCTGATCATATTGCAGTAGTTCAGGCTAAATGATTGGGGCACAGACTATTCAGAAATTAAGACCATTTACATTGACAAACCCTTATTTTTGGTGTCTTGTAAATATGGGAACACATTACATAATTACAAACATGTGGATTGTCTTTAATACATGATTCAAATCTGCAGTAGAACACGTAGAACACTGACTTTTGCAGTGCAGTGTTTTTGGGATCTCTCGGGTGGATTTATTCGGTTTTGTTGTCCATTGTCTGGAGTTTCAGGGCACAATCAGCTCATGCAGGAGGAACAACATGACAGAAAACTTAGTCTGTGAGAAACGGCGTTTAGTTTACAGCACATCAGAGCTGTACGAGCTCAAGCACATAATCTGGACATTGTACTGGGGGTCAAAGGATAAAGTCGGGATAATGTCGGGGTGTCCCTCAACAATCCCTAAATAATAAACTAAGGAACAGGCCACACCTGGTCGTCCAGCTGCTCCTTAGTTATTCATGAGGCGTCGTATGGAAATGGCTGTAATTCCTAAATGATTGTTTGTCAGACATTGAAATAAAGTCGAAGGTTTTATTTCAAATTCTGTGTGGTGAAGCACAAAAAGCCAAAAAGCTTGTCACTGTTCCAATATTTATGAACCCGACTGTTCACTTATTTTGCTTTAAAAAATATATTTTTTAACGCTTTTATTCTGCATTTAAGATCCAGTTACAAGTTCAACAACCGCGACAACAGCTGGTCCTTCGAATGAGTCAACGACACCGTCGGCTGAGACTCACGGTGAGAAAGTGCTTCTGTTTTCTGAAATCTACTGCAGAGGGAGGAGGAGACAGATGTTCATGTGACTGACATAAACATTTATTGTGAAAAATGTCATATCACAGACGAAGGACCTGGGGTGGACGGTTTGAATTCATTGTTTTGTTGGGTGGTTTTGTCTTACAGTGAGATATTGGTTACCTGCCATCATCTTTGGGGCTGTGCTCATCGTGCTCATTATGGTTCTTGTCTACAAATGTAAAAGTGCGTTTTATTTTAATCTGCACATAAAATACTCATATCCACGTAGACGTAAATGTCCAAACACTTTCTCTTACATTTTCTTGTTTCTGTCTGTCAGGTTCAAAAATCAGAAACACTGACCGAGCACGGGACCACAAAGAGGTGAGCAAACAGATTTATCTAATAAGCTGCACGATTTATGTATGTCTGTTTTATAATTGACTGGGATCTACAGAGTTTAGCCCAAAGATCAATGATCTTTCCATCCACAACGCTGCACATGCTGGTCGTGGATCACATTATTATCATGGAATATTATCACGTGACTATTTATCAACTATTGATTCTGTGTGTTTCACTAGTTTCACGAGTATGCAGAAATACAAGCGCCCCCCCCGAAGACGGACTCAGGAGCGGCAATGAAAAGCATTTATGTCATGGCCACAAATCCCTGCGCCTCTGAAACCGCCTGTGAAAGCTGCTCTGATGAACTTCATGCTAACATATATTCCACTGTGATGTTCAATGACCAGCGCTTCACAAATGCCCCAGTCAACAGCCCACCGCCCCGCACTGAGGACCCTCTGTACTATACCATAAACCTGCCACAGACGGAACCTCCAGCAGAACAGGCCAAAGTAGAATCCCGGAAGGTGACGAGCAACTTCCAGGTGCCTCCACCAGAGACTTAGTGGAACACACAAGCTCCTCTCCAGCTCAAATCACTATTTCTTCGCAGGACACTGATCTCAGTTCTCCAGTGTAAACTCTAATATTGGAAACCAAACATATTACCACTCTGCCTTTAAATCGATATTTACCAAAATTACAGTTTTGCCGTAGATTTTCCCGTTTACCTGTATTTTACCGAAGGCAAAAAGTTCCATTGCAAGTGCTGTGAACCATGCACACGAATCTTTCTATGAATGAAAGGAAATTTGTATGGAAAAAGTCACACACCAGGAAAAAGTCACACACCAGGGTCAGGAACCAGCTGCAATACATCCATGGACCACCAGAGGGCCGTGGACCGCAGGTTGAACACCCGCTGCTCCAACAGACAAAACTGTTGTTCGTTAAAACATATAAAAGTAACATGAATGAGGCAATGCACAATATTTACTATGATCTAATATAAGAGGAAATAAGCTCCTCTGAACTCACAAACATGTCAGCATCTACATATTTTGACTCAGTTCAGCTCAACTTTATGTATATACTTACAGTATTAATGTTTGCCGTCTGCTCACAAAGACATAGCTCAAAGTGCCGGTTCTGACCAAGACTCACACTTTGAACAACAGAAATTTGACTTGGCTTTCCTGAACTCTCTCGCTCAGGCTTTGCTTCTATCTGAGTTATTTCTGAAATCATTAAAAGCCCCAGGGAGGTGTGGGAGGTCATCAAACAAAAAATACAAAAACACAAAATCCATTTGGCGTGTGTCGTGATACTAGTAAGGCAATACTAGTAATTTGTAATGTAATGTTATGAATTTTTCATAACATTCCTAGTAATTGTAGAGCTGGGCCCGTCAGCAGGCCCACAGGGTTTAGAGGATTAAATCCTTTTAATACCACCAGAGACCAAGTCAGAAAACCAAAACCGGAATTGGAGCAAACAGGGCAAATATGAAACTGGCACAGAAACCAGAGCTGGAAACAGGAACCGGTCCTGTGTTGTATTAATCCATCAACCCGCCAACGTCTGCCTGTTGCAGCTCCTGACGTCTTTCTTTATAACTGGTTTTATTACAACGTGCCTAATTAAATGAACGTACTAATGAACTATGGAGCTGAGACTGTTTTCTACTGTAACGTTTGAGCGTCTCACTGCAGGGTTAAGAAAACCCGTCATGATGCGGCCTTTTATTTTCACTTCCTGTTTTGGACACTTATTTTGTAGTTCTCTTCCCCACTTCCTGCTCATAACTCCGTCTGCCAACTTTACCCCTCATCACCCTCATGATTGTTTGCACCTGCTCCCCTGTTGTATTCGAACTCAGTTCTTCCCTCCGTCCTGCTCAGTGTGAGGAAACCACCTGGTTTCGGGTTCTCGGACTCAAGTCTGTGTTTTCCTTCAGTTTCCTGGTTCATTTCTGTGTGTATATATTCAGCTTTATCATCATTAGGCTTTTTGGTTCATGTTCTTGATAAGCATTTATTTATTTTCTCCCGGCCTTAGGAAATATCTTTCGGTTTTCTTTCTAATTCCCCTTGCTGTGTTTCTGTAGAGTTTCTGTTTCTGGTCTCCCCGGTTGCCCCGTTAACCACATTTGATTTTGTCAGATTTTCTTTGTGTTATTTTCCACATTTGGAGGTCAACTCGTTGCTTATTGGTTTCGGCCTGTTGTAGTTGTTCCCTGCTCATCCGACATTGTGAGGCATTTATCCTCTTCATTGGAGCGATTGCTGTTGGTCTTTCCTGCTTTTTTAATTAAACTTCATTTCATCCCCACCCTCCCTCTCGCTCTGTACATCTGGGTCCACAGTCATGCAGTCTCACTGTGTCTGCAGTTTGACAGAGATGAGCAGGAAAGAAGAGCAGCGGGGCGGGGAGATGAAACATGAACACAGGAAACCCAGCTGTGCACACCGCGAAGCTCACTCACCGAATAAAAAGGGGAATTGGTGAACAGAAAGTTTTGAGGGTAAAATAATCTCCCTGAGGAAATGAGCATGAAGATGAACAACATGAAGAGCTGCCTTCTACTCGTCCTCTCTCTGCTGACAGGTAAAAATATTTTACATTATAATATGAGAGCACATCACATATTAGAGATTTGGTCCATATATTTGAATTTTATTTTACTGTTTTGTCATTGGTTACTGGAGTTCTTATAGGTCTTTACCGTCCCAGTGTTGGTCTAGTTTTCTTTAATTTATACTTTTACATTCAAAGGTTGTTAATAGTTTTATTATTTCACGCCAAAATGCTCAAAGCCATTTGTGATTTCATGGGAATGTGCACTGTAATGTCTTTAAAATATGTTTTATGAATGGAAAACTCAAAAGCTACTAATGTTAAACAGGAATACAACAAGCCCGTGTGTGTGTGTGTGTGTGTGTGTGTGTGTGTGTGTGTGTACAATACAAACTGTAAAGAAAGTCACAGCTTCTTTTGGTCTGTATTGGTGATACGTCAGACACAAACTATGAATCAAATCTGCATCCTTTTTTTTATTAATTAATGCAAGACAGAATTATTTTATCTGCTCAACAACCAGATCAAACGCACAATTAATAATGTCCAATATAAAAATATTTGTATGCAATAAGGTTAGATGGTTTCATATTAATATTTTTATACCAACTACCCCGTAAAACTGGTTTTCGGGAAATTAGAACGTTTAATGTCACTATATTGAATATTGTAAGATATACCTGCACACAAGTTGATACATGTTAAAATGATGCTGAATGTGTCTGAAGTTGTAGTAAGTTAAAAACTGTTAGGTGGATATTAAGAGCATGTTTAAATGGTCTTAGACATGAGTCGTGCATAACGAATAGATTTCAAGGTTATGTTCCATAGGAGGGCAGGTCTTGTACGCAGCAGCCAATCAGGAACTGAGGATTTAACTTAATGTCCTTTGCAGTCAAACTAACGTCCGATTCAATCAAACTCTTCCACTCTTACAACCATTGTCATTCACATTTTCAGTCATTCTTTTTCACGTTCACTTTCTTCTTGTGTCTTACAGATGAAAATTGTCATGTGTAGGAGATTATGATAACAGAAAGTGTTCTCGTGTGTGTTGGAGAAAACCGTGATCTGTGTATGAGAGTATGACAGCGAACAGAAGGACGTATGATTGTCCACAAAGGAGAGATGTGAGATTTTGATGCTGTGTTTGTGAATTAGTATGATTTAAGTCTCAGGCGGCTTCTTGACCCCGATTAGCAGTTAAGATAGTTGATGAACATGGACAAATTCCACTTTATTACAGCCACATATTTAATGTGGATGTACCGTCTTTATGTGGACACGATGGCGTCGATCTACTTTAAAACAGAAACATTAACGAATAGACGTCCACTGGCTGACCTCATGGATCTCCTTTTTGTTTTGGTCGCTGAGGGAAATGCTCGAAATGCCGAGGAGCTTGAGCGTTTTCTTTGTGCAGCAGTCAGAGCTGAGCAGGTGGAGGGTTGTGTGCCGAATGCAGCTGCATGAACTGTGCGACCAGCAGCCTGACGAGGGCGAAGAAGCTCGTCTTCGATCAGTAAAACCAAAACAATGAAGTGGTTTTAAATGTGCAGATTTGGAGATAATTATGGCTGCGCTGTCACTAGAGGAGCCTCGAACAACATCCGCTGAGCGATTCATCTTTAAGATTTACTGATGGGTGTCGCTTGTACAGACAAGAGTTCTGCAGTTTCAGTCTCTGACATGGTGTAAATGATTAATTTGGTTGCAGGTTGTGAGGCTTCATCAAATGTGAAAGGATGCAGAGATGGATGGGCGGAATTCACCTGCAAGTGTCAAAAAAGTCAACGAAAGTGTGAACAAACTAAAAAAAGTGCCGCAAAGGATACGTGGGAAAACAAGGGCACAATGTTTCTGTACCCAGATACAAAAAGGATGGTCACCCAACAGCTTGAACAAAACAACTTTGGAGAGAACAAGTGTAAATCTGAAGCAGAACCAAGTACAAGGGCAAAAAAACAGCAACTGAAAGTTGGTAAGAGCCACTGAGTTTGTCATAAAATGAAAATCTTTTTTTTTGTGAAAACAGAAAATTTAACTGCCCAAAAGCACATTCAGTGAAGTGTGTGAAGATTTCAGATGATTTTTCAGTTTTTCATTAGTCAATAAAAAGTGTTGAATCCTTAGTAAATACGTCTTACACATGTTACATACACTGTTCTAAATTTCCAGAGACGGTTCTCTAGGAAATAGCCTAGAAATGATCATTTTTATTATGTAATTTTTTTATGTAATGCTCTAGTCAGAAATTTAGGAAAAAATGTGCCATAGTGATCGAATCCAAATTAAAGTAGTTGTAGTGAATGACATGCACTGGGATGTGAGTGTGATGAAAGATATTTCTTTTTCCGTGTTAACTTTTCTGGTTTGTTGACAGAGGTTGGAGGCTGCCAGGAGCCATTTACACATACTGCATACAAAAAAACTCGAACCAACATCATGTGTAATAAGTCAGAAAATGAACAGCGTATCGCGTTTTTCTGCAAAGAGGAAAATGATAAGTGTGAGGACGTTTTACCACCAAAATCAAACGGCAGGTTCACGGTCACAGACGGCAGCAGTAACATCTCCATCGGTGAAGTGTCCTCAAAGGATGCTGGTGTTTACTGGTGCGGGGTGAAGGCGGCTAAAGAAAATAACATAACTCTGAGAAAAATACAACTAGATGTTAAAGGTAAGTGAAATGCTCAGGATTAATTCTGGTACATGACAAATGTTGTCGAATACTTTTTATCGACCACCTTTACCTTTATTTTTGTCTACAGATATTATTCATTTCTCAAGATCCCCACCTATTGGAAAGGATTTCATATACTGGTGTAATTACCCACAAACACCCAAGTATGCTAAGAAATTCATCTGTAAGGGAGAAGATCCGTCCATGTGCCAAACTGTGGTGACTACGCAGTCCAGGAATGAAAGATTTTCCATGAAGGAGGACAAAGGAAAGACAAATATCACCATAACACTGATGAAGGTAACAGCAGAGGACAGTGGGACGTACTGGTGTGGAGCAGAAGACGCTGACTCCACAAGCAGCCCAACGTTCTTCCACAGATTTGTGATGACTGTAGGTGAGTTCTGCTATTTTGTCATAATTAAAATTCTCTGAGCCTGGTTCTGACTGTTGGAAGATGTGAGAGATGGTCAGCAAACCAAGAAAGCTACAAGCTGAATCCAAAGTTAGCGCACAAATTAACAAACGAGAGAAGAATCAAAATTTTAAAAAGAAAAGAAATTAGGCGAAGTATCAAATCTTTTTCTAAACGTGCATCACAGATGAGGAAGTGGTCTGATATCGAGACAGGAAGAAGTGACGTTCTGATGAACCAACTGATAAACGGTGTCTACTAAAGCTTCAGTGATTAAAGTCAAACCTTAGTTAGCACCTTTATCAAACACGGATCTTAATATCATTGTGTTGTTGTATATTGATATTAACAATACATTCGATAATCCAGAAAATATGTAGACAACATTTTGGATTTACCTCGCTCCTGATAACAGGGTGTTTATTGTTACCTACTAATGATTTTAATAGAAAACCACACTCTAAACAGACCAGGTATCACTGACGGTCTGCAGCTCGTCTTTGCGTTGAGACGTTGGCTGGTTCAGATCTGCCGCAGGCGACTCGCTCACACAACGGTTGGTGGTTAGTCCACATTTGTTGTGAGTTCAAGCACCACGTGTTTGCAAAGCTGCGCGAGTCAGAACGATTCACACGTGGCGGTTCATTCACACAGTGTCGATTGTGAGGCTGGTCTGTCTGGATCCTGAACTGTAACTGGTCCAGTTTGCTCTGCCAACACTCGCTGCCGTTCGCCTTCGCTCATCAGCTTCGGCACTTTGCTTCATAATCAGTCAAGTGTCCACACAGCATCAACTGTGACATTCTAATGAACATCTGTGGTCGCTGCTGTTTATGCTCATTTTCATTTCTGCACTTGACTTTTAGCTTCCGAGTAGCAGGCGGCACTACTCAGGTGGCACAGAGTCTTCATTTTAAAATCCCAGTTTCTGTTTCTGCTTTAATTCACAGGTTCCGTTTTTAATGTCAATAATATTCATATTTCCTCATTCAGTTTACATTCAAAGGGCTGCTTGTTGCCATAAGTGGGATCCACAGTGTCTTGACTCATTGACTTTTATTGATTTTGATTTTGATAAAGACATTGTGAGGGGCAGACAGGAAACAAGGGTATGAGAGACAGTCTGAGACAGTCAGGGTTGTGGCAGAGTCTGTAACAATTCAACTCCTGTAGACTCCAGAGGATTTCCCTGAAATACGTGATATATGACAAGCATATGGACAAATGTATGAGACAAAGGTAAATCATGTGACACACCGCCAAGAAGGACCAAGAGAAGATTTATAAAAGCCACTGAACAGATTCATGGAGACATACTGACATTTATTAATAATCCTTGGCTTTGATGGTCTAGTGATCGCTGATGATGAAATTCTAGCAGCCCTGCTCACACTTTGCACCTCCTCAGGACAGTAAAACATTCAGCATCCGAGTTCAAAAATGAACACTCGGGTCATCCGTTAACAGCCCAGTTTTATCCAAACCTTCTCTCAGCTATACTCACTAGCACGGCAGGTTTGAGTGTCTACAGCTGACAGCACACAGTTCACTTTGTTTCTACTGACTTTCATTCATCCTGAACAACTAATGCGATCAATGGGAAACGGCCGTGGACCCCCACAGGCAAATACTCCAGACCGCTCCCAGTATTTACTGTGGGCTCCGTTTCAGAATGATCTTTCTCCATCCGTGTCGTCATTAGATCCTGTTAATTTGAAAATGATTTTCACTTGTGTGTTTGCAGGGCCACGGTCCATCACTCCTGTTCCTTCAACCGCGCCAACTGCATCTGCTGCCAGTCATGGTAACAGTCTGAAAACTGTGGGGGGTGGTGTGTTTACAGGACTCTACATATTCTATATTCATTTTTACAAATGACTCACACCATTACACGTTAATGTTGGCGTGTGGTTTATGTTGCAGGTTCCTCTTCAGTCGTCATTGGGATCATCTGTGTGACGCTGCTGATGCTGCTGTTTGTCCTAATTTCGATCCTTTTATACAAACGTAAAATCGTCATTACTCACTGTGAGAAAATTGGTGTCTCAGTTTGATGGGAGGTAGTAAAATAACTTAGTTTCACACCAATTTATTTTTGTTCTCTTCGTTTTAGGGTTTTCATGTTCAAAAAACCCAAGAAATGAAACAGCAGCAGCAGCAAAGCAAAATAGTGAGGTTGGTGTAAATGTGCAGCTTGTCTGTGTATTAATTCATAAAACTCTTTCTTTAGCTACCAAGTCGACAATCAGTGACAAACTTTTTCTCTAATAACCTGCAGTGTTCTGATTTCAGCTACATTATCATTTCTATCATCAAAGTGGGAAAACCATGTTCTCAATGTTACTTGAGGAAATGCACATATGAGTTGCAGAGCTGCTTAAATATAATAATAAATAAAAACTGAAGGACCAATCACAGTCAGATAGGAAAGTACAGTGATGAACTTCAACAGTGAAGATAAGCTAGAGGCTGATAAGGAACCCAGAGTTTGATAGAGGAAACCGAAGGCAAGTGATAGTGATTCAGAGTGAAACGAACTGACGTTTGTGTTCGTCTAAAAAAATACTATTAGATATTCGGGGATGTGGAGAAATTAAGTTTCATTTAAGAATATTCCACTGCATGCGTGTTTGCAGTATCTAAATTGTGGATACTCTGCATTTAAACCTGTTTTTGATTCAATATATTTCCAGTCTTTAAGACCATTTGTACGGGCGATGCTCGCTCTTCAAGTTGGATGTGAACTATTCAACCTGTGGTTTCCTTCGTCCCTTAAAGGATTACATCTATGAGGAGATCCAGGAGCCCCTTCAGAATCCAGACTCTGACAATGCACTGGTGACGACCATTTATGCCACCGCCAGCTTCCCCCCAGACCCATCGGCCTCCCTGAGATACATGGCGATTGACTTCAAAATGAGGTCTGACAAAGCCGGCGACGAGACCCCTGTCCTCAGACCCTCCTCCACTCGATGTGAATATTCCACAGTGAAGGACCGCCACAGTCCGACCCTAAACCACCCGTCCAGATCTGCAGAGGAGCCTCTCTACTCAACAGTCAAACACCCAGAATATCTCGCCCGACAGGAAATAACATTTTCAGCGTAGATCTTTTTTTTACATTTGTGAATCCAAAAAAAAGCAGGTCTTCAGAGAACAGAGCGAGATCTGTGGCTGCTACAACCTGCATCTAACGTCAGCGACCTGGAGAAACTCCATTGGTTTGAGTCAGAGGATTTTTCGGCATTTACTTTGTCCCTCAGCAGGACAGAACAGCTGACGAACAGACTTGGACGGAGTAAATAATGTGCCAGTGTCATGTTACTGAGCTAAAAGTTCGGGGGCGTTTGAGGAATTAAACCAGCAGAAATCCACCAGGACGTCTGACGTAGTTAGCGTTAGCATAGTGTAAAGCTAACACAAGCTAGTGTAGAGAAAAAGGAAATAAAAAAGATGCTCACCAATGAACCCCAAACCAAACCGTGACACGCTGTGGTTCTGCTCAGTCTTTCGGGAAGCCCACAGTCCTCAGACGACGGTGGTCCGGACACGCTTTCTGCCGCTTGTTTTAGCTCGTTTGAGACCAGCAGCTAACGGCGTCTCTGCGCCACTGAACCTTTTTAACCCTCATCGTACGAGATCCTAGAGACAATCTGTGTCATTTAGCTTTTTAATTTCTGTCTCCAATTTGACAGAGGATATTCTTTTTTGTTTTTATGTTTTGTCCTGTTAGTTTCTTAAATTAGCTTAAAACAGCAAAGCTACACCAAAAAATGGCCCATTGAAAACTACAGAAAATTAAATATTTACCCCACATTTATATTAACCTAAATGAATGTATTAGTTTAAGTTAAGATTTCTGTGTTTGTCACTGACTTTTTTCTCTGAGGCCACACTTTACTTTGATAAGTGTTTCTGAACACTTTAAAAGCCCCAACATATAAATAATATTTGATATGTATATGTAATGCTAATGATTGAACCGTTGAGAGTGACAAAATATTAATACATATTTTTACAGCAGTTTTTGGGGAAGTGAAACTTTTTGTCATTAGGGACAAATGTGTGAGTTTTATTTTTAATCTGACACTGAAAAAAAATGAAAAATCAATTTTCTTGTTACCAATCATTGAGCCATTTCAGGGCCTAATAATAATCATCAAATACTCAACACTTCAAATGTACCTGAAATTATTTCTTTTTTAAAACCAAAGTGTAGAGTTATGTAAACATAATGGCCTTTTCAAGGGTTAAACAACAAAAAATAAAATATGTATATAAATTTTTAAAGATTGAGTTGTTTAAAGTAGAAACAATATTGATATTTTTATAGCAGTTTTGTGAATGACATTTTTTTGCCATTAGGATCAAATGTTTGTTCAAATAGTTTTTTTTTTTTAAAGGACCACTTAAGGATTAACTTAATGTTGTTGTATATGTGGGATAATTGTCAAAATTGTAATGGTATTTTCTATTCTCTTTACCACAGAATTACTGTTTTACGGTTAATATTAAATGCCTGTGCACGACTCTCACTGATTGGGTCGTCAGCTGCAGGTGGCTGCAGCAGGAGACTGGGACTATATGTGATCAGTGACTACGTGCTTTAAAACACGTTGAGTGGATGCTGGCCTACCAACTAAAATGAAAATGCTTATGCACTTTAATTAAAATTCTAAACTTTGTGAAATTCTATTTAATGTTGTGTGTAGTCAAGTATGTGACAGAATACAAATACTGACATCAGGCAGTTTCCCAGTTTCTGTGCATGCAACCCGACTCTCTCGTACGTTTCCCCGTGACCCCTGTGGCCTCCCTCGGTTCTTGCTTGAAAAACCCGTGTGGCGCTGAGACATGAAAATAAGCTTCCAGGGAAATGTAAAAGAAAAGCGGTGACTACAACGTTACAACACAGATTAGACATTTTCAACTATTTATACTCCTGCTGTTTGGACAAAAATTGTGGGGTTTTATGAGGTTCACACAAAAAATTTACAATTTTGTATCTAAAGCCTTTTAAGAAACACGTTCTAAATTTCCCAATTGCAGACAAGTTTTCTCACAATTATTTTTAACCTTCTCACAAGACAATTCTGTAAGATATAAAACAGAACATCAAATGAAAACTGCACTATGATGATCAGGGTGTTTTTTGTTTGTTTACCATTTATTTAATGTGAACTCAAACCGTAAACTTACAGACTGAAAAAAAAGCAAAGCAATCATAATCAAACGTGTATTTTGCCAGAAAATGATTTAGACTAAAATTTAGTTCAAATATTTTTTAAACTAATAAACAAAATACTGATTGGATAATGAACCTGAACTGCACTGAGTTCCTTAACATGCTGAGAAGTTTAATCCTCTAAATCTAGGCCTTCCTATAAAAAAATATTAAAAGACAAACTCCTCCATCGTCTGGAGCTCAGCTCATATCCATGCTTTCTGTGGGCCCCGCGCCCCCTCCCTCCCCTCGCTGGATGCTCTGGTAGATGGACGCCATGTCTGCATTGGTTCGGATCTGGTTGGCGAACTCGGCCATGCTGGGGCTCCTCTCCACTTCGGGCACGGCCAGCAGGGCGGCGACGGCGCGCATGGCAGATCGCCGCAGCTCCTCCTGCTTCTCGAACTCCTGCTTCACTGAGCCGGCCTTCACCTACAGGTGGTGTCAGGGTGGAGAAACACAGAGTAATCAGTCCAGTTTAGTCGGAGTACCCAGCGTACGTATTTGACTCCTAAAGTTGTGGCCTTTGTCGTTTCTCTTCCAGCTCCCAGGTGTCTCCCTGGTCCATCTGTCACCACACCTGATCCCCGCTGAACTTATCTGTTCTTTTGTGAATGTGTTGGTCAGTTACCTTTTCCCAGACTGTACATATCTCTGCTTCCTGAACTGGTGTGTACGTGTATAACCCTTGACCTTTTTACACCTGCCCATATTTTGGATGTTCTGACGCGTGCAGACCTTCCTTCAAGCCTTCAGCTTGGTCTGCTGTGCTTTGCCTCTGATTTATCATGTGCCACCGTTGGTCAACCTCTGCCTGTGTCCTGCCTTGGCTTTATGAACGGCTGGTTGTATATAAGCCAAGTCTCTGAAAGTTTCTCGCAGAGGACTGACGAATCAGGCTTATTTTACACGTGCACAGTTCATGCTGACAGCAGTAGTAGTTGGTTATTCAGTTGTTGTAGGTCCTTGGCTGATTTATACTAGTTTACTTGTACTATGGTATATATTTATAGTAGTACTACTTCGCAGGAAAATGGTACATGTAGTGTGTGTGTGGCAACTTCAATTTCCACAAAGTAAAGATGGTGACAGGGAAGTATTTGGAAGAACTGCTCTGCACTGCGTTCTGCAGTGATGGATGGATCTGAGGACTGGGCACTGTTACTTGATTGTAGGTAACACATGAGTGACCGGGTGAGGCTACTTCCTTTTTTGCCCCCAGAAACACTCTGTTTGACCACCGAGCCTGTGACTCATGGCCGACCGCTATCCCAACCGAGCTACAGCCGTTAAACCCCGTAAAGCTGGATTGACTGACATTAGCATTTCTATCAGGGTGCGTTCCCGTGTGTGTTCTGTTACTTTGGTGGTGCATGTGGCTTTAAGTGGCTCCACCAGTCGGTCGAGTCTCTGGAGAACAGCAGCAGGACACAAGGAAACCAGTCTGGCCAACATGAGGAAAGTCAGCATCTATGGCACACAGACAGAGAGCAAAGGTAAAAGATGCAGAGCCACGATTTTTTTTTTTTTTGCAGCCCTTCTTTATGGTATTGAACCACTTAGGATTAAAGTCCAACAAGTGATTATCAGTTCGGTAAATTTCACTCAGGCATCAACAGAAAGCTGCTCCTAACTGGGGAACAAGCACCGAACACTGAAAAGAACCGACCACTGGGCTGTCGGAGGTTTTTTCTTCAGGTTTAATCCCTCAAGTCTCCAACAAGAATCATTGTGAAAACAAATTAACCAAGCAGGGAAACACATAAAGCAGCTGCTGAACACTAATAAAGCCTAAATGAACTGGTGGATATTGACGTTTGAGTAGTTTAAGAGCTGGGCCTCAGCTTTTTTTAAATACGTTGGAAAGCGACTTATTTGAACTTCTAAAAGCCATTTTATGTACGATCCCTCTTCTCATCCAGCCACTCAGGTTCCTTTAGTCCAGTGCTTCTCAAATAGTGGGGGGGCGCGGTGCGCTGCCAGGGGGGGCGTGTGTGACCCTGGGGAACATGCTTTTTTTGCCGTACTAGAATAAAGTGTAACTGCAGATCCAGTCCAGTAGTTGGCAGTGGCGCTCTCATTGTCAGAGTGTGCGCAGGGAGGATTAGCTCTATGGTGTCGGGTTTATTTAGCACCGATCAGGCGACAGGAAGTGAGTGAACGAACCTGAAGACAACAGGAAGAGATTTGAACAGGGATGAAAAGAAAGATAATGAGACAAAAGAAAGTCACCGAGCTAAGACGAGGAAATATGACGAATTTTACGCATATGTAGCGCTTCCAACCCCCCCCCCCCGTGATTAGAGTCACGGGGGGGGGCACGCAAATTGTTTTCTTTTAGCTCGGGGGGGCATAACAGAAAATAATTGGGAAGCACTGCTTTAATCCCTGACCCTGATTGAAGAACCAGGGTTTGCATGATGGTAAAGAAATCAGACTGACCTGGCTACTTAAAAGTAGATGCACTGAATTCTTTGTTTCTGGGCAGAGCAGCAAAAACAAAGCAGGAAGGAGAACAACCTGGATTGGTGATGTCTTTTATCAAGACTAATGAAACGTGAGATGCATATAACAGATATTGATTTATTCTGCCCACCCGAATGTCGTAGTGGTCTTTCAGTCCTTCCTCTACGTGATCCAGGAACTGCAGGATGTCCAGGCCCTCCAGGCAGCTGTCCAGCAGAGTGTACATACACTCGAACGCTGCTTTACGCACATCCAAGCCATCGTCCACAGTGTGTTTGAAAGGACCCATCTCCACCTGCAGCTCACACACACACACACACACACACACACAGCTAATTCCACACCTGCACAAAGCCACGGAAATATCAAATACCTTCACATCCAAAAGTAAAACCCACTTCTCTGATGAGGTCCTTCCTGATCTGAGTCTCCTTATAGAGGTGAGGCAGCACTTTTGGCAGGAGACCCCGGATCAGAGACGGCTTGTTATGAGCTGCAGAGTTAAACATCACCAAGGCAACACGTTGCACGTTGATGTCTCCGTCCTGCAGGGTCTTTAGGAAGTCGCCTGTCAAAAAGACAGAAAACCACTTCTTCAGAATAGACATTTGCAAACATTTTTCTATAAAAAATAATTCTGAAAAAATATTCTGCTCTTTTTCCCATCAGAAAATTAATCTTGGGTAAATGTGAGCATCAGCTCATGGAGAGCTAACAGCGGTTTCTCTGGAGGGGTGTGTGTTCCTGTAGACACTACTTAGTGAGAACTTTAAACAACTTTGAGTCAGGGTCAGACTGGGTTTTGGTCGGGGTTAGGGATTCAGTTGTGATGGGGCTAAGGATTGCCATCGAGTAGTGTCCTCACAAGCATAGACGTACAAACGTGTGTGTGCATCATCGGGCAGAAGCTTTCTTTACATTTCCACAGAATTTGACTGAGGTGTAATGTGCTCATTGTAAGTTACCCAATAGTGTGGCTGAGCGTGTGTGGACATCAGCAGTTTCCTGCAGCTCTGTCACACTGTTTCGCTAAGCTTTGTCCACTTTTGCATGAATGAATCCAATTTTTATGTAGGTTTGTCTGTAGAGTTTTACAAAGTAAAAGAAGGATCCGACCTAAAACCGCCTGTAAAACTGTGAAACTCTTACCCATGCAGTCCTTCAGCAGGGAATCTATGGGAGCAGGGTGGTCAACGATAGTGAACTTGATAGCAGTCACCACTGTGCTGCGAGCCACAGGTGAACCTGGGAGAGGGCAGGAAGAGGACTGCATTAGTGTTTTAAACTGATTTAGTTTTTAAAAATTATTTTACTTTTAACATGAGAGATAAATGGTGCCTCAGCAGGATATAAATGTGAGCAATAATTAACCTTTTGCCAGTCTGCTCACAGTTGAGGCTTCGTGTTATCTGATGTGTCACACGTTACAAACAAAAGTAGAGCTTGAGGTCGACAGTTTCAATAAATGTGATGACAATCTTCCCAGTATCTCTAGTCTGCTCTGGACCAGAGTGTTGGAGATTGATTGAGATATTCACCAAAAACCTCGTCATCATCATCAGTAGTAGTAGTATGGACCACACATCCTCACACATCGTACCATTTTAGTACATACCAGCTTTAAGTTGCTGTTTCAGTCTGGGTAGGAGCTGTGCAGGGTTGACCAACGTCAGTTTTCCCAGACACTCAGCCACCAGGTTCCTGGTCCCCTCCTCCTGACACTCGCAGTTCTGAAACAGCAGCGCCCAGATAGATTCCACATGGGGCAAAAGACACGAGGCTGGACAGGCACTGGACAGACAGAGAGAAGGTGTTTAACCGCAAAAAAAGAGAGGGACAGCAAGGGAGTTTGACCTTGGTGAATAAGTCAGGTTATAGGCGCACTGGGAAAAGGTTTTGCTGCAGTAGAACAAAATCCACTCGGCACTCAACGAAATGCTGTGTGAACTCAAACAGTGGATTTAAACTTGCAGCAACTGATATTTTAAATCAGATTTTCACATGATTATGTTCTATAGGCTTATACCAATAGACTATTCAGCTCTTTTGGTGCCTGAGTGAGGGGTTGACTGTTGTATTTTGCGGAAACAATCATAACCGAGAGGAAAATCCCACTCAGACGATCACACACCTGATGACTTCTTTGAGGGAGTGAAGGAGCAGGTACTGTCTCCGCGGCTGGGAGGAGATCTCCTTCAGCAGGAAGGGCAGGTAGTCGTTCAGGCTGCCGACTGCCATGCTGCCCAAAGCAGAGGAGGCTGCCGTCTTCACCTGAAATTATAACGCAGACACTGAACCCAGTAGGCAGCTGCGTGAATCTTGCCTTGTGCTTCCACATTCACCAACAAGGTCCGTAACTAAACCTGAACAAACAGCTCGATATTTTTCAGTTTTCTTATTAGCTGTAGAGGTGTAGCTCGAGCAAAGCTGTGCTTTTTTGAACATGTTACTACGGATTGTAAAAACACAAAGTACATTCTGTTTTCACACTCAGATAATTTGTTAGAACATTTCTGCTCACACTACAGCATCCGTGGAAATAACACGTCACTCTTTGCTCATTTTTGTTTGTTGTTACACGAACGTTGTTTCCCTCGTCTCCCACAAAAATCAGCTTTTCCCCGTGTTTCCCTCCTTTAGTGTCGACTATAAATTTACAGTCAAACAACCCAAATAAAGAACAAATATGAAAGTAAAACTAGGTTAAAATCCATTTAATAGTTCAGTGTTAAAAGCAGGAGACTACATAAATATTTAAGAACATAAATACATTTTCAATACTACAAAAGTGTGACTTCAACGTTCATCTTCACACACACGATGCGCAAATCTTTAAAGAATGTCTGTCTTACCTCCTCACTGGTGGAGGAGAAGGCCTCCAGGATGACTCCCTGCACCTCCTTACTCCCTCCCAGACTGCCGCTCCTCCCCACCTCCCCGAGGCATAACAGAGCCAGGACACGAGCAGGCTCCCGAGAACCAGGATTCTTTACCTGAGGAGAGGACTCACTAAATGCATCACAGAGAAACAGACAACAGCGGACCGGCTGGAACAGTGTATAAACCCACACACCTGCTGTATGAGGCCAGTCACCATCGCCGGTGTCTCTTTGGGACAGGAGGAGGACAGAGCAGCCACACAGCGAGCGACCGAGTGGTAGGACTGTCTGTGGATGTCTGCAGACAACTGAGAGCTGTGAAACGGCTCGGTGAGAGACTTCAGCAACTGACTGGAGGAGAGAGGAGGTAAGGAGAGGAAACAAGGAGAGGAAACAAGGAGAGGAGGGAGGAGAGGAGCTGAGGTGCAACAACAATAACAAGCTCCTGTAAATTATTTTGAAATTAGGACGTCACAGTATGCATCAGTACAGGAATATGAAAATAGCTGCTAAAGATGATTTACTTTAGCTTTAAACCTTTTTCATTCAACAAAATCTCAAAACAAATTAATTCTATTAATTATAAGGGTAATTCTCAATAACTAACTGTTACTAACTGGGAAACAGCTGAGTCTTACCCGTAGGCCAGATTACTGGTTTTGGACAGCACCAGTGCCTGCAGGAAGTCCAGTATGGCAGCCAGAGCTCCGCCCTGCAGCAGCGGAGAGTGGACGAGTGCGAAGACTCCCGGCAGCACAGACGAGCTGATCTTCGCCAGGGAGGACGGACACGCTCTGGCCATGCAGGTCAGTAATGTGATGGAAACCTGAACGGACCCGAACAGCACGTCAACCCCTGCACGCTTTGATACTAACGTCAGTCTGCTGGAAAACACTTTATGCTGTGGAAAGCTGAGTGACAGTTTAACAAAATGATGATTCCACCTCCCCCCGTTATAGAAGTTAAAAACGCTTAAATATCAGGTTTAGTTGTTATTATTCTGTCAAAATAATCTGATGAAAGCCCATCACATGAATCTGCTTCTGTCTTATCGAACCCATGAGCTCCACTGACTGGATTTTTGTGAACTTGCTACGAACTAATGGCTGTAGTTTTGTTTCTGCCATTTTCGTCTCTGTTTTTACATTCATTGCATAAATCTGCACATTTTTTTTCATTTTTCATTTAAGCTAAAGTTATTTTTTTCCACTCAGTCAAAAAACTAGTGGGACTAGTTTCTATAATTACACCATGAAAACAAATCTATCCAAGTTCATTTCAGGGTTTCCCGCCCACCTGAGAGACATGCATGTCGCTTTCATCCACCAGAGAGGGAAGCTCACTCAGAACGGGCTCCAGAGCCGCAGTTTTGATGCTGGCAGCGTGATGCGTGACCAGCGCCGTGAGACACGCCAGCGTGCTGAGCTTCAGGGCACGCTGGTTCTTCCTCAGAAACGATCCCAACACGGACAGAGTTTCTGACAGGATGGACGACAGCTCAATCTGGTTGGGAGTTAAGTTGCAGTTTAGTCACAAAATTCTCTTTTTTTTATGCAAATGAAAAAATGAGAGTCAATTCGAACCTTTATCGGAGAAGCAGCGATGAGCGTGATGGTTCTAACCGCTGTCAGTCTTGTAATCTCATTCTTCAGCCTCTCCAGGAAAATGTTCAAAACACCTTGCAGCTCTGCACCCAGGTGATCACCAAGGTGACACACCATGTGACCCATGCAGGAAATAGCCCTCTCCTTTACCTCCTGGTCGATGTCTGTCGCTTTCAGCCTCTTCAGGGTCACAGCAAACACCTTGGAGAAACGAGGCTTTACACTTTTTATCCAAAAACTCAAACTGAAAATAAGTAGCAGAACTGTTATTTAATTTTTTTGCATCTCTTACAGGGGTCCACAGGAAGTCTGCAGACCACGGAGTAATGGTATATTCATCCCGAACGCTAGCATTAACTCATCTGCATCTCATTTCATGGTGTGGTGAACAGATACGGCAGCAAAGGGCAAAGCATCACACCTGTCTGACAAACGATTCGTCAGCCGGGGCGCTCTGTCCCGGCGGCCTCATCACTCTGACCAGCTGCTGGGTGACCAGCAGAGCCTCCGAGGTGATTTTATAGAAACTATCCTCCACACACGACACCACCGGAGGCACCAGCGCCTGCAGGGACCAAAGCAAAAGTTTAATACGCTCGTGTTATTAAGTCGGACACGACAACTTCACAAAAACGCAGTATTTTTCACACGTGTGTGTCAGATGTAAACATCCTAAACAGAAAAATTACTCAGACAGACATTAAAGGCTCCATGTTGTCTTTCTAGTTCTGTACATTTAGAGTTAAAGTATTGTGCTTCTTATTTTGTCCATGAGACCTACTGCCGGGCAGGGACACGTGGTCTGGTCTCATCACCTCATTATTCAGTTACCTCAGTGTGTTCTTCCTTCACAAAGAAGGGACTGAGAGCCCAAAACATATTGTGTGGTGGCACCGGTAATATTACAATAGTGCTTTATTTCACCCTGCACAGTAAATCATGTCATTTACTGTAGAAGAATAAGTTGAACACTGAGCCACAAACTAAAATAAAGATTCAAAGTGATATTCTGCTCCTTATTTATTATGTGCAAATCAGACTTTTAAACAATATTTTTCACATCACCCGGAAATATCCAACAACAAATAATTACAAAGAGGTTTAAAGAACCTGCATGTGTGGCTGAAAGGCTTGTGGAGGGTGTGAGAGGAGGAGGACATGGAAAAAGGAGAGAGCATCAATCCTCATGGTGGAGGAGCTGGATTTGTCTGTCAGAGAGAAAACTATGCCTGGAAGGAAAAAGCAGAAATGGGGAGGAAAGCGAGAAGCAGAGGGGTGGAGAAAACGAGGCAGCTGAAGTAAAAGGTGAGGAGACGTAGGGAGATTTTTAGAGCGTGTTACCAGGAATTAGAACAGGCATGTGCTGCTCCAGGGCTCCAGGTACAGTGTGAGCCAGTTCAGTGAGGAGACAGAAGCAGCCCTGTCGAGATTTGATGCTCTTCTCCTTCAGCTGCCTGTGGAGGGTTTTCACAATCACCGGCACCTGGACGGACACGGAGACGGACAAACCGACAAACTGAAACTACACTTACGTACTGTGGTTAAGAGCGCGGTTTATGTAAAATTTTCTTTTACTCCATAACATTCATTGCACATTCAGATACAGAACATAATAAAATAATCACTGCAATTCTGCTGTATCATTTTAGATTCTGAGTTCTTCTGACACGCGCCGTCAAATCATTAAATCCTGGATTATGTATTATTTTGAGCAAAAAATTGTCAGCAAACCTAATGACCAAATTGACCATCGCACTGAGCAGTTTGGATAAGACTTATTTACCAAGAGCAACTCCGTTCCCAGGAAGCACTCGTGTAGGAAATCTAATCTGTCCTCAGTAGAATAAAGAACATGTGACATCTGAGATTCTGGAAATAAAAATTACTCGATCTGTACCTGCTTCTTCAACATGCTGACTGAGGGCTCCTCCTCGCCGCTTGCCCCCGATTCCGAACCGACGAGGCTGTGGTGACCCGATCCCACACGCGTTTGCCTCAGCAGCATTGAAAAAGCGGCAAAGACGTCAGCCCTGACGTTCTCCTCACGCTCCTTGAATCGGGCGATCAGAGCCGGGCAGATCGACGAGTAGAACGAGAGGAGAAGGTCACGCCGAGTGTGGATCAGCGCTTCCAGACACTTGATAGAGGCGCGCCGCACCTTCCAGCTCATATCGTCGTCGTCACTGTACTCGTCGTCCGAGTCTGAACGGAGTCGTATAACGAGAGGAAACAGCAGTTATTTCATACAGAAAGAAACTGGATTTGATCACAGCAAAGCAGCACCACTAAGGAAGGACGTCGACTAACCAAAGAGGAACAGACACTGCACACAAACCTTCATCAAGCCCGTCCTCTATGTCCATGCTGTCTTCCTCCGCCTCTTCTTCCTCGGCATCATAGTTGTAATTTGGATCAAAGGTCATGAACTTAAGGCAAAGTTGAGTCACTGTGGGAACATGGGGAGACATCTCCTTGGGACATCTGTCAACCAGTAAACACAGCATGAGTGATGGACTGAGAATTCAGCAAAGTGTGTGTGTGTGTGTGTGTTCGTGTGAGGACTCTGTAACGGGCTGTTTGAGGATTAAGACTTAGTTTTAGGGTCAAGTCAGAGTTTAAAAGGCCTCTCAGTTTTCATGCAGCTGTTTCTAAGGCAGAATATTTCCGTATTTGGCCTAATACCGGCCTCTGAGCTAGAATAGAAGATAAGATCTTCTTTATTGATCCCACAATCGGGAAATTCTTGCAATAGGAACAGAATACAGGATAATAGAAAAACAACAGTATTAACTGTGCAAACAGCGTATTAATAAATAAAGAATAAACAATGTTGTATTCTGCATATGTACTTATTTATCAGTGAAATATTGTGATAATATTTCCTGGTAAAGAATACAGATTGTGTAGTTTCCTCAGTGGAAATTAGCATTTTAGTGCTGAACCGTAGATTCATAAACTTAGCTAAGGTTTGGTAGGGAGCTATGGAATGTCTTCATGCCTATAAGAGTGTGTGTGTGTGTGTGTGTGTGTGTCTGTGTGTACCTGCGTATGAAGGCTTCAAAAGCCTGGAAACAATATTCCTTGAGCTCATCATCCTCCACGCCGGTGAATTTAAGCACCATGGGGATAAGCTTCTCCAAATGATCACCTACAGAACACACAGACCAAATCAATATAGTCAGTATCAAGATATGATACTGTCAGAATCAAAAAGTGTGTCTGCCCTCTGTCGACTTCTTTTGCTTTCAGACAAACAGACAGACAGGAGCAGGTGTTGGGTTGTTGTCCACAGAGTTGCAGAGAGCCTCATTCATGCCCTAATAACAAAAGAAGGGAATTGCCCACTAAATTCCTCTGTGCGGCTCAGCCAACAGGGTTTTCTCACCAACTCGATGGCCGCCCTGCCGGCTGATGGTTGCCAGGCACTGGATGTAAGTTCTAGTCATCGAGGTTGGGGGCCCCTTGGCCAGCTCTGTCATCAGGTGTTCAGTCAGCTGGGAGAAGAGGGCAGGGCTGCAGCAGGGCACCAGTTGACCAAGAGCCAGGATGGAGCGCTTCCTGACCGCCATCCTGGGACTGGTTAACTGGCAGAAAGATATGTTTCCTTTAAATTCTGATGTGTCCTGTTCGTGTGTATGAGTGCATAGCGTGGTCATAATGTCCGCTGCTGTTCTGTTGGACTGTTGGAGGTCGAAGGCGCCATCTTGTGGCTGCCATGGTGGTTACAACTGGTTCCCTGCATGGTTTTTGCTGCGTTTAGCTCAAAATTGTTTAATAACTTAATAATAAAAAGTAAAGGTGCACGCCTCTACTGAACCCCTTTGGCAGCTCGTTTCTGACTTTCAGTCATTACAAAAGTTTCAAACAAAGACTCCAACTGACCAACAGAAACAGGGGGATCCACACAAGATGCTGCACGAAAACTCAGTCCACACAGCACAAGTCAACATCTCTATACTGCTACTACAATTGTGTTTCCTGGAATAATAGACGGGATGAAGTATTTCTGACCTGTGGCAGCAGACAGGAGAGCAGAGAGCTGTGAAAACTGACCAGTGCCCCACTCAGTCTGCGGAAAAATCAAAACAGAAATAAATGGAAACCTCATGCATGACTTCTTACTGAAGGTAATAATGATGCAGCTCATTGTTGTGCAGATGATTTGAGACTGGACAGTACAGAGGGTCAGAAAACCAGGGCCAAGAGAGAAAGAGTATGACACACAACAAAGGTCTACAGGGCAGGACTGACACCGTGTAGTTACTTTGCACATTATTAGTTACCAGACACACACGAGTAATTGTGCAAAGAATTTGCTCTAGACCAAAATGAATAAAATGCTAAGGTTATTCTGGTGAAATATGTCTTTCACATTTTTTTTTGTTTTTACCTTCCCAACATGTCTGACAGGATGTCCAGAGCCTCTAACTGAACTGAAACATCTTCCTGTTTCCCCACGGCACCGATCAGCTGTGAGGTAATCTTCTTACATACACCTGCTGTCAGAGCCAAACCTGGCAACCCACAGAAATCCAGAGGATGCACAGAGAAATCACAACAAAACAACAACAACAAGAAATAATATCGGTCAAGTGAAGTTTCTCCTGATCTCACAAATTTCATACGGTGACACATTTCATTATCACTGAGGAAATCCCTGAAACTCCTGCACTCTCTCTCTCCAAAGACTGAAATTATTCAATAATGTTCACAGTGTTTTGGTCTGTTCAACTTAACCGTAATTAACTCGGTGACCCATATCACCTGTGTTTCAACTGATTGAAAGATTATACAAATATCAACTCATAAGTAGATAAATCCAATTCACCTGCACATTTTGCCTTTTTGTAAGGTAAATATTATTTTTTTAGAATTAGTTGAGTCAAACAACCTCATATATTTTATTATGGGATCATTGAAATATATTATTTGGTTTGATGGACATGAAAACAATTCTTATGTGTATTATGTCTTGTTCTCAGGTGTCGAGCGCAGAGATGGACGGACAGGCCCCACCTGATGAGGACAGCGGTAGTTCAGCGATCACAGTCTTCAGTCCCATGCTGGAAATGTCTCTCAGCTGCTCTTTGTCGGACACCATGTTCGAACACAGTGTGTCCACCATTGTCTCCACCTGAGGCTCCTTCACTTTGCTCACCAGAGGTGCCAGGCTGAAATCAAACATCCCAGTTAAAATAATTCAAACTACAACACAGAACTTCAACGCACACGCACTGTGCAGTGACGTCCTTTTCCTTCGTAATTCATTCTGATTTACCTCTTTGACAACATTATAAAGTACTTTATGTCTTTATTCTGAAAGGTCCTATGAAAAATACCTGTACAAGCTCAGTGTAACATGTTTCCCGAGCAGGATGCAGATTGATTATGATCATAGCTGGAGACATTTAATTTCCAGGCAGAAGCTCCGTTAGTTAAATCTGCACGTCTGTGTTGTAGAGCAAATGAGTTTTAGCATGTTAGCCTAGCTAGCAGTATGACATTTCTGTGTGTGTGTCCAATTAGTCCATAAAGGTCAAACATTTATTCATATTTATTAGCTGGTGTCAGAGAGGAAGATGCCCAGGATAGAGTGAGGTGGAAAAGGATGATTCGCTGTGGCGACGCCTGATGGGAAAAGCCCAGAGAGAACTAGTAGTAGTAGTAAGTTCCCATATAGTTCGAATGTGCTCCACTGACTTTAACCAAACAGGAAGTGGGCGGGGTCAAGTCTCTTTATAGTAGAGGGAAATTGGACTGTACCATGTGAGAAGGAACAGAGGGAGGTTTTGTGGTTTTCAGGGAAACCAGTAAAATCAGTGTGAACTGCTTGTTTGTCTGCTGAACTGCAAGAGACTTGAAGCATCCTGGACACAAACACTGAGGTTTGATGCCTCAGAAGAGCAGAAACACTCTCCAAATCATTCTAAAAATAATACTACAACAATATTCTTTACCATTTCACAGCCAAGTTCTGCACCTCCCCGTTTTTGTCCTCCAGCAGCTTGAGCAACATGATCACCACCTTTCTCTCACTGTCCTCATCCAGTTTGATGCTGTCCTTCTGCAGCTCCAGCATCAAGTCGTTGGTGGCCATAAACCTGGATACAGACACATAAAAGAAAGGGTAATTATTCTTTATTAGAACTGTGAGCTTGATTAAATGTAAACAGAAAGGCCGAGTTCAATCATCAACTAATACGATACAATAAAATCTGCATTATCATGTTGTTGTGGATTTGCAGACATTCTCATTCTCACCCCACGATGAGATCGTCCAACAACTGGTTTAAAGCTGCAGTGACAAACTGATTAGATGATCTGCAGAAATTTTGTTAATTCTGCTATTATTATTCACCAATATATTGCATTGTAATTATTAATGCTCTGTGTAAAGATAACTGATATTACAGCAGGTTTGTGTGCTGGCAGGTAAAAGTAGTATAAAGTACAAATTTACCATAAGTTGCAGTGGAGCAAGTACATGTCACCTAAAATTAAAATGTGGTAAACGTAAGAACACGTCTGTTATAATTAATGTAATATTATAAAATGATCTGACTGAATCATTCTCCAGACTTTTGGCACCTTAAGTTCATAATGCACCGTGACATTCATACTTTTGCTTAAAAAATCATAAAAGTGTCTCTTGCAGCACTGCACGTTAGATGAGTCAGAACTAAAAGAGTTTGACCGTGTCACGCAGAGACACTCGGAGCGTGACGCTGCGTCTCTTGTCCTACCTGAAGTCTTTGTCAGATGACGTCATCTTCTCCAACAGGTTGGAGATGTGGTAGGACACGTTCGACATGTCGCTGCTGTGGCTGGATTCCTCCCTGGGAGTTTTTCTCCGATCGAGTCAGAAAAGTTTAGCCCAACAACATGGCGAGTCTGCGGGATCAGAACCTGACACTCGGTGGGTTCGGATATAAATAGACGCGGGGGGAGGACAGGCCGATGGCGCCGCCGTGCGGACGCGTCGGTCACTGACACTGATGTGTCGATACAAGGATTTCGAGCTTTAAAAAGTGGAAAGTCCAGACTGGAGGTAAAAGTTTCCAAGTATCAGTAGATCACTTAGATCACAGATCACTTCTCTGATCAGTACTGAGCCCCGGAAGGGACATGGTCGAAAAAAATGATGGGGAAAAAATGATGGGAAAAAAAACTAAACCTTTGCGAGATCTCTGTACTGGTTTAGTTTTTTTTCGATCATGTCCCTTCCGGGGCTACGTAGATCAGTGAACTCACTGTTGTAACGCTTTATTTTGAACAGTATCTTTACACTGCGCAGAGGATCGTTGGATGATCCAGTGGATCGTTTTATGACGCTGTAAACACTTAGTTTTGTATGTGTTTCTTGTTTAACAATAACACACGTTTGTTTGAATATGTTCATTCGTTCATTGGTTGAACCGTAACGTCGAAAAGTGACCGTCAGTACGTGGAACGTTTCTCTGGGTGTGTTTTGTTTCCGCCGGTCGAAACAGTCGTCGGACTCTGCGGGAAGCGGCTTCTGAACTTGTTGCCACGTCGGAACAGTGACTGAAGCCACGTAATTCATTCCCACACAGAACAGGACCGGTTCTGGGCAGTGTTCTGGTTCGTCTGCAGTCATGGTGAGTGTGATAACGTTCCGCCGGAGCCGCTCGGCGTCGGCTGCGCCGTTTCACGGCCACCGTTTAGTGCTGACGTGCTCGTTAGCGCAGCGGCTAATGGCAGAAAGCTAGTCCGTAAGATTTATGATTTTATTTCACAGGTCACTTTAATACCAATGTGCTTCTTTTTTTACATTTCAGGTTTCCGTTATCAACACGGTGGACACCTCTCACGAGGACATGATTGTGAGTTGTCAGGTTTTCTTTTCTTATGAAACATTAGCTCCTAATAACAGCTGGCTAACGTTAGCATTCGCTGCACTGACAGACAGGCAACACAATACACGTCAAATATCTAAATAAACTGTATCTATGATTATACATGTAATACAATCAGGTACATCTAATCAGGTTTTTGTCCTACCTAAATACAATCTAATAGTAGTTGCGTATTTTCATATTCCCCATTCAAAAGCTATAATATACACCAAAGTTCACAGCACCAATGAACTTTGGTAAAAGATAAAAACTGGCAGTATTGAACATTGAGATTAAAAATAGATTGTGATGTGACTGTGTGATTGTCTGATTGTGTGTGTGTGTGTTTGGACTAGTTTGGATTAACTAAATTCGAACAGAAATAGTCAAAACTGCAAGTCGTTAGTTTACTAATGGTTTAGTACATACAATCCAGCTTGAAAAGTCATGACGCCTATTCTTTATTTCTCCATAGATATGGCTAAAATGTAATCTGATCTGATCTCAAACTACATAAAAGGAAACCAGTTTTTGTAACATCTAAACAAGAATAAGTTGATAGCAGGTGTTGATGTCTCGTTCTGTGTGTTTTAGCACGATGCTCAGATGGACTACTACGGCACCCGACTCGCCACCTGTTCCTCTGATCGCACTGTGAAGATCTTTGATGTCAGAAACGGAGGCCAGATCCTGGTAGCAGACCTCAGAGGGTAAGAGACCACAACTAGGTCAGGAAGGTAAAGCTGAAAAAGTAATGACTCCTCGAAAGTCAAATAGCTGGAACACTCAACCATTAGGCTTCAATATGGTTTCAAAAATCTTAAATTGATTTAGAAACATTTCAGTAACATTATTATATATATTTTTTTGTAATTCCTTTAAATGTAAAAGTATGCGGGCTGATATTACATGTAAGTGTATTTGTTTTCATTATAACTGCATCTCACAGAGAGAATTTTGAATTAAAGTGTATTTTGTTATATTTGTGCAGCCATGAAGGTCCTGTGTGGCAGGTAGCATGGGCTCACCCGATGTTCGGAAACATCCTGGCTTCGTGTTCATACGACCGTAAAGTCATCATCTGGAAGGAGGAGAACGGAGCCTGGGACAAGATGTATGAATACACCGGACACGAGTCGTCAGGTAGCGTATCGTGTTTTTACTGCTTTAGTTTCCTCCTCCCTCCAGCAAGTGGAGTGTAATTTCAAATGATTTCAGTCTGTTGTAAAGAGCAGCATTCTGTTACAACTACAGAAGTTAGCGGTTTAAAGTCTGTAAATCTGCGTGTGTGTCTTCAGTAAACTCAGTGTGTTGGGGTCCTTATGAATTTGGCCTGATCTTGGCTTGTGGCAGCTCAGACGGAGCAATTTCCCTGCTCACATTCACTGGGGATCAGCAGTGGGACATCAAAAAGATCAGCAATGCACACACAGTAAGTGTGACACTCCGTCGTGTATAACACATGTAATCAGTTGTGTTTCTTTCTTCACTGTGTGAGAACCGTTGTCCTGAATGTCCACTGCGCTGGTTTCTGTCTTACAATGTGCTAATGCTGGTCCCTGCAGACGTGTCTCTGTAGAATTATTCGGTTGTAACTTGTCTTCAGATCGGCTGCAATGCCGTGAGCTGGGCTCCTGCTGTCGTTCCCGGCAGCCTGATTGATCAGCCATCGGGACAGAAGCCAAACTATGTCAAACGCTTTGTTTCTGGAGGCTGCGACAACCTGGTGAAACTCTGGAAGTAAGTTGGCATTTAGTCAACTTCCTGTGGCACCTTTGTGTGAAGTGTGTAATGACTTGAGATGGAGAAAACATGACGTATAGTATGTGAGAATCACTCACGTTGTTGAGCATAACATTTTGAGTTTGTCACTCCTGTCTACAGGGAGGAAGACGGTCAGTGGAAGGAAGATCAGAAGTTGGAGGCTCACAGTGATTGGGTGAGAGATGTCGGCTGGGCTCCGTCTATTGGTCTGCCCACCAGCACCATCGCCAGCTGCTCCCAGGTCAGATTTTGTATCGTAAATGGACAGCGTTAGGCTTTACTCTTCCTTTTTAAAACTATAATATTAAGTTAAACTAGATAAAAGCTTGTTATCTGTCTTTCAGTAACTTAAATGTCCAGAGTTGAGTTGAATCAACTAAACACTTGATGTTTTGGGAACTGACTCAGTAATCACAGTTTTCTTTGCACCTCCTCTAAGGACGGACGCGTGTTTATCTGGACGTGCGACGATCCTGCAGGGAACACCTGGAACGCCAAACTTCTCCATAAGTTCAATGATGTCGTTTGGCACGTCAGCTGGTCTATCACCGGAAATATACTGGCTGTTTCTGGAGGAGACAACAAGGTAGATTATCTAAACTGTTTAGGTCTTTTGCACATGCTGTCACTGTGTGTTGGTTATGTATTATTATCATGAAACAAAGTGGATCTGAGACTCACTGTACCTCGATTTTTTTCAGGTGTTTTATTCTGCATTTGTCCAAAAACATTTAGAATGTTTTTTTTTACTCGTGTTTTTTGAAAATTTATTAATTCAGAAGAGATTAATTTATCTTTGGTACCAATTAAAATCACTTGACCAGAGAGTGTATTTCAGTTACTGCTTTCAGAGAAACCTAATTTTCTCAGCTAGGTGAACGCCGATTTCTCTGCCGTGTAATTGTAACCAGGGTTCTGATCTGCTTTTTTACATCTGCAGGGCAAAAGTCTGCAGATGCGAGAGATTAGTGAAGCGACTGGGTGACAGCTCATTACACGGAGCATTGCTGTCTTTAGAGTTTCCAGTGTTAGTTTCCACAGCTGAATATTTCAGTTTTTGTCCAATTAGGATTGGTTAAGGGAACTTGTTCTGCTTCACAAATGTTATTTATCTTCTGATAAAATAATCACCAGCTCAGTCGCCCCATTTTACCAGCAGTTCGAAGGAAATGCTGCTCCTCCTGTAGTTTAATCCAGCATTCTAGAACGGTTTCTTTTCAGTTTTTATTCGGAATGTCTGAGCAGCGCTGCTGCGTGTTAAGTTAAATTCTCATGTGCCAGCATAAATTCATTTTGAGCAGAGCCCACCTGACTTATTCATTCCCCTCGTGTCTGTGTGATTATTTCATAGGTGACACTGTGGAAGGAGTCGATGGACGGTCAGTGGGCGTGTATCAGTGATGTCAGCAAGGGCCAGGGCGCCGTGTCCACCATCACAGACACACAGCAGAATGAGCAGTGACACACACACACACAAACAATGCGCCCTGACTTTACAGAGATGGTCGTCAGCCGTCAGAGATGAATTAAGCGTTAATAAACATGGCGGACATTTTATCCAACCACAAAACATCGTCCACAGTGACTGAGCTTCTTAAAAAAGCAGAAACAACACCTGCTGTAGTCCTGCTCCACAGTTTGTGCGGGATAAATGTTTCTACATTTTATCAGAAGAGAAGGAGACGAGCTCTGCACTCTTTGCAATCTTTCCCCGCTCTGTGATAAAGTTTGAAAATGTAAACGATAATTACCTTAATGTTTTTTTTATCAGATGCATTGGTTAGTTTTTCCCTAGTTTACTTGTCACATGAACAAGAACCAACACTCCGTCTCATCCCACGATTCTCTGCTCCTGGAACATTCCACCGAACCTACATTAGGACATTTTCATCTTCTGTACAGCAGTAAATGTAATAAGTGAGTAAGTGGTTTATTTAATAAAGTAAACGCACGTTTATTTTAACAAATGCAGGAGGTTGATTGTCATTAACTAGAAAGTCAGCAGGTGTTTTTGTGAATTCACACTCTGCCTTAATTAATCAGCCACTGCGTTTCTATGACAACCACGAATGGAGCTCAGTCGTCTTCAGTTTTTTTTCTGCCAGTTGTAAAATCCAAAACTATTGATGTGTTTTCCATATTTGATGTAATTAAATAAATATGTTATCAAGGAAACTTTATTTCTGTGGATTGTGCAGTTGTTACTGCAGTGATATTACACACGATTTGATATTAGTTTGATATTGGAACGTGCGTCATCATCCAGCATAACTTCTCTCACCTGCTGCTTCGTTCCATCGGTGGTGACTCACGGTCTCAGCACCTTCACAGGAGAAGCAGCTTTGAAGCCGCTAACGACTGAAGGGCAGTTTTCCTTCCGTTGCTTGGACAGTCGGTTTGTGTCATTTGTGTAGGGAAAAGGCCCGGGTGGGGTGAGGATGTGCTGCTGAAATCTCAGAGCCTCCAGGGGTCCAGAGTCACTGCCTTTGTGGATCAGAGCGGTTTTGGTGCATAAGGCAGGTGGTTTTAAAGTTGATCCTTCATCTCAGTCGTTCAAAGCTCAATCAATGAGAAGAAATGCACCTGTTCCTCATTGCAAAAATCCCGAATCTAAACATACAAATAATTTTCATTTCATAAAATTTCATACGACCGATTAGACATTGGACCGCTCATGCAGACTGACTGTGATTCAGGCGTTTGATTTAAACATATTCGAGCTGATGCTGCATTTGAGTGTTTGTTTCTTTGTGGGCTGCATGACATACGGTTAAGACAGTTTGTTTGAACCAGCAAAACACGTGGATCCGATGTTTCACTACGTCACACGTGAGCCTACAGATTTATGGAACGACCCCTTTCCCAGTAATCCCACCACCGCGTCTCACACCAGCTGAGTTTAGTTTTATTTTTGTGTCCTTACTTGCAGATATGACGTGAGGCAACAACAAAGAAGCTGAAAACACAAGCAGTTTAATGATGACATTTATTTTGAAGAAGCCAAAGCCACGAGCATGAAAAAGCAGCGACGCTGTAGTGAACAGCTGATACTGAGCCACAGGAGGAAACGGAGACTGTACGTCTGCAGGAGCGTCCCAACCAAAACAGCTCGCATTCACAAGATGAACGACTGAAAGGTGACGATGTGTCCAAGTGATTCTCAAATCAGGACTAATTCAGGAATTTCTATTAATGTTTACAGACTATAGAGGTGCAAAATCCTCTGCCATGCAGCGAATAATGGAAAGCCAAAGCAGTAAGTAAGCATTGTGTAGCTATATAAATCATATTTTGTGATATGATTTTCCTTCTTCTGCCTCTGTGCCAAAGGTTAGTTTTTCTTAAGCTCCACCTCCACAGGGTAGTGGTCACTGACGGCTCGAGCCTGGAAGGAAACAAGAACAAGAAGTCTACTTTAGTACCAGCATCACCTTCAAATGTGCTTTTATTTCACAGGAAGTGCCTGTGTACGAAATACAGATTTGTGTCTGAAAACAGAACAAATGAATTAACAGGATGAAAAATGTGTTGCATTAATGAGAAACTGTAAACTGACAGACAGTCTTACTTTAGCTTCAGACAGGCCGTACGCTCTCTGGAAGTCAAAGGCCTTAGCCGAGCGAGGCACGACTGCTGCGGCCGTTTCAGCTCCGTGCGCCACGATTCTGTTTCCAGAAAGTGCAGCTCATTTACTCATCACTTCTTTTTTTTACGTACAATATTCAAATCTTTACACACAGTTTGAACACAAGCATGGAGACATTTCATTCCTCCGACCTCTGAAAAGGAGGTCAGCGTGATGGAGAGTTTCACACAGGCCTGTACGAGACCCTCGTGTGTCCGTGTCCCCCTCTCTGTACCTTTCTGCAGGTGTTCCCCGGCCTTGAAGCCCCTCCTGTGATTCTGGACTAAAGTGGCAAACTGAGCAACATTCACGACTTCACTTCAGTGGTGAACAGACCTGTCGTAGGTGTAGGCGTTAGAGTTACTGGTGGTGGTGTCGACGCCATCACCTATCAGCAAGTGGTAGGGAGCTAACGACATGCGAACAGCCTCTCTTCTCCTCGGTGGGAGGTATGGTCCACTGGCATTGAAGTCCCCTAAAATCATAATGTTCTGCAAATAAAACAAACACAATTCATTATCATATTCTCATCGTCATCAACCAGCTAACAGAACCGCGTTTAAATCCTGCAGATTCATACAAAAATACTGTAGGTACTGTAGAACAATAATATGCCGACATGTTTAATTGGCAATAACTTTAGCAGTAAAACAAACATTATAATCATCCTGTTCATTTCCAACTTACATCCGTCCTCCATATTCTCCTCACATGTTGGACGACACCATGCAAAGCCTGCAGCTCTCTCTCTGCGTCCTCTGGTTTGCTGTGGACTGGGATCAGGACCAGTTTTTGCACGACTAGAAGCACAAACACGTCAAGTAAGATGCAGGTGAGAATCCACATTGACGTACAGTGATTCCTGCGATACACATACACACCCACCTGTGTTTGGGAACAGGAACTCCACAATGAAGGGCTCTCTGGCCAACTCGTCTTCATTTCTTTCTGTGTACTGAAGTGAGCGGATCTTCATCACCTCGGTCCCTCTAAGACACACACATAGATCAGCCATAACATTATGAACACCTGTACAATTGAATACAATCCAATACAGCAGCTCAGCCATGAATTCTACTTTACACGATTATAATTTCTGAGTTTGTAGGTTGAATCGAAGGTTAGTAATTCACTCCACACCTGTAGAAGAAGACAAACTTCTCTTTCTGGGCGCCTCGTCCCAGAGGTTCACTGCAGATCATTTCAAATGGACGGCGAATGTTCCCTCTGTCAGAAACAGAATTAAAAACTCAGTTTTAATCATCACTTTTTTCTATGTAACGCTCAACAATGGAAATATTATCTCTCCAACTCAAACTTGTGACATATGTTTGTATGTGGATGACATCGTCTTGTATATACAGTGAGGGAAAAAATTATTTGAACCCCAGCTGATTTTGTAAGTTTGCCCACTAACAAAGAAATGATCAGTATATAATTTCAATGGTAGGTTCATTTGAACAGTGAGAGACAACAATGACAAAAAAAAATCCAGAAAAATGCGTTTCAAAAAAAGTTATAAATTGATTTGCATTTCCATGAAGGAAATAAGTATTTGATCCCTTTGAAAAACCTGCTTTAGTACTTGGTGGCAAAACCTTTGTTGGCAATCACAGAGGTCAGCCGTTTCTTGTAGTTGGCCACAAGGTTTGCACACATCTCAGGGGGGATTTTGGCCCACTCCTCTTTGCAGATCCTCTCCAAGTCATTAATGTTTTGTGGCTGATGTTTGGCAACTCGAACCTTCAGCTCCCTCCACAGATTTTCTATGGGATTAAGGTCTGGAGACTGACTAGGCCACTCCATGACCTTAATATGCTTCTTCTTAAGCCAATCATTTGTTGCCTTGGCCGTGTGTTTTGGATCATTGTCATGCTGGAATACCCAACCACGACCCATTTTCAATGCCCTGACTGAGGGAAGCAGGTTCTCACCCAACATTTGACAGTCCATGGCCCCATCCATCCTCCCTTTGATGCAGTGCAATTGTCCTGTCCCCTTGGCAGAAAAACACCCCCAAAGCATAATGTTTCCACCTCCATATTTGACGCTGGGGACGGTGTTTTTGGAGTCATAGGCAGCATTCCTCCTCCTCCAAACACGGCGAGTTGAGTTGATGCCAAAGAGCTCGATTTTGGTCTCATCTGACCACAACACTTTCACCCAGTCTTCCTCTGAATCAGTCAGATGTTCAGGGGCAAACTTCAAACAGGCCTGTAGATGGGCTTTCTTGAGCAGGGGGACCATGCGGGCACAGCAGGAATTCAGTCCTTCACGACGTAGTGTGTTACCAACTGTTTTTTTGGTGACTATGGTCCCAGCTGCCTTGAGATCATTGACAAGTTCCTCCCGAGTAGTTCTGGGCTGATTCCTCACCGTTCTCATTATCATTGAAACTCCACGAGGTGAGATCTTGCATGGAGCTCCAGACCGAGGGAGATTGGCAGTTAATTTATGTTTCTTCCATTTGCGAATAATTGCACCAACTGTTGTCACCTTCAGCCCAGCTGAGAGGGCTGTCAATGTCAGCTCGTTACCTGTATAGGATCCACCTGGGAGCCAGAGATCTTGCTGACGGATAGGGGATCAAATACTTATTTCCTTCATGGAAATGCAAATTAATTTATAACTCTTTTTGAAACGCATTTTTCTGGATTTTTTTTGTCATTGTTGTCTCTCACTGTTCAAATAAACCTACCATTGAAATTATAGACTGATCATTTCTTTGTTAGTGGGCAAACTTACAAAATCCGCTGGGGTTCAAATAATTTTTTCCCTCACTGTATGTGTTTCCTCTTCAGCTCAAACTAACTAAACAATTAGTCTTTAGACGTTGCCCAACAAGTCCAAACCTAAATGTAATAAAGGCAATTTGACCCATCGACCCTTCGATGTGACGCCTTTATCAGACGACATTATGTGGCCCAACAGAAATCACTGTCCATGTCCTCACTTGTCTCCAAAAACCCTTTGAGCTTTAGCTCACCTGTAATTGTTGAGTTCCTCGAGGAACAGGTTCATGGCCGAGCCGTCCCGATCCTTAACCTCCAGCATCACCACCACAGAGTACCGGGACACAATCTGCAAGAAACACGCCGACGACACACAGATTCAACATCCGAAATTACGAAAGTGTGAAAAACTAGAGGAGCTGGTGTCACACTGCGTTAACCAAAATCAGGATTCTGAAACAGAGAGATGAGGCACCAGCATCAATTTTTTAGACCATGTACAAGGATTCGTACTAACTCTTATTCTTACTTGACGCAGGTACCACACCTACCTTGATGAGATTTGTGCGGACAGCTCGTGACCTGACTTTTGTCCGGCCCAGGTTCTTGACATTGAAGGCTGCAATCTTCATTTTGACTCTAAAAACAAAGTCAGCATCACTTCACATGTTTAATCGAGACGGTTTCATACAAACAGCGAGAATCCAGCAGCTTGGGGCTCAACTATTAGCATTAGCAGGTGTATTAGCGTATTTCATATTTTTAGTTACTGCGCATTCCAGAAGTTGAATTTGGACCAAGTGTGTAAAAGTCTCGAACTACATCCTTAAAAACTCGGCACCCACAGTCTCAACTTGACCACAGCCGCTAGATGTCGCCAAACGCCAAAATATCTTAACGCATCCAAAGACGAGATCATCACAGAACACACTTCAGCATCCGGACTTTTTGGTTTTCATTATTTAAAATCTGTAACAAGTTATTTTTGTTACTATTACAAAAATGCGCAACTCTTCCAGTATATTGTCTGAACATAAACACGTCTACACCTGAACAACTGAAGAGAAAAACTGAATAGCAGGGAAGTGAAGCTCTGGTTCAAAAGGAATTAATGCTCTTAAATTATGCTTCAATATCAACCTTTCTGTGATACTTTGTTTATTGCAGCCTAAAATTATCTTTTTTTTCCCGCAAGACATTCCCGAATCACACAATGGAACCAAGGGACATAAAGTCATAAATACAAATTCTTTAACTTTGCTATCGCTTTAACTGCTACAAGTAAAAACATAAGAGCGTCACCAGCTTTGTCGGGATGAGTTCAGTCTCCAGCTGTGGTTTCGATAGAGTCTCCGAGAGTCAGACTAAACCCCGAGAAAAGGAAGTTTCACTGCTAGAAAGAAAAAGTTTTCACAGGAGCAAAGACAGTTTAATTATTGGTAGAAACATCATGCAAATACTTAAATGCACAAAATTAGGGAGGAATTCTGCAAAAAACAAAAAATAAATTCACAAAGAAAGCTGCAGTTTACATAAAAAATAATGACTTGGAGCAAATGTTAGAGATTTAACCAGTTTCCAAATTCTTGATTTTTTTACAATAACATTTTAATTTCTAAAAACATAAAAAGATCCACATTTTCTGTAAAAAGTAAAAAACTTTTGCTCTCTCCTTCATCATCCCATGACCTCTCACACAACTAACAGGAAAATGATGCTGAACCAATGTGTAAAAAAAACATAATTCTGAATATGTCAAATAAAATAAAATATGTACAACACAGTATAAAAAATACTTGAATTGAAAGTAAGTGGAAAGTAAAAAGGTAACTTACAGTGGATTAATCTGAGGAGCAGGGCACATCAGCCTGATGATGATCAATAGTCAGGGATCGTGGGAGCCTCACAGATCATGTGATTTATACCAAAAAGTGGCGGGTGAAAATGCAAATGGGTAAAAAAAAAAAGGCGGGAGTGAGCTGTGACTCAGTATTTGCATATGAATTTCCTTTCTGCCTTGCCTGGCAAACACACACACACACAAACACACACTTTGTCGGAAATTCTACCAAACAATTAAAGCAATGTAAAAAAAACATCTCTAGCATTAATGTTTGCTCCCAACAATAAAAACAGGAAATGCTGATCCAGATAAAACGGTTATTCCACTGCAGATCGGGTTCTGTAAGCCTCCTCTGCATATTAATATAACCTCACATTAATAACAACTAGTTATTACTTGACTCCTCAAGCAGACTGCTCACGCTTTACTGCTCAGTCTCATTTCACTGTCGGCAGCATCAACAAACGTCAAACCAGTACAAAGTGGTGTGATCCCACATTAACCCAGTGTCCGTGATGTCGGGTAAAACTATTCCGTTTCAGTAAAAGAAGTAAGACGATAGATTTGAAGGAGACCTCTGGAAAATATCTCTACTTTTAGCCCAAAAATGCCTCCGGATGACATCACTTGAGAGAACCTTCAGTTCACATTACGTCATCTCGTTGCTCAAACTATGGCGCTCCTCTAGATGACATCATCTGAACTGCTAATGAGCGAAAACTCCCGGTGATGTCATATGAGGGAGTTTTTCAGCTCAGATAGTGAAGTTTAAAAGCATGAATGTAGATTTACAGCCTAAACTAAAGCCAGAGAAATCAGGTTGAAACCGTGAAATGACCCTTTAAGATGTCAGGAATTAAGCGTAGGCCTGTCGGCGCATCAGCAGGGAAGAAGCCCAACATCTGGTGACATCTGTGGGTTCCTGATTATAAGCAACATAACTAAAACTAACAATTAATGTGTGATTATATATTAACAGTGTCTGAATTGTTTTCAGGGGTCCATGAGTAGAAGCTGCTGTAATTCTTACACAGTTCATGATGATATTTGGGATAAAACCTTTCAGTCACAGCTCTTGGTCTGCACATTAAGCACGTTTCCAGTATATTTACAAGTAATGAGGTTGTTGGAACCAGGTCAGCGTCGTGTGAGGGGAATCCCAGAGCGATATGAATATTTTATGCAAATTATTCATGATGTATTCTGCATAGAGTGACAATGATGAGAAGACAGGAAACGGAGGGTGTGAGAATGAGCTGCTTGGTTCCCACGGCCACTAAAAGTTTGGGGATTTCTTCATCTGAAAAAAATAAAAAGGCCAGAAACCAAATGTATGATAATCATCATTGTAATTATGATCATTAATATGATACTGATGGCCTCAGCATCAGGCTTCATACGGAGCAGACTGATGTTCTTACTGTCTCTGTGGACAGTCTTGGTTCAGAAAGTCGTTTTTGGCCTCACACCAGCTCAGGAAGAGCATGTAAAGTTGACACGGGACTGATTAGTTTTTTAATTAATGATTTGAATTGCTACATTCAGTCTTATGGTGTAAACATGGGAATGACTGTCCGTGCTTTTATTTCATCCTCTCCCTCTTTACTTGTTTTTACAAAACGTCTCTGAATCTGAAGTCTCCAAAGCCGGATCCTGTGACACTGCTCCTGATCCTCCCCATCACATTCAGGGTCCAGTTCAAGATTCTTGTGATTGTTGTGCTGGTCGGAGCTGCAGGGATGTGGAGGTTGGTACCAGCAGTAAATGCACCGTGTCACTTGTACGTGTGTTTCTCAGAGAGGAGGGATGAAGGTCACGTACCAATATGAAGAAGATGATAAAGACGTGTTGACCAGAGAGCCCTTTGTTGTGTGTTTGCTGTCCCGACCCTGCTCACATTTGCTTTGCAAGTTCATATTTTAATAAAATAGTGGACAGTTTAAGACATTTAAAGACCTGCAGCATCTGTCCTTCACATCACTTGTCCGATTTAAACGTATGATGGATAAGGGTGGGGTTTAATGTGTGTGTCCACTCACGTGTGTGTGTGTGTGTTTGTGCTTGTAGTCGTGCAGGATCTGGTCCTGATCCTGGTCCACACCAGACCACAGGACGCAGAGATGGAGATGCACACGTGGTCAAAGCTGTGAGGAAAGAATGGGGAATAATGTGAGTTGGAAATGAAAACAACACATTAAATGAGAGAATAAATTCCCCCCCAAACCTGCATCGACTTTCTAAAACCGCAGACACACTGGCCTCTGCTGGTCACAGCTGGCTATTGCACAGTGCAGCAGTTGTGACCCCCGCCTCGCTCATCTGTCTCTCTGCCCCCTCCGATAAAATAACCGTCTGCTGCAAAATGCTTATTAATGATGAACTATTAATGTGGCCCCACACTGTAAAAGAGAAAGTTGTGGCTCAACCTCACCTGCTGTCAAGTTGCCTCCACAAAACTGACAACCAACAGCCAATCATTATCAAGAGTTTATTCCCAGGGGAATAAAATAGTTTCAATGTTTCTATTTCACTTTTAATATTTTACTTCCAAATGTTCCCAACATTCAACAACAGGAACTTGTTTGCAGTAACAGCTGTTGCTGCAAACAGGGAATTGTTGTGTGTGTTTGTGTGTGTGTGGGTGTGTGTGTGTGTGGGTGTGTGAAGTGGGGAAACTGGTCAGGTCTTTCCTGGAGTGGCTGCAGTGATGAAAATGTCATGTCCACATTTATGTTCATGTCTTCTGATTTTTTAAACACTTTTTCCTTGTGCATCTGTGCTTTGCTTCTTTGTTCTTCCTGTTTATCTTTTTATTTTTTATCTTTTTTCCTTTTCTTCAGATGCTCAGTTGTAGACACTGATTCACTCTAACGAAAGTGCAGATGATGCAAAGACATTTTTGAAGCACGAGTCAAACTGGGTGAATTCCTGTGGACACCGTTGACTGTTTGCAGCCTATGTGCATGAGACCCACGTTTCATGGTTAGGTTTCAAAAAGCACTGGTGACCCCAGAGTCCAGGGGTCCTTTGGCCCGGTGGTCACACACTGTGCACCTTTAGCACAGCAGAATAATTCAAAGGCACGTGTGAATCACTGTCAAATCCTGTGGAATTTGCATGTGTCTGTTATTTGGTCACATTTCCACACAGCGAAGATCATTTAGTTTATTTTAAAGCTGGATAGTCTGCTCCTTCCCTCAGGAAACATCTATGTCACTGTGCTGATTCTCACACACTCTGGCTCCATCATCAGCTCAAACTCTGTGTGTCCAAGTTCTACGTTGGATTGTGGCCAAAAGCCGTCGGTGAGAATGACATGCCCACTATCCCCGGCTGCGTTTACTGCTAATACGCACGTGGCTAAAGTAGGACTGACGCTTTCTTTGTTCCTGCCTGCACGTTAGTATTTAGCACCAAATGCAGCGGTCCAACCTCAGAGGGCATCTGGGCTGTGGTGCCATGTTGTATTTGAGTTTTTTTATTGTAGTCAAAATGAAGGTGGCAGCTTTCCACATTAAAAACTTTGGAATGGAGTTTCAAAGTTCCTGCAACAAACTATATATAGGATTTATTAAATTTTGTATTGATCACACAGAGTGAAACTATGATGGCTGCAGTTATATTTATAACGTGTGTATATTATCTGGCCAACACGGAACCATCTGGTGAGATGAGATGGAAAATCAGCATAAAACAATTCTACTCCTAAAGATACAAACACATTTTTACACAGTGGATTTGTTTCCATCGTCAGAGATTCAAATCTTTTTCCACTGGGTGACATTTTTACTGCACCGGGGTAAAAGTTTTCAATTGGCTGTTTTCACAAAAAAAAAGATGATCGTTCAGTCGGAAACACACACATCTAAATAATCAAAATATAGTTTAGTTCATATTTTCAGTTTCAGTATTGCTTTTTTTAAAAGTCCTATTGTTTCCTGTATCTGTTCCACATTTTCTTTCTATTGAAAAGTTGAATATTTAATGTTTCAATGCATTTTTCTATCTTTGTTGCAGATTGTGTCTCGCTACAGTGATGCTGGAGGTGAAAGATCGCAGGTCTGTGGGAGGAGCTCAACACAACACGGGTGAGAAGCTGTTGCTGCTCCCCGGCTCATGGCAGCTGGTTTGTTCATGATGTCGTCAGGGCAGTTTGTAAATGTACCAGTGAGTAAATATGACTGAGTCCTGTCACATTCAAATATGTCCGCTCTTAATCACTGCAACAATTTCTCCAGGTTTGTGCACAAATGGATTCAAATGTAAGAAAAGAAATGAAGCAAAAACAGAAGTCACCGTTAAACTTCCCTTTTTGTTGTTCGCTGTTGAATTTCAGCAGAAGGAAAGTCAAAAAAGAGGAAATCTGAAACCTAATATGTCAGTTAGTGTGAATCATTTTGAAATGTGAAGCCTCATATTATACGAACGGAATTTGTTCCAAAGCAGAAGGAATAATCGGCTTTATAGCTTTTCATAACAGAGACAAAGCAGCCTGATGTTTGGAAAGTATCAAAGGAGCCTCACAGATGTTCTACGAGCTTCTTCTTTAGTATGAGTAGATCATGTACATAGATTCCATTAAACTTCCATATCCAAAAATATTACTACCGTAAATTCTGGACTATAGAGCGCACCTAAATTTAGGCCGCACCCGCTAAAATTTAAAAGAAATATATATTTTGTCACATATAAACCGCATCGGACTATAAGCCGCCAATATCCAGGCTGAGAAATAATATCTGTTGTATGCGCTCCTACTCATTGTTCACAGTAGGCATGAGGATGTTCTGTGCGCTGTTTTACCGGCGTTACGGTAAAGAGTGCGTTTACGTGTATGTGTGGCTGGTATAACACATGTCGAATGTACAGAGCCGACAAAAACGTCCTTGTTATAAATAAACGGCTTGTTCCATAGCCAAAGGAGAAGACGTCTCTTATTCTTCACGAATTACGCAGGAGTTGCTGCGCTCAACAAAAGATTTTGTACCATAAGTCTTTATTCATACACGCGCAACTATTAAAGTCGCTTCATTCTCCCGTGCACTGAAACCACAAATCGCTATTCATCTTCCTCCTGAGCATTGAAACCACTGTCACACTCGATTTCCTTCACGGATAGCCAGATCGATGGCTTCAAATTAAAAGCTGCATCATAGGAATTTCTTCGCGTGTTTTCCATTATGAGGGGGTGAGGGTGTAAAAATATTACCGTATTTTGCTGTTGTGCGTCTTGGGTTGCATGCGCTAAGAATAAAAACTGGCGCTTTTTTGTTTGCACTGACTTCCATCTACAGCACCCATCTGAGGGCTGCAGAAAAATTCATAGAAAAGCCGCATTTCTGTAAAAGCCGCATGGTTCAAAACGTCGGAAAAAAGTAGCGGCTTATGGTCCGGAAAATACGTTACTTATATGTAGCATCCATTTCTGTGTTATCAAACCTAAACCTGGGACAACAGGAGTTTGGAATCCAACCCCCACTTGGAAAGCAAGGGGGAGGTAGACTGACCCGGCAATAAACTTTCTTTATAAAACAATCCAGCTCTATCCTCCCCAGGACCAGATAACACCAAAAAGAACTGAGTAAAACCAACAAACCACATCTGGCTTAAAGCCCCAAATTGACACTCATGCCATTAGCATAAATTTTGCCATGAGTCTTTTCATCTACCAGACCCAAGACTGTCTCCTAACTCACCCACAAATGACGTTCTTATCGAGATGGTACCAGCTCGCTGGAAAGGAATTTGCAAAACAACCATAAAACTTGAGGTGTAAAACTACTTAGACAGAAAGACTTTGTTTGAACTCAAACCCCAAAACAGGGACAAATTATCTATCAAGCTTCATAAAACTCACACCAATGTGTTCAGAAGCAAATTTGGAACAATCTGACATGATACCGTCCTTTCTACGACGAGAAATGACGGAGTTATAAAATAAACATTTTAATTCAGAATGACGTGAAAGAGTAACACGGCACAACATTGCCACCCTTGGGTGGAAATTATAAATGCATCCCGAAGATATTCGTCTATAGAAAGAAACAAAACTGCATTAATTTGTTGTCTGAAAGTTAAAACACAATGTCATATTCTTCTGTTAATTCCGTATATTACACATACATGTTACATGTTCATGCACACCTTAGTTATGTAACTGTAAGCATTATCCTGTTATATTAATCCGCTGCGATGTCCAGATAATGCGTGAATGACTTTCTAATTGTTGTTGTGTGTTCTGACTGTGTATTAATATGTATTAGACAAAGCTAACTTCCATGTAATAATCATTGTATTCCGTCTATTTGTCTAAATCAGGACTCTCACGTGTATGTTGAAATGCGACATTGAATATTACACGCAGTAATCAAGTTGTTTAAGCATTTTAACCTCCACAGTATAACAATTGTAAGAAGATGCTTTATTTTAGAGTATGAGATTTTGGGCTTGATGAAAAGAGAAATCTATATTTGACTTTGTGTGATTCGACCGAACAAAGATTTCATTTGATCTAGGAGGAGGGACTCGCTCTCCCCTCCACGGTAAATTTAAATTTAGCAGCAACGCCTCATAGTCTGGGCGACGCCCCAACAATATAAATAAAGTTAAAATTCCTTTGTTCCGAAGTGCGGAAAAGTGCGGAGAAGCTCCAAGAAGTTCGAGGAGAGGAGTTCCACTTCGAGCTCCATCCTCAAGAAGAAATGTGCCTCAGCTAAGAAAAGCTTAGCTGAAGTTGTTCAAATTACTTTTATCGTCAATTCTCTCGTTTGTAACTTTTCGAAGTATTTTTAAAAGCGCGCACGTCTTTGCTGCCTATTTTTGTATTAGTTATTGTGACGATGAGAACTCCAAACCAAACTTCCATTTTTGTAACTAGAAAATCCGTCAAAGTTAGTCCAGACCGAGCCCGAGATTTTTATTGAATAGCCATATTTTTATCAACCAGTTTTTGTTGAATTATTTCAATTCAACATTTCGGCTCCATTCCGGACCGGACAACCAGCGCCTCTGCAAGTCGGTTCAGCCACCAGCCGAACCAGACCACGTTTCTGGAGCCTGCCATCTGACCAGGTGAACGCTCCTGTGGGCCGGAGAAATCTTTGCAGCCACAGCGGATCCTCGCTCTGATTGCTCGCCTGTTAACAGACCCGAGACGGTCCGTCCTGCTCTACAAAAGAACCGGTACCGACTGACTGCTAACCTGGCAGAACAACCTCCAGCGGCTCCCAGGCCAAGTACCAATATCTCTCTCTATTCTATGAAAATGGCTGGTGTCCGTAAAGCCAATAAACCATTGGAGCCTTTATGAAGTTTCTTTGTAGAGTTTCTAAAATATAATTTCCGTTACTTAGAGGTAAATAGTGACTCGAATCCTTTCCTCTAGCCCAAATTCATCACACGCATAACTGCACAATCTATCTGTTTACTTAGAATTGGTTGTTTCATGTTTTGTTCTCTATTCGTTGATTCCATTTATTCCATGTATCCATATACGTACCCATACTTCAATATTCTCAGTAGTTGTAGGTTAATAAATAGTTAAAACTGGTTCTGAGTTTGTCTTTCTTCAGTTAAGCAGACAGAAGTCACTGGAACGAAAAGAACTCATAAACAAGAGACTGATCTTTGGGTTAAATTGTTGTTACTTCATTCTATTGTTACTTTGGACCATCAACGGTTCATATAATATAATATAATTATAGCGTGGTTCCGCTCATAATTGAACCTGGTGCCCTAAATTCGAGGAAATTAATGCTTTTGTATTAATATCAAATCACCCAAATATACGAGTTCTGCTACATAATGGTGCCCGGCGCGTGAGGCCGATTCAAACTTTTGTCTGTCTATCTGAAGAAATTACGAACATGTTGCATCTGCATCATCTCGGCTACTCGTACATTCCTTATTGTCTGACTAAACATTGATCTGAGGTTTGGCTTGTTTAATTGTGTAACGATTGCCTATAGGCAGGATTTAATGTTTTGAGAGTTGATGAAAATAATTTCCGCTCCGCCGCGGGCGCTCATTCAACCGACAAAGGCGAACGAGACTGTTTAAACTTCTGCTAACGGAAGTGAAGTAATGATTGAAGCTCTGTGTTGTTCGAACAGGAAGTGGTGAAAGTGTTAGTGCATGCAAACTTGTGAACAAGCGTCGCCGCACGCTTGTGAAATTAAAGGCCTGTTGGTGGGTTTACGGTTGCTGCGTGTCCCAGGACTGTTAGACCGCGCCCTGAATGAAGTGAATTCTCTGCGTGTCCCAGTTAATTCACCGCTGATTCAGACCTTCTCTTTAGCTTGTCAGCTTAGCTACCTGGCTGCTATAAACTGCTTTTAAGTAGGAGAAGTGTGACTTATATGCGCATCTGTGAGTCAGAGAGACTCTATTGAGAACCGGTTGAGTTAATGAGATAAACCTTCGTGAGTTACCCAGAGTGTAACGCCTGGTGAAAAGAATTAACTTTGAAAAGAAATTGCAAAAAAAAAAAAAGTTGCAAGACTGCTGTTTGTGACTTTTGTGAGGCCGCTGAGCCGAACACAACCGCCGCGTTGTGTGAAATTAATGTTTAAAAGCGAAGCGCTCTGACCGCTGGCGGACAGACGACTGAGCTGTGTTTGTCTTACTGTTGGGGTCTCCCAAGGGGCGTTCCCAAATAATCGTCACTGCTGACGTAAATACCTACGGCGCCTCCCAGTCGGGGACTCCCCCTATCGCCCTTAAGGGAAATAAAGTCCCTTTAGCTTCCCTTGTGGTTGTTAAGGGAAATAAATCCCTTTTTCTCCCCCCTGTCGGTTCTTGAGCGAACTGAAATTCCCTTTCTTTTCGCTCCCCCTATTGTCCTAAAAGAGAATTAAATCCTTTTTGCTCCCTTTCGCCATCCAGTGGCCGATTTGATTAACTGAGTTTGAAGGCGAAAGGTTTCTCTGCAAACTGAGCCCAGTTGGCATTAGAAATAGAATGCAAATAGCATTGATTGTCCTTTAAACAACTTACTTGTGAATAGATCATTTATTTTACTTACCTTAATTTGAGTTAGTCACATACTACACAACTTTGTTGAATAATTGTTTGAAAAAAAAAATGTTCAGAATACTTTAGGCACTTACTGAATTTGATATTGTATTGTGAATGCTCTGAGATCTCAATTTAATCTGATTGTGCCTACAGAAGTTGTTGCTTTCTTGTATTATTGCTCTTATATATAGCTATAGCTATTTTTTTTTACTCCTTCTTATTATTGTTCATACATGTGTTGCATCTAAATTTATATTCTTTGTACAACATTAAAGAATTTTTTTAAATAATAATAATAAAATAAAATAAATAACTTTTTTTTTCTAGTTAACAAAGGACTGTTTTGATTTGTGTTAACTACTCACCTGCAGTGTGTACTGTCACAAGAGTGTCACACTAGATAAAATAAGGTGAATCAAGGTTGATGTCCTTGGTCTTTTTTTTTATTTTGACTGAAACAACTTTTAGGGGTCTTTGATTAAACTTACCTAAAGATAAGAGTTAACAGCTAATTATTGAGAAGAGAAAAATTATTGAACTGCCAACCAAACTCAGTAACCAAAACACTGACGATATGGATCAGCTAACTGAGTCCCATAAAATGAGCACAACTGCTTCAACCGAATCTAGTCAGGAGGAAATCCTTGTCACTAGTGAAGCAGCTTTGAAAGAACTGACTCAAGATTTTCTTCCTGGATACACGGAGCAAATCCATGGATCCACATTGATTGGTCTTGAAGCTATTATGTCGGACCTCAATGCCGATGCTTTCAACCAGTCACTTGAAGACAAAGATAAACTGAAAATGCTTGGACGCATGGCCATTGTCATGGCTGCTCAATTGAAACGAACTCATCATTTGTTAGAACATGCTTATGAAAGATGTGATGTCCGCAAACAACAGCTTCAACAGCTGCAAGGTGAAAATAAACTCCTTGAACACCACTCTGAACTGTCCAAGAAAGCAATGGCTGATTCTGCTAAAGAGAAAGAAGAATTAGAAAAACAAATTATACACTAAAACAATCACTCCTACATTGCAAAGGAGCTAGCAATGACTCGAAACCAACATGACAAAGCACTAACGGCGCTTTGCCAAACAACAGAGGAGATGGAGGATCTCAAAACTAAAAACAAAATACTTAACAGATATCTTGCTGATGACCAGCAAATAATTCAACAACTCCAAGAACAAAAGCAAAGAGTATTGATAAATATTCAAAGAGAACTTGACTACTCTTTTGAAAAAGAGGGGAGGAGGCACGCTTCCCACGATTCATCTTACCAGGAAATAAGAAAAGAAGACTCATCATCCAGAGAGATTAAGAAGGAGTTTTCACCTGCACTCCTTCCACACATCCCACCTGAGTCCTTGAGAGGTCAACACACGCCCCGAAGCGTATCTCCAGTGGCCACAAATGCAGTGCCACCTGCCTTCCCAGTTCACCACCCATCACAACGTCCCTCTGACAAGGACTTGAATAGAATTGCCCACAACATCGAACGCTTTCAACCTAGTCCTGGTGGTTCTTATGATACAACTGGCTACTTGAAAGACATCAGCTTCTACCTGCAAAGGTATCCACAGGCCACCACGACTGATAAGATATATCTTATCAAAATAACCTCTAGCCGTGAGGTCAGCAATTTCATTGAACGGCAACCGCTTGCAGTCAGAGATGACTATGAGTTACTATGCCAAGCTCTGGAGCAGGAGTACAGTGATCCTGTTTCCCAAACTGGGCTAGACGCTGCCATGAATGTTAAACAAGGCCGCCATGAATGCCCACAGGTTTATTACCGCCGCCTTCTTCGAGCCTACTTCGGCTCCAAAAATGAACCATGGATGGAGGAAGACTTGAACTTCAAAACCCTCTTTATCAAAAACCTCCATCCTGCTACTAGCACTCATCTTGGCATCGCAGCAAATCCACGCAACTCCACCAGCCAACACCTACGTGAACTGGCTTCACTGGGATTTGCAAAGCACCAGGAAGCTCATCCGAAAAACCCTGATGCTAGCACAGTGCTAACCATTGACACCAAACACTTACCTTTGACATTAGAAAGAACCTCTTGTGGTGAAACAAATAAGACTGAAAGAACTTCCTTGAAATCAAATCACTCTCGAGATGTCCGTGAACCATCTAGGTTTCATAGAACCAACCAGCGGCATGATCATTCCAAGTCTTCTTGGCCTGATAAAAGGCAAAATTATATAGGGTACAAAAGAAATCGCCCATTCTCAGCTTCTTCCCAGAACCAACCTACACCTCAGCACCGAAACGGCTTTAAGGTGCAAAAGGGGGGTCCAGATGAAAGATCACATGCGCAGAGGAGCTACCCTCGACATCACCGAACTCCAGGTTTTTCTCGACGTGATTCTTTTACCAAAAGTAACAGAAACTCTTACTTTGACAAAAATGCATCACCTGAATGTCAGCTTGACACTACGGGTCTTAACAGAGATGAAATAGAGACCCTCAAACTCTTTGCCCAAATCCTCCGTGAGAAAAAAGATAAAAAGGCCAGCGTTCTCTCAGTAACAGCACTGCAGCCTAATACTCGACCAGATCTGGTCAATAAAGAAGAATCTTGCTCAACTTCTGTAGGATCTGAGCCAATTTCACTTTTTAGTCCAGAACCTTCTGCCCACATAACACATGTGGATGAGAAATCAGAGTCTTCCAGCACAGTCTTGATTGTTCAACTGGACTCTAACGAGTCCCCTGATAATGAGAAATCACCCATTCAAGGTGAAGCACCCTTCCGACAATTCCTTGGTAACCTCACTGAAAAGGGGGTTACACGAAAGCCTTATTTGGTAGTGACGCTGGAAAACACAGTAAGACATGAAGCTCTCCTTGACACAGCCGCAGACATCACTTTGATGTCTATTACATTGTTTAACAAACTGAAAACAATAATGCATCGGAAAGGCAAAGATCTTAAACTACATCCATGCTCTTTACACATTCAACCCTACACACCTACAGGGACCACTCTTACACATATGGCTTCGATCCAATGGTCTATTGGACCAATGAAACTGGTCCACCCAGTCTATGTGTCCCCGCTTGAAAACGTCCCCCTACTGATAGGCAAGGACCTAATTAACCGCTTGGAACCAGTAATTGACTTCAAGCATTGCCAGATATGGGCACAGGCACATAATCCTTTGCCCTTTCTCCATCAACAGCTTGTAATGGCGGATACATTGGCGAACAACAGCGCCACCCCGGGCACACACCGAACATTTCTTGCCCACCCTCCCGCCCATGGCATTTCTGCCATGCCTCATGCTCAATCAGCGATGGCTACTCCTGCCTCTGCCACCATGGCACCTTTCTTCACTGAGCATGACCTGCTTTCTCTCAATATTTGGATCCAGCCATTCGTACTATGATCCTGCACCTGTCTGCACCTTTGACTCACCCTATTTTGGATTCTGACCTTGATTCTGTCCCTGACTTGAATGGCCTTTACTACAATCGCAAATCCCTGCGCATTGTCAAGGGCCTTCTCATGTATGTCTCCGAAACCCTCACTTCTCCTTTGGTCGTGGTGCCTCGTAGCCAAAGGGGGGTAATAATCGCACAGGCCCATGAAACTTCATGCGCAGAACACAGAGGAGTAAAAGCTACATGCAATGCACTCCAAAAAGTTGCTTACTGGCCACAAATGAGGAGAGACGTCGCAAACCATGTCAGAAACTGTTTGGTTTGTCGCCAATTTCGGCCAGTACATCCAGTCCACCGAGACCCTCTACAGGTATTTCCTCCTCTTGGTCTCGCGACAGCAAATACTACACATCAGTACAGGGCTGATGTGAACAAACATCCTGAAACCACTTTCGCTTTTGCCCAGAAACACTTGGACAAAGGTGTGGAAGGCCGTAAAACCTTCTATGATCACAAAGCTTCCTACCAAAATTTCCAGGTGGGGGATAAAGTGTGGTACTGCATCTCTGCCCAACCAACCTGGAAAAGAAATGCAAAACCAGAGAAGCTCAGCAGGAAGCTTCGCCCACATTGATAAGGCCCATGCCTGATCACAGACAAACTTTCACCTGTGACCTACCAAATAAAAATCAGCGAAAGTCAGTTGGAACCTACATTTAAATGGGTTCACCAGAATCAGATTAAGCTGCACAAACCCTCCATGGGACTTGTTGAGCAGAAATCTAGCCAAAACCACTAAAATTAAAACCCAGCTTGAGGTATGATCACCAACGAATGGAAGCCTCATTTAGCCTGAGTTTCCCTTAGATTAAAATTTACTATTTGAAACAAAACTAAAATCTTAGAGCCAAACATAACTTGTTTTCTTTTTCTATTTTGCTTTTCAATATTTTTACTAGTGGGGGACACGCAGACAATCCGCCAAAACTAGTTACTATTAAGAATAATTGTTTCAACCACTTTGCGAACAAATCCTAATAATTTGCAACTATCCTCAACTGAGATGATCTGACACTTTGACATTTTCGGTCTAAACAATATGAGAGCAATGTTGAAATTTTTGACTTCTTTATTAAACATATAGTAAACAACTTGATGAAAGTGCCCTCACCAGAATCCAGTATGAAGGCACTCAAACCATTGACGTAACGCCCGTTAAGAATGCGTTAAAAGAAATCGTCTCATGAGACCAAAGTCCAATGTGTGTGGTCTGTCTCCAACAGACATTGTTTTAGTTGCTAGGTTAATTGCTGATGTTTGAAATGTCTTACCTCTGCCTCTGTCATACCAAAACAATTTGCAATCTGAAATCAATGGATGCACTAATAGATTGGAAAGAATACTTAGGAGGAAGTGTACCACGAGAGACGAGAAAAGGTGAAGATGCAACTGAACCAGCTTCTGTAAGATTCATAGAAATAGAATAATTGAACTCCCTTTATATTTTAGGAAAGCGCACCGTATTAAGTAAACTCACTGAAATACGATATTACTTAGTGATAGATTAGTTCGTTTGAGACTTTGTTGACTTATAAGCTTTTCCTTCTTTAGTAAATTGAAAGGTTGTCATATAACCACAGTTAATCTAGAATGTTTTAACAATTTGAAATTCACACTGTGTTATAATAACTTAATCAACAACACATAGTTATAAGATATACATAATTCTTTTGTTTTGACAAGTGATTAGACGAGACACCAGTCTTTTCATGAAATGAGAGTGTCCTACAGGTTCCTGCCCACCTCGTCATGGATGCTTGGATGTAGTTCACGATGACTCTCCATCTGCGTGGGACCCACGTGAACTAGTGGGGGATATGTAGCATCCATTTCTGTGTTATCAAACCTAAACCTGGGACAACAGGAGTTTGGAATCCAACCCCCACTTGGAAAGCAAGGGGGAGGTAGACTGACCCGGCAATAAACTTTCTTTATAAAACAATCCAGCTCTATCCTCCCCAGGACCAGATAACACCAAAAAGAACTGAGTAAAACCAACAAACCACATCTGGCTTAAAGCCCCAAATTGACACTCATGCCATTAGCATAAATTTTGCCATGAGTCTTTTCATCTACCAGACCCAAGACTGTCTCCTAACTCACCCACAAATGACGTTCTTATCGAGATGGTACCAGCTCTCTGGAAAGGAATTTGCAAAACAACCATAAAACTTGAGGTGTAAAACTACTTAGACAGAAAGACTTTGTTTGAACTCAAACCCCAAAACAGGGACAAATTATCTATCAAGCTTCATAAAACTCACACCAATGTGTTCAGAAGCAAATTTGGAACAATCTGACATGATACCGTCCTTTCTACGACGAGAAATGACGGAGTTATAAAATAAACATTTTAATTCAGAATGACGTGAAAGAGTAACACGGCACAACATTGCCACCCTTGGGTGGAAATTATAAATGCATCCCAAGATATTCGTCTATAGAAAGAAACAAAACTGCATTAATTTGTTGTCTGAAAGTTAAAACACAATGTCATATTCTTCTGTTAATTCCGTATATTACACATACATGTTACATGTTCATGCACACCTTAGTTATGTAACTGTAAGCATTATCCTGTTATATTAATCCGCTGCGATGTCCAGATAATGCGTGAATGACTTTCTAATTGTTGTTGTGTGTTCTGACTGTGTATTAATATGTATTAGACAAAGCTAACTTTCCATGTAATAATCATTGGATTCCGTCTATTTGCCTAAATCAGGACTCTCACAGGTATGTTGAAATGCGACATTGAATATTACACGCAGTAATCAAGTTGTTTAAGCATTTTAACCTCCACAGTATAACAATTGTAAGAAGATGCTTTATTTTAGAGTATGAGATTTTGGGCTTGATGAAAAGAGAAATCTATATTTGACTTTGTGTGATTCAACCGAACAAAGATTTCATTTGATCTAGGAGGAGGGACTCGCTCTCCCCTCCGCGGGAAATTTAAATTTAGCAGCAACGCCTCATAGTCTGGGCGACGCCCCAACAATATAAATAAAGTTAAAATTCCTTTGTTCCGAAGTGCGGAAAAGTGCGGAGAAGCTCCAAGAAGTTCGAGGAGAGGAGTTCCACTTCGAGCTCCATCCTCAAGAAGAAATGTGCCTCAGCTAAGAAAGCTTAGCTGAAGTTGTTCAAATTACTTTTATCGTCAATTCTCTCGTTTGTAACTTTTCGAAGTATTTTTAAAAGCGCGCACGTCTTTGCTGCCTATTTTTGTATTAGTTATTGTAATGATTGGAACTCCGAACCAAACTTCCATTTTTGTAACTAGAAAATCCGTCAAAGTTAGTCCAGACCGAGCCCGAGATTTTTATTGAATAGCCATATTTTTATCAACCAGTTTTTGTTGAATTATTTCAATTCAACATTTCGCTCCATTCGGACCGGACAACCAGCGCCTCTGCAAGTCGGTTCAGCCACCAGCCGAACCAGACCACGTTTCTGGAGCCTGCCATCTGACCAGGTGAACGCTCCTGTGGGCCGGAGAAATCTTTGCAGCCACAGCGGATCCTCGCTCTGATTGCTCGCCTGTTAACAGACCCGAGACGGTCCGTCCTGCTCTACAAAAGAACCGGTACCGACTGACTGCTAACCTGGCAGAACAACCTCCAGCGGCTCCCAGGCCAAGTACCAATATCTCTCTCTATTCTATGAAAATGGCTGGTGTCCGTAAAGCCAATAAACCATTGGAGCCTTTATGAAGTTTCTTTGTAGAGTTTCTAAAATATAATTTCCGTTACTTAGAGGTAAATAGTGACTCGAATCCTTTCCTCTAGCCCAAATTCATCACACGCATAACTGCACAATCTATCTGTTTACTTAGAATTGGTTGTTTCATGTTTTGTTCTCTATTCGTTGATTCCATTTATTCCATGTATCCATATACGTACCCATACTTCAATATTCTCAGTAGTTGTAGGTTAATAAATAGTTAAAACTGGTTCTGAGTTTGTCTTTCTTCAGTTAAGCAGACAGAAGTCACTGGAACGAAAAGAACTCATAACAAGAGGCTGATCTTTGGGTTAAATTGTTGTTACTTCATTCTATTGTTACTTTGGACCATCAACGGTTCATATAATATAATATAATTATAGCGTGGTTCCGCTCATAATTGAACCTGGTGCCCTAAATTCGAGGAAATTAATGCTTTTGTATTAATATCAAATCACCCAAATATACGAGTTCTGCTACATATAGATGAAAAACGCCTCCAGATGACGTCACTTGGAGGAGCTTCAGTTCAGATTTTGTCACCTTGTTGCTTACACACTGTGGAGGTTGTTCCACAGTTCCTTCAGACGACATCACCTGAACTCTTCATGATGAGAAACTCCTCCGGATGATGTCATCGGGAGCTAAAAGCAGATACATATTTTAATATGCAATATTCATTTTGAAATTCATTTTAATCCTCACATAAAGTCCAGACGAACCAAATTACACAGAGTCTCATGGCCTGTCCAGTGCCGTTCTGAAGACTGATACATCACAAATGTTTCTTTTCTTTTTTTTTAGAAAATTATGATTTTAGGAGATGAATTTATGTCTTCACTAACGTCTCAGCATTGTGAAGACATTTTGCTGGTCTTCAAAGGTTTTAGATTTGACATGATTGTCCAGCCCTTTGAAGGGACTCACACGTCTGTGATCCTTTAGCACATGATTTTATCCAAAGTGAAGTTACAGGCATGAAACAAAAAAGAGAAGTTATGCAAACTGCAGCTGCAGAGGAGTTTTGTTGTCAGCGGCAACATTTCTGCTTGTGATCTGTTGCCACAACGTGATTCACTTACTATTTGTGCTTTTCACGCTTTATCACAAGAAACTCACAGAGAAACGGTGTTTGTCTGCATCTTAAAAACCTCAATCCCCGATCGTTTTTCACAGGATCGCGGTGTTTGGCAAACGCACGGTTAGAGACGTCGTGTCCGGCCAAATCATTTACCTCCCAGAAAGCAAACGCCACTTTCCTTTGATACAGCGACGCTCACGATTAATGATGCTGCTCTTCAAGTTGATTTCTAACGTGTTTCCTTCCAGGCTCGAACCATCAGCGACCACTAACCTGTGGAGGTGGAGCTTAGGCCAAAGTAACATCTGTTGCTGCTACAGTCATGCATCACAGTTATTTTAATGTTCATTTTATTTAAAGTACGTTTGATTATAGCATCAAATTTGTACAGAAGTTAAAGTAAAAAGTTCAAACACACACCGCGTGGACTACAGCTCTTCACATTCAATGTCTTAAATGTCCTTCAGGCCTCAAAGCGTCCAACTATCTCCACAGCTGGACAGTGTCTCTGTCCAAATGTCTACAAACAAAGTGCAGATAATTTCCATTCTGCCGACATCTGCCAATTTAAACCAAATGATGAATGATTGAACTTATCCCGTTAAAAGTCAGAATACTCGAGATTTTGAACTTACGCCTGTTGTTTTCTCTCCACCCACTAAAGTTTCCGCGTCTCTACCGTCCAATCAGTTTAAATTTGAAAGTCTTCTCCTCTCAGACCTGCAGAGCCGAGTGTTAATCTCTGCCAACCACCAACACAGTCCACGCTTGTTTTGGTGACAGTCATGCAGGGACGTCCTTCCCAAAATGTGTCCAGAGAAAAACTGCACAAGATCCAAGAGGTTCAAAACAATGAGTCTTTACACTTGTCTCACAGTCCACATGGAAGCACAAACTCCTCATCAGGTCCCCTCGGTTCTTTGGGTATTAATAAGCAGAATAAAACTGTCTGCATGAATACAGGAAGTTCTTCACGTTCTGTAAAGAGTGAACTAGTCATTTCAAGTTTTATCCAATGAAAGATGTTTGTGTGTTCAGATTCTGGATTTTCCGCGTCTATCTGTTTGAAATTAATTGATCGTTTTGTGGAGAAAAAAAATCTGACACAAATGAGACTGATCAGCATTAAAACCTCCTGCTTCCTGTTGTCGGTCCCTCCGTCACCGAAACAGCTCCGATCCACAACTGAAGGTTCTTCTGTCCTGAGCGTCGCTGTCCCTTCTCCTACAGCCGCTCACTTCCTGCCTAATGTCCCACGCCCTGACCGGCGCCACAGTAATGAGATCATCAGTGTTTTTCACGTCACCTGTCAGTGGCAGGATTATTAACTGTCACCTACAAAATCATCCCGCAGACACGCTGGGCGTGTTTAGTCAGCTGGGCTCTGCACAACATCACTTTATGATTTATGTATTAATTCAACTTGGGAACGTGCAGGAGCCCTGCAGACTTTTAATAAAAAGCACATTAGCGGTAGAGCGAACATCAGCGATGAAGAGCAGGAAGTGAACTAGTTAAACTGAACTTGACAATAAACGGAACAGGATCACTTCAGTTGTTTCCAACGTCTGCAAGTGAATCAACCGTGTGTGTGTGTGTGTGTGTGTGTGTGTGTGTGTGTGTGTTTGGGCATGTCTTTATACTGAAGACAAACATGGGCGTGGGTGTGTGTGGGTGTGGGAGGTGGGGAATTCAAATTCAAACACAGACCATCCTGTCCGGTTTCTTTCCGTGCTTTTTTGCTACGAACCATTTTGCCTGACAGCCGCTGAAGGTGCAGTTCATTTCAACACTGATTCATTTAATTTCATCATTTAAATTTATTGTCAGTAATTTGCTCGTGTTATATCTTTGTCTTTTTCTGGCAGCACAGCTTCCTGTCTTTCTGGAATTAGTCAGACTCTCAGCCACAATTTGCCTGCCAACGGCGTCAACGCCGCTGAGATCTGACTCAACACTGGTGAGTTTTTCGTTATTGTGTTTTGTTTTATGTTTCAAAATGGTCACGTTGAGGCTTGAACTGTTTCCCGCCTGGTAACAGCAGGATGATTGTAAGATTACGCCAACGTGTTTATGAAGCCGTGCGTTTGGAATGAATTCAATGAAATATGTGAGTCATTTCTGTGGAGGCCTGGAACCCGCTGGATTTGTATTTACACGCAGTGTTTGGAAACTGCTGCACGTGCAGATTGTCTCATTTATAGAATCAAATGATCAAAGTGATTCTGTAAAAAACTCTTGTGACATTGATTATCTGTATCTGTCAGCTTTTGTCATATCTCTTTTTCACTAATTCCAATCTGTCCATAACACAAACACTGCTGACTGATTATTATACATGAGCTCTGCATCTATTGCTCTATGCATTTATGCAGAGACAGTTAAAGATTTTCTAAAAGAATTTATAGATCAAATTGATCTTCATCATCTCCATCCTTTTTTTTTAACGCACGTCACTCAGCGACACAAGTTTTTTGTTCAATTTGAACAAGTGCAGCAGCTTTTTTCTCTGTGATAAAACCACAATATTATATTGGGATATTCATAGATTAATTCAGTATTTTGCTGTCTACTTTGAAGTGACTGTAAAAGTGTTTTTTGAGGGAATAATCTGCTTTTGTTCAGTTAGTTTAATGTGTCGTTGTCGTCATTGAGCTTCTGTTCCAGCGTGTTCACTGGTTTAATCGTGTCACGTCAGAGAGAAAAACTGTAAAGAGAAATTATGTTCAAATCAGGAGCTGCAGCTTTTCAGCTTCCGCTTCCCTCCTTCTTTTCCGTCTCCCGTCTCATTTCTTTCTTCGTCTGACCTACAACATCCTGCTCATATGTATTTTTTTTTATCCCGCCAACTTTTTCATCCGCTTAAATTAGGGTCAGACACACGTTTGCCCCCAATATTAATCACGTCAGTTTGGTTTATTTAGCACCATCACCAAGTCAACGTTTTATTTCACGACCAAAAACCGACATGCCTAATGACACAGGTCAGCGTCAGCCGTACACTGAGCTTACTGCTAATTAGCACGTTAGCACCGTGAAACCTGTGGACTGTCGTTTGTGTGATGCTCTTATGTGAAATCTGTTTTCATAGTCGAAATGAAGGTTGCAGCCTTTAACGTCAAGAACTTGGGAATAACCAAAGTGAGAAATGCCAGTGTGCGGAAAAACCTCATAAAGGTAAGTAAGTCGTCGTCTCCCGTGTCCAGCTTTGTGATTCATCTCGTCCTTTTTTGTGCTCAGTGGCTGGAGCTTTGTTAGGTCACTCACATATACGTTAGTTTACGCCACTTTATTAGGGACACCGGTACAATCTGAGACAGTCCACCACAGCAGCACAGGCAGGCCCTTTATGAACCTTCCAAATTCACGAGAAATAAAAATGTATTTTAAAAATTGTTGAATATATGTTCTGTTTTGTTGTATTACACGATCCTTCTTCTCTTTAAATGTGTGTTGCACATGCTGCTGTGTTTCTTGTAGATTGTGTCTCGGTACAATCTGATGGTGATGCTCGAGGTGAAGGATAAGTCTGGCAATGCCATGAACATGTTCCTCAAAGAACTCAATAAGTGAGTTATCTCAAAAACAAGTCCCGTTCCCACGTTAACGGTGTTGGACAGAAGGCACAGAGAGTTATTAACCATGTCCACATACATATGACAGCTATAAATAACGCTTTAGTTGAAATCTCAGCAGAGCCTTTTTTATTTGAGTGTAAGTGTTTAAGATTCAGCTAAATCCTTCAAAACTCACGGGGAACAAAATAGTTTAATGACCTTCAGTGGTCCTGAGCTTGGTTTCCCACTCTGCATCTGTCCAGCACCAAAAAGCAGCTTGGAACCCACGGGTTTGGACCTGCCACGGAGTGGTCACTTGTTTTTAGATTTTATTGTCAAGCACTTTGTGACATCTGCTGCAGAGCGATGCTTTACTTACTTACTCTCAGGTTTTAAAGGAAACAACCGTCTTTTCTGCAAATTATGTTTTTTATCATCCGCTTTGAGCTTATAATTAAATGTAATCATCAAGTTAAGAAGGTTTATTGTTAAATGAAAAGCTTAGGAATAACTAAGGACGGGTTTTTGTTTACTGACAGAGAGAACAAGGACGATCCGTTCGCCAAGATAAGCAGTGGCCCTCTGGGACGAGGGACCCAGACCGAGCAATTTGTCTTCTTCTACAGGTACGAAGTCTGTACGAACAGTCTGGCTGTGCAGAAATTCTACTTCAGTGTTTTTCATATATTTGGGATATTTTGGCCACACGGCTCAGCTAACAGACGGTGTCAGTGTCAGAAACTGACACTCGTGTACGTGTGTCTCTCAGAAAGGCCGAGATGGAGGTCATGGAGTCGTACCAATATGAAGAAAATGATAGAGACGTGTTAACCAGAGAGCCCTTTGTTGTGTGGTTTAAGTGTCCAAACACAGGTATGGGTGTGTGTCTGTGTGTGTGTGTGTGTGTGTGTGTGTGTGTGTGTGTGTGTGCGCTGTGCCGACCCTGTCCAGATTTGCAGCAAGGTGTAAGTCCTGCAGCATCTGTCCTTTACATGTCTTGTCCACATTAAACCTATGATGGTTGAGGGTGGGGTTTGAGGTGTGTGTGTGTCCACTCACGTGTGTGTGTGTGTGTGTGTGTGTGTGTGTGTGTGTGTGTGTGTGTTTGTGCTTCTAGTGGTGCAGGATCTGGTCTTGATCCCGGTCCACACCAGACCACAGGACGCAGAGATGGAGATGCAGGCTCTGCATGACGTGGTCAAAGCTGTGAAGAGAAAATGGGGAATTAATGTGAGTTGGAAATGAAAACAACACAATCAAATGAGAGACACACTGGCCTCTACTGGTCACAGCTGGTTATCACACGGTGAAGCCGACGGGACCCCCACCTGCCTCACCTGTGTCTCTGCCCCCTCCCATAAAATAACCGTCTGCTGCAGCTTCAGATGCAGCTTCAGATTAATATGATGTGCTCCATAATTAGTCCAAAACATACTGTCAAACACTCAACAGGCAAATCAGATCCTGATAGAAGAAGTAAAAGAGAAACAGACTTAAAAAAAACCAAAACATATTTAACATATTATCTACAATGCAATAAAATAAATTAAAAAATTGTATTGAACTGAACAGAAATTGAATAAATAAAAATATAAAAATGACCTTCCCATTGAAAGGTATTTTCTCTTCTGTTGTCAGTTTGCTTTCTCATTTCCTTCCATTTCATTTCCATATTTACTTTCCTTCAGCTACTCCTGACACAGACGTCTCATGAGCTAGTTTCATAAATCCAACATTGACATTTTAAGGCACAGATGGGAATCGAACCCACGATTTTTGGTTTACAAGACCAACGCCAGTATCAGTTTAATGCCAGTTTTTTGGAAGTGAGGAGGAGGTTCATCACCGGGTCAAACACCATGTGGGCAAACAGTCCTCATGTGTCAGTTGTAGTGTCGTACAATTCTGTGAAAGCGTCTGAAAGTTTGTGCAAAAACACAGAAGTTACTTAGTGACGATGATTCTGGGGATAAAATCTCGTGTATTTTTCTGCAGAACATTATGATTTTGGGGGACTTTAATGCAGACGGACGTTACTTCAGAGAGCAGGACAGGAACAGACTGTCCATCTTCCGTCGTCCGTATCACTGGCTGATAGACGACGACGTCGACACCACCACCACTAGAAACAATGACAACACCTACGACAGGTGTCTTTACGTTTAGCTCTTGTTGAAACGTCCCACGTGGAGCCGAACGCTGTCTGTGCTCCTCCTTTCTCTTTCATTTTCATCCATCCTCATGTTTGTTCCGCTTATTAATGGTTAATCACTCGCTGATCTGTTTTCCCAACAGGATCGTGGTGTACGGAGATGACATGTATGGCGCCGTTGTAGCTGATTCAGCTCACGCTTTCAATTTCCAGCAGGTCTACTCCCTCACGGATGCTGCAGTAAGACGATTTCCACGGGAATGTTTCAACTCAGACGTGTTCAGAAACTGGTCGGTGGCGTTGACGCATGTTTGACCTGATTTCTTGCAGACTAAGAACATCAGTGACCATTACCCTGTGGAGGTGGAGCTTAAGGAGGAGGAAGATGAGGAAGAGGAGGAAGAGGAGGAAGAGGAGGAGGAGGAGGAAGATGAGGAAGAGGAAGATGAGGAGGAGGAAGAGGAAGATGAGGAGGAGGAAGAGGAAGAAGAGGAAGAGGAGGAGGAAGATGAGGAAGAGGAAGAGGTGGAGGAGATGCCTCCCCCCCTTTTTTTTTGGCCTCACGTGACTTTTACCTTCCAGTAGAAGACTCTGTGCTGTCGTCTGTGTGTATGTTCTCCTCTTTGTGGCATTAATACTTTAATACACACTAACCAGCTGCTTATTCACTTTGTTAACGCTCATGTTAAATGTCAAAGTAAAGAAAGGAGACAAGTGAGACCAGAGGACGTTCCGTTATTCAACTGTCTCTTCACGAGATTCACGGCTACACGATTTAGCGTTTTATTCAACAGTTATTATCTCCACTGCTCCGCTCACCATCATCTTCCTCTTGTTTCTCTCCCAGAAGTTAATTGTTCGTCATTTCCTTCAGCTGGTTTTACTCCGTGTGTTTATGCACTGCTGGCGCCACGGTGACAGTCGGCGACGTCTGCGACTCGTAGTGTCACTGCAAACTTTGTTGTACGTAGTTCAAATTTTGTCAGCCCTGGGGCCCCCACCACCCTGGGGCCCCCCACCACCCTGGGGCACCCCACCACCCTGGGGCCCCCACCACCCTGGGGCCCCCACCACCCTGGGGCCCCCACCACCCACAGTGGCACTGAGCACCTGTGGTCACGCTGCAGGTTCGTTTCTCCACCCACATCTTGAATTAGTCACCCACACGTCTTTGACCCCTTCATAAACCTCTTTAATAAACCACTTTAACGACCTGTTTTTTCCTGCCTTCTCACTCGAACCCTGTTTGTAGCAGCCGTCTTTCCGGTCCTACTGCTCCACCACAGTGGAAACTAGTGGACACGATGGTGTCTGACTTTGAAGCATCGACTTTCTCCTCCAGCGTTTCCTCCGGGATTCTTTTACTTTCTGCTTCGGTCGGTGATAACGTTAGTCTTCGACGAGCCGGGTTTCCTGGTCCATAACTGGACTCTGGAATCGGCTGATCATTAGGTGGCAGCTTGTTAACGGTTCTCCTAGTTGCCACATGCCCAGCACACAGGAAGCTCCTACCGGCCCAGATAAAGGAGACAGCAGCCTGTGGGGGTGTTACACTTGTCGTGCATCTGTACGTGCATTCAGTGTGTGTGTGTGTGTGTGTGTGTGTGTGTGTGTGTGTGTTTTGTGGTCCACAGAGACACTTCCTCTTCTCTGTTGTCGACAGTTGTCTTGTTTTCTGCAGACATCGGTCTCTGTCTGCTGGGACATCAGCACCTCCCCGTCTCACTTGTGGACTTTACTTGTTCCAGCGCAGCAGGTGAGTTTTTCTTCCGATTGCTTCACTTTCCTGCTTCTCTGGACCAGAAGTTCCTCTGTCACACAGTAACGTCTGACACACGGCCTGTAGTTGGTAGTTTACACCTGATGAAACCTGGAAACAGTCGGTGGGAAACGTTCACAAACGGAGTCATTGATTAACTCAGACAAGAAAAAAACACCCGCTGCAGATTCTCAGTTTCGCTTAAGACGCAGCAAAGTGAAACTAAACAGCTTGTGTTTGTGCAGATGGTGAAGAGAAAATTCAGCAGCTGGTTTTTCTTCGTGACAGGCAGCTGGAGCTGGAGCCTGTGATAAGTTCATGTGCAGCCGGAAGCAGTGAAGTCCCAAAAGTGCATTTACTGAAATACTTTATTCTGATTAAAACGCACAGAGAATTATTTTGGAGTATAAATTATTCTCTGTCTCTCCAAACAGCACAATACGAGTTATTTTACAAAAGGACATTTTATTATTTGAAATTACATAAAGAGTTTGAAAATGTGATGTGGTTTTATAGATAAAGCCGACAGTAAACACAAGTAGTAGGATTTGTATAAAATGAAAACAGTAAAAACTTCCAGTTTAACCTGAGAAAATTTTCACATTAAAATTATAAAAATTATAAAAATTTATATAATTATCAAAATTTATATAATAAAATATAATGTATCATAATTTATAATAAAAAAGACTGTAATCATATAGAGTGTTCTGCATTCTACCTTTACTTGTGTTACATTATGTTTCTATACCTGCTGTACTTTTACATAAGTGAACATTTTTACAAAAGGTTAAAAAGTCACTGACGTGAAAAAAGAGTTTGTGACTTTTTGTTTTGTCAGGTCCATAAATATTTAGACGTTTTGGTGGTGAAAACTGTGCAGATGTATATGGCCTAAAGCTGAAGATCTTCTAACCTCTGAATGAAACTTGAATGTACAAGCAGGAAAAGCAACTTTCACATCACGCACAACATTTCCCTAAATCCAGTTTAGGTGATATCGCTTTTTTTCACTCGACGTTAACTTTGACAGTCGGCGTATTAATTTACGTGAAATGGAAACACCATGAAATCTCACTGTGGCCTGGACGTTTGTTCTCAGTCATCAGCGTTTCGTGTTACCTGCACGTGTCATGGCACAAAACAGTCGATCAATCAGCAAGTGATTATTTCATCTGGCTGCAAAACACAAAAACAAACACGAAGCCCAGATTGTTCTTTCCCTCAGGCTCCTGTTCACACAAGTAAAGACTTTTGACATTCATTGTGTAATATTTTCTCAGTGGAATCATTTCTGTAAAGGGGCACAGCGGTCGTGAAGTCAGCGTCGCGTTACCTGATGGATTCTGGATCCTGCAGGATTTATGACACTCACACAGGCCTAATGAACACCAGCTTAAACATGTTGCATTAAATGTTTTTGGGGAACAATCCTAAAATTCACTCATGTGAACTGATGGACTTTTACAGGAAACAGGAAGTGTCGCGTTGCCGTGGACACGGAGAGTTGCACTGTGGCCGTGTTCTCAGCTGCAGTGAAGGAGCTGCTCACAGTTTGCTGTGGCTCATTAGAAAAACCCTGAACTTGTGTAATGACCCGCGGCCTCTGCAGCGTCTCCGCACACGATCTCATCTGCTAGTTTTTAATTTTTAGTGAATCTACTGCACTTTGCATGACCCAGATAATGATAGAAAGATGAAGCTGTGACAGAAAGAGACCTGGAAGCCTGCTGACACGTTTGCTTTCAACAAAACCTCAGTTTCTGCTGCTCTGGGCTATTTTTTTTATTACCCAAAGCCACACTTCACTTACCACAGCTTCGACTTTTTCTACATTTCCTCCCCTGCGTACTTACTTTATGATCATTAGAACCATTAAAACCCCCGTTTTAATCCCCTGAATCACTTTTCATCGTCTCTCTTTCAGTCAGAATGAAAATCGCAGCCTTTAATGCCAAGAACCTGGGCATAAAGAAAGTCACAGACAAAGCCGTCGTCTCCATCCTCACCAAGGTAACGCCACACGATCAGTTCAGCATCCAGAACCAAGCAGAAGTGGATCGACGGCGGGTTTAAAACCAGTCTGTCTTCCAGATCATATCCCAGTACAGTGTGGTGGTGATCCTGGAGGTGGTGGATAAGAGCGGGAAGGCCATGGAGAAGTTACATCAGGAGCTCAACAGCACTTGGTGAGATTTCTGCAAAACGGGTTTGAAAAAGATTTTCTTTTGTTTACCTCGGACTTTTAACAGGTTGTAATATTATTAATAACCATCGAGCATTTTAATCGTGTGAGTGATTTATTAATATAGGAAAGAACCTGACGAATGCAGAATAACTGAGAGAAAACACAGTGTGGAAGGAGTTTTAATGAATTTTAACTGTCTAAAGGAGTTTGTTAAAATGATCAGTGTGTTTGCATTGTGAGAATGTTCCAAAAAATTATGTTAAAGCAAAAACACAAACAATGTAAAAAAAAAAAACAACAGATTATCGCAGCCAAAGAAAAGACACAAAAACAATTGACGCAAAAACTCTGAAAGACGATGTGGGAAAGACGTGAGGAGACACGTGAGGCGACACAGGCAAAGCAGCTCAAACGTGAACAGGAAGCACAGAAAGACACTAAAGTCTTCACACATGAACTCAAACCATTTCAGTAAACACAAACCTGCGACTGAGAATTCAAGAGATTCATTTTGTGTTGCCTTGACTTCCTTCAAAAACCACAGCCACGCCTCCTACGCCATGAGCGCCAGCTGCCAACTGGGACGAGACACCTACAAGGAGAAGTTTGTGTGTTTCTACAGGTGAGAGAGAGATTCACTGTTTACAGGCATCACAGTTCAAACGAGTCCAGTTAAAGGTCACGCTGCTTCTGTGGGTCTCAGGGAAGATGAGGCGACGCTGGAAGCTTGTTACCAGTACGAGGATAATCAAGCGGGAGATGAGGACGCCTTCGCCAGGGAGCCCTTCATCCTGCGCTTCAGCTGTCCATCCACAGGTTCGGCTTCTGCGTGAATTTGTGTTCTCGTTCACACGTGCAATTAACCTTCCGTTGAACCTACTGATCACGAGGGTGTGTTTCCAGATGTGAAAGACCTGGTTCTGATCCCAGTCCACACCAAGCCAGAGGACTCTCTGAAGGAGCTGGACGAGCTGTACGACGTGGTCAGCGACGTCAGGAAGAACTGGGGAACTGATGTAAATCCTAAATGTTATTACTTTTAACATTTTCATATTTAAATGACATTTAAAACTATTGATGGTTGTAAATCAGCAGGTGCTTTCAACATTAAATGTGACGTGATGGAGGTGATCAGGACACGAACCGGAAGTACACACCTGACATTCAGCCTCGTGTCACTTTATGCTCGTTCTGACCCATCTGAATATTTGCGTGCGTTCAAATACTTTACTCCGAGTGAATCAACATTATGATGTATTTTTCATTTATTCCCACGTATCTCAGTGTTTATTTTAACACTTTCAATTTTGTCACTTTCACCACAAAAAGAGGATTTGCACAGAAATAAAACATATAAGGAAGTAAAACGTGAGTGGAATCATCAGATACAACAGCTCTTTTTACAGTGTAGCTCTTTTTACAGTGTAGCTCTTTTTACAGTGTAGTTTTTTTTACAGTGTAGCTCTTTTTACAGTGTAGCTCTTTTTACAGTGTAGTTTTTTTTACAGTGTAGCTCTTTTTACAGTGCATTTTTTGTCATACAACATATTTTTGTTGCACAGCATTAGTAAAACAACTGAAAGAATTGTTTCTCAGGCCGTGACACTGAGGTGTGAACCACATTCACTTCCTTCAGGCAGCGTTTTGTTAGTGGAAACGCCGCCGCCACATCCCCACGCCTGGCCCACCACGTCCATCTCCGTCTCGTGGAAACTACAGAACTGAAAGTGTGGTGTGCACGGAAGGGCTGAGGTTCCTGTGGTAATTCCGAGTTAGTGCGGTGCTTGTTGCTCCAAACCTTCAAAGTGGGTCTCACATTTCTTTAAATTTACTCGTGCTAACAAGCAGTTGTTCTAACATGATACTATTTAAATGACATACATGGAAATCAGCAGATTTGAATGAATTTTCTCCAGGAACTTGTGGATGCTTCTTAGCGTTCCCCATCAGTATCAACCACACAATCACAGCCAACTACAAATTCCCACATAGGTCATATTTAGTAGATTTTATTAATCCATTTTGCTTGTATTGCATCTCTTGCAGAACATTATGATTTTAGGGGACTTTAACGCAGATGGACGTTACCTCTCCAAGAAGAAGAAGGAAAAGATCCGCATCCACTCGGAACCCTTCCACTGGCTGATCCACGATGACGTCGACACCACCTCCAGTAACAACAACGACAACACCTACGACAGGTGACCACATCCCACCGGATTCACTGTCCGAGCGGAGGGTTTTTTCACCTCGTCTTTGCAGTTTTTTTGAAGTTTGTGACGTATTTGCTGCCACCAGGATTGTGGTGTATGGAGAAAACATGCTGAACGCCGTCGTCCCTGGATCAGCAAAGTCCTTCAACTTCCAGAAAGAGTTCAATCTGACTGACGAAGAGGTAAGACTGAAATAAGTTGAGCTCTAATAAACAGACGGTTCTTCTCTGGCAAAATCCATTTACACAACACAGAGGGTCTCAATCCTGGTCCTTCAGGACCCCTGCACTGCTTGTTTTCCAACTGGATCCACATCACCCACCCACCTGGATCAGGTGAGTTCAGTCAATCAGCAGGTGGAAGATCCAAATTCACTTTGTCTTCCCCCACTCCACCCTCATCCAACATAGTACATGCCAGCATCTGATTGACTGAGCGCACCTCATCCGGGTAACCGGCAGTGGGTAGGATTAACCGGAAATCAAGTTGAACGGGGATCCCAGAGAACCAGAACTGAGCACCACGTGTGCTGTGTAATCAACCGTTAACGTCACATCTGGACGTTCTGTCGGCTGCAGGACAGAACTCAGGACAGGGTTTCCATTGGACTGGTGTTAAGTCTGAGGTACCAGGGCAGCAGCGACACCACTAACTTCAAAGTTCGGGCTCCAGGAGTAAAAGTTGCATGAGCTGCTTATTTAGAGCTGGGGTGGGAAGGAGTTCGCGTCATGTAACGTCAACCTCACTGCATCAATGGTCCCACTGGAAATGTGTCTTTGTTTTCCAAGACTCTGGGTGTCAGTGACCATTATCCTGTGGAGGTGGAGCTGAAGACGGATCAAAACACCAAAACACCCAGACAAAGGAAGACGGCTGATCCCCCGACATCAACCCCAAAGAAAGGTATCACGTCTCCAGGACTTTACGAAAACATTTTGACCAAGTTTAAACAGTTTAAACCGTTTAATCTTAGTTTTACACATCGACGTGTTTTATTCTGTTTGCACATTTTGTTCCTGTTCAATTTAAACTAACAGGGAAACAGGAGACAAAGGCAGAGCCGGACGGGCCAAAGAAGAGGAATTTGGCGCCAAAAGGGAGAAGCGGTGGGTCCTGCACACCGAGGAAGAGAGGTCGCTTGAACAAATGAGACAGATGTTAAAAGTAAATTTGACTTTATTTCCATTAGATGTGACTGTATTTCTTATTTTGATTTGTTGACACGATCAGCTGGGAAAATTCCAATATAATTCAGTATGTGTCTGTGGACTGTACACTCACAGATCACTTTATTAGGTCCACACGTACAACTGAATGTGATCCAGTACAACTGCTCCGCCATGTGCAGTGATGTTGAAATCTAGTACTGTGGATCTACAGTAAGGTGCAAAGTGAATGTGAACGTTTTCATTTCATTTCATATTTTTACAGTGAAAAGTTTGTATTGTTATATTTGTTAAAAGTTCTGATCATAAACGGATTTTCATTTCCATTGTTGTCTGCATGCTTTGAAAGCTTTAAGATAAGATAAATCTTTATTGATCCCGCATCTTGGAAATTTTGGGGGACCACTGTCCTAGTTATTTTTCTGAGGTCTTCATCAGTAAATAAAGTTTTAAGAACTGTTTCAAATCTGTGGATTGTGGTCAGTATTCAGCGCACATCACATCGGTGGCGTCACTGTCTTCCTCCTGGACATTGGTAGTGGAGGCGTCACAGTGGAGCCATTTTCCTTCTTGTTTCTTGTCCAATACAGTCAGTATTTTATATGAAGAATGGATCACGTGATCGTATGTGAACGACGTGGCAGCTCTGCTTTAAGCTTTAAATTCTCATTCAGCTCGTTGTTTACAAGTGATAGATGGGCTTCACTTTACTTTAGAGCCTGATAATATCTAGATTATAGAAATGTAATAGGAGGTAATATATCTGTGATAACACTGTGAAATATAAGTCTGTATTGAAAATATCAGGCCCCAGGCTCAGAACAGGTGAAGGAAGTAACATAAAAACCACATGTTAAATCTGTTCATTAATCGAAGGTTTAAACCAAAGGCAATAAAAACTAAGCTTTTATTAGTTGGTAACAAAAGTAAAACTTGAACAGACTTATTCATCAGCATTAACAGTGATGATTAAAATACAACATAGTGTAACACCAGCCTCGACTTCCTGTTGTCCGTAAAGAAATAAAACAAAATGGAGCCGAACTCTTAGAACCGCTGGCTGTTGATGAAAAAGAAAATGCTGAAGTCGTTATAGAAAAGTACAGGATCACGGTAACTTGATCTCTTTGGGCATTTTTGTTCATCACTTGTCTCTTTTTCGGGATCGGTTGCCCTAGTTTGGGCCTCGTTTTTCTTCTTCTTTTCTCTCCTGGGATTTGGTTTTTTTGGGGGGATTTCGGAGGAGGCTGCCTGACCTCTCAGGGCCCAACCGGTCACTCTAACCCACATGTTGTCTGTCGAACGCGGACATTTAATCTCTTTCTTTTCACCAGGTCCCTTTAACCTCTGCTCACTGTTTCATATGATACTAAAACATAATTCATGCATGTATTTTTTTTTATCGGACACATGTCCCACAGCTTCTGTCTGTGCAAACTTAAACTGAAGAGGAAACACTGGACACCTGACACCATCACTCACCGCTCCAGCTTCTCCCGTCCCCTCCAGACTCCACCCAGCGGACGTTTAAAAGGCCCCGGGTCACCTGAGACTCTCAGACCTGTTTCACTTCTCTTTGCTTCTCGCTGTCTCGGGTGTTCACTCTCCCTTTCCAGCAGCTCTTGTCTTTTGTCCTTCTCCTTCTCATCCATCCCTTCACTGTTGTCTCGCCGTCTCTCCTCCGTCTCTCTCCGCCATGAGTCTGAGTCGTACCAAGCGAATCAGCTCCAGTAACTCGGTCCGGAGCAGCAGCGGGTCGAGGAGGCTTAGTGGTTTCAGTCCAGGGCAGGGGGCTTTCAGCGGCATCTCCCTGAGCAGCAGCTCTCTGTACGCGGGCGCCAACGGGCATCACCACGGCCTGGGCGCCCCGTTGGCATCCCTGTCTGTCAACAAGAGCCTGCTGGCCCCCCTCAACCTGGAGATCGACCCCAACCTGTCCATGAGCCGAGCCCACGAGAAGGAGCAGATCAAGAGCCTCAACAACCGCTTCGCCAGCTTCATAGACAAGGTAAAGTCAAACAGCTGAGGCGTGTAGTGCACTCAGCAGGTACAGAGATGAAAGCCCAGATATTCTAAATATGATCTTCTTTAATACGGTGGCTGAACGATTTAAAGATGAGAAAATAAGTGACTCATCTCGCAGTTAGAAAGTTCAAATGCATAAGAGATAAAATGTTTCCTTTGATGATTTATTACTGATCTATGACTGATATGTTACCAAACCTGAGAACGGTGCATAACTCTGTCATGTTATGTGATTATGATCTCTCCAACTGTCCCTGATTCACTAAAAGTTATAGTCCCACTTCATCATAACATTTTAATCTCTGCTCTGTAGTTGCATCAAAAACACTGGGATACAACTAGTTTGGTTTATTGAAACACATTTGCAGTAAATGTACGTTCTGATTTAATGTCGGTATTTTGACTTACTAACAGTTACAAGTGTGTAAAATGTTCACCATCCTTCTATAAAAGAATTAACACCAAATCAAAAAGAGATGCAAAATTGAAAGATGCAAAACAATATAATAATAGGGCAAGATGACTAAAAATAGAGAAGATAAGGACAACAAATAATTATGGTTATGAAGACATGCAAATCAACCTGATACAAAACGTTAAAGAAGTTCAAAAGACAACAAATGAACCCAACAATACAATAACTACATTACATAAAAATATTCAAAACTATTCAAAACCAAATCTATTGCAAAACAAATCGTACAAAACTTGCAAATTATCCTTTCACAACAAAATACAAACAAGAAAGTTACCACAAGAAGAAATAAAAAGAGACACAAAACTAACCCAAAAGAAATGCAGAAAAAACAAAGACACAAAACTAAATATATATATATCTATATATATATATCTATATGCAAAATGTCCAAAACAACCACATAAACAGTAGGAGCACATGCAAAACAACAATCTAGTCAAGAATCAAGTACAAACAGACCGATAACATCACGAAGACATGCAAAAAAGAAGATGCACATCTTCCACAGAGACACTAAATATAGATGTAAAATGAGCTCAGGCTGCGAGGTGAGAAAGGACAGACACAAAACGCTGGTGGACGGGGTTGGGGGACGGTCCAAGCCCAGAGGCTTGTTGACCCATAATCCGTCCATGCAGCAGGCCACGTCAAAGGAGGAGTAAATGTCGAGCGTCCCGGAGAACACAGGCGCCACTCATTTCCCAGTGATGCCGTCCAACATCGATACCGCACTCAGGCAGCATCTCCGCTTTCTCACGGAGTAGGTAACACGGCGGCACAATGGAGGCTTTGTTGGCTTCTCACATCAGCAGATACGCTCGAGGCGCAGGAAGAGACGGAGGGCTGTGCTGGTCGTTTCCGTTGGTCCAAATTAACCTATGTGTTTTGTAGCAGTGAAGTGGATGAACAGGTCACACAGAAAGTCGGATAGTGTTTCATGCACTATTGTTATGAAAATACATAATACACACAACAAACAAACTGAACTAAATAATTAAAGAAAATCTGAAGGTATGTTAAAAAAGTAGATAAACTATATATGAATAATACAACACCAGGACATACACAACAATATCTTACAGCAAATAATATGTTCTTAAAAATAAATAAATAAGTATTATAAAGTATTATAAGTAACTTTCTGCAAACAGTTCTCTGCACACACATCCTCCGATTACGGATTAGGTGCAGAAATTAGGTTCATTTTTGAGTCACAAAAAAGTCTGTCTAGAGTTAAATTTATATCTAGAGCATCATTATATATGTCATTTTTCAAGGTGTTGCAGGATCAATTTTTATCAAAAACTCAAAAAGATTTAGAGGTGAGGCCCAGGAGCTCAGACGGGATCAGGGGAGAACAAAACTCTGTGTTAATAATTGTAGTTTGCGTCAGTGCGTCACTGAAAACAGACGTGACCACAAAGACGTGTAAAATAATTTTAAAAAGAGCCAAATAACAACAAAGACAAACAGTGTGACCACAAACAGACACAACAACAGGGTATAAAAGACCATAAAAGGAATGAAAACACGCAATGTTGATCCAAAGACGTTGGAAAAAATGTCCACAGTTGTTGTATGTGAGACGGCTCACGTTGACGTCCCACCTAAAGGGTCACGCACAAAGAAGTTCTCGTCCCTGGAGAATGACACTGCAAGAAAGACAAGACAACTTCAATCTGGACTCTTTATTCTGAATCCAGGTCAGTTTTCTCCTCAGCGTTAGTTGATCCATCAGCGATAGAAGCTGTCCTGGAAAACCGCACTTCGATGAGAATCAACAGTTTTTCATTCATAGTCCTTTTAGTTTCCCAGGAGACGCCCCCCCCCCCCTTTTTCTCCAGCCATGTGTAAAGACACGGAAAACTGCAAAAAAGCAAAACCCAAGTCAACTGATAAAGCCTGATCTGCAATTACCAGTTCGATGGAGCCCGGCAGGCCCCAGCGGCTCTGAAACATTAAAGAGCTGCTTCCATGTGCAGACAGTAATTAGCTCGATGCAACCTGAGACAAACTACTTCTGTCTCAGGTTGCATCTCATCGTTTTGTCCAGGACGAGGACGGGTTTTAAATGTCAGTGAGAAACGCGCAGTAGTTGAATGGACTCGGTTAAATTTGAACTTAAAGTCTTTCAAGGGAAATAAAAATTACGTGAATTCATCTGGGATTTAAACCCCGAACCAACATTTAAAGTCTCTGGCCCATTTCTGTCCCGCTGAGACGGGCTGTAACCTGATCGGTCAGGTCAGACGCAGTGTGGTCGGGTCTCAGAGGGAGATTCTTCGGCTCGGTACAGAACTCGGGCTTTGTGTCGGAGGGAGAAGGTACAATAGGTGGTGGATAAACCCGGCTGCAGACAGGAAACTCGAGCTGAGTGTTGACACTGAACTCGAGCTGATTATCCCCTGGAATTAACCTCCGCTGAGGGGTGGAAGAGCTGCACAGATCCATTACAGGGAACCGCCTGTGAAAAGGGAAAACACACGAGTATTCTGAGCGAGATCTCGAGAAAGTGTGAAATAAATAAACAAGCTGTTCAATTTCAGATGGACACATTTATATTATATTTAGTTTATTAACCTGTCATCTCTCCACAAGATGGTTGGGCAGATCTGAGGGGCCAAATGTTGCAAATTAAATTCCGCTTAAATTTCAGTTTTGATTTCTCGAACCTTTTGTCATTAACGCGTTTCTGTGTGAGACACACTATTAACCTGAGGACATGATTTTAGTTCTCCAATAAAAACCACGACGACACCAATTTTCATAAAAGCGTGACAGATGTTCCTGGTACAGGAGCTAACACGAGCCAACTGTATGTATGCTAACCTGCTAGTGTACAGTTAGCTTGTGTTAGCTTCCATGTTAGGAAGTGCAAAGGGCGAACAGGTGCTGGCATGAAGAGAGTGACGCCCGCGGCTCAAAGCGAGACTTTAGCAGCTGTCGCCATGTTTTAACACATGGAACAATTCAGCAACAGACGAAACACGCGAGCGTGACAGGAAACGCCTCTGCAGCTAGCTGCTTCCAGACAGGCAGGGGTGGAGCCAGAGGGGCCCTGGGGTGGCCAAATCTGATTGGCCACCCCAGGCCCCGCCAGAGTGTCAATGTGGTAGGTACCAGCAGGAAGAAGCAAGCAAATGTGACGCTGACATAAATCTCTCTCATTATAAACATATTCATCTGAATAAATCATCATCTCTATAAACATATTTATCTGAATAAATCATCAACATTATAAACATATTCATCTGAATAAATCATCAACATTATAAACATATTCATCTGAATAAATCATCATCTCTATAAACATATTCATCTGAATAAATCATCATCATAAACATATTCCGCTGAATTGTTGTGTACATTTAAAGTGCACTGATGCGTGTTTGTAAAATCTCTCCAGGTTCGTTTTCTGGAACAGCAGAATAAGATGCTGGAGACAAAACTGGAGCTGCTGCAGGGTCAGGGGGTGAGCCGGTCCAACGTGGAGCCCCTGTTTGAGGCCTACATGGCCGGGCTGAGGCGCCAGATGGATTTGGTCAACAACGACAAGACCAAGCTGGACGGAGAGCTGAGGAACATGCAAAGTCTGGTGGAGGACTACAAACACAAGTCAGTAAAGCCACTGTGGGCCTCCTGTACCGACACACTGCTCTCACATGGCAATTTATTAGGTCCACCCAGAAAAATCTAAAGCTGTATAAGACTATGTCTATTTTAAAAGGGAAACTCCACCAATTATTTTCATTTTTCTTGCCATGGTACTTTGTATCGTGTATGGATGGTATTAGAATATCTGCTTCAGATATCAGAAAATCTGAATATTTTTAGGTCAGATGATGTCAGCACTACACAGGTTGTTATACTGGTCGACACAAAAAGAAGTTTTCTAGTATTAAGCATTAGTTCTCAGTATAACCCAGTGTAAGCGGACAGGTGACTCAACACCTGTCTGATCAATGTCACCTTCATGGAGGAGAGGTTGTCGCAGGACTGTTGTATCACGCAGCATTAATTCAAGCCTGGTGTACCTAATAAACTGATAACGTAGTGTGTAAATGTGATTGGCTGCTGTCATCACACTGTCCTTTCTCTGCCTCAGATACGAGGAGGAGATTAACAAGAGGAACAATCTGGAGAATGACTTTGTTATCCTGAAGAAGGTCAGTGCGCACACACACACACACACACACACAGACACACACACACACACACACACACACACTCATTCCTTCATCCGCTACAGGTGTGGTGAGTAAGATGAGCCCCTCTTTTGTCTTTATCATCTCCTCCGTCACTCTTTGACTTCCTTTGTTGCTACTTTCTTTCATGCAGTAAATCCATAAAAGCTTTGACAGCTTTGACCTTTTTTAGTCGGTGCATTAACAGATATTTGACTCGATTCTGCTCAGAAATTTGTAAGATTTCTAAAAATCTGGTTTCTACTTTATGTTGGAAAATTGTTGGTACCTGGGAAGCAGCAAAGAACATTCAGTAATTTTGCATTTGGAAGTGCAGTGTTGTGGCATTTGGGAATTTCAAGTTTGTTACTTTGTCTTTTACTCCATGACAATTCTATTCAATTCAGGTTTTGAAAAGAAAAGATTATGAGATAATAAATGTGATGAATTATTATGGATGAAGCATCTGTCAAGACATAAAATCAGTTCCACCTTCACCAGCTGGTCAGAAATCTGTTGCTTTTTGTTTTTTGAAGTGGCAAAGAAATGCACAAAGAAATCTGTTTTCTCTGTTCTGTGGAATACCCTGGAACAGGTGCTCAGTACTTCAACTTAAGCAAAAAGCTTGAATTCATACTTTGTTAGGAATGATTTTAGTGGAATGTTGAGTTATAGAATATCTAATTCTGTGTGTGTGTGTGTGTGTGTGTGTGTGCGTGCTCAGGATGTAGACTCAGCCTACCTGGTGAAGGCAGACCTGGAGGACAAGGTCGGAGCTCTGACTGATGAAATCAACTTCTTGCGCAACGTCTATGAGGAGGTAAAGAAGTTCCTTCACTCATTTCCTTCAGTTCATTGTTCTTCCTCCCTGACACGATGGGACTCGACATCAAACCTTTACGGACTCTTTAAATTCTCAACCAACTGAAATTGTGGATGTTGATGTTGCCACATATTGTGTCATTTCTTGGAAACAGTCAGTGCTTATTGCAAAAGGAAAAACAACGCACCTGTAGAAAACATTATCTCACAGCATGATTCTGATTGTATGATTCTGTGGATATTCCCATCTCATATTTTCCTCCAGGAGCTGCGTGAGCTGCAGGCCAGCATCAAAGACACGTCAGTGGTGGTGCAGATGGACAACAGCCGCAGCCTGAACATGGAGCAGATCGTGGCTGAGGTCAAAGCCCAGTACGAGGAGATCGCAGCCCGCAGCCGGGAGGAGGCAGAAGCCTGGTATAAAAGCAGGGTGAGGACGAAAAAAGGAAATGTTGATGTAAAATATGTAGTTTCACATATATGAGTTATACCAACAGAGATCACAATGTTCTCTCAGCACACTCTGTGTAACACTTTACAGTTTTACACAAAAATGCAGTTACAGAGCGGAGCAGTGATTGTAAAATAAAATCACAAATATCTTCATACATTGTTCAAATCACTGAATCAAACTTTGACCCTCACCCCCCCAAACAATGTATAACTTCTGTCTCTGAAAAGCATTTCCCTTTGATTTCAAAAGAAAAAAAATCAATAAAAATCTAAAATGTGTACAGCCCCAGGCTCCCACCACTGCTGTAGTGAGTAAAAAGTACATTTTTTATGTCATTTATGGGAGCGGTGGCATCAAAAACAACAACAACAGAATATTTTCCTCTGAAATGTAGCAGGGTGTAAAGTCGGGTAAAATGTGAATATTCAGATAAAGTAGCTCAGCAGTGTACAGTATAACTCACTTTAACACCACTGACCAAGTTCACAGTGACGACTTGTCAGATTTTCACTGCAGATTTTCGTTTCAAGCATCAGTCTGTGATTTATACGTTTTTCCCGATGAACCGTAGTTATTTTAGGATGATAAAATAAAAAGCTTTTCCAATCTTTCCTCTGTGTGTAGTTCGACCAAATGTCCGTGCAGGCCAGCCAGTTTGGAGACGAGCTCCGCATCGTGAAGGGGGAAGTGGCTGAAATCAACCGACTGATCAGTCGACTGCAGAGCGAGATCGAGGCCGTCAAAGCTCAGGTGAAGTTACAGGCAGCGTTCAGCCTGGCAGAGTGAAGCGTTGGGCTTCATTCGGAGCCGCCGTGGCTCATTGCTCGTCTCTGTCTCCACCCTCAGCGTGGCAACCTGGAGAACCAGCTGGCTGAGGCCGAGGAGCGTGGAGAGCTGGCTGTGAAGGAAGCCAAAGCCCGGACCAGAGACCTGGAGGACGCGCTGCAGAGGGCCAAACAAGACATGGCCAGACAGCTCAGAGAGTACCAGGTGACCGAGGGAAAGACGTGGCAGGAAAAGAGACCGTTTGTTTGTATTGATTCAGTGTGATCTAAAAAAAAAAAAACCTCACGACAACTTTCATCTTCACCTGCAGGACCTGATGAACCTGAAACTGGCTCTGGACATTGAGATCGCCACCTACAGGAAGCTGCTGGAGGGAGAGGAGGACAGGTAAGAGGAGGGGACAAGGACAGCATGTGTGGTTGAGCTTAAATGTCCAACGTACCAACTAATGTCACTCCCGTCTCCCGCAGACTTGGACAACAGTCCATCCTCAACATCCAGGCCATCTCCAACTACAGTGAGTAACAAACTCTGTGGAAGACACAGCCACCACACCTTTACTTTAGCTTTCCGGGCTGGTTTCTCTTTAAAGAGGCAGCATCTCCCTGGAATTTGTGTGTCCGCCATGGTTTTTACCCTGGTCGTGTCCCAGATCAGTCCTGAAGGCCATGTCACAGAAAAACAGCCATCGGCTGTCGGGCATCGGCTGCTCTGCTTCAGCCTTCGTTCTTTGATGTTGAATAAACGTATCGCGGGGAGAGCTCTAACCTAACTGGGATTGCACTTGGAATTGAAATGAACAAGCTTTCAGTCTAACGTGTTTCCCTTTCTCTTTTTGTCTCCCGTCTTTCACTCCTTCATTGTGTCCTTACTCCCTGTCTCTGTGTCCAGGCACTAAAAGTACTAATGGTTACCACAGCAACATCAGCTCTCCTGCTCCGAAACTGCTGATAAAGACGACTGAGACCAGAGATAACACCAGATACACCTCTCACTGAGAACACACACACACACACACACACACACACGCACACACACACGCACACACACACAGTAGACTGGATAAAGTTGCTTTGCAAAGTCTTCACTTTCTGAACAGTTGTAAATTCAGTCTGAGACATAAAATCTGACAGTTTTGCTCGTTAGTAATAATGACACTGTGAAAACATGATTGATTACAAACAAATTGATTAAAATTTGAATCGCCAGATGTGTCCAGCTGTGGCATATTGATTCATTGGATGCGCTCCAGAAAGGTGCAGGAGTGGAAAAGTACATTTATTTAACCTATTTACAATTTAGTTGTATTTACTTTTGCATTATTTACTTTGCAGCTTGACAGTAAATTCTTCTAACAAAACAATAATAACTAGATAAAACTAGATATTGCTTTTGAATAACCATTTCCTTACAGAAAGTCATCAGCTCCACTTTTGAATGCTGCATCAATAATCACGATACACAATAATGCACCAGTAATTCTAAAACACTAATAGGCTTTACTATACCTGCATCTGAACTTCTGCGTTGAGATTTGAATTTTAAATGGTAGCATGTGCTGAAAGTAAAGGGACACGTGTACCACCATCACACTCACAACAAACATGCAGACACACACAAAGCACAATGACACACATTTATGGTTTCATTATCATTTTTAACAGCTATCTCCAAATGTTTGTAGCTGCACGAGGGTGTTTAATTAGTAGTCGCTATTTAGCACAGGGGAAAAATAAACCAATCTATACATCTAAACATTAATAAGGGGGAAATTAATTGCAAATTGTTGCTATGATATATTCCGATTTTAATCTTCTGTCAGGTCAACTTTGATTAAACTGTCCTTTTAACTTTGGTTAGATTCCGCATGCTGTAGGCTGCTGTTTTATTATGTTTTATGCTTCTGTAATGTAGCTGAAATTAAAAGAATATAAACATGTTTTATTGAGTATTGTGCTGTAGAATCATGCAGTGCCGGATACTGATCCAGCTCAGTTTAGCTACTTGTACTCATAGTTTTTTACACTAAAATCTGCTTAAAGTTCAGTATCAGTGAGTTTTTGTCCCGTGGTCACGGGTTGAACTTTTCTGCTGTTGCTGTCACAAATAAAATAAAGTGAACATGACTAAACAGGCTGGAGAGGTTTTTTCATCTGCTTTTGTACATAGGATAAAATATCCTATTCAAATAAATCGTCAACATACGACTTAGACTTTCTACTAAATATTTATTATCTGGTTTATACATCCTTTCACGTCATGGCTGTACATCATACTGGGCATGAGTGACATTCGCTTTGCATTTTTAAAATATGTTTAAAATAAAAACTAATTTGTGTGAAAATACTGCGTTTAAATATTTAGGTAAAAGTTGAGTTATTCAGTAAAATATACAGTAAAATTGTTGCAATAATTTGGTCATTAATATTTCACATAAGCTAGTCATTATTTTATTTAATGCAGGGTAGGGTATGCTTAAACTTTCTGTCTAGTGGACTAGTGACATTTCATCTTGTAATAATACAATATAAGTAAGTATATACAATAAGTATAAGCATGTCACTATATTGAAGTGCAGGACTTTAAATGGCGCAGCGTGTGTCAGTAAGTTAGAACATGGCGCCATCTACTAGTTAGTTTCTAAATGTTCACTTTCATTACAACTTTCAGCAAGTTTTCTTATTACCATTTAATTTTATCTTAACTAAATCAGCTAAAGTCCAAGAATTCTCCATAAAAACGCACATTTGCAGTGACAGACAGACGTACGATAACGCGGTTGCTTGGTAACCGTTAGCTGGCAGGAGCACGTGAGCAGCAGAAGGGGGTTGGGCGAAGCCAGCTCGCGGCGGACGCCCGTGATTGGCCACTGCCGAACCGTTTTCCCGCCAACGCGCTGCATTGTGGGAAGTGTGTGCGGAAGCGTGCAGGTGGTGGGGGAAGGCGCTGTTCGGTGTTGTTTTTATCTGACTTGTGGCGGTGTCGCGTCGCGTCGTGGGGGTTCGGGTTCGGGTTCCGTTCCCGGAGGTTTTTTTATAGACTCGACCGAACCGGTCAGTGTACGTACGAATGCGGGGAGAGGAGTCGTCGGATTCCGAGTCGGGGAGAATGGAAGAGAGTTCCGTCCGGAGGAGTTTGGAGATGTTGTGCCAGGAGCTGAACATGGACGAGCGCACGGCCACGGAGACCATGGAGAACTTCACGGCCATCTGGAACACGTACACGCTGGAGGTAAACACGCCGCTGGTGGGACGGGTTCAGCTCCGGTTCGGACACGCGGACACCGAGTTAAAGGTCCTTCGTTATCTCGCCGACCCTGATCCCGGACAGTTCCCCGAAACTTGTGATATCTGGACTAATCACGTGTTCACAGAGTCAAACTTTAGCTTGTTTCAGTCCGCTGCGTCTGTCTACGCCCAAAGTATGAAGAGCCAATATTAATTATTGTTATAACAAAGAATAATGGCCGCAGCATTAATATGTCAAATCTATTCAACACTTTTCAGGTCATTGTCATTATTGATAAGTTACTATCATGTCCTTGATTATTTGATTGGTCTGTTGAATGTCAGAAAAACATTGACTGACGATCATTCACCTTTTTGACAAACTCCAGCTGATGTTTCCAAAAGTCCGTGTTTGCCCAGTGATAGAAAACCGACAGATATTCCAGTGTTATTATGTAGATGCATCTATGTTGAGAAAGGAGGTTTTTTTGGTTTATTGCTGATAACAAGCTGAGTGATGGCGATGTTGTCTTCCTGTCAATGACGGATGTTTTTTGGCTTTCATTTGGACAAATTAAGATTGAAAATGTCAGGGTCTCAGCTTAATATGGTTTAAAATCAGGGCATGAAACTCCTTTAACAAATGATGGGGGATTTCACCTTAAAGATTTTTTTATTGTGACTTTATTCTTACCTCATATTGCATTTAACTGCTCTCCTCCGGCTGAAGCTGGTCTCTGGATCCCTGATGTAGTTTTTACATCTCTGTAAGGAAAACCGCGTCCAAACTTGAGACTGTAACAAGCCGTCTCTCTACCCTTTCTTTGATAGTTGAGAGGGGGTTTGTCTTAAATAGTCTTAAAAAGTCCTGAATAAAATGTCACTATTCTTCACTGCTTTAAAAAATACCCACAACCTGGTAGTAAAACTCAGGCCCTGAAAGTACCAAGAAAGAATAAAACGCCAAAGTTAATAACACGCATACGTGTTTGGACAAATACAGTAAAACAGTAAAAAAACAAAAAACAAACTATACAATATAAAATGTGTCATTAATAGTGCAAAGCTTATATTTCAGAAGAGCAGTTATTCTTCTCTTGAAATAGGAGTTGATTAATTATTGAGATAATGTAAAATTCTCCTGAACCTTCCCGTCCCCCACACATCTGTATTAGAAAGAGCATAACTCTAGGACAGATGTGACTCTGCAGCCGTATTTACTGACATGTTGGGAAATGACAAACTGTCTGACACATGTTCCGTGAGTGATCAGTGGTTTCACTACCTCAATCAACAAAGAACATGGTGATTAAAGTGACTTTGCAGCCACCACACGCTGGGCAAATGTCACCTAAAGCCACTTAATTTATTAAGTTGTTTTGATTTTGTGTCACTCTACAAAAGCAAAAGGTTTGAAAATAACTGCAAATAATATTTAGCTGCAGCTCTAATATTCTCTTTGTAAAGCAGGGTTAGCACTCGTGCACACTCGACATGGGTATCATATAGCGTATGTTTATTGTGTGACAACTAGGTTAATCTTTCGATTTTTTTGTATAATAATGGATTCATTGTTTTGTCTATGAAATTTTTATAGACTGATAGTTTTCCTGAGCTTTACGTGACGTATTGAATCAGTCTAAAACTCCCAGATATCCAGACGTGTTCATCATGTCGTACGTTGAGGTGGGCCAGCGATTTGCAAATGTTCGGCTTATGAAGATGTAATGTTGCTGTTGCTGTGTTTGTGCAGGGTGATGTGGTCCACTGGCTGGCCTGCGCTCTCTATGCAGCCTGCAGGAAGGGGTCCACTCCCACTGTGGGCAAAGGCCTGATGGAGGGAAACTGTGTTTCTCTCACCAGGATCCTTCGCTCCTCCAAACTCAGGTGACTCGCTGTTGATTCTATAGCCAAGTGCAGCTAAGTACAATACAATTAAAATAAAATGTACCCAAACAATTAAGGATTATTAATTGTCCGAAATGTTGGAACACGTGACAAAGCGTACTGCATATAACCCCGAGACAGAGTTGATGTAATGATGATGATCATTCCTGCTGAGGACTCTGGTTGAATGGATTCTGTACTGCACTGAACAACTAAATGTAAAATCATCCATAAAAGCACAATACATAAAAAAAAAAGCGGGGGAACGGAAAGCACTGCAGTGAGTTGCAACATAAATTCATTTAAAGAGAAATTTGGACGTCTAGTAGCAACTTTTATGTGGTGGAGCCCCGGTGTGTTTATGTCGCGCACATGGACACACACGAGTGTGACATCACACATTTGTGACCCTATGATGTCGCTTTTTCATTTATCTGCTAGTTTTGGTAATGCACAAACAGCAGTGCATCCGTCCATTATCTGTAACTGGCTGGGGGGGCGGGGACAGACAGACAACCATTCACACTCACTTTCACACCCACATGTAATCTGCTGTCACTATTAACCTAACATGCATGTCTTCAATGAACATGAATAACTTTATTTAATCTGTAATCATAGGTCTGAAAATGCAGACGTGTGCAGCAGAGAACAGCCTTGTGCGTTCAGACTTTGTGTTTTCATTTATTTAAACGAGGGTTAATCGATGAATTCTTTCATTTTCACGAGCAATTAACTGATGTTTTTTAGGACCATTTGTCAGTTTTATATATTTTAAAACCAAAGCAGTTGACTTTAATTTAATAATATTAGTAGAGAACCTTGTTCACCTCTTGCCCATTTTTAAATTACACACACTCCCTCACAAATGTCCCTGTTCACTCACGAAGACTTTTTCCCTTACGAGAAATATCACACACAATTTGCAGCCAGCCTGGGCGTCTGCCCAGAACACTGGCCGTGTTTTCACAGCCAAATAATGTCACTATAAACCTTTTTTAATCATCCAATACAAAGATTCTTTTAGTAGGTGTGTTAGTAGCTAGTGATAATGAAGCTCGACAGTTCTGGTAAACTATCAGATTATTCTAATGTCGTGACTTCATGGTCATGTTTTCCTTGAGTATGAACACTGGGTCATTTTCAGCTGAGCGGGTATTTTTGCCTCGAGTTCTCATCTTTGTGACCATCTCGCCCGTTCAGGTCGTGGTTTTTGCGTGTCACTCCCTAACACTCTTCTCTCCGTCCCTCCAGTCTGATCCAGTTCTTCTCTAAGATAAGGAAATGGGCCGACATGTCCAACCTGTCGCAGGATTTCAGGCTGCGCGTGGAGCGGCTGGAGCGCAACTTTGAGGTTTCCACAGTCATCTTCCGCAAGTTTGAGCCCATCTTCATGGACATGTTTCAGAATCCGCAGGGAGGCGAGCCACCGCGGCAGCCTCGCAGCAGGAAGCACAGGCACGACATGTGCACACACACACACACACACACATTAATGCCTGCATTATTTCAAATTGAATTTTTTGTCCAATTTGTCTTCTTGTGTATTTGTCAGATACATTTCTTGTCTTTTTATGACTACAGACATGCTGCCAGCCCTGAGCTGCAAACACAAATAGAGATTTTTTTATCGGTCTGTCACATTTAGTTTCTGTTTCTGCCTGTGCTGAGAAAAGCTCTAACCGTGTATGTTCGTCCTCTGGCTCTGCAGGCGGCTTCCCTGTCACATCAGTGATTTGTTCAAGTTCTGCTGGACTCTGTTTGTCTACACCAAAGGTACAAAAATAACAAAATGCCAGAATCAGCTAAAACTCCAAACGGAGTCAAACTGCATTTCCAACTAAAATGTAACTTCTGGGTTGGTAGCAGTGTTTTGTAATACTGTGTGTGTGTGTGTGTGTGTGTGTGTAGCTAACTTCCGTATGATCGGTGATGACCTGGTGAACTCGTACCACCTGCTGCTCTGCTGTCTGGACCTGGTGTTTGGCAATGTTCTGCTCTGCGCCAACAGGAAGGACCTCATCAACCCAGCATTCAGAGGTGTGTGTGTGTGTTCATATACATGTCCACAGCAGGCAGCCATGTGTGCGTGGCAGAGTGACTGCACACAGCTCCCTTTTGTTTTATACACATACAAAAGCTGCATCACGTTCTGAAATGGCCAAGTGAATCATATTTCATAGATCTCAGCCACTTTGGGATGTGGGCTGCAAGTAAGTATTCACATCTGGTCTCTGGCTCTGCGGCCAGTGTCGCCTTAGAATTCATAGATTTGTGTTTCACTGTCACTGAAAGCTCGTCATCTGGCAGCACTGGCCCCTGACAGCTGGTACAAATATAGCATAATTTATTCATTGTTATTTTTATTCTTGTTCACATGCGTCTCACATGTCACTTAAATCTGTGCATGAGTGGCAGGTTTTTGTTTATGTATTTATATATTTAACCAGTTAAAAGCCTTTCAGTTTAGCATCCTGTTTTTTTTAGGGTGACCTGGTCATGACAGCAAAGACACAACACGATGCAGCTAGTAGGAAGAGAAAAGACATTTAGCAAATAACATTTTGAACCACTAAATAACAGCATACCAAGCCGGATGGACATGATTATTAAGCACAGAGACCCGCAGAAGTTCAGGACTTCAACAGGACCTTACACGGCACCTGAGTTTCCTCACTTGGAATTCTCAAATCCGAACATCCTTTTATGTGTATTTTCATTAGTGGGTGAATGTGGGACATGTCAACCACTGCCCCTTTATTAAGTTTTTCATTTTTATGCCGGATGACAATTACATGTGTGGGTTCGTCCGACCACTTCACTGCAAAAATTGTGAATAATTCTTATGATCAACATGAACGTGTTTGCCCCATTAATGCTCTGATGTTGAAATTTCCCTTGGGAGTGTATTAAGATAACATATTAACATTAGCCATCTGAGGCGTCTGGATTGGATGATGATAATGCTGATAAAGTCCAGCTACATGTTAACACACAGCAAACCAGTGCAAGGAGAGTTCACCTGTGAGCGGATGAACACCTGAGTGGCTTTGGTTACCACGGTGTACGTGTGTGTAGGTCTGCCGGCTCCATACCGAGCCGATGGGCACATCCTACCAGACGAGCCGCCTCCCTGCGTGTTAGAGAGGCTGTGTGAGCTGCACGACGGCCTGGTGGTGGAGGCCAAAGGCATCAAACAGCACTACTTCAAGCCGTACATACAGAAGCTGTTCCAGAGACAGGTACGCCCACACTGTCGCATATTTTTAGTCGGGTTTCTCTCTTGGATGGTTTCCTTTCTGATAAAGTCTCTTCTTCATAACTAGATCCTGAAAGGCAATGAGGAGCATTTGACAGAAATGTTGGATCCACAAAACTTCATTGATAACAAGTAAGCAGATCCAGAGTGTTGAGGTTCCGTCCGTATCTACGTCTTTCCTCCTTAAAGAACAGAAGCGTCATCAGTCATCAGTGCACCTCACCATGCTCTTTAGATCCTCACTAAAGTCCTTTCATCCGCCCCATCTGCCACACTAAGTTTGAAAGTGTTAAAGGTTTGTTTAGGGGAAAATAATAATTGTTCTGTATTCCTTACATTATCCAATCGCATGTGAAATCTAAAGGGCTTTGGTGCAGTTGATGACCCGAGCCATTTGATTTGCACAGGATCCACCCACATTCTACATCTGACACCAGGACCGATGGTGCTGTGACTCACGGGGACGATGCCATTTGTGAGAGGAAGGCAGTAGGAAGCTTTGCTCTTTTAGTAATTTTCCAGCAGGATTCTGGAAGGAATCCCCCCATCTCTGTTAACAATAACAATATTAAAAATGCTCGAATCTGAGGTTTATTTTTTCGAAGTTAAACAGCAAAATGTCGATGAGCAGAACAACTTCTTAAACAAATCTCAAACCACTTTTAAGAGCGTCCTTCAGGGAAGATGGATCGATCTTTTCCTTCTAATACACAGATTTCCACAGAATCCGCTAACAGACACGTGAATTACTGCCCATTTCCATCCCTGCGCTTACATTGAAATAAACAGTTGATGGCACAAATTTTCCTTTTCTTACAATTAGTGACCCTGGATCCAACTCTCTGCCAGGTTTAAAAAATACTATAACATAAGACATATGACGGCGTATAACCGTGTTCGTGTGTGTGTTCCCAACAGCAAAGCCATAAACAGGGAGTACGAGGAGTATGTGTTGACTGTAGGAGACTTTGACGAACGCGTGTTTCTTGGAGCCGACGCTGACGAGGAAATCGGGACTCCGAGGAAGATTGTCCAGGAGCCGTCTGCCAGACAGACATCCTGTCAGAACCAGCTGCAGCAACATGTGGAGAAGGTATACGCAGATCCAGCAGGAACCCCGTCCTCATCCTTCTCCTTATGTCCGTTTCCGTAAATGACGGTTTCTAAATGCTTGAAACCTCTCTAAAAAAATGACGCCACCAATTGCAGCACCATTATTTATGATCTCCTTAATAAACGTATGTCCACGTACGTTTCTGACAATCTGAACAACAAACGGAAACTTTCTGATTTCAGCAGCTCGGCCCGACAGCTGATCTTTCCTGTCGTTGGCTTTATGCGCGTTTTATGAAAGCAGCCCCACATACTGTGCCCCCATCCGTCAGCACCGCTACTGCTGCTGCTTCTAGTTCAGACCTGACATCGCCCTGAACGTACGTTTTCTAGGGCGGCACGTGTGATAAATTGTAAACCAACGAGCACACAGCACAATTGTACAGATTCCAGATGGAAATGACTTTGTGCTGTCTCGCAGTTGGTTTGCAGTTGTTTTCCTGTTTGTGATTCTGTTTCTGTTCTTGTCCAACCTCGTACATGGATCCAGGTACATCAGCACATTTCACTCTACATTGTTCTACGTAAAACTGCGCGTGACAATTAAAAACTTTTCTTAAGTTTGATGTACCTCAGAACAGAGAGTTTTGTGGGATGTTCTGGGCTAATACTCTTGTCTTTCTGCAGTCGGGTTCTCTGGCTCCATCCACCCCTCTGACAGGACGGGTTTACCTCAAGGAGAAGGACCTGCTCGTCACACCCGTCTCCTCAGCGACGCAGAGCGTCAGCCGGCTGCAGAGCATGGTGGCCCGGCTGCGGACGGCCCCCAGTGACCTGCTGATGCAGATCTTCAAGTCAGTTCCTCTTTCAACAGCTTCATCTTTCTGCGTTTCATTGGCTTGTAGCAGTTGACACGTGGATGAATGAGACTCTTACGTCACAGAAACACGGGTCGAAGTCAGACTTTATTTAAACCTTTTAATTGACGTACTGTGATGGAAATTTACTGTATTTAGTTTAAATACTATGAGTTTGATCTTTGACTTTAAAAATCATTCATATTATGTGATTTCTAGACCGTTTTATTGTCATAATTACATCTTAATCATTAGTCTATTCCGCTCTGTTTTAGGATGGGACCGATATTATTATTATTATTAATATTTGGCATGTTGCATGTTATGAAACAGGTTTTTTCTAGTATTTTGTCCACTACATGAGGCCTGGCGCGGTGGATTCTCTTTATGCACCATCCTGTTCTCACAACACTGTTGTCCAAGTGTGGGTTATAACAGTAATATGCTCATTTTCATATTCCTAGGATAGTATAAGACAACAAAATGGTCCAGTGAAAACAGAGAGTTTTTAAGTCATCCAAGCTTTTCCTCTGCGTTAACACTGCTTCCTCTGCTGCTGTTCAAGGTCGTGCTCCAGAAATCCCACAGAGTCCATTCTGGCCAGAGTGAAGACACTGGGACAAACCTTCAAAGAACATTATACCAACGACTCTGAGGACACACCTGGTTCTCACATGGGTAAAGCACAGTCCAGTGAATTCACTAACTCATGTAGTAAATACATTTCCGGATCGTCTTGGTTGGTTTAATAAGAGTGTGGCACATTTTCATACTGATCTGCAGCACTTTATAATCCGCTTTCGTTTCAGATTTTGCAGAGAATCGGCTGAAACTGGCAGAGATCCTCTACTACAAGATCCTGGAGAACGTCATGGTTCAGGAGACCAAACGGCTGCAGGGCAAAGACATGAGTGTGAGCAGCAGACAGGGTTTTCTAGTAGGCTGCCACTCTTGAAGCAGCGTAGGATTTATGTGTTCATAACTAATAGATCAAAATTGGAATCAGAATTATTTGTTCACATCGTAGCCAACAGATGAAAATTGAAGAGCGGCAAATAAGCATTTAGTCCTATAGACCCCGTTGGTGGAAGTACAACAAAGTATGTGTGACATCAAGCCGTATGACGGGGGTCTGTGATGTTAAAGTTCCCCCCGTGTGACTCTTTGTGATGTTGTGACCGGTAGCTGGCTGCCCTGTGAGCTCACATCTGTGTGTGTGTGTGTGTTGTCAGGTGTTGTTGGAGCAGGACATCTTCCACTGTTCCCTGATGGCCTGTTGTCTGGAGGTGGTGTTGTTCTCCTACAGTTCCCAGAGGACTTTCCCCTGGATCATCAACATCTTCAAACTGGCTTCGTTCTACTTCTTTAAGGTGCTGCCCACGCTCAAAACACGCACTGTGCCGGCGGCCGGGGAGGAGACGGAAAATCCCATTTCTCTTTATTAGATTCAACTTTATTGTCATTACACATGTACAAGGCAACGAAATGCTGATTTAACACACACAACCATGTACGAGCAAATCTGTTTACATAGAAACATTTTATGTATTTGCATTTACAGCGGAAAAATATTTCACTATTGATCTTTTTGCATTAACGGCTTCAAATCTTTAAAACTTTTTTTTTAATTGTGTGCAGGTTATCGAGGTGTTCATTCGCTCAGAGGAGGGTCTGTCTAGAGACATGGTGAAGCATTTGAACTCGATCGAGGAGCAGGTTCTGGAGAGCCGAGCGTGGGCTGCAGACTCCGCCCTGTGGCGCGCACTGCAGGCCGCTGGGAACAGGGTCCCCACGGTGGAGGAGGTCAGCGCACACACGCGGAAATACACGAGCAAACGCCTGTTTGTAATAAAATGAGCAGCTAGGGATCGAAAGTTTACCCAGGTCACTTCATCCGTAGCTGGTCACATTAACCACTTCAGTATGATGGATTTTAATAAACTTTATGACTTATGTAAATTTATAAACGAAACACACAACGACTTCATTTCCTCTCCTGCAGTAAAGTAGTAAACATAGGAAACAATGTCACTCTGCAGGTTTTAGAGTATGTGGGTCACATCCAACACTGGAAACAGCCTTCACCAGTAAATACGCTAGAAACTAGTCACTTCCGTTTCCCCGCAGTGAGCTCGGCTTTTATAAAAGATAACTCACAGTTTCCGTCTGTCCATCTTCGTCCCCCGGTTGAATAAAGTTTTTTTCCCCCCCTCTCTCTCTCTCCAGGTGAACTTTTCCTCCTGTCTAGACTCAGGTTCAGGTGCCAGTTCCACAAACGGAGGTCAGTCCCACCTGCCTCTGGTCGCCCTCTCCCCAATCATTCACCCACGAATCCGAGAGTTTAGATCCGGCCTTGGCAGCGCCCGCAAAGGTCCGTTTTAATTTGTGTGTTTGGTTTAGTCATTAATGAGGTTGCATTATGCTCGTTGCATATGTGCTGATTTCTCTCCACTTTCAACTGCAGAGGTGCCTCCGTCTCCTCTGTCGGTCCATGACAGGTACAGCTCCCCGGCAGCTGGCAGTGCCAAGCGCCGTCTTTTCGGCGACGACCCTCCAGCTCAGACCTCAGGACTGAATTCCAGTATGAGCCCGGTGGCTTCTCCGACCAAAAGGCTGACATTTGGCTCAAGCACCACGCTGAAGATTGGAGGGCAGAGCACACACACCGCCGTCCTGAGCATCCCTCTGCAAGGTACAACATCCGGAAAACTCTTTAGTCCAACTAGAAACCGTCAACATGAATTAGCGGCGTTCATACCTGTATTGTTAGAGCAGAAGCAGGAAGTGAAACGAATGATGTGCGTCTGAATATCTGCAGGTGTGAACAATGATCGAACTATTACGCTGATCCCGGTCCAGCCGTTCGACTCCTCCAGTGCAGTTAACGCTCAGTTCCTGCTGACCGCCTCCCCAAGCAGAGCTCCCACCGCTGCTGCACCCACGACCTCTGACCCCCAGACTGGAGGGGGCCGCCCCCGACGCACTGGATCACTCGCTCTGTTCTTCAGGAAGGTACGAGCTTGACAAATGATGGTGGTCAGATGCAGGAACAGGTCTACAGTCATTTCAGCGTCAGTGTGTGAAATCACCAAGGTTTACTGAAGGACTGTCCCGGAAAAACATGGTTTTCCAGCCACAAAGATAAACTTATTATAAAAATGCTTTTTTTTGACAATTGTATGCCTGAGCTACAAAAAACATCTAAAGATTTAAAATTTAATGTCTTTGATATGACAAAGAACAATAGTTTAAGCAGCTGCAGACTTAATTTTGTTTCGCGGCTTGATTCAAACATTTTATGCTTTTATTGACAGTGACAGTTAAGATTGTCAAGGAGACATTAAAGCCAAACGCCGCTACTTTAAAAACCAGAAAGCATAAATTAATTGTTAATACTAAGTTTAGTTTACTTGGTTTTCCAAAACGTAGACAAATGGAGGCTGAAGGACAAGCTCTAATTTGGCACCTACAGTGCAACTCACTGTACGTGTACGAGGCAGGAGCTTCTTAAACTGCGATTGCAGCTGGGTTTTCCTGCTCTTACATGTTTCACTCCTCTGACCCGATGGTTCTGTGTGTGTTTCCAGGCGTATCACCTGGCCAGCGTACGTCTGAGGGATTTGTGCGCGCGGCTGGACATTTCCTCTGAGCTGCGAGGGAAGATCTGGACGTGTTTCGAACACTGTCTTGTCCACTGCACTGATTTGATGAAGGACAGACACCTCGACCAGCTGCTGCTGTGCAGCGTTTACATCATCTCCAAAGTAAGAACAGACTCGTCCCTGGAAGGTTTCACATTTCATTAAGAAAACTGGCTTCTACTGTTTGTTCCTTGCAACTTATCAAGGTCCGTAATTTTTTAATATTGAAATTGTTTTTCCTGAAGGCACATTCATTCAGCCGCCATGAACATTATTTATATGCCACGCAGAAAACCTGAGTCTGTAATTAAGTGGCCGGCCACAGAAATCTGCCATTATATTCACTAAATGCTTAGCACTGCTCCCGCCCGTCTGTGTGTGTGGTTATCTCCGGAGGATCATTCCTGTGATTCCATCTTCCTTTTTTGTAGATCACTAAAGAGACTCTCAGCTTCCAGGACATCATGAAAAGTTACCGCAGCCAACCGCAGGCCAGCAGCCATGTGAGAGACACAAACACAGGAATATGTCCCTGAATATTGAAATATGAATAGATTAACAGTTACAGCAAGAACTGCATTGATGTGCATCTTCACATACAGACCAGAAAACACACACACACACACACACACACACACACACACACACACGGGAATACTGACACAGACTTCCTGCACATTTTGTTAATGCATTTTTACCATCAGCCAGAGGTGGACGTGCTGATAGACTGTCTCCTGCTGAGCGGTTTGCAAATGTCCTTCAACATCTAAGCTCCTAATCCTAACCCACATAAGACACAGTTCTTCTCTGTGATTGTTTTACTGAACAGACAGTAAAGGTTTTCGTGTGTGTGTGTGTGTGTGTGTGGTGTAGGTGTACCGCAGCGTTTTACTCCGTCGCACTCCCCGAGAAGCAGCGGCTGACGAGAACATGGAGGTGGATCCTGCTTCAGGCAGCGAGTGTAAGATCAGACGCAGACGCCTTAAAACTATTTGTTAGTTCTTACGATGAAGGAGCGTTTGTACCAGCTGAATGTGCAGCAGCAGGAGGTTTGGTTTTGGTTTCCATCCACTTCCACTAAATTGGCATTTAAACGGATATGATCAGAAGTAACGACCAACTTTAATTTCTGATGAAAGCATATTTGTATTAGCTCAGCTAGTTCTGATTATAAAAAACTGTTCTTTAAAAGCGATGCAAACTTATTATCAGCTTAATTTATTAAATGTAAGCATATTTTTACTGTTTCTAAAGTGGTTCAAATTACAAAAAATATAAAGATTTTTCCAGATAAATTAACATTTGAAAAATTTATAAATCAATAATTAGAGTGACAAAAGGAAAAGCTGGATTTAGTTTATGACCAGAGGAATGTAAAAAAAAACTTGTACTAATTGATTCATTTGTTCCTACAGCTGCGGAGAAAACCAGTCAGGTTCCAGGAGACGCCAACTTGGACCAATCAGGGGACGAAGAACGTGGCGACCTCATCCAGTTTTACAACAACGTCTTTGTCCTGAGGATGAAGAGCTTCGCGCTGCGATACGCCGCCCACGATAACCGGGTACGACAATCACAGTAACACAGTTGGAGTTGTTGACCAGGAACGCGATCTGACTGCTTTTCTCTGTGCAGGCCGATGCTCCTCCCCTCTCCCCGTTCCCGTCAGTTCGGGCTCAGCCCCTCTCTCCTCGCCGGGTCTCTCAGAGACATTCCCTGTACGTCTCCCCTCACAAGAACTCTTCGGCCTGCCTCACGCCCAACTCCTACACCTACAGGATCAACAGCAGCCCGTCCAAGGCAAGAACTGACACGCTCACACTAAACTTCAAGTAAATTGATAGAAAACACTCGTTTACTCACCGCCTGTTGGTCTTTGTCGCTTCCTCCCTGCAGGAGTTATCGGACATCAACCGCATGATCAGACAGGGCTGCGCGAGCAGGAAGCGAGCCTTCACCATGGAGGGGGACGTGATGATGTCGTCGGCGTGCGACTCCCCCAACAAGAGAGTGTGCCCAGAGAACGGCAGCAGCCCGGACGTGCTGTTGAAGCGCCTGCAGGACGTTGTGTCCGAGCGACAGAGTCACTAAACGGAGACACGGACATGAGAGTAATGAATTATTGTCATCACCGAACATTGTGTGGAGAAACGTTTTTCCCCCAGAAACTTTGTATGTCATAAGACCTGCGCCCCAAATAATCGCTGACATAATTCAGGCCATTTGGTTTTAAACGTCTCATTCCACTGATAGTGCTGCAACAGCCCTGATTTCGGGCTTAAATTAGAATTTTATTCAAATAATAAGAACTAATGAAAAAATGATTTGAGCAGCTTCAGCTCTATTAACAGATAATGGAACGGTCAATTATGGACACGTTGGACTTTTATTGTTTTTATACATCGAATGCTCCACAGTTTTACGAGTAGCTCAGGTCAACGTCTACCCAAAGCCAAACGGATCGTGGTTCATCTCCTGTTCTGGTGCGTGTCCGTGAAGCCTGCCGGGCGACCTGGGACCCGTACTGCTAACGGACATTTGGTTTTTGGTTTTTAAAAAGTCATACATACAAATTCAACCACTGTCAATTTCACAGGTTTATGCATATATGGGTATTTTTCAGCGTACAGGAAAACACTCAAACACACCAAAGGGAAAGGAACGAATTATGACCCATTTCGGTTGCGCTAAACTCAGACTTTGTTGAAGTGCTTTGCTCAAGACGAGCTTCTCTCTTAAAAGGCAACGCACAGCAACTCTTGCTTGAAGAAAATGTTTAACAGGGTTTTGAGTTTTTCTTCTTACGAGTCAAACTGGCCACCAGCAAGAAAAAAAAGTTCACAGTTCTTCACACAGTTAGTGACAAAACGTCACGCCGGTCTGCAGCTTTAGAACGTCAACCACTCGTGGAACGTTGGAGAACAGACCGGTGTAAACTGCAGCGTCTGTGACAGATGTAGTTAACATGATTCATTACACAGAATCTGAAAGCTGATGCATTAAAAGCTTCATAAAAATAAATGAAGAATAAAACTCAAACTTGTTCAATAATAGTTTCTTTATCCGGATATGGCAAATCAATCTCTTTTGTGTTAAACACGTCTTTCACTACGATATCGGCAGAAGCTTCTACTTTTTACTCTCCTTCTAATAATAGGTTTTCCTGTTTCCCTTAATCATCGTTTGTGGTTTTGGACAATTTAACATTGTATAATGTTGTAATATAATATGCATTTTGGTTTCCAAGTGTGTAGTATCTACACTTTAGTTTTATTATGGAATATTTGTTCGTACCACAGTACTGCTGTTACTTTGTAACGACCGCTTACTGTTTGGTTCCATCTAGTTTGCTAAAAGCAGGCTGGATACAGGGGCTCAACCAACCGCCTGTCAAATACGTGTTGCTTTAACACATTTAAAAAACAATAATGAGAAACCGTGTTGAAGCAGAGCACAAAGTTGTGACTGTGTTTTCTACAAACTGTTTTGTACAATTAAAAAAAAAAAAAACATTTAGCAGAGTTTGGATTATGATTTAATCTTTTGGGTTGTGAGAGAGACAGAGATCGATCTATCTATAGACAGATAGAGATCTATCTATCTATCTATCTATCTATCTATCTAGATCTCTATCTAGATCTCTATCTATAGATAGATAGATATGCACTTAATGGTTAGAGGTTAACTATAGCGCGAGGGAATAACTGAGTTCAGTGTCTGTGACTGACTTCAACATGCGTCTTCGTAAAGACTCCAACTGACAGAAAAGTCAGTTCTACCAGCGTTTGTAGAAAGAAAGTTCAGTGTAACTTTAAAATCGGAAGCACTCTTAAACTTTAACCATTTTCCCCAGTTAGTGACAGAAGCTCAAACTGTGTAAACTGAACACATACACGCGGACTTCTACAGGCCGCTGTTAGCTTCAGGTTTAATTGGTCTTGTTGAGGATACAAGGAGGCGCGTCTGCACATCTGCTCTGCCAAACACGCGGATTAGAAAACCGATCACACAGTCTACCTGGGGAAATGAGGTTTCTTTAACCCCCGACCGTGGTTACAGAAAGGTTTCCTCTTTGCATGGCAGCTATGAAAGAAGCCACTTGTAACCAGATTACCTAAGGGTTCATGTAAATTCAGTGAATGTCATGTCAAAATAGAACAGAATTTGTGTGCGTGCACAAATCAATCTGAAGTGTTTGCTCAGAGGAAAAGGTGAATGTCCTGTTGTGGAGTCGCATAAAAAGGTTGTGGGGGTTGCCATGCATAATGCATCGTCCTGGACCTTGAGCACCCGTTAACAGGTTACCCTGGCAACCACATCCCTTTCCATTCCTACCTGTTGAGTCTTTAACTAAAAACTGTTGCTCTTCAATCCTTAACCGAGTCTCTGGGTTAAGGAACTGTCTGAAATTTCCCCTGTTTGCAATTTAATATTTAATTCTTAGTATTTCGTTCACGCGTTGAGGATAAAAACTAGCTGCTTGTGCTGCCATTAATCTTTTATTTGTGTTTAGACGAGTTCTGATGAATCATCTCTGTCAGCATCACAAAAATCACCTCTACTTTCCTGACAAATGATCCACTTTTGTGAGTGGACACAGGTCTGCTGAGTCCCACTGCTTCTCGTTACCATGACGATACAACTCCTTCACTGAATAAAAGTAACGCGTTCCTCTGAGATGACTCACCCAGCAATACAAAAACATGTGGAGGTGCAAAGTGATGAAAAACAAAGACGATCACACAAAAGAAAAGACCTTATTCTGGAAACAAAACGTATCACGGGGCGGAAAATCTGTGGTAACTTTTAACTGTTACCAGAAGTTTTTGTATATAACCCAGGATCTTTGGTTTACAAGACCACTTGGCTGCCACAGACAAAACGTGATAAAAAAAATAATAATAATAGTTGGAAGGACGACGAAAAGATTAGACTGAATATCTCCAAAGACACGCAGAAAAAAATGATTAAAATAAGCCCAAAGACAAAATGACTGCAAAGACTCAAAACCACAAACAGACTTAAGCCAATTACATCAATGCCAACCAGAGAAAATGTGACAATGTAGGTCCAAACCTCTAGACACAAGCAAACGACTCAATAAACTCTAAATCCACATGCACACAAAGACACAAAATGACCCAAACAATCACAAAGACTTAAAATGTCAGTGAAAGATACGATACCAGAAAATTACACAATGGCCACATACACAGAACGACCACAAAGAGATCCAGACCTGAATCAGAACAGAGACCCACAGTTACAATGAAAGGACTGAATAAATCCTGAAAACAAATACAAAAGAAAAATTAAATTCAACTTTATTCATATGTGGCCAATTTACAACAAAGTCGTCTCGAGGCTCTTTAATTCATAAAGTCATTTAGAGAAAACCCAACAAATCCCCCTTGAGCAGTGGAGAGGAAAAACTCCCTTTAACGGAAGAAACCTCCAGCAGAACCAGGCTCAGGGTGGACGGACGTCCGCCTTGACCGGTTGGCGTGAGAGGAAGTGGAGAGAGAAAAGAAAACCTGATGTTCGCTACCTACACAAAACAACCTCAGAAGGACGATGAAGACGGCAGAGTGTTGTCTGCAGGTCATCCGTGTGTTCTGGGAGGGAGGGGGGGGCATTTAATCACAAGCCGTCTCTCGACATATGAGATGAATAAAACTCCTTCACAGTAGCACAATGGGGAAGAAAAAGGCACATCCAGAGAAAATTGCAGCCGGTTCTCAACAGCTGCACATTGTGGGGATTAAAAGAAACAGATTATGCTTTCTATCCTATTCTGCGTCCTGTAAAACCAACTACAATGGCCCGATCTAAAATTAGCCCAGCTGTGTATTTAGGCCACCTCAGAGCAGAGGCAGAAAAGCCTCTCCGCGCTTTCTCTGTGCAGTCACCGACTCGCCACAATCCCCCTGACCTCACGTCTCCACAAGGTGAGCGGCGATAATGTGCCCGAGGCCGGAGAGAAAATGATCTCAGCCACCGTGACATGAGATTGCTCGACTTTTCACGGGCGGCTGCTCTTTACACGGACGACTTCTCCAGTGTTGGCTGCACGGAGACAGGGCCCGAGCAAGTCCAACGTGTGTGTCACACACACACACAGAAATGTCCCCGTGGTGTTTGTGGTATTCCAGCTGTAAAGAAGCATAACTTCAGCAATCCAGCTCGGTTCCGTTCATGGTAGTTCACACAAATACTTCTTCACTGCCTTCCACTGAACAAGTCACCAACACAAAATCACACACAACAACCCCAAAAGTCAGATCCCAATTCTACCAAAAGAGATGCAAAAAACAATAAATTAACCAAAAATAGTCAACACTGATCCAGCACTGACAACATGACCAAAGCAGAATGGACCAAAACAAAATCGTCCACACACAAAAAAAAAGACTGAATGTGTCCCAGGGCCCATTTTCTCACGACCGTCCAGGGATTATGATGAGTACTTACCAACATTAAAAGCTGCTCCAAAACACGTTTTGCAGCATTAAAACTGACTTACTAAAATAAAAACCTGATATTATCATGGTGTCACATGGAAAGTTAGTTCTTCCTCTGGAGGACAGTCATGTCTGAATCTAATTCCATGAATGGCTGAGAGATTTGAAGGAATGTAACAAACGTTAAATTACAGTTGTAGAGACGTAATTAACAGATCACCGCTACGTGATTTGGTTAGTCGTTTTTACTACTGCACATTTTTTTGAATTTTTTTTGTAACAAACGGCCTCGTGCTGCTGCTCCACACATGAACCTCAGCAGTGAGCAGCTGAGGTTCAGCCGCCCGTGAGGTCGACGATGTTTCCCTGCAGGAAAAACGAAAAAGAAAAAAAACGGGGGTTTGGAGCAGCAGATGTTTGAGCTGTGATCAACCGGATAATGTGCGAGCGAAATCAAAAGTATTCATGTGGAAAGATTGTCAATGAGATACAAAGATACCACTGAATAAATTCTCATGTGTGCGCACATATCTGTTGCTATGGTAACAGGCATGATTCCCTGTTACAGTTTAATCTTAAGCCTTTTTTTCCCCCCACCACTGACTAATTCATCTTTCAAAGCTCAGTGTCTGCAACGATGAGACCAAAGTGCCACTATCAAATCCATTTATACAGCCGATGTTTATCCTGACGGGACATTGTGTTTATTTTACATTTGCGACAGATTTCATGAGCTTCTCCAATCAGCATCGTGTCTCCAATGTCAGAGTTTAAACTTCTTTCCTGTGGTTCCAGTTTCAGTAGATAATGTGTGTTAATGCACACGTCAAAAGTTCACACACACCTTTTCATTAGTTGTTTTCCTTTTTTTTATGACTATTTACACTGTAGATTCTCACTGAAGGCAGCACAACTATGAATGAATACATATGGAATTATGCAGTGAGTGTGAATTAACTTAAAACACGTTTTATATTTTCGCCGCCCTTTGCTTTGATCCCTGCTTTGGTCAACTGACATGATTTCCACTTCACAGGTGAATTTCTTGCCTTAATGGGGTTTGGAACATTAAGGTTTTCATACTTTAGCACAGTAAGAATGAAAAGGCTGAGGGCACCGAACTACTTCCTCATTTTCTACTATGTGATGTCATTAGCAATGTAATGGGGTCAGAAAAAGTTGGAGGGGGTCTGGGGTTGAGTCTAAGTAATTGTGGTGTTGTTGAAGCTGTATGGTTAAGAAATTCTCTGTAAATAGTAAAGTAGATGATGCTGTGTTTGTTTAAATATCTATTGACTGAAAAGCAGTTTTGTCTATTTTTTAATAAAGAAGCTGTGAAACGCTGTTAAGACGAGGTTCTCCCTCAGAGGAGGACAGAACCAGACTGAGGAGGGTCTTTAAGTAGGAGCTCAGGGTCAGCTGAGAGGTTAGGGAGTGTAGCATGAATTTTTTCTCTCTTCTCGAATTAAGCCAAGTTATTTTTGCTCATTTGTACATATATATATATATATATATATATATATGGAAATGTGTATCATGTTGGCTCGCTCTCCTGACCAGATGAAGCTTCCTGAGTCACTTTGGCCAACGCACCACAACACTAAGTAATACCTACAAATGTGTTAGTGGCAAATTATGAGTTCATATTAAAAAATAAAAATCATGGACATGCACAAACGCTCAACGGTGAGAAAATAGTGACATCGTTTTAGGCATCTGTACAGCAGTGAGCCTGGGTAACATATGTATTTCTGCATCTGCATAGTCAGTTTAAACTATGGGGGAAGTCTGTGTAAAATGTACTCAGTCCTCTTATTAAATATACTTTAGCCCAATCTGAGTTTTTGCAGTGAAAATGTGTTCAGGTCGGCATGAAATGACACTTCCTTTATGGTGGAAAATTATCACCTTTCACATAAAATCTTTTAAACTACTACTACTGATATGTACCATGAGATACTGTGACCTGACCGACACCGGCAGCTTGTGAAATTAAAAATAGTTTTGCACCTACATGATGTGTGTATATATACCATTTTTATTAATGAGGAAGAAACTGCCACTTGAGGAGCTGGTTGCAGTTGAGGCATGTGTGTTTGGTGAAAGGGCTTTGGGTGTCTGGGGGAATGATGATCCGTAGTGGTGGGGGTCCAAACGCTCCTCGGGGGGGGGGGGGACTCCAGCTCCTCACGTGACTTCATCTCAGTCCATCTGTCATCACTCGCCACCAGCTCCACCGACAGCAGGGAAAAGCAGGGGCTGCTTGTGCGCATGTTCAGTCTCAGCCCCGCGTCTCTCCATCCTCCATCCTCCAGCATCCTCCTCTCTCAGGGAGACGGTCCACGGCCGACGGAATCGCGCCTGGCCGCGGCACCAGGACCAGGTAAGACCCCGCTGTCGTTCCGATCCTTCGGAACCGCTGCACCCTCCCGTCGACAACCCAGCACACCGCCTCCGCTGTCGGGCTGTTTGTTCAGACTCAGCGCCGGCTGGACGCCGCCTGTTTGCCCGCCCGGATACTCACTGCGCTCCCGGGGTTTTCCTCCGGAGGACTCGCCGCTTGTGTCCGCGTTTGCGTAACCGAGCTCGGAATCCGGTCGTCCGTTGAGGCGGGCTCTCCCTCCTCGTCCAGTCCGCGTTATCAGCAGTCAGCTCGGGATAATGAACACCGTGGTAGCCGCGGTAGCGCTCATCAGTCCGGGCTCATCCTGATATCATCATCACACACACACACACACACACACACACACACACGATCGCAGCCCGGTCCAGGTTCTGGCAGTTTGGCGCATCACAAGGTCACAGTGGTGGCGGCGACCGGCGCTGTGCGCACCAGCGGCGGCTGCACTGACACGCTGCCCGCGGCCACCGGGGCGGGAACTGTGTCAGTGGGCTGCTGAGCCCGGAGCTCCCCGGACATTAACCGGCGATAACGGGAGGCAAATATTCAAGGGGGGGGGAAGCCGTTTTAGTGGGTGAAAGTACAGCTGCGCCCTGATTGGACTAATATTAATGTGCGAGGAGGCTCGATTACAGCCATCACCCTGCTGTTAATATTCATAGCGGCTTCTGATTATAATAGCAGGGTGCGAGCACAGATGGGCGGCTGTGTGAATAAGGTTCACACCCAGGGCTGAGAGAGGACGGTGATCATCGTTAACACACACACACACACACACACACACACACACACACACGCTAAATTAACTGACAGACACAAAATGTCGCGTTTGTCTCACTGTTTCGTGTCACACCGTCGGATCCCGGAGGGGCGGGGTTCACTCCCCCCCCCGGTGCCAGTTTGTCTTTACATGCAGTTCACAGAGGACATGTGTTGTTTAAGCAAAACTGAGTTCAGAAATATGAATATTCTGCATTAAGACTGAATGTGGAGTTGGTTGGAGTCTTTACTAAAGAACAAGTAGCAACACAACACTAGATATATTCGGTTACAAGTCAAAGTCCTGCACTTAAAATGACGCTTAGCTCAAAAATTATGAGGTTTTAAAAGTAAAAGTATGCTTTATGAAATAATTCTTTATTTCACATAAAAATATTTTTATTTAAATTATAATTATCGACGTATTAATGTGCTCACGTTTTTGTCGCAGTCGGAAACAATGCAGCTGATTTTACTGACATTATACGCTGTTTTGATGATCACTTTTTTGAATCTGATGCCTTTAATTGGAATTACTTTACACTAAGGGGGTAAGCTTTTCAATAAAGGGGATAAAGGCGATCAATAAAGTCTGATAATTCTACAGTATTTTCTTTGATCTAAAAACGAACGTGAAGGAGTAAAAGCACACTTGAGTTTAAAACACAGTGAGTTCAAAGTATGAAGCAGAAAATGGAAATATTCAAATCCGTACTCAAATATAGCACTTTTCTAGTTGAAATTGAAAATGAAGCAGTTTATGTCTCATTGTCCTCTGAAATTAAAGAACAGAAAACAAACAGCTGAAGTTTAAAAAGAAATCCCGGAATCAATTTATAAATCAAAAGGTTTTCTGAACTTTGGCTCAAAGCCGCCATCTGTGGCAGATTTACCAGCTGAACCCAATCTTCACATTCTTTCTACAATCCAATATCTTCAAATGAAATATTCTTGCCAGCTCTGTCGCAGACATTCCCATAAATGTGTGGGTTGCCCTGCTTTCACTCTTTTGTCCACTTCAGACCAGCTCGGGCTTTAAGTCTACACACGGACACTCAGGGTTTTCAAGCTTTACCACCTTGTTCCTAAGGTCGTCTCGCTGTGGGATGAACCCCCGACCAACTAGGCCCGAGGGTTCTACATGGAGCTGAAGAATTGATGGGTTCTAGAACTTCTGACCACAAGTCCTGGTTCTGTGTAGCACTGACAGTCTGCTTTTGACTGCCCATGTGTTCAAGAGAAAGAAATGTTGGCCACAGTGATGATGAGAGGAGAAAAAAATGGATATGATGCTGACTGTATATATGAAGAAAGGCCCAAAAACAACAACTTTAGCTGCTGTTCAGTAGCTTAAATAATATTAATCAATGGATACACTATAAAATGTTCATCTGCAAAGTTTCTATAACAGCAAATCAAATGGAGTGGAGTAATAAATATGATATTTCAGATAACGGAAAATACTCAAGTACTAAGCAGAATAACAGTAACTATAACGCCAAAGTAACGTTATGATAATAATATTATTATAGGATCGACGATGCAGCGCGGCCGAAGCGTGAAGACATGAGCAGCGGCGTCACATGGAGGCCGTCAACGCCGTAGAGCTGCGGGAGCTGCGGGCCGGGGGAGGCCGGAGGGGCGCGTCTCCCACGGCCCGGGGCTTCGAGAACGCCTCCTACCAACAGGACGAGGAGCAAAACCAGCGGCGGCAGCAGGGGGCGACGGTGTCGGCGAGCGGCCGACCCCCGACCTCCGGCAACAACAAGGTAAAAGAGCCACCAACGACCCGCAGCCATTTTAACCGGTGTCCCGCGAATAACCGAATCAAAGATGGCGGCCCCCGAACCTCAGCGGCTGCTTATTGAGTTTTTATGGTGCAGCATTGTCACGCACTAAATCCATCTACAACACCTCTTTACCTCTTTCACACTGTGTTTTACCTGTCAGGCGGAAGTGGTTGTGTCAGCTGTTTTCTGTCTGACCGGAAGCGTCAACGAGCGTTTCATCTCCTGTTTGGAGCTAGCGTTAGCTTAGCCTTCTTCGGCGGACGAGCAGAGCAATTTGGAAACGTGTTGGTATTTGAAGCACTATTATTATTATTATTATTATTATTATGCATATATTTTTTTTACAGGGTTGGTAAAATCAGACTAGTTAAGACACCTAAAACCTACTTCCGGTTAACATTTTTACCGCCGCGGTTTTAAATCGTTGCTTCCGCATTAACACGCGCTGAGGTTTGTTCAAATGTTAAACAGTCTTTAAAAACAGCTTACAAGTTTAAAAACGTAATTCTATATATATTTAAATAATTTCTTCCGTCGATTGCAAATGCAAATTGCTATAATAGCTTTGGGTGATGTTGCCAGATTGGAGTAATAAAAAGTAATTTAACCGTCATCAAAGCAGCAAAGTACATTTACTCAAATATGGGCTCGTACAATTGTTGGGTAGCTTGCTTTATTCTTTAATATATTGTTGTTGTGATACATTTACTTTTATTAGGTTATAGTGAGGAAAAGTACTCTTTACTTTTCTGAGTACTTTGTTCTCATTTATCTCACTGCTTTCTCGGTGACATAGTCGAAAATATTATAATCGAATTCTCTGAAACTGTCTTAGCTTGTGGTGATGTTACCAAAACCAGTGGAAATGAAGGAGCCTGTTTTATTTCTCATGGAAGAAAGACGTCATCTTGTTTTTATCTCCCTCAGAGCCTCACAATGAATGAGGCTGTCACCGGCTTCACATGTAGGAATTTACAGTCGGGTCACAAGTCTTTGGACCGTGGTTACACGATAAGAGATTAACACGTGGGGATCATGGCGATGCGAACTGACAAAAGGATAAAAAGCAAAAATCTAACTGGAAAACTTACTTTTAAAGATGCTAAACTTTATCTTTAGTTGAATAATTACCTTTTTGTGTGATTTCTGGTTTTCTGAAATGCCCTCTCCATACCCTTGCAGCCATAGGCGATTCACATAAAGAAAATGTATTTGCTGAGATGTTTCCTTACTGACATTTCATATCCAAAACAAATGTTGACACATTCAAAGGCTTCATCTTTACATCTCTTCTTTATGATTGTTTTTGTGTGTTTTATTTTGATGTCTTTATATAAATGTTGCTTTCATATTGTCTTTTTTGTCCTCATTTCTTCTTTCCTTTAATTTTTCGCCCGGTCCTTTGTCCTGTCTACTCTGTTCTGTCTTTCTTTCAGCGGGAGCAGCAGCATCAGGAGCTCTCCCCACAGTCGTACGATGAGGAGGAAGGAGGTGGAGGACAGGAGGATGGCCAGGACTTCACAGAGTTGCCCCCAGCTGATGATCACTCTGCGGATTATGGCTTCATCTTTGCCCTGGTGTTCCTGGTGAGCGGGATCGTCTTGGTGGTCATCGCTTACACCATTCCCCGGGAGGCCAAAGTCGACCCGGACTCAGTGTCAGCCCGGCAGATGGAGAAGCTGGAGATGTACTATGCCCAGCTGGGCTCCCACCTAGACAAGTGCATCATTGCGGGCCTCGGCCTGCTGACTCTGGGGGGGATGTTCCTATCTGTGCTGCTCATGGTGTCCATCTGCCGAGGCGAGATGTACAGACGCAGGGCGGTGTTTGTTCGGCCCAAAAGGACTTATGGCTCCATCAACTTGAGGATGAAGCAGCTGGCAACTGGAGAGGCAGGAGGAGGCGAGGGGGGAGGGGACAGAAGCGAGGAGTTTTTAGTGGAACATGCAGATACGCGGAAGAATGTACAGCCAGGGCCAAGCCGGGACTCCCAATCAGAACAGGGAACACGCAGGGATCCTGCTCCTACTGCTGCTTCTTCCTCGGCTGCTGCGCATGGAGTCAACTAGCTGCGCCTCGTGGTTTTGCCTTCCTCCGTGTGAGCCATCACCTGCGATATGGGGATGCAAAATAGTGCAGGGCCCTCGTTTGGATTGTCAAGAGAAGCACAATGCTTTCCGCTGGAGGGGCCCTGCTTTGACTGTGCGTTTTGGGATGATATTTATTCTAACTCATCATCATAAAGGATGTATGAGTTAACAAAAGAGGGCTCAGTGCAGTAGAAGAAGAGAGGTAAGCAGTTTGCAGTAAGAGCACATTTTAAGAGGAAGGCGTGTATATCAAACATTAGAGTTCAATATTACAAAAAAATCCTATCAGAGTTTTACATTAAAAAGCACATTGTGTCTGACAAGCACTAAAGAATGCAAGATTAAACATTACTGAGAAGGTTTGGTAACAAAATGTAATTGTTGAACAAAAGGCATTTCAATCTAGCCATGTTTTATACCCTTATCACAAGATCCACCCTAACACAGACATTAAATATCTGACTCTTCACAAACGTCACTGGACTGTGACGTGTGATGGAAAGTGTGATGCTAGCTCGTGCACAAATAAACAGAGGCAACATTTTTGAAAATCACATGATATTTTTGTGGAACGTTAACATCGTCATCAGCAGTTAACTGACGACAACCTTAGACCTTCGTATGCAGTCTGAGCCGTGATCAACCATTTCAGGATTATTCAGATTTCAATATCACGATATTCTGACTTTGTGCAATGGCCAAACTACAGTGGTGACACTCTTTAAAGGGGAACGCGCTGGACGAGACACTGTAAGGTTATTATCCTGAGTCTTTGCGTGTCACAGCAAACAGCAAAACTCACTTTAATTCACCAAGGACAAATGGTTTTATAAGGACATACAATAAGATGCAGAGAGAGGTGGGAGGGAGCGATAAGTGAGAAAAACGGTGAGGTGTTGGACTGAGAGATGCAGAAGTGAAATGAGTCACGCTTGAGTGACTGTTGAATGTCCAGGAATCATTACATCAGGAGTTCGAGGACTCCTCTATATGTGAAACATTCAGTTTGATGTTGTTTATCAAAAATCCTTTTCGTCCTTTTCTTTTACATAGACAATAAAAATGACATCATTGACTTTTTAATTTGACTTTTAGCCACGCAGTCTCCTTCGGCCTAAACCAGTTTTTTGTAACTATAAAGAGTGGTTAATTTTAAAACTGTAAATCTTTGAATCTGAACGTTTACTTTTTAATGGGAGAAGACGCTGAATGATAGGTATGAACACGAGCAGTGCTGCTTTTGGTGAATCCAGCATTGCATCGAAACAATATCATGTAACCAATATGCTTGTCGTGCTGCATCACCTAAAACTGTTGCCCCGTGTTTACTAATCAGCATTTTCTGCTAGCATCTCTTTCCACTGCATCAAAAAGTGGATCTTGTCTCACGCTGCAAAAAAACACTTTCACAATCAGCTTCACCCAAACTTGAACATACATATGATCATATTTATGTGACATTTATTGATGTGACTAACGCGTGCTGCTCACCACTGTTGGAAAAAGACATTTCAATTGAAAGTTGAAATCAATCTAAAACCAGAATATCCACATAAAGTAATTTGCTGTAAACCTGGGTTATGAATAGCATATTTCTGACTAAAAAAACATCTTTATTTTCCAATCTATGGCTCTGTGTCTAGAGAAGAAGCTGGTTAGACTGGAATGAACCTTTAACGACGCAGCACCCACTTATCTGTATCATATGTAAACAGATGTTATTTATGTCATGTAAGGATACAATATGCCTTAATAAGTAAACACACACACTGTAAATTGTGTATACGTAAATAATATTATGCTAATGTATTAAGGTCTGTATAGTAAACAAATTAGCCAATGTCAATGTAGCCTCACACACACACACACACACGTGTCCTAACAAGCCAAGCTCAGCACTTCTGTCCTCAAACGCAGGTGAACGCACTGAGCCTGTGAGGGCGTCTCGAGTCGAACTGAAATCCACGGCTCGTGGCTCAGCTCGTGTGTCCTCACGTCTTTTCCACGGTGGGAACTTGCGAACCTGTAACTGGACGCTTCCCCTCAGCACTGCCATTCAACTATTCGTCCAAATTTTCCTGGTGGTCACTCACCCCTCGGCTGCAGTGACTGAGGACATGTCTGTAAAACTGCAAACAAGGGTTTTTAATTTTGAATCCAAAACTGTTAGGGAATAGAAAATTCACTTTTATGTCTGGTGTTTTTACATGCGCATATGCAGGGGGCCTCACAGTGCAGCTCCTTAATACATTGTCACATCTCAAATATTAGCATAACAGGCACAGTGTGTCACCACACACTCACAGCCAGGAGGGAGACGGGGACTTTATCAAGTCAGCTGCGATTAACGCGGCCTTGTCTCTGCAAATCTGGGTTCTGACAGTTGAACGGCTTGTTTGAGGGATTGCTCCTGCCTCGATTTAGCCGGTGGATTTAGATGTATGAGTGATCATTCAATCAGTACTGACTTTATTGTCCCCAGGAGGCGAGTTTTTGATCCAAGCATTGTGGAAGTGGACCCACAAAAACAAAAGTCACAGTAGGAATCTAAAACCAACCACCTGCGCTCCACAAGGTCAGGCTGGAGGAAGCTGCGGCTCGGTGAGTTCCTGCAGTGGAAACAGTCGTGGCTCAGTGTTTGCGAGGACGTCTCGAGCCTAACCCAAAGTACATACACACTGGCAAACTACTGTCAAGCTGTTTCACATTTATCTTTCACAGTGCAATTATTCTGTAAATATTACACAGACGTGTCGGATGTAGAGGACCAGCAAAATCTAAGGCTCAGAAACCAAATACACAATGCAGGTATGCAAAATTGTCAAGCCTCTTGAGTTGGACCAATTTCTGTTTGTTAGCAGCTTATTAACCTCAGCACAACAAATAGCTTTTAAAAACCTTTTTTTCCATTGCAGATTAATCTAGCAGTTTTTTTCTCAATAAATAAACTATTGGTTTGGTCCTACAAATTTAAATAACTCAAAATTCACAAAAAACATGCTGATTATTTTCTCATTTAAAGGTAGAAAATAGTGAAGAAAAAACCTGTTGTGATTGCTAATTTCAATAACATTCAAAGGAAAAATGAATGTTCCCATATATTTGCCATTTCTGCTTGATAAACCACTAAACTAAATTGATTATCAAATTAGTTAGCACTTTTTTGTCGTTGCATTTCCAAATAGCAGATACATTTGAACTAAATTAAATAACAGAGGATGAAAAAAAAGCGCAACAATTTCTTTTTACCTATTATGAAAAGTTGTTTCTATTCTACAAGTTGACAACATGCTCAAAAAATAATAATCAAGGACAGAAATCTGTCTTTTAGGTTCCTCCCGGGAACATGTCGGTGTTCTTGGCCAAGACACTGAGGCCTAAGTCGCCCCTCGTGTGTGTTCTTTAGGTAAAAGTCGCCTGCAGGGACCTGCTTCTGTCTGGGCTCGTACTTAACGTTAGTGAGTTTCTGTGCAGAGATTGCTCTGCTGCTTTTCCCAGCTGCAGAAATCCATCACTACGTTGCAATTTCTTGTCTTGTGTAGCATCACTATTTGTTCGCATCAGTTAATTTTTATCTTGCCAACTACATGAGCTTAACAGTTTTTTGTCCCACCATCCAAACTGATGTGGTCCAATTTGATAATTGTGCAGCAGAGTGGAACAGATTCAATTTAAACGTGATAATGACGCGTTTTATTGGCTTTTTTTATAAGCTACATGTAAGTGGGGGATTTTTGAGACTTTGCTTCTGAGGCAAAACAGCAGCCTGCAGCAAAAATCCAGTGTAGGAGGACGTCAGAACTTAGGAGACGGCCAAAACGTATATAGTTGATGGAATACCGAAGGGGCGTTAGTGTTTATGAAGTTAGAAAAACTCAGTTAAAAGACAAAAAAACGACCCAAAAAAGTGACTCAAACATGATGAACAAAGAACTGACAGAATTCGAACGTGGCTCGAAACGACTAAAATGGACACAAAAAGTCTAAACGGAGACATTAAAAAAGGCGTCCACAGGACCAAGGTGTCCGAGGCTCATCCATTATAATTGAGCCGTCTTCAAATACTGTTGCATCCGTTTTTTGCATGTACCACAAAATATCCTAAGCAACTAGCTTTGCCTAATTTGCAGACCAGCCGTGTAGAACACAAATATCAAGCTGTTCCTGTGATTTCGGTTTGCATTTGTAGGACACACGTGCTTGAGGAAAAGAAACCAGAGGCATGAAAAGATTTTTTTCCCTGTGAGAGCGAAGCAGAGCGAGTGAAGGAGGAGGAAGATGTGGGAGAGATGATAGGATGCAGCCGGGTGACGTGAGGTGAATGTTGAAGAGCTGGATTTTCAGCTGAACACAAAGAGTGACTCTGCATAAGGCGAAATACTCGAAGTGACGCACGCAGGTGTCCCCCCCCCCCCACTCACCTGTACACGCGTCCCTTAAACAGGATGCGATACAGAGCGAGGCATCAGCTTAAAGCGCTGGTCTTTATTAACGTGGCAAACGTCACAGCGGCTTCACACAGGTTGGATGCACAGAGCTGGAAAAAGGGGTTTAGAAGGATTTCACGAGTGACTTTAGTCGCACGTCAGGAGGAAGCAAAGGTTGTGCTGCTTTTTTCCCGTGGAAACACTGAACTCCAGCACAACGTTACGTCTAACGTTAATCATGCACAGGAGCTGATCCAGCATTATGTTGCTGCTTCTCAGCAGCTAGGACCTTGGATTTTGGTAAATGTGCACGATTTAAATAATCTATTAATGTTTTCTATTAACAGAATGAGGTCGTGTTGACATTTTAAGTGGAAAGTTGCAAACGTGCTGATGTCCCTCGACATGTTTTTGGTCCCGCGGCACTTGGCTGAGGTTTGGGAAGGACACACAATGACACAGTCAAACTGCTTTTTCTGCCTAAACCACACGCACTCGTGCCTTCATCGTTAAAAACACGAAAGGACGTTCACTGGAAGTCAGAACACGTGAGCGTGGATGGTCTGAAAAGAGCAAAGCCGTGTTTCTGCTCCTCTGTGGCGTGAATGTCAAGACCGAACACGAGCACCTTGGTCAAAGAGAAAATCAATCTTTTTTCTGTCGGTGGCTCGGTGACTCTAGAAGTTGTCTATTTATATCAAGGGCTGTCGGTGGAGCAGCTCTCGGGTGTCATGGAAAGTCCTTGTGAGGACACGACAGACGAAACGGTGTCAAACTGTGAATAAAGCAGATCAACCTGAGGAGCTGCCTGCTCAGCGTTTGTGGGAATAAATTTTATGAAATAGTAGGTGCAATGAGACTGAAGCCTTTAATTCACATTTAGCTGAGTAGTAAAAGCTTTAATGGAGGCTGAAGCAAATCCTGAGGATAATGAAGTGCTGATAGTCTGCTCTCCATAGAAATGCGCAGAACATTCGACAGAAATGGTGTTTGCTTGTTTTCTGCAACTGTGCAGCAGGTTGAAAAAAATAAATGTTGCCGTTTTAATGTGAAGGGACGTTATTAGAAAAAGGAGCAGAAGCATTTTACAAACTCGCTGCTTGAATGTACATGTAGACGCAGAATAAGATATCACACCGCCCCCCCCCTTCTCCACTCTGACTTTAAACGCATGTAGTTAAAGCTCCAATTTGCAGCTGAGGCTAGTCTCACGTCCTCTTTCTTCTTCCTGCTCTGCTACGCTCTGCTACAGTCTGCTACACATCTCGATTCAATGAGTTTGGTGCATATTTCTCCACAGCGGGAGAATCTTTCTCACGGGAGAAACTCTGCTTGATTTCAGTAGGTCGGCACGCACAGAAGGAACAACATGGCAGAAAAATTAGGCTGCGGGAAACTGTTTTGTTCCCAGCACATTGAAATTGCGGATCTAAAAAAAAGATCCGGCAGCAGTTGACCGATTCGTACTTGGAATAGTCGTCAATACGCCCATTTGCTCGCCTTAAATCACATGCACCACGGACTTTGGAACTTGAGGATTCCAGTGCATGTGTGAAATGTGAATGTTTGGAGGAGATAATGTGGAGGATGTGTTGCCGGATTCCCCAGTAACTGGGCCTTAAGTAACTTTATATTAGAGCAAAGTTTCGTTTTCGGAGGTAGTGATGGAAACATGGGCAGACGTCTGTATAAATATTCAGTAAAAGGTGCCCACTGTCTCGTCAGGGGTCAGAGGTCAGTTGCAGCAGAGTCCTGGAGCTGCTTGCGATTCTGTACTTTACTCAAGGACATTGCAGCAGTGTGCAGGGTTCTGACCCGGAGCTCAGTCTCATTAATCACTACACATCCCGCTACTGCAGGGAACAAACAGTGAAGGTTGACAGCAGACGAGTGTCCGAGTCAAAACGCAACATTGTCCTGTTTTGTTCGTCTTAAAACCACCTAAAATCGTCCAGGCCGATGCTCGTTCCTCGTCTGCCTCCCTTCATGTCGGTTTAAATACGCACGGATGTAACCCAGACTCATGAATGTACACGTGAACGCGGGAGGGGGCGCCGTCGCACGACTTGTCGTTCACAAGTGAAGCGGTTTGGTGTAAGCGTTCACCATTTCAGTCACTAATATCTAACAATTCCCGTTCTGTCTTTTTTATACTGTCATGAACATACAGCGGTAATAGATAAATATTAAGGACACAACGTGATATTTCATTGAGAAAAACCATTCTGTGTGAAATATTGCTCTAAGAAACCAGAAAGTAGTTGTGTTTGTTTGTGAGTCGATGATGTGGTTCTTCCTATGGCAATGAAAGTATCATTTAGCACAGAAGAAATATGAATAATTAAAGGCATATATGATGTTTATTTTAGTGTTGTCTGCATCACTCTCAGCTTGGGGAAATGTTTACACATAGTGTATATTGTAGATGCTTATTGTCATATCCTGTTAACCTGAGTGAGAACCAGGGTCTCTAGACTGTTACAAAACAGGCTGTAATATAATTCAGCTCATTAGATGAAAATGTTGTAATTGATGAAACTACGCCGTTGGTTGGACGTCTTCACATTATAAAGGAAAAAGGTTGTTACGTATTAACGACACGGTAAAAACACAGTCACAACCTATTCAAATATTTATTCAGTTTTCCATTTTTGTATTTGGATAGCTGTTTTTTTCCCTCTGTCCAGGGTTTAAAGGCACAGAGAAACATCCAATCAGCTGCCAGATTGTGTTTCTGTGCTCTCTCACCATTGGTCGCAGCCACTTTGGGCGGACAGAGAACCTGCAGGGACAGTAGAATGTCCAGATTCGCCCTCCGTGAAACGTTACGTTCCACCACTGTGTGAGAATAATTTCAATGGGCATTGTGAAATATGAGCGTCAGAAAACCCTCGATGGTCACGTCCGCCGTGTACCTTTACGTGGTTCACGCCTCAGCGAATGGATGATTCCACCACAACCGCTCAGAGTGAGGCATTCGCTGCACCACCTGACGTGACCCCGAAACATAAGTAACGCGTTTTTCACTCATCCATCAGTTCACGTTTCAAAGTTTCCGTCTTCGTCACCACACGGTGGAGGAGGCCGCGGCCGCCAGTAGCTGTTTTTCCACATTAATGTGAATACGCCTTGACACGGCACTTGAAATGGTTTCACCTGCACAGACGCCTGCTTTGCTCAGAGCACAGTGACACATGTACAGTGTATTAAAAGAAAACCATAATCTGACCTGTTTATTTGTGGCAGTTCATCTTAGGAATTACACTGAACGTAAACGTTTACCCTAAAGTCAAACGTGGATGGATGTCGTAGAGCGAGCTGAGAAATGACTACGTCTGTCATTACTTCGCGTCCACTTCCTGTCTGCTGCCGTATGTGCTTCAGGAGACGGTGAATCTGCATGTTGTTGCTATGTGATGCTGTGAGGGTCCGAGGCCTCGTTCCTGTACATACTGAGGGGCTGTACACTTCATGTAACCACAACGCTCATTTCTAACCATGGTTTTGTTAACGTGAACAATAAACCTGTTGTTTTTAACTCAGTCTGCGGGTCTGTCTGACTGGTCCCAGGTTCTTCTGGTCTTTGATTTCAGCACAGACATTGTGTTCTTCATTTCCTCAAATTTGTGCTAAAGAATAAACTGATTAGATTTGGGGTCAAAGGTTTAGGTCACTGCGAAATCTGCCCTAGTCCCATCAATTCTGTCCCTTATGAACGCCTGGAAGGAATTTATCACACCTGGCACAAACTTGCGCTAATGGATAAACTGATTAGACTTTAAGTCTAGACTGACATTCATTACATGCATTGGTGTGATGCAGTAATTCTAGCTTCTCTCCGTTATATTGTTTGATTTTTTTGATATTTCTCACGTTTTTCAGTCGTTTCCTGCCAGGACGGAACACTGCACCATCTATTTGTTGCTGCCTCCAGGACTGTGCAACTGTTTTTTGGGGTATTGTTCCAACTGTTGAATAGCTTGATTTCGTGGCAGATTTTCATGATGGCTCTACGTAACACACAAACGCATTCTGACATGGGAACAAACGAGCACGTTAAAGATTTTTCTGATTGTTCCCTTGTACCTCCAAATAATCTGTGAATTGCTTCAAACCCAACAAAGCTGTTACAAAAATGCACGTCATCAGTATCTGACTATGATTTCTTTGGTTTATGGGGAAATTTAAAGTGAATAAACGGCAGTTGAGGTGTGTCAGACAATCTCAGCTCGTCTTTGTGAGGAAAAGTGAGAAGCGGAAACTGCGACGGAAAGAACAGCCGAGTGTGAACAAAGGGGACGTAAGTGATGCCGAGTCTCACAGTAAATTTCACCCCTTTCTTGTTAAATGTAATTAGAGGTTCCGACACTCACCTGACGATGAGTAGACACTAGACAACGTTTCAGCGTGTGGCTGTAACTGATGTTGCTCGGTGAGGATGTCATTGCATCTAGTTGAGAACATTATTCTGCAACAGTCGTGACTCATTCTCGACTGTTGTTGAGAGGGAAACAGTGACAGAGCGACAGAACACGGGGGAGGTAAAACAAGATGGGGAGCGAGAAGAGTCGGAGGGAGGAAGACCGAAGCAACAACTGCAGGCTGTTACTTCCAATCCAAATTCACCAAAGGATTAAAAGTGAAAGTTGTGGCAGATATAGAGGATGTCGAGGGTAAATAAAGTCTTTGATTTGTGAATTGCACATTTTCTATGTCATTTAATATATTTTAAGTGTCAAGCCATTTCACAGCACTGTGACCACAGCATTGACCACCTGTGGCGTCTGCTTCTATATTTGTCCCCATTCAGCTCAACGGGACAAACACAGAGAATCTGAGACGGCTGTTTGTCACCCGCCTGCAGAGGGACAGTCGAATTTACATTGAGGACAGAGACGAGAAATCATCCTTCGAAGAAATGGTAATGTCCAGTCACCACAACCTGCCAATTTTATCCAATTACAACTTTTCTGCACATTTCTCCTACACTCTGCCCGGTCCCTGAATGCATCACAATGCGTTACAGAGTTTGTGAATGATGCACAGCATCGCTTAAAGTAAAAGCCGAGTGACTGGTCCACTTATGACAAAAACAGATTTCAGGACATTCAACAGTTTAGGGAAATCAAGGAGTCACTATTGATGTGTAGGAGAGTTACAGATCTTTTAGGAGAGGTTGGATGTCTGAAAAAAATCACAGCAACAGTCTCTGATGCTCGCTGACAGTCATTTGCATTTTTGTGGACAACACAAACCATGTCCCCAACGGACAAACACGCCTGGAGAAATGCAGGGACAGAGGCTGCTCACTTTAGTGTCAGAAAAATCAAAGCGATAAATGTGTGTTTGAATAATAAAACTGTGGCCGGACTCGCTATTGTCACATGCTCCAACAATTTAATGGTAAAGAAAACTTTAAATCCTCACAGTGACTCACACACTTTGGGAAAGCTGCCACAAAACTGGACCTTTTAGGACACGTAATTCCAAGAGGGAGTGATGGAAGTTTCCTCGCCGGGCAGAAAAGTACTGTTAAGAAAATAATGAAATCAGTTTCTCCCAGATTAACTTTGTTTAATATCATATCGAAATTTAAACTTAATCGTTTTTAAGCTTTACCACATTATATGGATCAAGTGGCTTGTGAAAAATGCAGCGTCAGATCCACATTTAATCAACATTTAAAGAGATGAAAGATTCAGACTGGTCCCAACCTTAAAAGAAAAGACAGAAAAACACTTGACTTCACAGAAACAGCAACAACTTCAACCCAAAGTTTTTATTTGAGCATTTTGGCATGAGATATTAAATCAACCAACAATACAAACAAAAAGCAAATATAACGACGCAGGCTTCAAGCTCTTCTAATATCACCACAAAATACAAGGAATCAACTAAGTTTATTCTGTCTTATGAATAAATTATTACTACCTAATGTAGTTTAATGGGATGAAGAAAGCTAAAGAGCAACTGCTTCGCACTGTCTTAACATTTATTTTGATTTTATTGGCGTACTTGGCAGGGACAGTGCACATTAATAAGCATTTCAGCAAATGTACCAGAATTAGCCAAAAGGCTGTTTTCCATCTGCAGCCGGAGACAAATGTTCGTGTCTCCCTCAATAAACACATACTTGGATAAAGGAAAACAATATGGCGACAAACGCAGCGAACAACAAGTGCCTAAAAGATATTAACAGTTACTTAAATATTCCAACATCGAAACATGTCAGGTGAGGACAGAGCAGCCGCAGCGATAATCTGAACCACCCGACTAATGAAGCAGCTTCTCAGATGCGTTTTGAACGTACGAGTTCAGCTCCGCTCGTGCAGCTGTAACTGAAAATGCCCACTGACTTTTTGGAGAGGAACGATGCAGTCCCGTCAATACGAGGCATTTCTAGTATTTACCAACTGGCCGAGTGGAGGAGATGACAGACCATGAATAATTTGGTATATTAAACACAATTTTTCATATTTCATAATGATCTCCCACGTCTCATTAGGAAGCAAAGGTTTTATTTTGAAGAAAACGTGCGAGTGCCTGGAGGCTCCAACAGATGCCCACATCGGCTGTTGTGTTGACTGAAGCTTTGACCTTTCAGTTACGTTACGACGTCCCGACCTGCTAATCCACCCGGCAGGTTGTCCAAATGTTACCTCGCTGCTTCGCCATATGTCTGTGTCAGAATTATAAACGCTCAAATATGAAGGGAAATTTTCAGATGCTGTCATTTATTCTGCGTTTATTTCTTCTTTTCACTTGAAGTCAAAATTAGGTTTAGTTGCATTTCCTGATTTCACATGAAGAGCGCAGTAATTCTACTTCATTAACAAACGGCGGCTTTACATGAGTTATATAAAATGGACACTTATGCAAACAAACCCATTTTCTCAAATATAACTGCAGAAAATATAAAGGCAAAAATGTTAATGTGGCCTCTAAACTGGATCAAACCCTTGAGGAGGCGTCGCCGTCGGCTCGAGGAGATGACGACGAGCAGCAGGAAACACTGTTGTGCACTACATGAACATGTCGTCATAGCCGGGGGGGGGCATGTGGTCTGGGTCTGGCCTGAAAAAGACACACACCAAACTCTTATTATCATCATATTTTCATTTGGTTTCACTCACCTGTTTTTATAAAGGTAAATAAGCTCCTTTGATTCCGGTAACAATATCGCATTGGAAAGTGGTTCCAGGGCCTTGTCCCAGACAGACGGGTTTACCAACGTCTGGACTTCACCTTGAACTCTAGGTTACCTCACGCTGTGACTGAAACTGGAAACTCGACGAGTCCGTTCAATACTGAGTTAAGAGTGTGAGATCATCAGCAGAGGTCTAATTTTAGAATTACCTGGGCAATCAATGGGTCAAAAAAAAGAGCAGCAACACCATTTGATTACAGTGCAGCTACAAATATTAAGGTCTTCAAAAACACTAGTGACTTGACTTGAGTCGCCCGACCTCAAAGCCTGGACCTGAAAATGTCCAAATTCTGTTCATAACTCCATAATACATATGCGTGTTTCAGCTAAGGCCGTGTGGGATCAAGCTTTTTCTGATGGGGGAACGATCGAGCGGCTACATGCATTTTGACAATCTTCTCAGCCTATACACAGTTTTGTATTTTTAACACTGTGTACATGTATTTCCATCATTGCTAGACTAATCTAATGATGAAATTCGAAAACTACAACCCCTTTGCTCAGGTTTTCCTCCTGATGGCGATCAGTGTCTTCCAACTTCCAATTTACCCTACTGACAGTTGTGTATTTGATAAATATGATTTATTTTATTATTATTATTCTTTTAGGCTGCCAGGATACCTTGTCTATGTGCCACATACATTTCTACCTAAACTGCCTCACACACTTTGAAAATGATAATGACTCAGAGGAAAAAACTGAACCGGGTTCTGGGTTCAGAGATCATACCCCAAGAACAAATGTTGGCTTTAGTCCCGATCACAGAGGCTGAACCTGTGAAATGTGAACCTGTGTGTGTGTGTTTGTGTCTCACCCTGGTCTGTGTCGCCCGATGGGTCCAAACGGGTCGAAGCGAGCCCCCGGGGGAACGGCTCCGGGAGGCAGAATGTCTGGAATGCCACTGGATGGGTCAAAACCAGAGCGAGGATACCCCGACCTCAACGGGTCAACTATCATCCCTCCCCCACCACGAGACCTGAGGAGAAAATGTGAGTTTTATCTTTGCTTTCACTCAGTTTCATAGTTTTACTTCCAAAGTGCTTCTGTATGTGGATGTGACTTTGTTATTTTGACATAAAAATATATTTGGGACGACACTTAACAAGTTGTTCCGTGATTTAAATGGACGGCACAGAGACTGTTTGGAGGATGAAGGAAGCACTTACAGCAAGGACACGTTCCAACAAAGTGAACCCGCATTAAAAATGGGAGTTGCTCGAGTTGTGCTGCTCGATGCGCTTTGTATTTTTTCTTCGCCTCAGAATGAGCCGCACATTTCTCTGACGGAGGGAGTCTGGACAAACGCCAGTAATCCTCCACTGTCTGTTTCTGTGTGGGCTCACTGTTTATCCCCAAATCCCAGATTAGAACAAAACCAGACTAATGCTTAAATATATATGTTGATGCAGGATTCATTATGAGAGAGAGACTCACCCGAAGGGATCCAGATCTGCTCCACCAGCAGCGAAAGGAGGAATCATTGGGTCGGGCCTGAAACAAACACAACTCCGTGAATGTTACAGTCTCCACAGTGAACACACCTACGTCTGTGCATAGATAATATTAACGGGAGTGGACAGTGGTTTTTAAACAGGAAGTGGTTTTGATTTAGATAAAATACTATTTCACTATTCGGAGCTTCTCACATGTGCCAGTTTTTAGAACGTATTTCCTGTTTCGGTTGATGGTCCTTTTCATTCATTTTTTCCACCTCCTCTTTTCGTCATTTTCGTCTTCTCCGTCTCTTCGCTTCAAACTACTGCTCTCTGCGGCCTTGACTCAGTTTTCACTTTCTCATTCATCATTCCTGGTCATCTTGTCTCCCTGGGTCTCCTTTCCGCTCCCTCTTTCTGTCTCCTGTCTGCTTCTCTTATTCTCTCTTTGTTTGTCTTCCCCCTCTCATATTTGAGTTTACTTTCTCTCCATCTGTCAATGTTTTCGTCTCATCCTCATCTCCCTCCCTCACTCTCTGGGGATTTGGAGGCGACGGCAGCGAGGTCGATAAAGTGCTGACATCACCTTGCATCTCATCTGATCGGGTCAAGACTAAGAGGACGAGGGAGGAAGGGGAGAGAAACCGAGGGGGGAGGCAGGGAAGAGCTGGCTGACTGAATCTATCACACAGCCACGTCTCCATCACTTCAGACGACTCTTCATTTCCCAGAGACAAATCGGGATTTTACAGCACATGAAAATGATCTGCATCCTCATTAGTGCCTTCAGGTGGAAATTTCTGCCATAACAACATGACAATGGCCAAATCTCTTCTTCTTCACAGCTGAAATCTGAAACAACATTAACTCTCTGGGCGTCTTCTGGCTTCTGAGCATAACATTGTTTTCCTTCAGCTACGAATTCACGAGAAAGAGACGGGAAACCTGACTTAAAGCCAGAGATAACCCAGTAATGTCAGCTTGTGTTACAGGCTGGAATAAGAAGGATGGCACAGCTGACTAAACTGTGTCCATTAAAACAAGGTTGTTATTAATGACAGAAACCTGCCACTGTGTACGAGTGCAGACCATCTACCATCAACGTGTTGAACAGCAGTCGTCTCCGATTAATGACAACAGCTCTGCTCCACATTCAGACATACTGGCTTTTGAAATTCACAGTGACGGGTAGAGGAGACTAACAACTGTCTTAACTTGACTGACCCAAAGTCGACCCCTGCTCGGCCGCCTCTGGTTCCCCGCACACAAGGGACCAAGCTGGTGCTTTCTGTGTCACACACAGGATGTTTTGGACGAGCACTCAGTGAAACACAGTTTAAGATCTGCACAGAGAGCGGACACAGAACGCTCTTACCTTAACCAAAATCACTACTTGCCTGATTCAAACCTTACACTAAGTCTTCACTCCCTGACACAACACTCACCGAGCAAGTCAATATCTAACCTCATTCTTACCCAGTTATTCAAACAGCCCTTTGGAAGTGTGTCAAACAGTGAGGACGAGACAAAATGTCGTCACTCCCAGCAACTCAAGTACACAGAGTTCTTGTGACATTTTCTCTTTTAGTCCAAACTTCTTTTCCAGCTCTCCCTCCCTGCTGTAAATATTGAATAGAGGATACTGCAGTGTCTCACTACACACACACACACATCCAGAGGTGTGTGCTGAGCTTGTTTGTGTAGAAGGTCTAGACAGACAAGCTGTTAGTCGACTACCACAGCAGACAGTAAATGAGGGCAGAGCTGTGTGTGTGTGTGGGCGTGAGCGAGATGAGAGGTAGATGTTGGTTGTGCATTTGTGAGTGTATCTATGTACGTGACGTGTGTTTGCAGAAGATGTGAAAAGGATTTATTCAATTAACTGCTATTCATAATTAATTTAATTAAAATTGTGTTAAATAATGCAGACGATGAAGAAGCGGAGTGTAATTGTGCTGCAGTTTGCCGACTGATAGAAACCGACTGTTGCACCAGGCGGCGCCTCTTGCTGTTTAATGAGACGGAGAAGCAAGTGTTCGCGGTCCGGCCACATTGGCTGCTAAAAACATACAACCAATGCAACATTTTTTATCCAAGTATGAAATAAGTGTCAGCACGCTCAGCGCAAACAGCAGCATGTGCCCACAGCCTCCACGACGATCACACAGCTCTTTAAAATGGTGCGAACCTGAACACCGTCACGTTCAGGCAGGTCATATTTAATGGGAGTGTTTCGTTAGACTGAATTAGTTTTAGTTTAATAGGAAACTAATAAACTGAAAAAATAAGCGTGTCCGATCTTCCTGTCGTTACCAACCAGTGTGGCTGCGTTCCCCGATGAGGATATCTGTTGGGGATGCGGAGGGGGTCGCTGTCTTCCCCTCTCCTTCTCTGCTCGTCCTCCTCCTCCTTCTGACTCTTCCTCTCTGCCGTCTGTCCTGTCTGTCTGTCGGGAGCTGGCAGCAGCTGTGTCTTCACCTTCTCTGACAAACCATCAGCATCTTTGAACACACTGTTAAAAAATAATATCAAAAAAATGAAAGATGTTCCCTTTTAGCCTCATTTATCAAAAAAAAGCTGCTAACGCATCTAAATCTGCCTTTACACAGCTACAACAAAATTGTCTCATATGTTTGACAGCTGATCAAGTGATAATATAAAAAATAATAATCATGATTCTGTCTCTTACTGCTGTTAACAGTTGTGTGATGTGTCTGACGTATTGATTTGATTATGATGATTGTTTTGTAACAATAGCTGACATATATTACATTACTTACAGTCCCTCCAGGAGTTTAATGACCTTTTTGTGACTGTTGTGGCCTAAAATGTCTGATTTCAGGTCAGCGTTTTTATGAGGTTGTAAATTGTAAGGTCATGCAGAATTCACAGACTTAACATCGTTAAATTGGTTTAGATTGAAACATCAAACACACCTCATCTCATTACTTGTATTATGTGCATTTTATTGCACATCAGCAATGCAGCAGCACCAGCTCAGTTTGTAATACAGTTACCCATCGAGCGTCATATTTGTTATGGTCATTAAAAAGGACTTGACCAAGTAAAAATATTGGACATAACTAACAGGTGCAATTGCCCTTGAATTAGTCAACTGGAGGCCGAGTGGATCGTTTTCTTACAGGTTTTAATAAAACAGACCAGTCGATACAAAACCTCATCCCCACTAACAATAATCACATGGAGCCAACACATGTTTGTGATCGTTATGATGAGTCTCTTCATTCATAGATCATGGCAAAACTAAGAATCATACACCAACCTGTCAAACGTGTGCAACTGGTCAGCATCCACGTGATCGCTGATGTTCACCGTCAAATCGGACACTTGCTGTGTGTTGGAGTTCTTCACACAAATACAAACACATACAAAACGTTAAAAAGACCAACACACAAAGAAATCAATCATTTCTAGACAATTTTTTAGAATCTTTAGTTATTAGTGAAAACCTTAGCACTAAATGTTGAGATGACAGTAGTTTATCTAAGATAATTTGCTGTGTTAGACCCAAATAACCACTGAAATCTAATCCCAACATACCAGGGTGACGACAAAATGGAACTGAGGTTTGCATTTTCACACCTGAACATCTCAAGTTTATCAGCTTCTTTGGACCCATGACATTGGGCCAGTATGACAGAGGCATTGATTGTTAAATAGTTTGATCCAATGAAGATCTGACAGGGATCGTAAGTTTTGTGGGTTAATGTGACTCGTCGCTGGTGTCAGTTCTTGTTCATAGTTGAGATGACAATATTTCAGCCAAACACGATCTCTGGTGTTTTTTTGCAGTTTAGGAAGTTCTTCTGTTAAGCGGAGTCTTAAAAACTGACTGTCTGTAGTATTCCTTATTAATTAGTGTCAACTGATTGATAAAAAAGAAGAAACTGCACTTCCACTACTTACTGAAAACTGCCACCAAACTGCACTTATGGCTAATATATATTTCTACACTAGTAACTGGTTCAAGATACCGATAAGAATAAAGGTGGTTGTGAACCCGAAATGTGCACAATAAACAAACCGACATCCACCTACTTTCGAAGCTCATCACACCGGGCACTGTTAGATTAAGGGATCTCCCCACACGCGTGTGTCAGCTGTGCCTACCATCACGTTGAAGATCAATGTGGAGTCAACAGCAATGGCCTTGAGCAGCAGCTGGGCGTCACGGTCACTGGCTTTATATCGCAGCGTGTATAATTCCTTGTTCCTGCTCCAGTCGGAGGGAAGCAGCTCGGACTTCTTATCGCTGCTGCAGGCCTGAAGGCGGAAAGAGGAGAAACAGCTAAATAAACAGAGAGGAAAATGTGACAGGAAAGTGGTTCACGCTCAGCACACGCACGCAAGCGAGCTGCATCGGCAACACAGCTTTTCAACTGTTGCTAATTTGCCAGTAGAAGAAGTGAAATGCACGTTGATGATTCATTCCAGAGAAACCAGGTTTCCCCGTGGTTCTTCCGTCCGATCTGTGCGTGAATCAAACTTCATTTGTCCAACTGTTTATGAAAGACATTCACATATTCAGGGCATCAAGATTAAATGTGTCTGAAACATGTGAGTATGTTAAACCTGCGGTTAGAGGCAGGATACAGTAGGTGAGCTCAGCCAGAGACGACACGACAGTGAATTCAACATAAATGCTGCTTATTTCTGCACCAAACGCGACAGTTAAAAGCAAATTAAAACACAATGAAAATCACTTTATGGCGTAAGACAAAACGTGATTAGGAAGCTAACGCCAGCAGCTTGACCCGGGTCAGAATTCCAAGGGAAAAATGTTTAAAATGAGAATTTAAAATGTTTCTGGACGACACAGACAAACAGCTGCTCTTTTATTTGGCGAATTCATTTTCAGCTAATATGAGAATGACATTGGTTCCGTTTCTCTTGAGTCACATGACCCTCTCACGTTCTCACACAGCTGTGGAGATTATGAAAAACTGCATCATTGCACGTTTCATCGAGAGACCAACAACGGGAGCTGGTGACGCTGACGAGCAGCTGCGGTGCGGACGGAAGTTGCTGTGATCGGACACTGGCTGTGTGCGACACCGTGTCAGCTAACGTCCCGCGGACTCACCTCGTCTCCGCAGCCGACGCACCGGTATCCGTGTTTTATCATCTCCCAGTGAACGAAGCACACCACCGCGTCCTGCGGGCAGCTGATGCTGCCGGCGACGCACGTATATAAAACCTCCAGACCCGCCATGTTCCCCGCAGCTACAACAACATGGGTCCGGTTCGTCGGGCAGGAAGCAAAAACGAAAGTGTCGGTTTGTGTTGGGACTCGTCGCGCCGACGCTTCGGAGCGTGTTTCGCGTAACCCAGGAAATGACGTATGTGATGACGCCAAACTGTTGATAGGTTAACCACAGCAACGGAGAGCACTTCCTGTCTGAACCTTTCAGTGTAAAAGAGCAGGACTCGAGGTTGTGGTTAAATTCTGACTAACTTCAAAATGATTATTAAAACACGGTTTTTAATCGCATACACAGATCCGTAGAGTATTGGAAAAATGTTTATTTGGGATTAATAAAGCTATTTGTTTAATGGCATGTGAAGAGGTAAGTGGGATTGTTTTGTCAAACAATGTAAACTGTCTTTTATTAGTGGATGTAGTAGTTGAAATATACATTTTTAAAAATAAAGCTCAGGTTTTGTATACGTTTTAACATGACATAATTAAATTTTTGCCACATCTTAAATTTGAAAACAATTAATAATTTTGTTGTTATTTCTGGTGTTGGTCATCGTAAATGTTTGGAAACCTGCATTCAGTTAGTGGGAAACTGTCAAATAACAAGAGAGAAATCAAAACAAAACAAACTCTTATAACAAAATCTTATACTATCCTAAGACCTGACAGTCTACCTACCAATGACTACATTTATACTAAATCAATCAAAATTAATATCTCAACTGTGTGAATTTTATTTTAATATGAGGAATACTTCCTTTGCAACTTTGCGGAGGTTCGTCAACTGTGTTTTGATCCAACCCATGAAGAGTTCCGGAGTGAAAACACGAGCGCATTTATGTTCCTCATTATAAAACGCATTCCTGCAGTAGCATCTGATAAATTAATTTCAGGACAGTCACAAAGACACAGAAGACATTTACTACTACTACTAATAATAATAATAATATACAAAAGATAACTTTCCAAATTTATCCTGAATTTAATAATAATAGTGCTAATATCAAAATTCCTATTGTTGTTGTGTTTTATTATTTTTAGCATTATTGTTATTATTTTTACGACGGGGTCCATGTCCGTGTTCGTCGCTTTTCAAACACTACATTTCCCATGGTGCCCCGCGCGGGGTGGAGCGGGTCCTTCCTTGTCAACATGGCGGCTCCTTTGACTCTACTTTTGGTTGTGGCTGTTACAATCCGCGCTGCTCTTTTCAGGTCCAGCTTGGCGGAGCTGATCGCGGAGCGGGTGGAGGTGGTGTCTCCGATAACCGCCTGGAAACGAGGTGAGCGGGCTTCAGGGCCGATGTCCGGGGCCGTTTTCTCGTCAAGTCGCCGCCTCGCTTGTCTCCCGGTGACAGGGAAACGTCCAACCGGTTTAGTGACAGAGAGCTTTGAAATGCAGATGGACGGCGACCGTCAGCTGTGGACCGAGGGAAACGTGCTGGTGAACGGTTTTGACCGCAGTCTTTGAGGCTTGTCCCGGGTCCACGGCCTGATGAACTCCCGGAGGGGTCCCGGGGCGAACGTCTGCCGTGAGGCCCCTGCTGATCCCCCACAGCAATGTCAGTGCTAATATTTCTGAGTCACCAATCAATGCCTCGCTCCCCAAAAGCAAAAGCATTTATCATAAGTCCATCATACCAACGCGCTTCTGGTCGCATTCAAACTGTTCATGTGGACGGCAGCAGATTTCTCTTGTATTTTATGTTGTAGAGAACAGATCAGCGGCTCGTCCCTTCATTGTTTGCTGCAGCAGAACATGTTCCACATGTTGATTGGGTTTGAGTTTCCTTTTACGCCTGATGCCGTTCCTGCCACAACCCTCCCAGTTTTATCCGTTTTTGTCCTTGGGCGCTGGACGGGGCCGCGCCTCTTGAGGTGGGATTCGAGCCCACGGCCTTCTGCATCCCAACCCAATGCTCTCAACCAGGCCGCCTATTTCACGCAGTGGAAAATGAGCAGTTATACTTTCAGGCCACCTTCTGTTAACTTCTGCGGGCAGATGAGTTCAGCATCAATTATTGTATCAGCTCTTTCTTTTCTAGTTGTTCTGATCACTTATTCTGATTAAAGTAACTTGATTTCTTGGTTACGTTAACAAATCCGTCAGAGCCCCCTGTGGTTCCTCCATTAAAATAATTAAGGAGGGCTGCGTTCAGTCACACATAGTAAATGATGCCAAGAAGTATCATAACTGAAGAGTCGCATTACCACTTTCGGGAAAAGTTTTCAGAATCAGAATTTGTTTTATTAGGTGAATATGTTTGTGCATACAAGAAATTCGACTTGAGTCACACTCACACACACAGTGACAATAACCTGGAGGATTCACACTGAGCGCTGCTGCCTCACAGCTAGGAGGCTGCAGGTTTGCGTCCCTGGCCTGGTGTCGCTTTTATGTTTGGATGTTCTTCGCTGGTTCTGCGGTTCCCTCCCACAGACACAGGCACGTTAGCTTAACTGGACGCTCTTACAGCGCCCGTAGGCGAGTGTGAATGGTTGTCTGTCTGTGTATGTCTTTCTTTGTCGGCGTTGAGATAGCCTGGCAGCCTTCCCAGGGTGGACCCTGCCTCGCGCCTCCAGCATAAATGGTTACAGACAGTGGATGGGCTCACACTGACACAGTAACAAAGAGAGACAGACACTGACACACACAACCATGAAACGAGCAGGGTGAGAATCATTACAGCATATGTATAATCATCAGTATGACTGGTATACTTTTTTATGATGGAAAAGTACATTTATTTGACAGCTACAAAAAATCTTTTAAACCACCTGAAATAATAAATCCATTTGTACTCAGAGGTTTACGTTATTGTTTTATTACTCGATACGAAACCGGCATATGAAGCCTTTTTTGGCCTTTTCGGTTTCATCTTAATGTGAAGGTGTGATGGTCAAACAGAGGTTTTTCTACTCAGCATGCAGGAGCTGGATGAAAACATGAAATGTTAATTAGGCAGCGGCTCTAACAGAAACATGGGTTCTTAAGCTCGAGGCTCCATTATTTGTATTAATAGAATGAATAAATTCTTACAACAGCTGGATAATAAAACTGTCCTTCTGTTGTCTGCAGTGGTTGAAGGTTTGGCTCTGCTTGATTTGGGAGTATCACCATACTCTGGAGATGTTTTCCACGAGGTGAGAGATCACACACATTCAATAACAGGCTTATGCACGCTGATGTGTATATATTACAGAGAAATATGTTTTACTATCCCAGCGAGTCCCTGCTGATGTCTTTTTCTGTTCTCTTCAGACTCCTCTCATCATTTACGTCTTTCATTTCTTGGTGGACTATGCCGAGATAACATTTATGGTGAGTTTTTTTGTTTTATGTTTTGTAGGCTAATGAAAAAACTGCATTTTCCTCTGAAACTCTTCAATATTATGTATTATGAAATACAAATAAACATTTATTATAAGCGCTGGAATAATATATATTTAGATTTTTTGGGGTTTGCTCTAGTTAATATAATAGAGGTTTGCAAACTGCTGTTCCTATGATGGAAAATGTTTGTCTCCAGTAATTTGAAAAGAAAGAATGTGGGACATTTTATTATTGCTAAATAAGCAGCTCAGTGAGTTTGTCTTTCTGTGTCTTCAGTTGGCAGATGTGATCACAGCTGTGGCTCTGTATATGACGGTGAAGGACTACAACAAACAAGTGGTAAGAAAGCATTAAAAGCTACTCGAAATGATCGCCTAGTATACCATCCCAATTCCAAAAGAAGTTGGGAGGATGTAAAATGCAAATAAAAACAAGATGCATGGTGTTGATGGCAGCAACACATCTCAAAAAAAATTTGAAGAGGGGCAACAAAATGCTGCAATTCAAAAACAAATCTTGACAGCATTTGCCAGCTGATTAGTTTAACTGGCAACAGGTCAAGAACATGACTGGGCATGAAAGGAGCGTTTCAGCGAGGCAGAGCCTCTCGCATGTAAAGATGGGCAGAGGGTCACCAAACTGCCACAAACTACGTCCATCATTGCCTGGGCCCAGGAAGACTTCCAGAAATCACCATTTTGCCTTTTATTCCTTAAATGCAGTTAAAATGGTCTGAGGCAGAATGGCAAACTGTTCTGTGGTGAGATGAATCAAAATTGAAATTCTTTTTGGAAACCATGGACGAGGCTTGTTATCAGCTGATAGTTCAAGAGCCTGTTTGCGTTAGTGCAGCTCACACATCTGCAAAAGGAAACCTGAATGCTGAAAGGTACTTTGAGGTTTTAGAGTAACATATTCTCCCGTCAGTGAAGGCCTCCAGGCTGGACCGCATACTGCATCGATTACACCAGCATGGCTTCGCAGGAGGAGACTCTGAACGGACCTGCCCACAGTCCAGACCTTTAAACTATCCAAAACATTTGGCGTGTCATAAGATAAAAAATCCTGCAACAAAGGCCCAGGACTGTTCAGCAGCTAGAATCCTGCGTTAGGACATTCATCCACTAAAAACTGCTCTCCTCACCTCCAGTTGTTTAAAAAGAGGATGCTACACAATGGTAAATCAGAATCAGAATCACAAATACTGTATTAAAACCAGAGTGGAAATTGCTGAAAATGAGAAACGCTTCACAAACTTGCTTGTCATCATCTCTTACAACTTTTTGGTCATGTGTTGTCACCAAAGTCAAAATGAGCCAATATTTTCAATGACATGGTAAAATGTTTAATTTTCAGCATCATGTGTTGTTTATTTTCTATTGTGCATAAAATATGGTCTGAGATTTGCTAATTATTATATTCAGTTTTTATTTACGGTTGCATGTCCGCCCATCTTTTCTAGAACTGGGGTTGAATTTTGATGCTTAAAACACAATATTAACTTTCATTTGACATTTTGTGGTTGCTGTTTAAGCGTATTTTCACGTCCTAAGAACATTTATTGCATTTATATTTTATGTATATTATGTTTGGGAGCGTTCTGTGTCTTCTTTGTAGTAACATGTTGTTGATGCTGTTTCAGTTTAGAAAGCAGAAATTTGCCTTGGAGGCTGACCGCTACCCCCACGACTGCCTGGAGCTCATCAGAAGTCCCAGAGAAATGTACTACATCCCTCTGAAAGTGGCCATGTTGTAAGTCCCGTCGGAGAGAGAGAGCGCCGGCTGTCACAGCGAGCCGCTGTGTGTCTTAGAGACGGTTTTTTGTAGGTGATCACGGTGCCTTCATTTCTGCCGTGACTCACAGAACTGAAACTTAGACTTTGGTGACTCGTGACTTTTACTCTCTTCCTTTGACTTCTAGTGCCTCCATCACGATAATATTTGTATATCTTTATGAAAAATCTGAACATTTGGATGGACTGACATCAAGTTTAACACAGCAGTGAAAATAACACTTAAACTGTAACAACACTATGATTTGTTGTTTTTTTAATTTAAGTTCTCGTCGTCTTTTCTCGCAGTTACCTGTTGAACCCGTTCACCATCCTGTCCTGCGTCGCCAAGTCCACCTGTGGTCTAAACAACACTGTCATCGCGCTCTTCATCCTCTGTACCATAAAGGGTAAAGTTTGATTCCCAGTGTGACAGTGATGTGGTTTGTGACTTTATGTTGACCCTCCCTCCACAATCTCCAGATGCTTTTTTTTTTATTACCTTACAGTTTGGTCTGTAGAATGTCAGAAAATGGATGTTGAACAACTTAAAATGGCTGCACCAATAAATGGAATTGATTTTAATAATGTTGTGTTGCAGGAAACGTCTTGCTGAGTGCCATATTTCTGTCTTTGGCCACGTATCAGTCCATCTACCCTCTGACTTTATGTGCCCCGGCTCTGCTGTATTTGATGCAGGTATGTGCATGTTAAACACGTGTTGTTGTAATTCTCCCATCTTTTTTTTTGTTGCTCTTTGTGCATCGTGTTTTTATCCCTTCCATACACTTTTAAACCGTTTTAATCATTTTTCTTTGCACTTTTACAATTTGGCTTCATGCCTTTGTTTCACAAGGTTAAGACTCTTTTGATTTCTTTAAACTCTCCGAAGTACTTTGGTCGACATCTGCAGTTTTCAGAAGTGCTCTATAAATGAAGTTGACTTCATCGAGGCCGTTCCATGTTCCCGTTTCTCCTCAGCATCAGTACATCCCGGTGAACTTCCGGCGGGTCAGTTTCTGGTGGTTCGTTGTGCAGTACGCCTTCATGTACCTGGGCAGCCTCTTCGTCATCGTCTGTCTCTCCTTTTTCCTGCTTGGCTCCTGGGACTACCTGCCCTCTGTCTACGGGTTTATGTGAGTGCTAAAAAGAAAGCTTGAGCTAAATTCTAACTCTATATTATACAGCAAGGAAGCATTTTGATGCCTAAGGTCTCTAACCTCATTCTCACTTTGACCATCTAAAGCTCCAAGCAGGACGCCTGTTTGTAGTCCGATTGTGACGCTTTGTGTTTTTTCTCTCCCCTCAGTCTCTCAGTACCAGATCTGACCCCCAACATCGGCCTCTTCTGGTATTTCTTTGCTGAGATGTTTGAACATTTCCGCCTCTTCTTCCTCTGCGTTTTCCAGATCAATGTTTTCTTCTACACCATCCCTCTGTCCATTAAACTCAAGTAAGTCCTTTGCCGCCGTAATGAGCTTTGCACATTTTCATGTATTTGTTTCAAAATTAAAGCGCTGAAAGAGAAGAGTTTCTTTCTCTTTTTTTCTCTCTTTTTAAAGTACATGCGCTAACATTAGCTAAAGTGATTCCTCTGGGCATCGATCCAACTGACTTACTGATTTAAAAAAACCAAAAACAATTACTTTTGAATTTGATGCTGTTTACATCTTGTCTAGTCCAGAGTTGTTCCACATAAATAAAAGTTTCTGCAGAAATCTAAGATGTTAAGTGTAATCCACGTATGAATCCACTTCAAACCATCTGATTATTTACTGTGAAAAACAGCAGCAGGTAAAGCTGGAGATGATTTTACCACTTCTTAAAACTGTATTTCTCTCTGAATTGCATTGGACTAGAAACGTAAAGTAGCATTTTAAAGACAATGTTCACATTAAATAGGCTTAACGGAATGTACTTAGTTACAGTTCCTGCTGTTACTGATTATAACCTAGATAAGTTCTGCCACTCATCGCTTGTGTGAATGTGTCTGTGTCGCAGGGAGCATCCGGTGTTCCTCATCTTCATGCAGTTAGCGGTGATCTCCATCTTTAAGTCGTACCCCACTGTGGGAGACATTGCTCTCTACATGGCCTTCCTCCCCGTCTGGAGTCACCTGCACAGATGTGAGTTTGGAAAACGTTTTACTTTGAAAGCAGCTGTGGAAGAAATATTGAGTGTCTGCACTTAAGTAAAAGGATTAATGTGTCAGTGTAGAAATATTATATTCAAGTTGTTAAACACCCAAAAGTATATTCAAGAAGATGCACTTAATGTACACAACTGTGTTAATATAAATGCACCATTTTACTGTTGATCTGGAGCCATTTCTTCTTATTTGAACTATATATTACTTGCACTTTTTGATTATTTTAATTATAGTAAAAAAAATATTATTTCTTGATTAATCACTTGTATGTGATTAATCAATAAACTGCATTTAACAGCAAGAAAGACTGTTGTCCCATCACAGTTACAGAGTGATGGGACCACAGCGTTGTAATCACATAATCATAAAAAATAACGAGAAAAGCCCCAAATGCTAATATTTTAAATGCTACAACTATGAGTTATCAGAATAGGTGACTAATTAAGAATTACAGCATTAAAAGAAAACACCTAAGTGATGTAGAAGGGCCTCTCGTCTGTGGTTGAGTATATAACTTGATTAAATGCACGTACATGTTGACCTTCAGCATGTAATATGTTGTGTTAAATATATAGAAATCATGACCACCAGGTGGCTATTGATGGGAATCAGTGAGGCCATTAAAATTAATCCTTATGGAATTTGTAATATTTGTCAAATTTTCACGCCCTTACAAAAGCTTTTTCACTCTTAACTGTTTTAACAGACTGACATAGTTTATGCATTAAGCAAATATTTAAATTAAAGTATTTTTTTGATTTTAGTGTTTTTATGAGTCAGAATCTTTTTCATTTATGTTGATCAGAGGCATCATAGTTTCTTTTTCTCCTCAGTCTTGAGGAACATTTTCCTGGTGTCTTGCGTCCTCTTGGCCTGTTCGGCTCTGTTCCCGGTTCTGTGGCATCTGTGGATCTATGCCGGCAGTGCAAACTCCAACTTCTACTACGCCATCACGTTGCTGTTCAACGTGGCCCAGGTAGGAGGGTCTCCGCGTTTGAACAAGTCACAGTGGGAAACAATGATTTTAATTTCCTTTTATGAAACGCTGGCTCCATGTCACAATATTAGTGAGACACTTGGAAAAATGCTTTATTCCATCCACAAATCTGTATCCATGACATAAATTTCCTCTTCTCCCCAGTCTTGATAGTGTCTTGATGGGCTCTGTGGAAACCATCATGTGCAGGCCAAAAGTAAAAACTAAGTAACAACACGTTCATTTTGTTATTTCCCCTCAGATCCTGCTGGTGTCTGACTATTTCTACGCCTTCTTGAGGAGAGAACATCACCTCACTTATGGACTGTACCTGAAGAGGAAAGACGGCTCAGAGGCTACACTAATCCTGAAATAAAACACACATACACACACTCGTACAGCCTCTACCAAGACAGGAGGAACTTTTCAAAGCCTTATTTATCCTCAAGGTGAAGAAACACAAACTGAGGAGGGTAAAAGACTTCTGAAGCCTCCACCGGTTGCCAGACAGAAGGTGCGCACGGTACGACATCATATGCAAAAAAGACAAGTGCAACATACCACATAACAGAAACGTGCAGGTGTTGGGTGTAGAAAACCGACTCCTCCACGTGAGACAGTATCAGAACCTTACCTTCATCTTTTTACCTTCTCTTTTAGAGTGCTCTTATTTTGAAGCCCCTAAAGGACACCAGACATCCTACGTTTTATGTTGAAACCTACTTCCTTCTGTAGAAGTTTTAGTTCGATGCTCTGTTCACCCCACAACTCCATCCTTGACAGCTTTTATTTGGAAGCACTAAGTCTCACAAACCGTCCTTCTGAAGCGCTCTGGTTTCAATACCTCACTCCAACTGACACCTACACCTGAGGGGCTGACTTTTATTTTGAAGCCTTCTTCCTCCCCTCACAGCCACTGTAGAGGAATTTTATTTTAAAGCACCGACTCCATGCAGTGTTCCTCTTGAGTGCTCTTATTTCAAAGGCCTGTTCCTCCTTTAACACCAAATAATAACGACAAACTGGAAACTATATGAAACTCTCACTAATTCTAGATTTCCTTACTTCCCACACGTGATTTTGTTGTTTTGTTTGTGCAGAGGAGCGTTATTCAGGGTTCTGCAAGCCTACAAATATCCGTTGATTCCTGACTCTTTTTTTTTGTCACTGCTCTCTTAGAGTTTGGATTTCTTTATTTTTTTTTGAACAGAAATTTCAGATGATCAGTGTTGCATCACATCAGCTAATTACAAAACAGTCCAACCGATTCCAGCCTCATCGTGGAACACGACACAACCTGCGACTGTGATTACAGTGAATGTGTTAAATAACTTAAGTTCCTGATCTGTGCAAAGGAGAAACTTTTTTTAAGTTGTTCCAGCAGAGCTCTCATGTTATTGGTTTGTCACTGATTTACAGCTTCATCATATTTAATCTCACTGAAGCTTTACAATCCTCGCAGGGCTGATAATCTAGAAACAAAATAATGACTAATAGATAAAGTTTTATACTGTATAAATGTGAATCAGCCTTTATTTAAATTGCAGAAAGGACCACGCTTGCATTTCCAGTCCCCACCTTCTGCTTTATTATGTACACCCGTACAGTCTACAGCAAATGAGTTTGACACATAAAATCAACTTTTATATGTCGACAATTGTTTAAGTTTTAGTTGATGTTATACATTTTGAGAGGTTTTCCTAATCTCATATGACTCAATTATTTGAATCATTGATTTACAGGTCTGACAACTTGTCCACATCAGCTGCTAAATATGAAACATATTAGTAACTGTACGTTGGTTTTAATGTGAAACAACAATAAAAAAGCCTGAAAATATTTGCTTATTGGCCATTTATATTGAAATAGTACGTCAAGGATCAGTCAGTTGGATTTAAACCCCTTAAAATGTGTTTCAGCAGACGGTTCATACTAGTTTGTTTCTAATGAGTGAACAATAATTTGTTACATTTATTTATTTGCTGCACTGAAAACTTTGCAAAGAGGTTTGATTTTGTTAGATTTTTTTTTCATTTCATAAAAACAAGCACATTTTTTTTCTGTGTGTATATGTGATTATGGTTGAATTACAGTAAAGTGCCGAGCTTGAAAGGGAAACTGTTTTATTTGACGAATGAGTGAACATGTTATAAAAGATGATTATTAAACTTGAGGTGCTGGTTTACTCTCGTCTTTTCTGTAACTTCACACATTTGTTCCATGTGATCATTTTTTTCTGTCATACCTGTCACATGCCACTTGACATTTTCTAAATAGGAACGTGATTGGTGTGAGGGGAGGTGAGGTGGTTTATGAGAACTCTGCTAGTGATGAAATCAGCTTCACCTGCAGATGCACGAGACTCACACAGACACAAACATCAGTCATGTGAACGATTATTTCACAAATTACAAAGACTTCCATGTTGATTATATTGTCACAGCTATTGTTTCCTCAGGCTTTAGATTAAGATTTATTGACCAAGTAGAAAATACAAGTGTGTCCAGGTATCAAAAGAAATCACAAAGTTAACAGAAAGTTATGAGTCTCAGAAAGACATGAGTGCATGGTGAATATATTGGTAGAAGGATGTTTGAGATGGAGCTGCCAGGCAAGAGGGCGAGAGGACGACCGAGGAGGAGACATATGGACGTTCTAACAGAGGACATGAGGTTAGCTGGTGTCAGAGAGGAAGATGCCCAGGATAGAGTGAGGTGGAAAAGGATGATTCGCTGTGGCGACGCCTGATGGGAAAAGCCCAAAGAGAAGTAGTACAGACAAACTACTAATAACTCAAGGGGTTATGTATGTAAACAAATACAGCCCATCAAATGGGGCTTTATTTATAGATTTTGAAACATCCATAAGCAGATTGGAGAGAGTGAAGATTCCATAGTTTTTTGTGATGATGTGACTTTAATTTTCGATACAGACACGCATTCCCCACGCGGACCTTAATTTTGACCATTTTGACCATTGTAAAAACAGACTTGAACGCTGCCCGTATTTTCCCGGGGGAAAAATGACGTCACACACCCCGCCCCTGTACGAAGAACGTGTTTGATTTAATTCGTGGCCGAACCGCTTCTACTGGCGGGAACCGACGCAGTCACGGGAACGACACCGGCTGAACGGGCGTCAGTGATGATAAAACCAAACACACTCCGCAGTCGGCCCCGCCCATGTGAAACACGACCGACGAATCGGAACGCGAGACGTCAAAGGCCGGTTTTGAATATTCATCAATTTTCGCGGGCTTTGAGGCTCACGTGGTCATTTCGCGCGAAAAGTGACTCCCGGCAGGAAGAAGAAGCAGCTTTTTTACAAGAGGCAGAGACGGACGAACGTTCAGCAAATGGCGGTGAGTGAAAACGAGTAGAAACTGACAAATACACGCACGCACGCGTCATTCATGGGTTTAACGTGTGTCCTGAAGGATTAAGACATTAATTTCAGCAGGTTTAATATTTGTGTGTGTGTTTTCTGTGCATTAGGACAAAACGACAGCAGAAAAATCGATTTTCTTTTTACTAGAAATCTGAACTAACAAAGGCACCTACGTTTGGAATCATACTTAATACTAGTTACGAACATGAGCGACGGTGTCAGCGTGAGGTGGTCAGATGAGATCACACACACATTAAAATGATGGCGTTCAAACACAATCCCGAACTACACAAGGCCGGAACAGGCCAGGAAAAGTTCGACTGACGGTGGAAAACAACCTGCACGTGAATTGACCGTTAGTCTTATTGGGTTTTTACCACATGGCCACAAAGACTCGAGCTGCCGCGTTCATCACCGCATCTCTTTGTCAAACACTGTGTGTGTGTGTGTGTGTGTGTGTGTGTGTGTGTTGGAATGATGCAGCCAACGTTCACTGGAATGAAATAACTGCTCGATCGTAGTTTCATGCTCTTGTCATGGGGCTGGGATCGATTACAATACGTGCAGTAGGATGCAGTTTGTCTGCTCGTTGACAGTGAGATGGAGAAACTAACTTGGAAGTAAATCAGTAAGTCTTGAGACTCAGTGACTGTTGGTGCCATAATCATATCCGTGATTTAAAGAAACTGTTCGGTTCGGTCTTTGTTTTGCTGCATGTGAAACTGAACTTGCACTGTGGCAAAAGCAGACACTCTTTTGCAAAATGATATTTAAAACGTATGGAGGGCACACACTTATCTGTGTAGAATAGTTTCGCTTCTGAAAGTCTCTTTCAATTTGTTAAGCTAATTGAAACCCACAGTACAGTAAGTGTGTCAAGTAAAAAGTTGTTGTCGCCCAAATTCTGGGGGAAAATGTCTTGATGTTCTTAAATGAAGATAAGTAACCTTTTTGAACCTGTGCTGTTGACAGGATTCCTCTGAGTCGTTCCACATGGCCACCAGCCCCAGCCGAGCCTCCAGGAGAGGAGACCTGACCTCCAGCCCTGGTCGAGACCTGCCTCCCTTTGAGGACGAGTCGGAGGGGCTGCTGGGTGATGGACCGCTGCCCGGAGAGGAGGAAGAAGATGCCGATGGGGAGGACCTCATAGGGGACGGGATGGAGAGGTGAGAAGGGGAATGACACCGTTTCACATACAAATGTGCCATGTTGGGCTGAGCAGCAACGAGGCTTTCTCCTCTCCCCTCAGGGACTACCGTGCCATCCCAGCCCTCGATCAGTACGAGGCAGAGGGATTGGACCTGGATGATGAGGATCTGTCAGAGCTGTCACCTGGGGCTCGAGCTGCTGCTGAGGAGGCCATGAGGAGGAGGGACAGGGAGCAAGGAGTGAGCGGGCGGCTGAGGAGAGGACTGCTCTATGGTGAGAGTGCTGAAGGTTTGAGGGGGTGTTTCAAAGCTGACGACATGTAGGTGTGTGCTGATGTTCTTCAGACAGAAGCTTCATTATTGCAGTTGCTACTCGCCATTTATCAATAGTCACATAGTTTATATTGAAGCAGTCATTGCCAGATCAATGCTGCCAATTAATACAAATTATTATTTGCAGACTCACAACAACTGATAATGCCTAATTCTGCATGTTTCTATTGGTGCTCTATGCTTTACCAAAGAATAGCTCATATGTTTTGACCCGCATCTACAGGGCAGAATAAAAAACATAGTGTTATTTTGATGTTATTCAGACAGTGAAGACGAGGACGACGAGCGTCCGGCGGCTCGGCGCAGGCGTTTAGCTGAGCGGGCAGCAGAAGGAGTTGCAGATGGAGATGACGATGAAATGATTGAGAGCATTGAAAATCTGGAGGACATGAAGGTGTGTGTGTGTGTAATTTGGCTGCTGTGTGTTACTGTAATACTCCCCAGCTGTGGCAGAGGCTCTGACGGTACTCTGTCTGCCTGTAGGGCCACACTGTGAGGGAGTGGGTGTCTATGGCTGCTCCTAGGCTGGAAATCTACAACCGATTTAAGAACTTCCTGCGGACACATGTGGATGAAAACGGCCACAATGTCTTCAAGGAGAAGATCAGTGACATGTGCAAAGGTAGCTTGACTGTTATAAAGTTTAACGTGCACAGGTACACTGGGAGCAGATGCCTTCATTTTTTGTAAACTAGTTTGAATTAATGAACTTGGGTCCAAATCTGTTATTTCAGAGAATAAGGAGAGTCTGGTTGTGAACTACGAAGACCTCGCCGCCAGAGAGCATGTTCTGGCCTATTTCCTACCAGAGGCTCCAGCTGAAATGTTGAAGGTGAGTTTCTTCATATAGTCTTTATTAGGGTTGGAATCATATACAATTTTTATGACAATCCAAAGCACGTTAAAAAAAGTCTGTGCGTATCACTAAATATCCAAGTGTTTGGATAATTAGTGTCCTGCTGTATGATAATCATTATTGCATATTATTTAACTTTCAGCTGTGTTTATTCCCCCTTCAGATTTTTGACGAAGCGGCCAAGGAGGTGGTGCTAGCCATGTACCCGAAATACGACCGCATCGCTCACGAGATCCACGTCCGCATCTGCAACCTGCCGCTCGTCGAGGAGATCCGCTCGCTCAGGTACCGTTTTAGCTGTTTTATTAAATGACTGTCTTCATAATGTCGGGAGATTCTTAACTTAAATGACCAAAACCTGGATTTTTAGTTAATGATATCGTAATTAAGATCAGTTTCTGTTGTTTACCTGGATCCAGTTTAGATATTATTATGTGAATCTCTGACCTCCATCTACAAACATTGCACATGCTGGTAATCAGAGCAGGGGTTGATCCAGCAGATATACACTCTCATAAGATGTCGTTATGGGGTGTGGGATGCTTTTTGTCTTTGTGTCAAGTAAACTAAAGTGTTGTTGGAATGTGCTGCTCTCTCAAACTTTCTACTCTACCAAACTGTTTCCTTCAGGCAGCTCCACCTGAACCAGCTGATTCGGACCAGTGGTGTAGTGAGCAGCTGCACTGGTGTCCTGCCTCAGCTCAGCATGGTCAAGTACAACTGTAACAAGTGTAATTTTGTGCTGGGACCCTTCTTCCAGTCCCAGAACCAGGAGGTGAAGCCGGGCTCATGTCCGGAGTGTCAGTCTCAGGGACCCTTTGAGATCAACATGGAGGAGGTGAGCATAACCAGGAGCCGGAGTGTTCGAAACGTTGAGCTTATTATGAGCAGTCCGATGAGTACGCCGTTCCAGAGGAAATGCAATTCTGAAAGGAGCCTTGATGTGTCGCTTCAATTCAGCATTTATTGATAAAGTATTAGTTTTACTTCCTCTGTGGCCTGTTTTTGTCCAAGAGGCTTAACCAGTTGACTCCCATCTGCAGACCGTGTACCAGAACTACCAGAGAATCACCATCCAGGAGAGCCCTGGTAAAGTAGCAGCCGGCCGCCTCCCGCGCTCTAAAGATGCCATCCTGCTCGCCGACCTGGTGGACAACTGCAAGCCCGGAGATGAGATCGTGAGTCAGATTAAAAACTGGTGGCACAGGTGTACGTTTACTGTAAACACTCATTTAAATTAAAGAAAAACCTAAAGCTTGAAAACTGCCACACTGTTTCAAGTTGATCCTTTTTTTAACAATCCCAATACAGAAGCCAAAACCAGCTTTGCCTCCAACTGTCTGACATCAGCCAGATGTTGAAAACACAGTTAATTTTATAAAATGATTATCGCTGTCCTTGAAACAATCCACAGTACATGTACTCACATCCCTTCCCCAAATCTCTTAGGAGCTGACTGGCATTTACCACAATAACTATGATGGTTCTCTGAACATGGCGAACGGCTTCCCAGTGTTCGCCACAGTGATTCTGGCGAACCACATCACCCGCAGAGACGAAGGAGTCGCTGTTGCCGAGCTGACGGATGAAGACGTCAAGGCCATTGTGGCTCTGTCAAAGGACGAACGCATCGGAGAGAGGGTGAGGAGAGGGGCATGCGTGTCAGGACTTTGATTTTGAGTTTTGATGAGAACACTGATTTACATGTTTAGTTATTTTTATGGCTTCATTAATTGTGAGGTTACTGGGAGGACCTCACAATGTTGTGTAACATTATTGTTAAACCAGGTTTGTGAGATTTATTTTATAAGAGATGTTATTTAAAACCGTACAATATCGTCCGTATTTGCTCTCTTACATTTCTTTTTTAGAAAGCTGACACTAACATAAAGGTTTTATAGCATAAAAAATTCTGATGTTTGCTTTGAACTACTCCTGTGTATGCAGATCTTTGCCAGCATGGCTCCATCCATCTATGGACACGAGGACATTAAGAGAGCTCTGGCTCTGTCCCTGTTTGGAGGAGAGCCCAAAAATCCAGGTACCAGCTCTAAACATCTTTCCCAGACACTCTTGGAGGCACTGCCATAGTTGTTTGGTTTGTTCTGGACTCAAGCTTCATGTTGCTGTAATAGATTACTTTGTTCGAAACCCGGTCTCTCCATCTGTGCAAAGCATTGTAAGATCCACAAGTCACATAAATTGCTGCCTTTAATTTTGTAGCAAGTTTGTCCAGGAAAAAAAGAAGTGGCTTCTCACCTCTTAAGTTCAACTGGGGAGGAAGCCAAATGTCCAAGCGTAAAAACCACCACAAGACCATCATGAACCGAATGCACTCACGTTTAAGCACAATGAATGTGTCATAAATCAGAACTAGAAATCAGTTTTTTGCCAGGCACAGTTAAGAACACTTAACAGTACCAGGAATTCTGAAGCTACAGAACAAAAATGTATAAATATATTACATCTTTTCCCTTTCTGTTTTCCAGGTGGTAAACACAAAGTGCGTGGTGACATCAATGTGCTGCTGTGTGGAGACCCAGGAACTGCAAAGTCCCAGTTCCTCAAGTATGTATCAACACCAAATGCAGGAAAACAGGTTTAGTTTTGGAGTTTGTGCTGTAGTTGAAGTGTCTTTTCATAGAGAGATGTTTCTTTTATGCAGCCAAGCCTCTTAACCATTAACAGCAGCTGTGGTTTTTAAGTCTGAAATAAAATTCAGTTAAAGTCACCAGGGTTTCAGCTTCTAATAGCGACAGCAATCGCGGTTTTTATCAGAATGGTAAATTAATAACCAAAATGAGCTGTTGTAAGAAGTTACCAAAGTGGATGAAGCGGACAGTCGTCTGTAGTACTTTTGTTTTTTGGATGTTTAATTTTCATGTGTTTGTGTTGCCTGCTTCGGGACTACGGATGTAAATGAGCTTTTTTGGCTATAATCCGCCATATTTACATCTGTTGTTAAATCAATACAGATGTTCATTAATATATACTTTCCTATCAACTAAATAAATACAAAATACATCATCTTGCTATAGTAGAATGCTAATGGATATGAAGTTCATATGCTTAATTTTCCTCTGCAGGTATGTGGAGAAAGTAGCGAGTCGTGCAGTGTTTACAACAGGTCAGGGGGCGTCCGCCGTTGGTTTGACCGCCTACGTTCAGAGACACCCGGTCAGCCGGGAGTGGACGCTGGAGGCCGGAGCGCTGGTGCTGGCCGACCGTGGAGTCTGTCTGATCGACGAGTTTGACAAGGTGAGTGAAGGCGTGACTGAGCTGAGAATCATAACTCTGTGTTAAAGGTCATAATTAACTAAACCCAACTCGGTCCTCCAGATGAACGACGCAGACAGGACGAGTATCCACGAGGCCATGGAGCAGCAGAGCATCTCCATCTCTAAAGCTGGTATCGTCACATCGCTGCAGGCTCGGTGTACAGTCATCGCTGCCTCCAACCCTATTGGTACGTAACTAACACGGTGTGGGTGTTTTTACAGATTTTAAACACAGCACAAGTTCCTCACTTGCCTGACTTGACTGAAATCAACAAATCTGCATCTTTACGATGGAACCATTAAATTGTTCATATAAACAAAATGTTTAACCAAAAAAATGCTTCTTAACAGCTGACTTAAATCTCACACTTTAAACGTTTTTAATTTGAACATTGTTTTTTGTAGAAAAAAACAACTCGTGAGAATATTAAGTCTGCGAGGAAACGCTTCCTTACATTAATTGCGAACACCAGAATGCTCCACTCTATGCGATGTGTGGCCTTTACTCTGTATTATTCCCAAAAGAGCTAAAGATTTGTGTGAACACTGGTCCTGTGTGTTCTCCTGGCAGGTGGCAGGTATGACCCCTCCCTGACCTTCGCAGAGAACGTGGACCTGACGGAGCCAATTGTGTCTCGTTTTGATGTGCTGTGTGTCGTACGTGACACCGTCGACCCTGTCCAGGTATTCACACGCCTGAGTTTAGAGTTTATAGTGTTTATTATAATGTATTCATAAATGTAATGTAGGTTAATAAGTGAAAGCTATTCACAATCTTAGTAAACAGTTCACATGTGTTCTGTGTGGTATTAAAGGTGGCGAATAGTAAACCCTGCTACATTCTTTATTCCATTTTTAGTATTTAATTCTGACTTCTAAAATTAACAGGCAGTAAAATAAACTTTACTGCACAATATGATTAAAATAACACCCACAAATAAGATTTATTTCCATCCCCCACACACACACCTTTTCTGCTTTCATCAGGATGAGATGTTGGCTCGATTTGTGGTCGGCTCCCACATCAAGCACCACCCAAGCACCAAGGAAAGCGGTGCAGCCTTAGAGGAGATGGTTCTGCCCAACTCCACCGATGTGCCAACGATTCCCCAGGAGCTGCTGAGGAAGTACATCATCTACGCCAAAGAGCGGGTACGAACACGCCTCCCGAAACTCTGACCCAGCTGCACACAATTGTTTCAGTTTCTGTGTGATGGCAAATGTAATTTTGTGACCTATGTCTTCATGTTGTCAGCCCATTTCCATTAAAGCTGTAAGAAAGACATCACTTTTTTAAACCACATTTCTTTTGTCTTTAGATTCATCCCAAGCTGAACCAAATGGACCAGGACAAAGTGGCCCGCATCTACAGTGACCTCCGCAAAGAGTCGATGGTGAGTCCTCTGAGCTGAGAGAGTTAAACGTGTTGAGATGAATCTAAAAAAGAAACGTACACGCAATAAAATACAGCATTATATTAATCCCTTTAAACTAGTAGTAAATAACAAATCACTGGTTTGGTCTCCAGGCAACCGGCAGCATCCCCATCACAGTCCGACACATTGAGTCCATGATCCGAATGGCAGAGGCACACGCAAAGATGCACCTGAGGGACTATGTGCTGGAGGACGATGTGAACATGGCCATCAGGGTCATGCTGGAGAGCTTCATCGACACACAGAAGTTCAGTGTCATGAGGAGCATGAGGAAGGTTTGTGGCTGCAGCTCTTATTAAAGGCTGCACCATAATTTGACTCAAAATGAGTGACTGTCAATTTTCTTCAGAATCAGTGTTATTCAGTGATTGTGGGCTGACCTATTATGTAATTCACCTTTCGTTGACGCAAAATGCAGAAATTTATGTTGACAAAAGCTCAATCTCTAGAATGCATTGAAATGTGCAGAAAAAAAGTTGTTGTTTTGTGTCTTTCTGTCCAGACATTCGCTCGTTACCTGGCCTTCCGCAGGGACAACAATGAGCTGTTGCTCTTCATCCTCAAACAATTGGTGGCCGAGCAGGTCACCTACCAGAGGAACCGATATGGAGTCCAGAACGACACCATTGAGATCCCGGAAAAAGACCTGCACGATAAGGTAATGGGGGAACAAAGCAGCTGTGCTTAGAATCATTCATAGTTCGACGTGAATTACAAATGAATTCAAAACATCAGCCTGTCATCAGTTTGATCTGTGAGAGGTCTAGAATTTGCAGATTTTATTTTAAAAAGCTTTACATGCCGGACATTTTTGTTGCTTAACACTTGAAGAATTGAATCTTTAATGTCACTTTTCATTGATTCTGCAGATTTTATTCCTAATTAATTATGTAATTAATGAAGTCCAACTAGAACATGTTTATCAAATCTAGATCATAGCTAAGAGCATGTAAGTGCTCCGTGCTCTCTCCTACTTTCTGTATGATAATATCAGACAAGTCGGCATTTTTAAAATAAAAGTCTTTTACTAACATCTAACCTTCTTTTGTCCTGTGCACCTCTCCCTTCTCTTCTTGTCCCAGGCGAGACAGATCAACATCCACAACCTGTCGGCCTTCTACGACAGCGACCTTTTCCGCTCCAACAAATTCAGCCACGACGGGAAGAAAAAACTGATCCTGCAACAGTTCTAGTAGCCTCCCCAACCTCAACCCTTCTCCAACCCCCCTTTCCCATTCCTGTAATAGCACTTCGTGAACTTAATTTCTGTCTCGGAAGTGGGTCGTTGCAGGAAAAACGTACTTGAGTTTTCATCATGTTGGGCTCCAGGTGACTGAAAATGCGAGAGAGGGGGCAGGTAGTTTTCCCACAGCAGATGAAGGTCAGTACGTCCACCAGACAGCAGTAGTACTTCAGATGTTGTTGACCTAATTTGAAAGCAATATATATCTTAAAATAGCCGCAGAGAAAAGAGGTGGCTGTGTAATGATCCTGCACAAAACGATCACTGGTCAGAGTTTCCGGTGGATTATTTGAGTCTCTGCTGATGGAAAGTGAATGGGGAAAAACAAACCTCTGGCTTGTTTTCATGCCTTCTGTTAAGCTGCAGTGCCACAAATGAATAGTTTGGTTCTACAATAAGAGCTGTTATTTGTAATAATACGGATTAACTGCAAAAATATAGAATGGCAAAATCTGTTTAAGTTAATAAATAACAAAATCCAGCTCTTCACATCTTTCACAAACTCTCAGCGTTGTCACTGTGTGCACCCTCAGTTTGGGCTGACTGTAAATAACTGTACATGTTTTACGTTTGAGCTGTGTAAAGTAACAGGCTTTCTTGTTTTACTTGAATTCGACTGTGGATCGCCAGTCAGTTGCTGTTGTAAAGATGGACACACCTTACACGCAGACGCTATAAGCACATAAATATTAGAGGTTCAATGTTTCTAGTGTTGGATTTCACCCTGTTGGATTGTATGTTTTGATATTAAATGTGTATTTGTAGAACATCTCTCTTTTGCCTAGTTTTTCTCCACAGGCAGTTTTGTGCAGGGCTGAGGCAGATTTTAGTCCTACAATATGTAGACAATAATTTAAAAACATTTTGTCTTAATTGTTATTTTTAGGGTCTTAATTATTTGTTTTCTATATTTGCTTTTTTTCTGGTATCATCTCTTGCTGCTTTGTCATTTTTGTGTTATATAATTTATTTATATCCCTCGTACATTCGTTCATCTCTTTACAAGCACGTGTACACATTGATCAGTGATATGAATGTTATCAATATTCAACTTCCAGAATCACAGGCTAACGTTACTGTTAGCACGGGGGTCTCCACCCTTTATTCTTCTGAGAGCTATTTTTACAAAATGAAAATGGCAGAGAGCTGCTCATGTTTTCTAATATTCATTCATAGCTGGTTTTAACCCAAACAAACTGATCAGCTGTTTCCCTGCTCCTCCACAATTCACACAAATGTTTTAGCATTTAGTTTGTTTCTCTGAACTTCTCTTTGTTGTATTCTCTCACTGGTTTGGGTCACATTCATGTGTCATAGCTGGTCACTTTTTTTTTTGAAGAATAAAACTTCCTGAATATAGTGATGAAGACGCATCACCACCGGCTCATCAAGTTTGACAGCGGCGGACCGTTTGATTGACAACTACTTGTCAAATAATCCTTTGGTGTAAGAAGGGGGCGGGACACTCCTCAATTTGATTGGATGTGGGTGTAAGTTGATCTGCCGAGTGACCACTCAAATACGCGTAATCACGTTTTTCAAATGCTAACGTTAGCATTAGCTGCAGGCTTTTACTGAAGTTGCGTAGATGCTTAATAACGCCGGTTGTTGTGACGCTGCCTGAAACTTTATTTGTTTTGTGTTTTATGACATTTCACACTTTTATCTTCGTCCACGAAGAAAGGAAATGAACGAGTGTGTGTTCGCGTCACAAACCGAATCGAATCCCACGAAAAATCTGCTGAATTCTTGATGGTCTTAGTGATGAAGAACTTGAACGATAGTTTCACTTGGTTCAGTATTTTGCAGTATATCGTCTGTAATTATTTTGCAGTGCCATGACAACAAAGACCCTAAAGGATTTACATATTTAAAAAAATTGGCAGATGTTTTTGTACTTTTGCATTTAAAACTTTTGGGACCAAAAAAAAAAAAAAACAGGAGCGGCGGCGACATCCGGCGGCCACAGGCGGGAATGACAGGCAGCAGCTGCCGGTCATTTCCCAGCGTCGGCGCAGCAGCAGCAGCAGATCAGATCCTGGTCTGTCCGACTGTCTGTCCGTGCGGAGTCCGCAGACCGCTGGTTCTTAAGCCGGCACATAGGCGGGACAGGCGGCCATGAGCTCGGCGTTTTCCTGACGGCCTCCACTCACATCCAGAGCGCATCTGCATCCGAAATCTGCCTGATCGGTGCATCGCAGCGGAGGAGGAGGAGGCGGCGAGCAGGGATGCTGAGCACTGCAGCAGTGATGCCGGGCCTGCTCCACATCACGCTGATCGGTGAGTCCGTCTGTGTTCACTGTGATTTATTTATCTGTGCAGCCATGGCCACGGAGCGGAGGTGCAGGGAGGCGTTCGTTTCCGAAAATGCACAGGTTGTGCAACAGAAGCAACGCACTGAAGACAACCTGCAGAGGATAAATCTTTGGAGACTTTCAACTAACATCCCACAGGGAGATGGAATACGCGTGAACTCACTCCTGAGCAGCACAGACACAAACACTGTAGGAATGTTAATGATATTTCGTTGTGCCCTGCAGTGCTGCAGTATTAATAGTGGTGCTAATAATAAGGCTGGTGTGAATCGGGGAGTAACCAGCGGCCGTGCAAGGACGCCGTCGCCTTCAATGAAGCTTTCAGGTTAAATTCTGCAAAGTGGATGCACAGGCTGGCAGCGTGTGGGAGGCACGCAGTGCACTTAAATCAGCAGACACACACTGCAGAGTCTGACACACACACACACACACACAGCAGGACCTGGCATGAACAATAATAATGCTCAGCGTCACATTAACACATCAGTTAGTTGTCTGTGGAATGATCTTCTGTCAGCAGTTTTGCATCGTCACCAATACTTTGCATGATGATTATGGCTGCTCTGCTCTGCATTTCTTGATTACCAGTATAAACACTGCTATAATATTTGAAAATTAAGCCTGCAACTAATGATTATTTGCACATATGCTTTGATTTTGTAAAATTGCTGTTTTTTTGTGGGACCTACGGCCCCCAACCCAAAGATATTTGATTAGCAGTGATGGCACAGAGAAAACAGGCAAAGCCTCACACGTAACAAGCTGTAACTGCTGATTTTTATAAGAAACAACACAGAATGAAACATATTTTATTACAGCGATCAAAGGTTCTATGTATAAATGGTAAATTGACTGCATATTAATATTCTGACTGATGGTTAATTGTCGGAGCCCACTTAGATCACTGCCACATTTTAACCATCACATTTTGAATGCCAGATTTTTGATGGCTGTATTTGTGTTGTCTGTATTTTTGATGATGCAGCTTAATCTGGAGACAGTTTCTAGCTCTTTCTGGTGACATCAGGAAGTTCAGTGTCTGTGACGACACTCTGACGTTAAACTTTTAGTGGTGCAGTTTGGTTTCTAGGTGTAAACTGATCATATTCTATTTTCAAGATACATTTTCCTCCTAATGGTAAAACATTTTGGACAAGTCCTCCTCCTCCAGGCTGTTTTCCCCAATGGTCGACTGATTTAGAAAAAGTAAAAGCAGCTTCTTCTAAGTTTAAACTGGCCTTTTTAATTTTTAGTCAGTTTATCTTGACTAATGAATTCTTACATTTAGTCATTTGGCAGACACCGTCAGATGTGTTGCTGATGAGCTGAATGTGAAGCAAGAGCTGCGATAAATTCGAAGAAGGTTCTGATTTCTGACCCATGACTTCTGGTGGTTTCTACCATCATGTTGTCAATTGAGCATGAACGTGGAATAATTCCCAATCTAGAAATCGATGTTGAACCTACCCACAGACAATGCAACTAATCGTAGGAGTCTTCCCAGTGAAAACTCTGTGTGACTCACATGTAGTCCTAGGAATTACCCATTAGGCCACATGGGAAAACTAAAAGGCGTTTCAATGCATGAAAGGGTGACAGTTCACTTATGACTAAACCAACAAAACCGCAATTATGAATGCCAGATATCTGCAATTACACTTTCATTAGAAATATCCGTTCACTTCTATAAGAAAAAAAAATCACAAATATTTATTTATATTATTCCAAACAGGATTTTCACTAGACGCATTGCAGTTGAAGATATTTTTAATTTTGCATGTTACCAGTGACTAGTCTTGCCCACACATTCATAGATATCTACATACCGTTATGCCTTTTTCAGACAGAGTTTTGAGTGTGCACAGATTGCATCAGTCGGGGTGCCGGGGATTTGGTGGAGGCTCCTAGCCTAACCTAAGCTGATTTGGGGAGAGGGGGCTTTAGGACGACCCCCACCCCGCTAACACACAGTTAAAAGTGGAGCTGTAGAGTTTGTTTACTGAAATTTACAGCCACTCTAAGCTTCTTTTTATGTCCACAGCCTGAGGCCTGCGGAGCGTGAGGCAGTTATACGTGCTACAGAGAAGAAAACAAATGCTGTCTGCAAAACCAACTTATGGGGGCCATGATTTTGTCCTGGGAAGTCACATTTTTAAGGGTTTTCCAGAAATAAACCAAACACCAAACAAACATAAAGATGCAGTTTAAATCCAGCATTCATTCTCAAAGTGAATGAAGTCAGAACAAAAGAAACCGACTCCATTTCAGTGTGATGCGAAATCAGCATGGAAAGGACGTGGTAATTAAAATCTGTGCATTGTAACATCACACTTTATGAAAATCAGTGAGTCCTTTGGTAAGTGACTGTAGAGCTGAAACACGCAGCAGAGTCAGGGTGGTAATAAAAATGAATTCAGTGCAGTGTAATGACCAGACTTTATTGATCCACGGTGTGAAATTGTCAAACCACCCAGCAGTACATAAATAATTCACATCATAATTATTACATTTAAAACACATGATTATCAAACACTGCAGAAGGGCCAGTGTTACCAGCTGCATCCGGAACTATAATCCATGTCAAATGAGCCACTCGGAATAACCAGTACTTTTAATTAAATGTTTGTTTGAGCAAACGCCTTTGAACATTTTGAATGTAGAACTTTTACTTGTAACACTGGGGTAATAATAATTTTACAAAAGTAAATGATCTGACTTCTTTGTGGAATGTAAGTTACTTTTACTCCATAACACTTCAGGCAGATTGTAGATGCAGATTCTTAAAGCTGAATATGCTCAGCTAATAAATGCTGAGGTCTTATCATGGGTTCACCACCCACCATATCTTTAGCCAATAATATTTGTACTTTTGCATGAGTTTACAGTGCATGACATTAACTTGTAAAAGACTATTTCCACTGTAGAGTATTTATGCAAAGCGTCACAGAAAAGCCAGGTGACCTGTGTGATCTGATCGGCGTTGGAGTTTGTCCTACTTTTTTATCTTCCTAGTCACAATCAAACGTGGATTTATTTATCTAATTTTTTTGCACCTGTGATCTCATGTTCATTGTGGTTTGCAGAACTTTGGAGGGTATCTGCCCTGCAGCACCTGCTTGTTCTGTCCCCCTGTGGCCCCCGGCTGCCTCGTGGAGCTCAGCATGGAGCTTATCTTCTGTTAAGCTGCTGAGGCTGAACTCAGCCGTTCAGTCCCAAAGGCTGGATGGAGGCTGGGTGATGGTTCTGAAGTCATTACGCTGCAAAGTTGCCTTTGTAGACTAAAATTTCAAGGTCAAAGTGAAAGTGTAGGTGTGCAGTAGGAAAGATTTAATGTGTTGTTATGTTAGTTTTCGGATGACACAGCAGATTGTCGCAGCACAGATGTAGTGCTGCGCCGACTGACACGAGAGGCGAGTTTTAATTGTGTGCTACATGCGCCGTAGATGCAGCAGCAGACGTGGGCCGTGATGAAATGTACAGAAATGGCTGTGGAAAGTGTGAACTGGGCTCTGATGGCCAGCTGTGCCAGCATCTGTGCTTTTATCCCCTGTGGTATGAATGGAAGATCATCTGCGGAGATCAGACCTGTCAAAGGGCAAATGGAAAGTACGACTCGCCTCTAATGCGCGTGAATGCGCCGCTGCAGTGTTTTATTGCAAAAGCTCCGTTGGTGTGGGAGCAAACACGTGTGGCCTCGTGTGGAGCGCCGTGTCTTTCAGCCACGTCACCGCATCAATCAATGGCATTACGATCAAAAGACAGTCTGATGGTACCATCATTTTCTAGCCTCTTTATGGGCCTGTAGAACCAGCACCACAGTGCTCAAGCTTTCTAAGCAGTTTATCCACCCGAAAACCACGATGTATTAGTTTTGAAAGGTGCCGTAAAAATACATCTTCACTTATTTGCAAATTTCAGTTAAAGCACTTTTGCAAATGACTTGACGGATCCCTGTGTGTCCCCTGCAGGCACCAACTACATGTTTTTACTGACTAAGGCTTCTGGGGAGTTTCACTACCGCTGCATTAGTTGCACTGCAGGACCTTCCACAATATTCCTCGTGGGCATATGACACAACGATGCTGCATCAGGAAACATGATTTACAAAGTGAGCTGCACCCTGCATCAGCACACACAGCAAATTGTAAACCCTCTCTGGGCTTTTGATGGAACTGCGTGGCCGCTTCTGCAGCCAAACAGTCAAAGATCAATATGGGATTGACAAGTTATTCATGCAAGCAAATGCACAACAACGGACGTTGACTCGGCTTTGTTTTCCCTCTGTTTTGAGGATGTGTCAGCCTCGTATTGTTGCAAGTGCAAACCTGCTTTATTAATGTGGAGTTTTATCAGCACAGTGCTGACATGGAGGTTTGTGAAGGGGAGGATTAAAACAAGAGCAGCAGTTCTCCACGGGGCGATGGATCCCTTATCTGTCTCTCCTCTTCTGCCCTCCCATCCTCTAACCCATCTCCTCTGTGTCTTTGTGGAGCTGCACGGGTCCAGTCATCCACGGCGAGTAGGACATTTTACAGGCCAGTGGCTTTTACACTAGGCACATTTTAAAGGTGATCTAAAAGTCTGTGCTGTTTCTAAAGTCATTATGTCATGAATCCGCGCCTTTCTGGTATTAACCAATCAAACAGCTTGGTCTGTCACAGCCACTCCGCCTGTTCCTACAGATTTTACACATCGGCGAGTGTCTTTGAACCTCGTGTGTAGCCTCAGCTGTGTGTTCGGGTCCCATGTGTAAAACAACTTTTCTCCCAAGTTGCTGTTGGATTTGCGGAGGTTTTGCTGCGTTCATCTGAGCCTCTACAAGCCTTTCAGGACCTGCTGCAGGGACGCCTCCCCTCAGCGTGGTGCTGCCACGGCCACGCTTCACAGTGGGGATGGTGTCATGTGCAGTTCTGGTTCTAGAGTGTCTGTGTTGAGGCGCTGTGAGACTAAAGCGGCGGGTGTCCCGTGTGCTGAAACCAAGAAGGTGAACATGATTCACCATAAACGGCACGGAACCTGATAAAACTCTTGCTTTGAGTATGTTGCTTAAAGCACCATTTTGCCTAATCGTAATGTTTCCACTCGAACTGCAAAATCTCACATCAAACATGAAGAAACTCAAAGCCGACCTAATTTTTTTTTTGCAATATTAATTGTTATTTAATTAAATAAAGAAGCGTCTTCAGACAGTTGACATAATTTATTTGCGAAGTCAGTCTAAACTGGTGCACCCGTGTTACCTCGGACCGTGGGGGGTTTGCTGTGTCGGGTAAGCAGACGTGTTTGAGACAAGTTGGCTATGATATTGTAATCTGCTCAGTCAGCCCGTGAGGTCAGACGGCCATCTGTGGCCCGAGACACTGAGGACCATGGGACACAGGAGACAGACTGTGGTGAGGGCTTCAAGTTTGTGCAGAGTGACCGGGATTATGGAGGGGATGACTCTGTGAATGCATGACAGCTGTTGTCAATGGATAAACTGGATGAATGAATGCATCTAATGGAGGGTTGGCTGAATGAACGAGTGAAGAACCGAATGAGTCAATAGTTCCTAAGTAGTAATTTCAATAGATATGATCAGGTTCTTATTATTCTAGTAAATACAAATAGTGACCAATATGTGATGCCGGGGAGGAATTAGTGAATACAGAGTCTATAAAAGCTGCGGATCAGGCAGAAGGAGAGAATGAACATCAGGCAGACGAGTTTACAAAAGCCTGCAGTGACTTTCCAAGGGCAGCAGTGCAGATAAGAGCACTTTGTTTTACCATCAAATTAAATCACTTTAATACAGACTGCGCTCTTATCTCTGCTGCTGTTCTTTAAAGCAGGTCGTGTAAAAGGTGCATTCAATTATTGGTCGCGCCAGGAATTTACAAGGTTTCGATCGATTCATTTCACCAACCCCCCGTTGATTCTGTGCGACCTTGCAATATGTGTAAAACATCATAACAACGTTGCAACATGCATCACAATTTTTTTTTAGAAAAGCTGTCATGAAATCAGACATTTTAGTTACAAAGGAGGTGAGTGAAGGGTTCACTGGCCACAACATTAAGACTTGTCCTGCTGTCACACGTCTGTAGTAATTTTACATTGGCCTCTGGAATTTTTGTGTCTGTTGTTTGGTGTGTTTAGTTTAGTTTTTTAGCAATTTGATGTGTATTTATGAATTTTTTTTTGCAAAGTTCGAGTCATTGTTCGTTATTTTTGGAGTTGCATAGTTTGCTGTTCTTGTGCATCTCTCATTCAGTAATCCGTTCATGAAGAGCAGCCTGCAGCCATTGTTCACCTGTTACAAACATGGCTGGGCCTCCAGTTTCCACCAGAACATTGCTGACTAATGTCAAGTTGCACTATGACTGTGGGAAACACGGCATCAGAACTAAGTGACAGTGTAGGATTGTTATTTGAAGCAGAGCGGCGCTTTCAGAGTCGCCTCATGGCTGGACTGACAGTCTCCAAGCTTTCCAACTTGCTTTTTACTGCACCGCGTGGAACCTGGAGCTATTCTATCATGAGAAGGAGCTGGCACCAAATCAGAAGGTCAATACATCGTGCTTTGTAAAACCAGCTGCATCACATGTACAGGTTTTTACTAAATAAAGACAAAAAAGTCAAAAGAAGGCTGGGTGATGGTAGCAGTTTTTAATAGCTCACTCCAAAAGTTTTGGCCATCGAAATCACGCCCCGTCCGACCCTAATAAAACACGTTCTTCTCTTTGCTGTAGCGCTCATGGCGAGCTGTGATGCCTTCAGATTGTCTTCGTCCAAGCGCACCATACCCCTTGGTGCCCCAGCAGCCCGTCTGTTCCAGGAGAAAGGCCCGGCCCTGCCACATTCCATCCAGGAATTGGTCAGAACCAAACGCCACTCAGTGCACGAGTTAGTACGAGCACAGCCTCATTTGGTTCACGACATGGGCTGGCCAGAGATTCACGAAACGTCCCGAAAGAACATGGACCAAGGGAACTCCTCCCAGTTGTATGCGCCACCTTCAGCCACAAAGGATGTAGCCAAGACCAGCGTTGTCGCCACAGATGAAAACCAAGATGTGCAAGATGAGATGGAGGTGAGGATGTGATGTGTATGAAAGAGCACCGCACTGTTAGATCCATATGGAACTGAGTAATGACTTGATGATTTTTCTTTCTGTGTGTCTGACTTTCAGCGTATGGTTCATCTGGTGGTTCCTCAGGATGCAGAAAGCTACAGGGGGCAGCCTGGAACTGCAGATCCAGAAACGGAGCTCTTCGGTGGTCCAGGAGCTGCGGATGCCTCCCAGGAGGCTTCGGGCTTCTATGGAACGGACACGGAGGACAGAGACAGAGGAGAGGAGGGAGGAGAGGACAGAGAGAGAAGAGGAGGCGAGGAAGAGTGGGAGAGAGACACCAGAGAGGACGGTGAGAGGAGGGGCGGAGATGCCAGAGGGGAGGAAGAAGACAGGGAAAGAGGAACGGACTCTCGGGATGTCCCCGTTCGCTCAGAGGTCAACCACACGACACCGGATCTGGATGCTCTGATTGGTTAGTGGAACTAATTTCCCAGACAGAATCAAATCAGTAGATCAGAAGACAGATCCTCAGCCATATTGACCGCGCGTGGATCTAAAGGGAAACCGGCTTTTATTCAGCAGGGTGTTAGATCTTCAAAGGTCCTTCTTAGATCTCACCGATATTTACTGTCTGTCCCGTGTGATAAGATATCCGCCTGCTGCTGAACCAACATTTATATTCAGCATTTCCACACCGCGTGCTGCTGCGCTCTGGTCTCATCATGGAGGTGGCTGGCACACTCTGGAGATTTGGGATGAAATGATTTTGCTCGAGGCAAATTTTACTCGAGGAAAGAGAGAGGCACCTGTGAAATCAAGGTGAAACTCCCTGCTAAATCAAAGGTGAAAAATAGTTTCTCACAGAAGCCAGCGTTTCAACACAGGCAGAGAAATCGTCTGTTAAATCCCACGCGATGACTCCTCAGACTTCAGACTTGCTGTCTCCGATTGAAATGTCTCCACAGATACTCTGATTGTGGCAAAATGCGCTCGGGATGAACTGTAACAACTGATTAACCCTAAATTTAAAATTCCACTTTGTTCGATTTGCTTTATGACCAAATACGTGTAAAAACGAAAATTAAAACTGGTAAAAGTAGATGCTGTCGTTTAGTCGTAGTTTAGTGTTCAGCTTAAACCACGGTGGTGAACAGTGTAAACGTTTTACATGCACGACTTGAGCGTGTCAGCACTGTCACCGTGAGTAGCACCTTGTTTGTCCTTGTGCATCCCTGGTGTGATGTCACAATGGGAGCAGCATTAATGTTGCTCAACCTCCATAAACGTTTTAAATCACTTAAAAACTGGAATAAAGCATAGAGACGAGAAATTAATGGCGCTTAGTAAAATATAAGCATGTAATTTTCAGACACACACCCCAACGTGTTTCTGTCATGTCTCTTTGCGTCTCACAGGCTACAGTCCATCGTTTCACCCTCCCAGCTCCAAGCAGCCCAGCGTCTCCACCCCAGCTGATTCTGGTCTGCAGGAACACCAGGCGTCCCCGGTCGCGGAGGTGAGGACAGAATAAAAATGGCTTGATGTGGATTTTTACTTGTATTTCTGTTTATTAGTTTATGCTCGTTTTTCAGATTTTCAACTCTTGTAACCTTATTGGTGGAAAGTAGATAGTAGGTACTTGTATCTTAGTCAGGTAACTAGATTTAATCTTTTGTGCATTTTTTCTCCATTTTAAATTTAAATATTGTTATTGTTATTGAACTACTTGGATTTTACAGCCATAACAACTTTTTAAATAAGTAAAACAATAACTTCCAAAACACGATGAGCTCAAACAAATGTTAAACCACCCAGTGTATAAATATTTAAGTGGTTGCACATTGAGAAATATACTAATATATCGTTTCAACATCATGAACCAAAGACAATAAAAGATAAAAACAGTCATGTGAGTTAAAATAATAACCAATAAACAAAGACCCTTGTTGTTCTGTATGGACTGAATAAATGGAGGAAACTGGCACAGCAAAGAGCACAGATGAGCGTTTGGGTGTTTTCGTGTCCGTATGGATCATTTGTTCATGTTGTTCGAACATGTCAACCTACTACAAATAGATTTACTATCAGACTACCGCAGCTGTCAGCCCTGCATACTGCTGGGTTAGTCTGATGCGTGAAAACAAAAAGTAATTCATAACGTTGGGCTTCAGTTTCAGAAATCTGTATTATCTTTGCACGTGAAATTAACCCTCCAGAGTCTGGTGCCATTATAATGATATTTACAGATTGTCTCTGTGTTCATTATTGTTACACGGGTTTGGTGTTGATTAGTTTCAGCACAAACACTGTCGCTGATATTTTCATTCTAGAAAAATTCTAAAACACAACTCCTTTTTTTCCCCGCACAAACCAAAAGAAACCTTTAATAAGCCTGGTTTACATTTAAAGAGGATTTGAATTCAAGTCATTCATGTGGTCTAATAGATTAGTTTTGTGTCCAGCTTTTGTCTTAATGATTCAAATAAAGTTATGGTCATATTAATAAATCAAGCTCATTTTGGTAACATTGGTCTTTGTAAATGTAACAGCCCAACAGGAAGCAGTTGCTAACAGTATTACATGCATAACTGTGTCAGCTGGTACATTTTCTTCGTCAGTGTGTCGGAAAACCTGCAGAGACCCATGCAGGGAATCGGCAGACCGTAAGGCTTGAGTGTTTCCTGTGTTTACTGCACAGCTGGGTCTTTTGGAGAGAGAGCTGTGGGAGGCCGAGGGGGAGGACGACACTCAGTCCAGTGGCTATGGATCTCTTCACTCGTCTGTCACTGCAACTGTCACTTCATCCACTGCCACGTCCACCGCTGCCGCCGGGCGAGAGCCCGTAGGAACAGCCACTCCAGAAACGGACACCGGCACAGACTTTGGGCTGCTGCGGAGCTATGGAAAAGGTACATGAGCACAACAAGTGATTACTTACAGTAGGTAGCAACAACGGACAATCGTGTTTTCCACCTCAGTTTGTCAGTTGGCAAAGTGATTGCTCATCATATCGTGACGGTTTGTTGCTGCAGATGAGACAGAGGATGAGGAGACGGAGAGAGAGGAGGATGACGACGATGAGATGGGTCTGCCACATATAGGGGTGTTCACCCAGAATCCCACTGTGCCCGAGGTTGGCATGGCTCCCAGCAGAGAGCCACTGCAGCCCAGTGTGGAGAAAGAGCGGCGGCAGGAAGAACATGTGTTAAAAGGTGAGCAGACTCTCAACACCAAATTATGCTAATATAGAATAAAACCGTGACACATATGAGCAGTGGGAAGACTCGTGTCCGAAGTAACAGTAACAGTGTGACGCTAGTGTCTCTTTGCATCTTCATAGTGCTGCAATATTTGCAAATATTTCTATATTTGCACCTCGTTAGTGCAGAGAAAGGATTGATCTATTGTGTTTAAATGTGCATGTAAAAAATAATCATGAGGAAACACAATTTTATGTCTGGAAAATTACTTGGTGGCAATTTAAAATATTGTTTCATATGTTACACACTCATTTTCCATTAAGCGATTCCATGATCTAATCAATCACCGGCCACATAATCTCAAATGATAAAATAACAACAATTTATGACAATTTATGACATTTATGTTTGTTTCATGTTTCTTTCGTACTGTAATACCAACTTTTCTACTCTAGTCAAGCACGAAAACCTTTTGTTCTAGATTTCAGATTTTGGACTGGAAATATGAACTGAATCTCACCCAGTGTTACAGTTTACAGCTTCATGAAGTGTTACACTGGGACGATGCTGTTTCTTTAATACTGTCTCCTCTGCAGAGATCAGGTCCTCAGGAACCTGGTTCCTTTAGCCTCAGACTTTCAGGACAACATCGTGTATGTCACAGAGTAGGACATTTCAGCATGACACTGAGGATCAGTTCTGCAGTTTCATGCAGTGGTAATCAGAGCAAGGTCATAAAACAGGTCCGGTGTAATGATGTTACAGTGATTCTCATTGTACGGTTCGAGGGTCTCGAGTCGAGGACAGAAGTGAGGAGACGGAGGAGGACGACTGGAGAAAACGAGACAGAGGGGAGACGAGAATCAGACACATCATCCCGCTCACCACGGATCCCTCTCCCACCGTCGGCTTCACCGACCCTTCCTGGGATTGGCTAGAAAAGAGCACGTCTCTGCAGACCCAGAGGTCGGAGGTCAGGGGAGGTGCGGTCACAGAGCTCTTCATACCGGACGGCGATTTTGATGAGATGGAAGAGGCCCAGCAGGTGCAATTACACATTTTACTCAGAAGAGATTTTCTTTTGTACAACCCTGCATTCGCCAACACTCACATTCTAGTTGTTTTCTATCTCTGAATCTTTCAGGTCGTGTGCGTAGACTGGAGCGAGCTGACTGGGCGTGGTTACGTCATCCTCAACATGACGCAGAACCTGAACTGTGTAAGTTCAGGGATGCACTGTTCTAATTAGAGCCAGACAGAAAACCAAACCCAGGGGCATGTTGCAAAAGACGTGTGTTTTAGAATATCAGCTCACTACAGAAAATAGACTTTGAGGAAAAAACCTTTTCTGGAAAGTTTCCCTAAGATCACGTTAATCCCACAACAGAGTCCTAATCCCTGAAGCTCGAGCACAGATTCACAGATTCCTTTCACAATCCTTTTCATTTTGAATTGTTGCCTTTTAGTTGCTTATTTAAACACATTTCAACAACCGGTGAGCACTAACATGAGATCAGTCCGCTTATTGCCCCAATAAAACAGAAATCATTTCTCTTCTCTGATTGGTCAGTAGGGTGAGCCTCAGTTTAGACACCGAGACGTAAATGTCTCTGCATATCTCTGCGAGACACCAGAGGATTCCAGCACATTTCCCCGCGTTAAGAAAAATGTTGTTGCATATTTCTAATAAAATAATGTGACAAATGTTGCACCGCATTACTAAGCTGGGATAACTAAACCCTGCTTGACAAAATTCATCCAATTCAAGTCAAATATATAGTGGAATATGTAGTAATTAATTGTTACTCCACTACATTCATTAGATGCTTGTTCTTTTCAAATTAAAATGATTTTGTTTTAATAACAGTTCGGTCAAAAGCTGAAATTTTCTCATTTTATTTAAGTAACTGTTCAAAGCCAAAAGTGGTTTAGTTTATTAGTTATTTGACAGGGACATCGTACATTAATTCACATATCTGTAAATGCACCAGAATAAGCCAAATGGCTATTTTCCAACTGTATCGCCACAATCTTGCAGTATTTCACAAAAAGCAAACATAATTAAAACCAAAATCTCCTGAACTCTGAGATGGATCTTATGAAGTAAGATGAAGCAGCTGCACCTTCAGCAGCTACATCATCTCAATGTGACAGTGTCGGATGATAAAATATTTATAACCGTAGTTCTGTACTTTTACTGTATCATTACATTTTTACTGTCACTTTGATTTGAGTAACGGTGTTAAGTCCTTTTTCGACCGCTGGTAAACGCAGTGAAACCTCACACAAACTCAGCAGCTTTACTGCCACGTCTTTTTTTTTAAACGTGTCTGTTCGAATGTAAAACCTCAAGGGTGAAGTTGAATGAGGGAAATAAGAAGAGCGACATCAAAATCCTTTGTATAAATAATTTTAAATTCAACAACCAGACAGTTTCTCCCACAGTGACAGAGCCAGAAAAACAGCACCTGAGGGACTTTGTTTGAGCTTCACAGACAGGACGGCTGAAGGCCGTCTGTTCCTGTGTGGGCGGGGTAGTGATGGCGCGGCGTCTGTCGCCACGGCAGCAAAGCAAAGGCATGGCTTGTGTTGTGTTCCCACGTCCCCTCTTGTTTCGTCTGCTCTTCTGTGAATCCAGTTTGTGAGTGGTTATTGTGCCTCGGCTTCAGTATCGGCTGTGTGAGCAAGACGTTGGTAGAAACGTGTGTGTGTGTGTGTGTGTGTGTGTGTGTGTGTGTGAGACAGGAGGAGTTTCGTGTAGACCAGGGCGTGCGGTTGTTGAAGATCATGGAACGAGTGTTTGCCCGACGTATGAACAGCCCTGAGGGATCGTGGGTGCTCTACCTCAGCAAGCCGACACACCAGCAACACCAGCTGCTGATGAACATCGCATCCGAGCACGGTACACACACACACACACACACACACACACACACACACACACACACACACACAGTTAGAACTTTGTGGTTACTTTGTGGTTACCTCCATCTAAATAACGTGCAACAGAAATCTAATTTTTGCCGCCAAATAAGCATCACGTGACATGGTGAAATTCAGATTATTGCCCAAATCTGCTTTTAACATTTTACAACAGAAACCCTGACTGTGAATAAAAACTTAAATAACATAATTTTAAACCTGAAAACCACATTATTTATACATTTTTATAGCCCTGAGTCTGCAGAGCTCTCTGATCCTGCTTAAACCTGCTTCAGCCTCGACTGAGGACTTCACTCTGAAACGTTTCATTACCTTTAGCCTCCGTGGAGCGTGATGTCACAAAATGTGATGTGGCAAATTTCAGGTTTTCGTGTCAGATTCACAGAAATGCAAAGAGGTTTACAACAAGCCAAGCGGTTCTGCTTTGAGAGCTGTTTCATGTACAGAGCATATTGTGGCTCGTATATATAAATTCACGCGTTTGTTTGCTGTTCAAAATGAATAAGACGCACTCGGCGGCGAATGTCCAACACACTATCCATCTTCAGCCTCGTTTGGCACCGTGTGGTCACCTGGTGTGTTGTGTCTTCCAGGAGTCATAGCAACCAAGGATGTGCTGGGGATGCTGGGAGAAATCCGGAAAAGTTTAAACAAGGTACGTTCAGGCGTGGGCCCTACAGGCACACACCATATCCATAACCATAACTAATATTATTGTAGTTTACACAGGAAATGTTTACTCCAGCACATTTATCTGACGGCTGCGATTATGTTACATATGAAGAATTCATTAGAACATTTTTTGAATACTACATTTTGTTGAGTATCCTTCTGTGCTATTAGACTTACGATTTTATATGCATGATTTTTTAGTTTCTAATTGATGATGTTTCACACATGTTTGTGCTTTAAATATCCAATGACGTTTTTCCTCCTCCACACATCCAGCTTGATTGAAACAGCACTGCCCTCAATTTATTTATGTCTCCCCCATTAACTTCAACGGTTGGCTTTACAATCTCAGCTATCAAAATGAACAACAATTACTGATTTTCAGTTGCGATTATTTCGTCATGTTTATCATTAAATGCATAATCGCATCAGTTTTAGTAATTAGTATTCAGTTCTTCACTTGACTATATGTGATTCACAGTAGCCAGTAGATGAGTGTTGCCTTACAATCCCAAGTAATCGTGTTTAGCAAAGCAAATATTTGCGTAGAACTACAGAAACTGTTCCCACGTTTGTTGTTATTGTCACGGTTTTAGGCTTAGAACCCAAGTGCATGAAAGTTATAAGAACTGGGTGCTGAAATTTGACCTGGTAAGAAAAAAGCACATTGTGACACTCAAAGGTCACTGCTGAAATTATTACTGGAACAACGAGCAACTGCTGTTAAAACTCCAAGAGCTAAAGTCAATGGCGAACGTGAAGTTACATAACAGACAACACGAACCAAACGCTCTCTTGAAGCGCTCAGGGGTGGGTGGCGGTAACAAAAGAAAAGGTTTGCAGCGTAACGGACACTGCACAAATACCATGAACTAGGAAAAGGAATCTCCTGGACCAACATTGAGACAGAAGAAGCTTTGTGGCTTTGTAGAGACTTAACTCCCGAACAAAGAGGGACCGTGAATACAACTGGAATCAGGGAAACATGAGCATCAGCACAAAAGATCACAAGATGGCGCCTGCATCTCCCAACACACTGTGAGGAAACGTCACGTTCTCTGTAACAGAGTATGAGTCACTAAGGGTCGAGGGAGGGGACGTAACTGGTCGGTTAATTAAAACACATGAAGCTTTGTAAAGTCATTACAGCCGAGAGCAGAAAAGCAGCTGCTTATCTGAACGAGCTCGAAATCCAAAGGAGCCTTTTCCTGAAGAAGTCAGCTGCCTGTCAATGTGTAACGATGGAGCACCAGCATGTTTTTGCCTGTGCCCTGCGTTTATTACCCAGAAAACACTTTTGGTGCTTTGTTGATTCCATCCAAAAACCTTTTGACAAACACTCGACAGCAGACAGGTGACGTGAACTTGGTTCCTGTCCAATGTGTGCGTGTCATTTCAGGTGGGCATTCAGAACTACAGCGCTGCCAGTAGTTGTCAGTCTCGGCCCAGCCAGACGCGCAGCGACTACGGCAAGCTGTTTGTGGTTCTGGTGATCATCGGCGCCGTCTGCATGGTCATCATCACATCTGGATTCATCTACATCTGCTGGCAAAGACGCCTGCCTACTACTAAGACCATGGTTGGTACATGCACACACATACACCTGTTGCCAGGAAAGGGATGCAAACGTAAAGATCAGACCTTTTCAGCAGATGTGTCTTCATGTTAATGCTTCTTATAGATTTTTGTAACCATCACAGGAGCTTGATGGATATTTAGCTGCCAGTCTGTAAGAGAATGTGGTTTCGCAGTCACATGAAAAGCTGAATAATATAAAGCTAGTGATCCCTCATGGGCTGCATCATTGCGAGCTAATGTTGCTATTAAAGCCTAATTAATGAGCATCTTTAGTGTAAGTCTCTTCTGGTCAATCTGCTTCTACTTTCTCATCAAATTTATCATTTGGTACAAGACTGTGACCGTTTTGATGAATGAAAATTGAAAACAAAAAGTGAGAGACCTTTTGAACTAGGGAAAGAAGGGAGAGGTTGTTCACATTGACCTTTAGCCTTTTTCACCTGCACAATGGGGGGGATCACATCAGATCAGATCATAAACTGATCTGTCCAACAACAGCAATTTTTTCCATTGATTGTTAGCTTGTGATAAACCCAAAGAGAAGCTGTCAGGACTGTAACTTCACTGTGTGGTTCACTCTTAGCTCTCTGGTAGCCACAGCAGCAAACGTACAATGAGCGTCTGCTTATTTTGAAGTGTTCATCAACTTACTATTAGTTACCTCAGAATTAAATTGTCAGGAATTGTGTATGAGAACGGGCCCGAGTGTAAACACTGAGAGAGGGAATGGGACCGAGACACAAGGGAAAGGATAAGATAATGATACTCACAGGAAGCAGACACGTCCACAGACGCAGGGACTAAAGAAGGATCTAGAAACTGACACTACAACTCAACAGGGGCGAAGCCGACAGTCTGTGCATTCAGAAAAAACACTGGACTGAGGGAAATAACGAGACAAACTAACAATCAAAACATGATAAAGGGGAAAGTGAAACAGTCTGAATTCAAACATGAGATCTAATCAGATTTATTGAAGAACTTGCTACATCAAATGTAAACTGAGAATCACCCCAAACAGGAGGATCGAGGCTGACTAAAGGCTGGCCTTTAGAAAAATAACAAAAGAACCTCAAAATTCATACAAGACTGAACACAACATGGGACGAGAATAACTAAGAGAGAATAGAGTACGAATAATCAAAGGCGCAACAGGTGTTAAGAAAAACACGCACATAAAGCGAGCAGGTCAGATGGATACGGAAAAGTGAACATCCAGCACAAATTAACACAGCTAACAGTGCTAACAAATAATAGTGCAAACAACGGAGCTAACTAAGAAATATGGAAACTAAAACCTCGGACCAAAACGGAGTCAGGAGTCCAACAGGACGGGTCAGGCAAACCAGAAGGCAGGGTGTTCCATCTGGCGGTAATAATGAGGATCTGGCAGGGAACTGTGTGGAGAGTAGACAGGGGAACAGGTGATGACGAGTGGTGAAGCTAGCGGATTGAACCGGCAACAGAATGTGAGGCAAGGGCCTACAAAATAAAAGTCCACAACAGGAAGTCGCGGTTTTTACTCTCTGACTTCACTCAGTAATGTTTGTTTATATGTCGGATTCACCAAACTCTGTCATAAATTTCAGACTTTAATTTCAACGTCCTCTTTCTGCTAAATAGGGTTGGGGGTGATGCGTCTGCATAATCAGTTAGGTTAATATGTCGGTAAACACAATGTGCACCAATGCGTCGCAAGCAGGAAGTAAGATGACTGTGTACGGTGAGTCAGCTGATGAGCGAGCGAAAACACTCGACCATCATCTAAAGTCTTGGAGGATTTTAGGCAGAGACCAACAACACGATGGAGAGAGTTTTTATATGTTAGTCCGTAAAACCCAGATCACCAGTTAAGACTGGAATAGTTTATGTTTGGGGAATAAAGTTCTGCAGCGCTGACTCTGTCATAAATAATATATAGATCAATCGATAAGAAAATAATCGTCAGTTGCAGCCCTAATTCTAAACATCCCACCCTTTCAAGAGCAGATTTTCTAATGTCAAAGTGTCAACGTTTGTGTTCTTTCATTTTTTTAATCTCTGCTGTACTTGCCAATAATTTTGTTGTATCCTAACACATCCATTGAGAGGCTTTGGAAAAATGACATCATCATCTCAATGACATTTGTGAAAAGGTTTAATTTAAAAAAACAAATTTCACACAGAATAAAAAATAAATGAGCAAACTAAAAGAGGTTTCCAAATATGACATTAGCATAAAGAGATGCCTAGAAGAGGCGGCACACACTCATCTAATCCGTCGTCTTGTCTTGCTGCACAGTTTCGAGCTGAGGAGCTTCACTTTGTGGAAAATGGTTGCCACGACAACCCCACGCTGGACGTGACCAACGACAGTCAACCTGAGATGCAGCAAAAGAAGCCGAGCACCAATGGGCTCGCGGGGGGAGGAGAAGGAGGTGGCGAGGACAGCAGTCGCTGGCAGGTGATGGGAAAAAATGGCTTGTAATCCTGCTGGTTTATTCGTGAGCCACCACAGCGTGAAGGCTCTCATCTTTTTTTCTTTTTTTTTTGTAGGTGTTTGTGAATCAAGCAGCGACTGAGGAGGAAGAAGAGGAGCAGGACACACATCTCTGATGGACAAAGAGGACAGACGACTGAAGAGAAAACAGATTGTCTTTGTTGGAGAGAGGAGGGCGAATAAAAAGGCTGAAGATAGACGCAAAGAGAGAGAGAGAGGGAGAGTAGTAACTGATGGGAGTTAAAAGGCTGAGAGAGAGATGTGTTGTCCAGTCAGTCGAGCTAGGATTGAGCACAGCTGGAGGCGTCCTTGATCTCATCCTGACACTGGGGTATACGACACACACTGTATGTCTCCATTTTAAATCCACGGCAGTACAAAAATAATCCAGTTTCTAAGGTTAAGATTGAGCTAGTGGAAAAATTCTCCGCCCTTCTTGATGTTAGATAGCGTCACCGTTACTTACCGACCCCCCTGTGTAGTGTGCCTTATGCTGCAAGAGACCAGTGAAACGTAAAACTAACAGCAACAAATCGCAGGATAAACCATCTTTTTTTGTTTTGTTAGGTTTTTTTTTTGTAAAGGAAAAAAAGTTTGGCTGCTGTTTTGCTGCATTGAGCCAAATCGTTGGACAAAATGGGCCTAAGTGTGAGCACAAACCTCAGATAATCGAAGAGTAATTTCCACGGCTGAAAGTGGCTCTTGAATGTCGAATATTTACTCAAATGCTTCAGTACAAGTTTGAGGATCCTTGATCTTTTGCTTTTGTGTTTTGTGTGTTCTGCTTCACTACGCTCAGACGTGCACAGCAACACGTATCAGCAGCCGTAGTCAGGGACATGCTAGTGAACAATAAAACAACTAAAACTATCCAACATAAGCACAAAATAACCAAAAATCACAAAGACTGAATCCCAAAAATAGACAAAAGGTGACTGAAAACACGCACAACAGGCTAAAAATAGACACACAATGACACAAATGGCCAAAAAGAGAAGGGACCATTTTCTCATAATCTGCTTTTGACTATATCTGCTACGTTGGAGTTATGATAGATCCAAACAGCCCAACAGTAAATAACATGGGTACAATCCGCACCACTTCAACTATCTGCAGTATTACCACACGTTCATGTTCAATTCTTGACATAAATTCTGCCAGCGTGTCGACATTTACCGCTTTGAATGTAAAACCACTTCGTACGCCGCTGTCATGAGAAGAAATACGGTTTTACCCCAGTGTCTGACTTGGGTGACGGCAGCGGCTCCTCCTGTGCCTCCCGCAACACTAAGGTTTTTGGCACTTTATCGATTCCTTTTGGAAATAGTGACTATCATCAGTGAAATGCTGCATCATGTTAAGTGTATTACATACTACAGTGACTGAAATATCTCTATTTTGCTTATAGGAATGGTTGTAACTGCTGAGGATGTTTATTATACACTCCGCAGCGAGTCATGTGATCGCTATATTTATGTGCTGTTCGCCTAATGCGCTTCTTTTCAGTGGTGTTGGAATGGCTGCTGCTGTATGCTCCTGGCTAAATCTTGAGGCTATGGCACATGGGCAACATTTAGGCCGAAAGCATGAAAATATAGCCCGTTACAGTGTTGAAGTCAAGGTTGAATTTCAGAACCTGAATGTCTGGTGGAGTTTGAGAGACGGCGGCCATGTCTGAATCAGCACGCTCGCGTCCAACATCACCGCCGCAGCCATCTTTGAGCCGTGCCCGAGTCTCCACATTAATGTCTGTCACCACAGGCCCGTTGGTCCCGCTGATGTCGGCGCGGTCACGTTGCTCTAAAGCCACAGTACGACCAGTAGCAGCCATACCTGGGTCTGATTTACAGGTCGGGGGCTGCGTCACAGAAACGTCTTTATCCTTATGATAAGATCGGAAGAGAAGGAGGATGAGAAATCTTACTTTGTCCTGTCTTATCTCAGGCTAAGAAATGATAAATACTCAATCCAACGTCAGTTATCGCTTTTAAGTTGTCGTCTTCTTCTGGTTGAAACGAAGAGCAGCCACGTTACTAATTGACATCGCAATCTCAGTTGAATTGAATGACATCCTGTAGCCGTGTCGGTCACTTCACTCTGATTTTCTCTTTTAGCAAAAACCATAAGTCCATTTGCCAGTTATTGTAATTGAAGCCAAAACGGTTTCTTCTGTCTCTTCTAACAAGAGTTTTGTCATCAAATCTCAGCACATTGTGAGTGTATAAGTTCAACCACAGAATGACCAAAAACATATTGGAAAGAAACGACCTCAGACTGACTCTAAATTATTCAAAGGAATCAGTGGGGACCTTCCGCTGTCTGTGCCCGTGATCTGCCCGTGACTACAGTCGTGGCCAAGTTACTGGGGTCATGTCAGAGTCTTTCAGTTTGGGTTATTAGGATCGTGCTGCAGTGGAATAGCAACATGTCTGAGTCGATACTGGAATCATAAAACCGTGTTCCAGTCGCTGCAAATGAGTCATTTGACTGACCAGCATTTCAATGTTATAAGCCTTTAAACTGGGCCTGACAAGTCCAGGGCTGCATTTTTAGGACACTGAGCGGCAGTGTTGGACAGCGTTGCTTAGTGAGATGTGGCTTTTTTTTATTTACTAAAGAGTAGTGTAAGGGATTAGAATAACCTAATGATAATATAATTACAAATTTGGCAGATGCTTGTATCCAAACAGTGATGTGGAGGACAGAGGGGACAGCTCGGGCTCAGTGTCTTTCCCAAGGACACTGTGACATGTGGCCAGGAGGAGGTGGGGATTGAACCACTGACTCTGATCGCGATTGTGGTGATCGTTTCCAAACAGCTGATATGTGAGGACAGATACTTTACTTTATTTCATCTGACGATATGATCAGACTGTTTGGCAAAGTTGTAGCTACTGTGACCGACGACGCCTCAAACGGACAAAACGGAAATGTTGACGTTAGATTCCTGCTGCTACAAGATGCTTTCAATGACCCTCGAAGTTGCTTATGTCAGTCATGTGTCTTTGGAAAAACAAGCAAAGGCTGATTTAATTTCAGTAAAATAATCACACGCCATTTCCTGTGGGGACAGTAATAAAGCAATATAATAAGTAAGTTTCACACTGTGGCATTGTTACTTTTGAATGCATCCTAAGTAAAGAGGAATGGGACAAATTGCCCGGTCTGCTGATGAGTGACCGAACTATCATAGCACACAGTCAAAGCTCAGATCGGACGGAAAGGGACAATCGGAACTATTTTTGACCTTATTGCCCATCTGCATTTCATCAAGATGTTGCCTGCATTTCACTGTTTTACCCCACGTGAACGACGCTGTATATGGCTTCACTATGACCCACGCTGAATGTGTGATCGCCTGCAAAGCACGTGGCGTGTTTCTGAAAGCGCGAGGTTCCGGCGGGGCCCGGGGCCCCTGGTCGTCCAGATGAAGCATGTTGCTTTCAGCACCGCAGCCCCATTATACCGAAATCACTGGGCTCCACTCGCTTCCCTTTGCCGAAACCCTGACGAGGAGACTTTTCGTTGCTAGAAATGAACTGAACGCTTTAGAGATTCTGCTCGTTTCCGTTAGTTCTTCAGAATCTGACAGCAGCATCTTGTGTGTTTGCATTTGTTTGTGCTGCTAGTGCAAGTCAATGGGAACTCAGCTGTAGCAACAGAAAAAACCACACGACCCTTGTACAGACGCAGCAGATTCAGTTTCCTGGTAAGATTTTGAACCAGGCTTTTGTCTAGCATTTGTTGAGGTCTCATTCTAGATTTTCATTTATTTCTTTTTTGTATTTATTTTACAAGCCTTTTTTTAATATCTATTTTTATGCATTTTGATCACACGGTGTCTGTCACTCCTTTGGTTGTCAGTGTAATACGTTAAATGTGTAAAGTAAAGTTTGGAAGAAATGTGATTTCGTGTTATTTCTCCCACAACCTTCAATGTGATAATTGGGTTTGCAAAACTAATAAGGATTATAGATGGATGACTGCTGAACTTTTCAAGGCTACAAAGTGCTGTGGAGCCACTGAACCAGACTTAAAAGCAGATGGTGAGACATAATTAATGTAGGTAAAAATTATGCAAGATGCAAAAATGAGGAATAAGCACCAGAGTGAAGAGGCGCTGGCTAAACGGTGTGAACGAGGCTGGATGTACATTCAGGAGAAACAGGGTCAGCTGGGTGAACTGCAAATCTTAGTTCCCAACATCTGACAGTGGGAGGATTGATGCAGATGAAAACTGGATGAAATCACATGAACAGTTTTCAAACCATGAAATAAAACCGACTTTAACACAAGTAAACATGATGTAGTGTATGTGTCGTGTGGATGGCCAAACGAGAACCTTCCTCCTGACATGTGATGGCTCTCAGACACAGTCAAAACAGGACAAACCTCAATGTCCGGAGAAAATCACTGGAAAAGGATCAAGTGTGAAACGGTAAATACACTTCACAAACCCAAATGTTTGATTAATATCGATTAATAAGATTTGATTCATTTGGCCCAAGTTTGTTTGGAAAAGCTGTAGGACTTTTCAGTCTTATCCCTGTTAGTTTGATTGTGGAGGAGGTTGCTCATGCTCCATGGGCCCAAAAAGGCGCAAGTGTGTAGATCATCCAGGTCATTGTAAAAGTCAAGAATCCGAAAGAAAAAGGATTTCTATTCTGGAAAGTCACATTAATTTAAGCGTTTTCTCCTACATATGTTCAGCTTGTGTTTTTGAAATGTGACCTTGCTTAATGTGATCACAATGGTGATGTGACAGCTGGCTCATGCACATTAGCACATTATCATTTTCTGGCTCGTTACGCCTTAAATATGTGTTGAAGTACAGTACTTAAGAAAATAGTTTGTTTTCCACATTTTACATTTATTTCAGTGGGAGATCTGTTTTGCAGTTTTACTAATTTCAAATCAAAAGGAGAAGTAGTCTACGCCCTGTGATCTTATCAGCCCCCTGGTAATGTGCATTTAAACCCGGGGAACACGTTTTTACAGGAAAATAGACTTTGCATCTCCCAGCTGCTACTGACAAGACTCGGGGTCTAACAAATCCCCGCCGACGTGGGCTGGCGGTAAATGCATTCAGGCAGATCCCGGACACCCAAGCGTCTGCGCTTGGCCTCATCTCGGCTTTGCACCAGGGGTCCTTCGTGCTAATGCTCGTCAGCTAGCAGCTAAGTACGCAGTCAGATGTAGAGGCAGAAATGGTGTTGCTGGTTACTGTGTGCCGATAATGAGCCCGAAAAATGTCAGGTTTGTTGATTTTTTCCCCCACACAAAGCAGCTCAATCTTAACTGCAAACTGTAACGTTAACAGTAACTCGCATTTTTGAAACGTTTGTTACACACGCGAAATCTTGTCGTGTTTCACGCTAACCTAGCTAAGCTAGTTAGCGTTAGCCAAGGCTACACGCTGTTCTCTTGTCTACAGGGAAACTGTTATTGCAAACATTTTTTTGGCTTTGCTTTCAACTTAATTTCTAAAAGTGGGTGTCGGTGACGCGTAAAATGCCAACGTGTTTTTAGTAACTGTCCAAGTGTTCAGTCTCAGAGTAGAATAATTCAGTTCGTCTGTAGCTTAACGCTAGCGCATGTTGCTAGCGGGAA